>CM068287.1:16941752-17627377 GCA_034703905.1 Chenopodium berlandieri
ACACATCAATCAAGCCAAGATGAAGTAAACCAATTCAAAAGAATAGAATCAACAAGTTTTTGATGCAAATAACTTGAGCAGTGCAACCATTCAATAGAAAAAACCAACAGGAATCATGAATAGTTAACTCAAGAAGCAATCAACAACAACAACAACAACAACAACAAAAAAAAAAAAACAAAACAAAAAATCCTTATCACATATACCCACCATAGATAACTACCAAAAAAAAAAGGGCAAAAGACAACAAATATAAAACCATTTAAACAATAAAAAAATATATATTATATCACAAACATAATAACAGATCAATTGAAATAATTAGCACATATAATTCAATTCAATTCCAATAAACGCTCCAGACAAACGTTATAACTATAAGATCTGATACTTCATCACCCAAATCTATCTATTCCTTAAAAAAAATTCCTAATTCTTATACTTAAATCAAATGTTTATTATCTGAGGAAATTGATATACTTTGTATTATTTTGTTGAAAATAAAAAGGAAATCTTAGAGATAAGATATGGGCCAAAGAAATTAAGGATTCAATTCCTCGGTATAAAAAATTCAACACGGAAATCCCTTTATTCTGCTCACCTCTCTAGTCCAAAATCAAGGCAAAAGATTCAATCTTTTTCAATAAGAACACTATTCACGCCCCCATATTTCAAATTTTTAATAGTATTTTATATCCCAAATATAAAAATTCTATTAATTATGTAGGAAAAAAATTCAACAGAAGAATAAATTTCCAGATCTAGAAAGTTTATTTGAAAAAAAAAAATGAAATTTAAATTTGGCTCAATTTGTAGGAGGGGAAAAAAAATCTTGATTTTCAAAATTTGATGAAGAACGCAGAAAAAACACAAGGAAAGAAGAAAAACCGTACAAATTTTAAATTTTGCAACTTTAACCGAAAAATCCTAGAATTCCAATTATTTGACAAATTTGGCGAAACCTCCAAATCTCTCAAAAAAATAGAGTGAATTAACAGAATATCAGATCTGAAATTGACCTTGAACAATTGACTCAAATTCATCCTAAACCCACTTCCCAATACCAGAAAAAATCAAAATTACATTAACACCAACAATAAAATTAAAAATGAAATCTTTCCATTAAACATCCTACTAGTAATCCTCAAAACGGCCGAATTTGATTTTTTAAAAATTTCATGATTTACAACTTTTGATGAAGAAAGCCTAAGGGGGGAGAAACAATAGCTGAAAAATGCAAAATTTTGCATCTTTCAAAAACAATCATTGAACAAATTAACAAATACAAAAAACAAAGTTGAAGAAAATAAAGCTCCGTAAAATTAATCAACCCTAAATTCCCAAAACACTTGACACAATTGCGACTAAATAACCCAAATCTCTCAAAAAATTAGAATAAACACAATTTCAGATCTGAAATTAACCTCGAACAAATCAAACCACCTTCCAAACCCCAAAAAAAAAATCAATCAAAAACACCAAAATTAACACCACGAATTAACCTCGAACAGAATCCAAAAAAATCAATAAAAACCAAAAACAACAACAAAATCAAAATCAAAAAATACCTGGAGTAAACGAATTCAACCAATCAACAACCTCCTTCTTGGATTTAGGCTTAACAAACGAAGAATAATCAAGCAAAAATCGATAAGTCATATGCCTCAAACTCTTCTCTTTAGCAATAACAGCAAGATCAGAACCTCCATCTTTTCTCTTCAATACATAATGAATCTCTCTCCTCCCTTTCTCTCTACACACATACACCTCTTCCCATCCCACATACACCACCTCCTTCGTCGCCGTCTTCGCCGTCGCCGGCAATTTCTCCATTTTCACCAAAAAAAACTAAATTAAATTGAAGAAAAATATTAATTTTTTAATTTTAATTGAAGAAGAAGAATCCAGAAGCTCTTCTCGCTTTATCTTTTACTTTATTTTTTAATTTTCTATTTTTTTTTTTTTTTTTTTGGGTGTGAAGAAAAAAGGGGGAGAGTGGGATGAGAGTAATGTGAATTATATATGTAGGAGAGAGAAAGAGCGGAAAATTGAAATTAGGGTTTTTCAAATCAACGGTTGAGATTGATTTGATTAGAGACGGTTGAGATTTATTTGTCCTACTCGATGACACGTAAGAAACTCTGTAGGAAATTGCGGGTTAACTTTGAATTTTTGTAAGGAAAATTACGGTTTTATCCTTGGATATTATTATTTTTAAATATGGAAAATTTTATAATGATATTCTATCTTATCTGCAATTGGAAGGAAACTTATTGTGTGTATCAAAATTTAATCTGCGAGATTTGATATAATTTTAATTTTGGAAGGAAATTAAATTAAATTTAAGGATGGGTATTGTTGGAATAAAGTCAAGGTATCAATAGTTGACTGAAATTAGTGGTAAGTTGGCGCCGAGTTTTTGGTTTAAAGCTTTTGGTTAAAATTTTAAATGTTAGTTACCCCCTACTTGCTTAGATATTTTATGGTCAACTTGAACGTATTAAACTTTCGAGGAAGTTACAATATGTACTGAAGTGAGGAATTATTGAAACTTGAAAGTTGCGGTTTCTTAATAACTAAATGGGCATAAACGTGCTCTATAGGCCCAAATGTCATGTTAGTGTATCTAATATTTAGGTGGGTCATATTAAGAACGAATTATCAAAAAGTAATGTTAAACTCGTGTCATTCATAGAATCATAGTATACTCCAGTGATTAACAGTCCATGCGTACCTCGTCCTATGTCGTGTTAGCAGGTTCCCTTAACAATTTTTATGAATTTGTCAAATTTGTTAAATCTAATATCATATATCATATTTTATCACTAATAAATAAAGTTGGCAGGCCACGAGAAAGCGACATTTGGCATTTGAGTTTTTCGCCAAGTGTCAAGCCATATAGACAACAAATAAGTATTATTGTGACTAGCACTGTCAAACGGTTTGACAGTTCGGGTTTGGTTCGGTTTGAAATCGGTTTGGTATTAAATCGGGTCGGTTTGAAATCGGTTTAAGTGTCTCGCGGGTCGGTTTCAGTTCGGTTTAAATATTTATCGGTTCGATTTGGTTTCGGTTTAATCTTGATCGGTTTTAATTCGGTTCGGGTTGTAAACAGTCCGGGTAGTAAACGGTTCGATGCAAACGGGTTGCGGTTTGTTAATGGTTCGGTGTAAACAATTTTTATCCTGGTTCAAACAGTTTCGGGTTGGAAACAGTTCGGTTCTTTTTTGGTTCGGTTTATAACTGGTTCGGTTTTTTTCGGTTCAGTTTATAACTGATCCGATTCTTTTTTGGTTCAATTTATAACTAGTTCGGTTCTTCTGCGGTTTAACGTTATTCGGATCGGTTCCATTCCGAGTTTACTAAATTACGATTCGGGTCGGTTTTCGGTTTCAAAAAATCGATTGTTTATCAAGTCGTTTGGATTTGGGCAGTTAAATGGTTTTGGTTTGAAATTTGATAATATTTGCTAACCTTTTGCTGGTTAACAAGTTTTATATAAAGTCGAGACTTCATCATTTCATATTTAGGCATCATATTATAAACAAATTCACATTGATTTTATAAATATATATCATGTTCTGTTTCAAGTTTAGTCATACTGATCTTACTAGTGTATTACGAAGTAGATTATAAAAGTTAGTGAATTAATGTATTATTGTTTTACAACTAGGTTGTTATATGTTTCTTATTTAATCATTTAAATACTAGTGTCATAGTCATGATTTGATGAGTTCTTATTAAATGGAAATTTGCAATTTGGTAATTCGATACTTGATTAATCAACAAGACTGATAATTATGGCTCGTTTATCTTTATATATTTTCATGAAATTATGAAGATATTACAAAGTAGTTTGATTTGTGTAATGAAAGAAAACATTAATGATTTATTAACAAGGTAATATTGATTAGTTCAATCGATCGTATGTACACATTAACGCATATCATCTAACCATCTCATAGTTAAATACTTCGTATGTATTAGTACAAAGTTATAAATTAGTGAACATTATTTTGATTGGATCAATAACTTGAGCTGTTGTTTTAAATTAAATTAGGATCATTGTTCGTGTAGTTTGAGTATAATGATCTATACCATCTCTAACTATTATTTTAATACTCCATCCGTCCCTTTGTTTTGTCTCTTTGTCATTTTTGGGGTCAAATTTTGAAAATATTGACCATAAATTACCACTAATCTATAAAACAGTAAAACTTAATTTTGTCACGAGACTCATGAGTCATGACTCATGACTTCATGAGTGATCTTTTTAAATTTGTATCATTATATATTTTATTAATATAACGTTTTTATAATTTATACTTGTATGAAAATAAAGATATACTACGTAGATGTTTTAATACGCGTCTTGGAGACTGATCCCGATCAAATGAATACACAACACACAAAACATCATCTAATCAGTCTCAACCACAGATCAAAAATAATCTACGGTTAATTTTTTTCTCCCACAACACACACGGATCACCACTCTCAACCATAGATTAAAAACAATCTACGGTTAGCTTCTTTTCCCCACAACACACACGGATCACCATTCTCAACCATAGATTAAAAAATCAATGGTTAGATTTACATCTCAACCATTTTGATACCCTAATTCCATTTTCACTTTCACGCCTCCTAGTTCTTTCTCTCTCTCATCTCCTCTCAGATCTCACTCATTCATTCACGGCACCTCTTCGTTTGTCGTCTCTCTCATTCATTTTCAATTCTCCCTAATTCATTCACGGCGCCTTTCGTTCGTTGTTGCTGCTCATCGGTGTTGTTGCTGCTCTAATCCTCGCTTATCAGTGTTGTTGCTGCTCTAAACCTCTCTTTTTTTGTCCAGGTATGATATCTCTCTTCCTCGTACTTCTTGCAACTGATTTAATTTGAGTTATGAAGTAGAAGAATTAAAGTTGTAGTTGATTTAATGAGTATATAATTGTATAATTGTAATTTAGTGGTTTACTGTATAACTCTGATTAGTGGTCTATCTTAAGTTAGTTAGTATTTGACGGTTGTATTTCTTGACTGCTTTGCATTATTGTTTGCATATCAATCAAAATGAATCAAGATTAAAGAATTGAACAGGAAAGAGTGAAAGACCAATAATCAAATTTGACATTAAAATTTAGGTTTTCTAAGCTACCACACTATATAACATAGTCGTCCACTACGTTTTGCATTATTATAGTTATAATTCCCCTTAATGAGTATATAATTGTATAATTGTAAGTTAGTGGTAATAGTATATAATATGGGTTCATTTTATTTAATTTTCTAGTAGTTAAAAATTAATGGGTTGCTACTGAAATTTGATTATATGAGTTTATTAGCGTTTATAAAAAAATAATATGGGATTAATGACTTTTCATTCTCTATTCTATTTGTTGGTTTCACTATTAAGTGTACATCTCAATGTAATGGGTTTTCGACTCTTAACTAGAGTGTAAAAAGTACCTAAATGTGTTAGCATTGATAGGGACAATTATTTGTTATAAGGCTGAAATGTGTTGTTTTGATCCTGTTTTTTCAGCAATGGATCAAGGGTATGAAAATTATGATGAGGACAGACAAGATTATTTAGAAACTTCAGACTCTCAAAACACTATTCAGAATCAAGATTCTTCTCAGCAACAAGTCACTACCACTAGTGGTAGTAAGCGTGGACGAACATCAGATGTGTGGAGGCATTACACCTTTTTTGATAAGATTGTTGGTCTTGCTCCGATAAGATATGCACGATGCAATGTTTGCGGTAATGAATATAAAGCACCAGGTAAGGCTGGTACTTCCACTTGTAAAGCTCATACTAAGGCATGCATGGGTAAAAATATACATCAACCTGCAAATCTTGAAAGTGTTGTTGATCCTACGTTTAATCAAACTCGTCATTTACAATTGCTTGCTAGAGCTATAATTTTGCATTCCTATCCTTTAAATATTGTGGAGCATCATGGCCTTAGGGAAGTTTTTACGAGTTTGAATCCTAATGTGAAGCATGTGTGTAGAAACACTATGTTGAAATATTGTATTGCCGAGCATGATAAGTTTAAGTCCTTGTTGTTGCAATCTTTTTCTGGAATTGAAGGTAGAGTTAGCTTCACTTGTGACTTGTGGACAGCATGCACTAATCGAGGTTATCTCACTTTGACTGCACATTATGTTGATAAAAATTGGTGTCTAAGGTCTAAAATTCTGAATTTTAGATATTGTGGTCCTCCTCATACTGGTGCTGAGATAGAAAAATTTGTGTTTAAACTTATTGGGGAGTGGAACCTTCAGGGTAAAGCTTTTGCAATTACTGTTGATAATGCTCGATCTATGGATGTTATGGTTAAACTTTTGAAGAAAGATTTAATGTTGACTTCTCCTCTTCCTTGTAATGGTAAATTTTTTCATATTCGATGTTCAGCTCATGTCTTGAACATTATTGTTCAAAGAGGTTTGAAAGAAGTTGATAGTAGTGTTCAAAAATTGCGTGAGGTTTGTAAATATATTGATTCTTCGGACTCTAGACTTACTCAATTTGAGCATGCTCTTTCTGAGGTTAACTGTCTATTTAACGGTAAGTTACGTCTTGATGTTGTGACTCGTTGGAATGCCACCTATACGATGCTCCGAAAAGCTTTAGAAGCAAAGGAAGCCTTGAAAGTGGTTATCGATAAGTATATGGGTTATGAATTCAAACTTTCGGATGATGAATGGGATACCCTTGCAAAAATATGACATTTCCTAAAGCCATTTTATGAAATCACTATGTTATTTTCTGGTTCTGAATATCCTACGCAAATTTGTATTTTGCTAGTGTTTTGAAAATTGAGCACACAATAACTAAAGCCCATATAGACCCTAAACTTGCACCCATGGCAAAAGTTATGCTTGAAAAGTTTGAGGGCTATTGGGATGACTATAGTTTGATCCTTTCAATAGCTATTGTTCTTGATCCTCGCTATAAGCTTTTTCGATTGACGAATATGTTGAAAGTGCTTTATGTTGAGGAGGCATGTGTTGAAAAGGCGAAGGTGATTAAAGATGCTCTTTTGGAGTTGTATAACTTTTATTCTTCTATGTGTTCCGGTTTTAAGTCAAGTACAATTGTTCCCCCCTCCATCCCTATTGGGGTTGATAAATCAAATAGTCTCTTGGATGATGATGATATATTCAAGGTAATCATTTTATGTTTATTGTGGTTTACTAAAATAATAATTGTATGTCTTAATTTTTATTATTTAATAAAAGCATATTTTTTGCACTTTTCTAGGATGTTGATGTTGATGATAGCCTAAATCGACCATCGATGGAGATTGATAATTATTTGAATACTCCTCGTCAACCATCAATTGAAGGGCAGAATTATGATGTTCTCAAGTATTGGGAATCTCAAATTAATGTGTACCCCATATTAGCTATTATGCCTAGGGATGTTTTGGCCATTCCTATTACATCGGTAGCTTCTTAGTCTTCTTTTAGCATGGGTGGTCGTATTTTAAACAAGTATAGGAGTGCACTTTTGCCTAAGAATGTTGAGGCGTTGGTTACCACACAAAATTGGTTACGTGGTTATGATTGTGATATTGAAGAAGACGTCCTTGAAATTGGTAAAGAGGTGATAGATGAAAGTTTTGCATCTAATTAGAAAGGTATGGATGTTGCTATTTTACTGATGCTTAATTTATATTGTGTTGCTTAATTCAAGCTTTCTTGTTTTTTTTTTTGTGAGAAAAGTGTAGCTTCATTTCTTACACTAATGATAAGTATAGGGTGCTGCTACTGCTGACTGCTTCTTCTCCTTACTGTTGTTCTGCAGACTTGCTGTGCTGCTGACTTGCTGTTCTGCTGTTGTTCTTCCATTCTGCTGCTGCTCTTCTTCCATTTTGCTGTTCTGCTGCTCTTCTTCCATTCTGTTGTTCTGCTGCTCTTCTTCCATCGCTGCACTTCTGCCATTCTGCTGCTGCAGTCTGCAGTGCTGCTGATCTGCCATTCTGCTGCAGACTGTGGTGCTGGTGTTAATCTTGTTATGCTAAAAACTTGTACTATTCTGTTGTTAAAACTTGTTTGTATGGATTGGTTGGTTTGATTTTGTTACTTTGTTGTTAAAAATTGTTTAATTATGTGTATGGATTGGATTGGTTGTTTTGGTTTTGTTAAGTTGAAACTTGTTGAATTAGAAGTTTTATAACTTGTTAATGCTATTAATCCTATTATGCTACTGGAATACTGCTATGTTGATGAATAAGGCCCAAAAGGCCAAAAAATTGTAGGTTATTGCCCAAAAAACCAAAATTGCAGATTATTCCCCAAAAACCAAATTAAAGTCAATACTCACGGATTAGCTAACGAAGTGCTATTTCTAAGGGAATTTAGTATTAACTAAGCTACTAAGATATATACAATTAATATGATAAGTATATGGTCTCAAGAAAAATTGATAAGTATGGAATATATGCTAAATATATTCTAAGATTTCTAATACTTAATCCATATAATTACATAAAAAAGTGCACCAAAAAAAAAATTATTATTACATACAAAAAAAGCTTGTAAACGGTTCGACTTATAATCGGTTTGGTTCATAAACGGTTCGGTTTATAAGCAGTTCGGTTCATAAACGGTTCGGTTCATAAACGGTTCGGTTTATAAGCAGTTCGGTTTACAATCAGTTCGGTTTTTAAATGGTTCGGTGCAAACGGGTAGCAGTTTGGTAACAGTTCGGTGTAAGCGGTTTTTATGCCAGTTCAAACGGTTTCGGGTCGAAATCAGTTTCGGGTTAGATACGGTTCGGTTCTTTTTCGGTTCGGTTTTCTTTTAGTTCGGTTTATATTTGGTTCGGTTTGTTAACATGTTCGGTTCTTAAACGGTTTAACATTACTCTGATTGGTTCGGTTTCGGGTTTACTAAAATGCGGTTCGGGTCGGTTTTAGGTTTCAAAGAAACGGTTTTTAATCGGTTCGGTTCTCATTTGGGTCAGTTGGATTCGGGCAGTTAAACGGTTTCGGTTTGAAATTTGACAGGACTAATTGTGACACATATAATGCTAAGTCAGAGAATTTTGGATAGATTTTTTTAGATAAAAATATTGTATAGAGATTTATTATCGATATGCTTTTAATATTTTATATATACAAAATTAATCATAACTTTTAATAAATATCCTATAACTTGGTTCATTTTCATCATTAAATTTGTATTAAAATGTTCTTTAAAATAAGATCCATTTATAATATATTTAATTTAAAAAAAATAGAAAATCAGTAAAATTAAGTTTTAATCAGAAAAAATAAGTTTAGATCGTTAAAAATACTTTTAGTTTAGTAAAAATAATTTAAGTTCAATTAAAAAAAATCAATTTACATAACTATTTACAAACAAAACTACAAAAAGCACGCTATTATATAAATAAGCGATAAGATATCTTATGACTAAATATTCTGCATTATTAAAATCGATTATACGACCGTATTTAACACTGAAGCCAAAAAGTTTATACTAAAATTTTATCAACAATCCGGACATTGCTCGGGCACAAAACTAGTAATATATAAAGGAGAGTTTTTTCCCGAGTTTTGTGAGAGACACTTAAGATTAAATTTTCTTAATGGTCATGAAGGATTATAAATTTTAGTTATATCCAATTAATAAAAGATTAGTAAATTCTTTTAGAATTAAATAATTCAAATGCCACATAAACAAAATTGGCGAATGAAATCTGGGAAATTCTCAATGGTAACCCCCAACAATTGCTACGCACCAATGGTAACCCCCCTTTTTTTGGATTATACAAGATGACCCTAATTAAAAAATTTATCTCACATATGACATTAATGAGTGTTATTTACTTTAAAAAAACTAACTATGGTTAACTAAGGTTAAATTATTTTAAAAAATTAAAATAAAATCAATTTCAAAAAAAGTTAAATTATTTTTTAAAGAAAAAAATAAATAATTATTTAAACCACCACCAGCCCAAACCTTCCCCGCCGCCCCTGACACCCCTGCCCCGTGGCTCCGGTCACCAGGATCCCCAGCAGCGCCGACGACTCGCCTGAACCCCCTCCCCTGAAGCACCAAACCGCCTCCCTCACCAAACTAGGCAACGTCACCCTCGAAAACCCCAGGTTCCGACCGTCGTACCCCACCCCCTGCCGGAGCACTCCCTTTCCCCGCCGAAAACACCCCCACCCTATTCCCACCTTGCCTCTTCCCCAATTCCCCCTTCCTTTTCCTCTACCCCCTATTCAATTCGTTAGCTTCTGATTAAAATTAACGTAATTTGAACTTGGTTTTTAGATGAAGATGTGAGTGAAAATTGAAACCTGAGCAAGAACGATGATCATTGCGTCGCGGATTTCATAAATTGAGTTGGGTGGGGCTGTCAGACCACGTGGGTTGGGATTTGGGAAGGGGGGATGGCGTTTCGAGTTAAGGGTTAGCTGGGTTTTGTAAATTGGGTTGGGTGGGGCTACCAAACCATGGGGGGTTTCGGGGTTCGGTGGGGGAGGGGTCTGCTGGATTGGGTGGAGTGGGTAGGGGGGTCTGATTAAGGTTCTGGGTTGGGTTAGGTGGCAGTGTCATGGTAAGGTGGTGTTGGTGAGGTGGTTGTGGGCATAAAGGAGGTGTTTAGGGGGAGGCGACAAGGAGGTGGTTGGGGGAAGGGCGGCAAAGAGGTGGTTGGGGAGTGGGCTGGCCGGAACGGTGGAAAGTGAGGGGAAGGAGGAGAGGTTGGCCGGAATCAATGGGGGATTGGGGGTTGGGATTAATTTTTTTAATTTTTCTTTATTTAAAAAAGTATAAATATAACCATAGTTAATATTTAATGAAATAAGGTTATGAGTGGGATGAAATTGATAGCTAAGGTCATCTTGTATAATCCAAAAAAAGGGGGTTACCATTGGTGCATAGCAATTGTTGGGGGGTTACCATTGAGAATATCCCATGAAATTTTAAAGTTTAAATTAATTAAATGTAAAATATTATCTTTTGAGATTAGGAATCAATCACTAACTATATATCAAAGGCGAAACCTGGAATGACACTTGTCATTTCCTGGTTAAAAATTTTCCCGCCTTTTTTTCTTTCCTTTTTTTTATTTGCCACTTTTTTATGACATTCATTTTATAACCTACAATAATAGTTATTTTGATTTTGACAATATATTTAATCCAATTAAACTCAATTTTTTTGTACATATATTTTATATACTAGGAAACTTTTAGTTACAAAAATACTAACTGATTAGGGGATTTTTATCCACCAATCACCATCTGACAAGTGGACCAACAAGGTTCCACCATGTGTCCTTCACGAAGGTCAATAGGAGCCTGCCACGTGTCAATCACAGATACGTCCTCCATGGACCAATTGTGACGCGACACGTGTCCACCCATGCCAAATGGGAAAACCGGCCAACAAGGCCCAATCCTCGTGGGAGGCCCAGTCAGCCCTAGGTTTAACCTAAACCTAGGAATTGGCACGCATCCCAAGGCATATAAATATGCTCATTAATCCTCATTAAGGGGAGTACGCACATTAAACAGTCTCACCTAGAGAGACCCATTTACCTTTGTCCGCATTAATTACTCTCTAAACAAGTGCTAACTTAACCGTTTGAGGCGAATCTCCAATCACTCGGAGTATCCGTTTGTTTTGCAGGTACAGGCGTCCGGTCCCAGTCTCGGAATTGTAACTATCCCGCAGGACATCAGAAAACCCCGAAACATTTTGGCGCCGTCTGTGGGGAGAGTACTTTTGAGATGGCATCCACGTCTGTACCGACTCCAGAAGAGAGGCGTCCCCTGGACGACCCTCAAGTTCAGTCGGATCACGATACTGAAGAAGAGGTTGAAGTTGAAGCACATACAGCTTCAGACGGGACCTTAAGGGCCCGGCGTACCCGTCATACCGAAAGGAGAGAACGGGAAGATCCTCAAACTGGACTCAGTGATCCAGTCGGCGGACCGCCTGCCAAGCAGCAGCCGGCTGAAGGATCTGCTCCCATTACCCGAAATGAACTCATGACCTTCATGAGGGGTTTCAAGGGAGAGATTCAGGACCTGATCAACAAAAGGACGCCTGCTCTAGCTAAGGAGCAGTCGGCTAAGAAACCTTCCTCATCAAGGAAGAGAAAGCCTGTTCAAGGACGAGAGGCGACCCCTCATCCTAACTCTAGGAAGTGGGAGCCGTCTGCACTTGATTTCACAAAGTACCACTTCCCTACTCCAGGAAAGAGGAAGCCCGTTCGTCATA
The DNA here is from genome assembly GCA_034703905.1 of Chenopodium berlandieri. Classification (NCBI taxonomy): domain Eukaryota; kingdom Viridiplantae; phylum Streptophyta; class Magnoliopsida; order Caryophyllales; family Amaranthaceae; genus Chenopodium; species Chenopodium berlandieri. Next base: position 16,954,008 of record CM068287.1, read on the forward strand.
TACAGGCGGATGGGCCGAAGAAAACATATACAGATGCTCGGCTATTGCTAGAACAGAAGAGGAACGACCGACTGTCAGAGTCGGCCTCTACTTCAGATTTTCAGGATAGTCTACGCAATACCTCTATGAGGTATGCTCAGTCAAATCATGAGAGTCAGACAGGCGGTATCTCCCGTCGGTCTGATTTTCAGAGTGACCCGGCGGTGCCAAACTTACCCTTTGTACCGCAACAACAATATTTTCTGCAACCCCCTCCGTTTGGAGGACAGGCGGCAAAAAATGTCCAACCTTTGGACTGGCAGCTACGGCTGCTTAGACTTGGAGAACAGCCATCGGCTTTCTCCAAGGAAATTACTGAAGCCGCTCAGCTGGCCAAAGTTAAAAATGTGTTAATAGGCGCCTATGACGGCACTACTAACCCAGAAGACCATTTGATGACATTCACGAACCTGATGTACCTCCAAGGGTTGGATGATCCTACTTGGTGCAAGTGTTTCCCAGCGACTCTTAAAGGAATCGCACAACAATGGTTCGGCAACCTGCCGACTGGTTGTGTGAATAACTTCAGGACGCTTTCTTACCTATTCACCTCCAACTTTGCCATGAACATACCTGCGAAGAAGACGACCCTTGATTTAGGGACGATTCAGCAGGGTGAGAAAGAGGGGCTTCGTTCTTACATCAGGCGGTTTAACCTGATGAGAATACAGATTCAAGGGCTACCGGATGAGGTGGCCTATACTGACTTTTTCAGAGGCCTCAAAGACGGGTCGACCTTCAAATTTGATTTGGTTCGAAAGAGGGTGGCGACTCTTCAAGAAGCCTTGATTGAAGCAGAAGCCTATATACAGGCGACTGATCTTTGTAATACTGGAAAGCAGTCGGACGGAAAGAGGTTCGACAAGAAAGAAGGGCGACAGAAGCAGTCGTCCAACAAAGAGGACAAGAAACGAAAAGAGGTATGGGCGGCTGATTCCTCTAAACAGCCGGCCCAGAAGAAGAAGAAAGAATTCAAACCATATTCCCCAAAGTATGCGTTTAACAAGGATAGCCAAGCTATCCTAAAAGAAATCAAGGGACGGATCTCAATTGAGAAGCCGGCCCCCATGAAGGGTTCTGCGAGCAATCGGAACCAAGAAAAATTCTGTCATTATCATGAAGGCGTTGGTCATGAAACCAACGAATGCATCAGTCTCATGCGGTATCTGGACCGCCTGGCTGAACAAGGCGATCTTGACTCTTGTGTCAGGAAATCTAAGGGGAACACTTCCTCGAAAAAGCAGTCGGCCAAAAAGAATCAACAGGCCGACAGCTCTGATACAGATGATGCAGTTGTCTACACCATTGCAGGCGGCTTCTCAGGAGGCGGCCCCACTATCAGGGGCAACAAAGACAATATCAGGCGGCTAGACGTCAATTCCGTTCACCAAGAACGGCCCTCCAAATATTCATTTCCCGAAATTGTCATCACTGAAGAAGATTTAGGAGGGGTAAGGGGGACGCATGACGACCCTATTGTTATTGAATGTAAAGTGGCCAACCAGAGAGTTGGCCGAATCCTCATAGATACCGGCAATTCCTCAGATCTTATCAGTAGCAAATGTTTGTCAAAGATCAAATACCAGACTGATTGCATACACCCGGTATCCCACCCTCTAGTAGGGTTTGGAGGAGGAGTCGTCCACCCAGTAGGACGAGTGGATTTACCCATCCGCTTGGGCGAAAAAGGGGAAGGTCGCCACATGGTGGTCCGATTCCTGGTAGTTTAGGAACTCTCGGCCTACAACATGATTCTGGGACGACCAACCCTGAATAATTCCAAGGCTGTTATAATCCCATCTCTTATGTTGCTCAAATTCGAGAGGGATGATGGGACAGTCGGCTCCCTAAGGGGAGATCAGAAGATGGCCCGAGAGTGCTATCTCTCGGATATCAAGCCCACTGTCATGGCCGCTGGGTTAAGTGGTGGAAAAACAAACCTTGACAATGTCAAGGAGAGTGCGCCTATTCAAGAAGCAGGCGACAAGAAAAGAAAGGCTGCCCAGATGGGGGCCGCAAGAAAAGAGAAACAATAGCAATCATTGGCAGAGGAGCGGTCAGATGAATTCCGCCCTCAGCCGACTGGTGAGCATACGGACCTCATCCTAGACGACTCGCACCCTGACCGAACAGTCAAGGTTGGGACGACTGCTCTGAGAGTTTTGGGTGAAGACTTTCATCAACTTTTGAAAGAATACAAAGACATCTTTGCATTCGAAGTCCATGAAATGCCAGGCATCAGTCCTGACCTGGCGGTACATAAGCTGGCCGTGGATCCGAAAAAGAAGCCGGTAAGGCAGAAGAAGCGGAACCATGGCGAAGAAAGAAGTCAGGCGGCAGCCGCCGAAGTTAAGAAATTACTTGATGCAGGGTTCATTCGGCAATGTTACTTCCCAGACTGGGTTGCAAATGTAGTGCTTATTAAAAAGCCGAATGGTACCTGGCGAATGTGTGTGGACTACACGAACCTAAACAAAGCGTGCCCCAAAGACATTTACCCTCTGCCTAAAATTGATAATTTGGTCGACTCAACAGCCGGCCATGCTTTGATGAGCTTTATGGACGCCTACTCAGGCTTTCATCAAATTCCTTTATGGAAGAAAGATCAGGAGAAGACGACCTTCGTTACCGATCAAGGGTTATACTGTTACACGGTCATGCCGTTTGGTCTGAAGAATGCCCCAGCCACTTTCCAGCGAATGATAAATACTGTGTTCTTTGATCAGATTGGGAGGAACGTCGAGGCATACATTGATGATATGATTGTTAAGTCTAAGCTTTGGATAGATCATCTGTCGGACCTCCGAGAAACTTTCGCCACACTCAGGCGGCACCATGTCATGCTCAATCCCAAGAAATGTGTATTTAGGGTTGAGTCTGGGAAATTTCTCGGATTCCTCATCAATCAGAGAGGAATAGAGGCGAACCTTGAGAAAGTGCAGGCGGTCATCGACATGCAGTCGCCTCGCACCGTCCGAGAGGTTCAGAAGCTAACAGGTTGTTTGGCGGCCTTGGGAAGATTTCTAAGTCAATCAGGCGACAAATGCCTATATTTTTTCCAGGCCATTAAGAAAAAGGCAAGGTTTGAATGGGGGCCGGATGCTGAGGCGGCCTTCCAAAAATTGAAGGTTCATTTGCATTCCTTGCCAAGGCTGGTCAGTCCTTTGCCCAAAGAAGTACTTTACATGTACCTGGCCGTCTCTGATCATGCTGTAAGCGCTGCTCTTCTTGCTGAAAGAGACGGCTGCCAGCTCCCGATTTACTTTGTCAGTCATGTACTGAAAAATGTCGAGTTGAGGTATCCCTTAGTGGAGAAGTTCGGCCTTGCACTCTTCATGGCCGTCAAAAAATTGAAGCCCTACTTTTTGGCACATCCAATTGTTGTGTATACAGATCAACCTATCAAGCGGCCCCTGACCACCATGGAGTCGTCAGGGCGGATGATCAAATGGGCCATAGAAATTCAGAGCCTCGAAGTCACATTCGAGCCTAGAAAAGCAGTGAAGGGGCAAGCCTTTGCTGATTTTATTGTTGAGATGACTCGTCCCCCTGATTCTCAAGTTCCAGACCAAGTCTGGAAGGTATATGTGGACGGGAGCTCTACTTCAAATGGTTGTGGAGAAGGCGTCATATGTCAGTCGCCAGAAGGCGACAGGTATGAGTATGCTTTACGTTTCAATTTTCAGGCCTCAAACAATGAGGCAGAATACGAAGCTTTACTAGCCGGAATCCGCATGTGCAAAGCGGCTGGGGCAATAAAGATAGACGCCTGTTCTGATTCACAATTGATAGTGAGTCAGTTCAATGGTGAATACGAAGCGACTCATCCGGCAATGATCAAGTATTTACAGGCGGTACGACAAGCAGTCGGATCCCTTGAAGGTTTTCATTTAGTTCAAGTACCAAGGTCTGAAAACAACCAGGCGGATGCTCTTTCAAAGTTAGCATCCTCGGCCTCCTTTGATACTCCACGAACTGTTTTTTGGGAGGTGATGGAGAAAAGAAGCATCGAGGAAGACCCTATTGGAATCCTAGATAGAAGTTCAACCTGGATGGATCCAATCAGGGCATGTCTGACAGACGACACCTTGCCGGATGACCATCACCAGGCGGCAGTACTGAAAAAACGAGCAGCCAGTTTTGAAATGATAAAGGGAGAACTTCACAAAAGAGGGTATCTTCAACCCTTCTTGAAGTGTGTTACTCCAGAAAAAGGACGAGAGATCCTAGAAGATCTCCACTCTGGTTACTGCTCTTCCCATGTAGGCGGCAGGGGTACTTTTGGCCTACTTTAGAAGAAGATGCAATGGAGATGGTGAAAAAATGTGACAAGTGTCAAAAGTTTGGCAAGCTAATTCACCGTCCGGCTACCGACCTCACTACTATTCATAGCCCACTACCGTTTTCTAAGTGGGGCATGGATATTCTGGGTCCCTATACGCCTGCTACAGGCGGTAGGAAGTACATACTTGTCGCAGTCGACTACTTGACTAAATGGGTGGAGGCGGAGGCTGTAAAGGGAATCAAGACGAAGGATGTAATTTCATTCATCTGGAAAAATATCATCACTCGGTTCGGGGTTCCCATGTCTATGGTTTTGATAATGGTCCCCAATTTGAGACGCCTGTTCTCAAAAGCTGGTTGGGTGACCAAGGTATCTCACATTACTTTGCATCAGTCGGCCGTCCACAAGCAAATGGCCAAGTAGAAGCCTTTAATAAAATCATTTCAGACGGTCTCAAGAAGAAGATTGAACGAGCAGGCGGCCTATGGGCAGATGAACTACCACATGTTCTCTAGGCCATTAGGACGACTGAAAAAGGGGCGACTGGAGAGACTCCATTCCTTCTAACCTATGGTGCGGAAGCTGTTCTTCCAATTGAACATTACGAGCCGACTCTTCGTGTAATGTTATACGACGAAGAGGTGAACTGGGAATCCATGCGCCTGGCCTTGGACTCACTCCCAGAAAGAAGGGGCAATGCCGTCTTGCGCCATGAAATTTACCGCCTGAGAATGACCAGATCATACAACAAAAAAGTACACAGGCGTCCACTCAAAGTGGGGGACTTTGTACTAAGAAAGATGGAAGCAGTCGGTAGGGCTAATGAGTTTGGCAAATTAACTCCCAATTGGGAAGGACCCTACCGAATCTATGAAGAGGTCAGGGACGGTACCTACCGTCTGGAAACACCAGACGGCCAATCGTTGCCTCGAACTTGGAATGTAGATAATCTTAAGAAATATTATTTTTGAATGATGAAAATAGCCGAGAGCTACTTAATAAAAGTTCACTGTTTCATTCAATTTTGTACTAAGAGGGGCATGCCTACTGACAAACAGTCGGCTACTCTCCATGTTTTATTTTCCTACTAAGAGGGGCATGCCGCTTATTCCACACAACCGGCTACTCTCCCATAACATAGTTCACCAAGAACTATCAAAGGCTCATGGCCGAAATAATCAGACCAGGCGCCATGCCAACTGATTCAAATGTTAAACTAATTCGACCTGTCCCAACATCATAGCAGGCGTCCGGCGGAATCCATCCGGATGAAATTCGTCGCAGAGAGCAGGTCCCTTTTGGGTGGAACATTGTTCTATAAAATAATTACACGACACCTATACGACTGTCTAACCAAGACAACCACGTAGCAGTTTCTCAGACAAGGATACCTCTCACTTAACCGACTAATTAGGTCCAATAAGTGTTTGCAGTAACCATCCGTGTCAATTAACCGACTGAACTACTTGGGATAAGAACAGTCGGTACCTCATGAGTTAATAGCCAACAAACATTGGCAAATAAAGGGGAACAGTCGGTACCCACCGCTTGAAAACTCTACTACTCAGTCATTTGGCGACTAAGTAACAATCATGTTTGCCTGTTCTTACTAAGTTTACACAGCAGGGACTAGCCGGCCTAGACCGCTTAGTGTCTCTTGCTTAAAACCATGGCAGGTAGGAAATCACCTTCCTACTTGGTTAATTCTTAAAATGACAGGACCGCTTGCCTAAAGGGGATCCAGTCATCAAAATGAGTCAGATACCGGTTGGATAAATGGCCGACTGATCGCCTAGCCTGGAAACAGACGACCAGTCGTCCAGGGGCATAGGCAGTGTGTCTACATTTTACCTGTCTACAACTATTTGCCATGCAACACAGTCGGTATAATATGCCACTGAATATCATGAGTTTCGATACTTAGCAAAATAAAAGCACAAATTCGAAACTTTTTGGCAAACAAGGCGACCTGAAATAGTGGTCGCCTAAGTTATATTAACAGCCGGCCATAAAGACCGGCGAACTATTCAAAACCCCGGTCCCTTGGCCGGGTAAAGATACAAAAAAGAAGCCGGCCATAAAGACCGGCAAAATATTCAGAGCCCCGGCCCCCTGGCCGGGTAAAGAAAAACAAACGGCACGCAGGCCGAAGAAAAAGAAAAAAGTTTAAGATGGGGGCAGATCTTCAACAATAGCAGCTGCCGCCTGGTCAGCATTCCTCTTGCTTGACTCGGCCTCAGCTGCATATTTTTTCGACGCATCCACTCCAATCGGCACTAGGGCCACTACTTGAGTCGCCAAGCGCTCCTTAACGCGCTCTAAGGATTTCTCCAAGGAGTCGTATGAGGTCATTTTTTGGCGAAGAGGTTTTAGCTCGGCCTTTAGATTGTTGATGGTCGCCTCCAACTCATTATTTCTCTTCTAGGCCGCCTCCAACTGAGTCCGGATAGCAGAGGTAGCCTGCGCCTGATAATAAAGAATATCAGTTGTCAAAATCTCATTTTGGGCAATTTGAAACATTGCCTTATCACAGTCAGAGGCGGCCATAGCTTTAGCAGCCTTTACCTCTTTGTTCTTCCTATCAAGCGGCTTGCGAAGGCCGTTCACTCGGAGCAGCGACTGAGTAAAAGGAAACAGGCGTAAGGTTTCAAAAAAAAAAAAAAAAACAGGCGTCTTGGAATTAAACAACAAAAATATACTAAGTAGACCTCAGCAAGGAGCCTGCAATTCCGTCTAGGTCAAGGGTGCTGACACCCCTGACCGCCTCTCTCTCAGCTGGAGGGACGACTTTAATCATGGACTTGGCCACCTCGACCAGGTCCGGTTCCTGAGGGCCGGCTGCATCAAGCATAAACAAGCACGTTAGACATAGTTAAAAGGAAGTAAGTCCGAATTCATAAGGACAGTTCCATACTTCTAGGCGGCCTGCTTAGAGTTTGAGAAGGAGTGGCCGGCTGTTTCTCAGCCGCCGCATGTTTCCTGGCAGCGCCAGGAGAGCTCGCAACAGTCGTCTTCCGGGTCTTGGAGTCCGGCTGTTGGGAGGAGGAAGTTCTTGGTGTGCCCGTCTAAAAAAAAAAAAAAAAAGAAAAGAGAGAGCACACGGTCAGTATCTGCATAAACCCAACTTCAAAAAGGAGAAAGGGTGAAAGGCTTGGAACTTACCAAGGGCGCCTCCTTGTTAGGGGAGTCGGCCGAAGATTGTTGCAAGATAGAAGCACGCAACATAGCAGCCGCAATTTTTGAGGTGGTAATTTTGCTCATGGCGTCCGTTGCGAGAACAAATACCAACGTTAATAAAAAGTCATAACAGTAATATATGGCAAGAGTGTATTCGACAGGCCGGCTACCTCTTTAGCACCGACTGCTGAGGCCACAGGTGGCCAAAAAGTACTCGTTATAGAGCCATTTGAAGCTCGGGACGCAGTGCAGGGGTACTTGCTCTCGCACCCCTGTAGTAGAGTCGACCCTCACATCTACTTTAAAGAGTCCTTTGTCCAGGATCTCTTTCTTAGCTCTTGGGGGAACAGGTGGCATGCTGCGACCGCCTACAAGAAGAGGCGGATCTGTGTTCCACCTGTTGAAGCGCTTGTTTAGCTCCGTGTCTGAACTCTCAATGATAAGGAAGGTGCTTCTCCAATCCTTCCATTTGTTCTCTTTACCTCTTTTCATGAGGTAGCCACGGTGGCTTGTCAATTGGTACCAGCCGGTACCGCCTGCCTTAGGGGTCCGACTAAGATAGTTCATGTGGGTGAAAGCCTCGAAGTTTGGCTCCACCCCGTGCAGTTCGCACCCGGCCACATAGCCGAGAACGTTGAACTAGGAATTTGGGGCTAACTGCCATAACCTCAACTCATACCCATCCAAGATCCGCTGAACAGCCGGATGTAGGGGGAAGCGCAGCCCAGCTCTGATGGCCGCCTCATAGCAGCCAAAGCAGGCGCTATCGTAGCTGGTACCAGCCGGCCAAACGACTGTGTCTTCCGGGTCTGGCACAAAAACTAAAAAGCCAGGCCCCATTGTGCGGTTCGCAATAAAGCTCCCCACTTTCTCTTGCATGGCCTTGATCCGGCCTTTCTGAACTCTGCAGTAGTAGGGGTGTTTTGTTCTCTATAGGAGGCGGATGGCTCCGCCCAATTATCTCCTTTCTCAACTGCGTGAGAAAGCCTCGCCTCTTGTAGGCGGTTGTTTTTCTCTTCTGTGTCTAGATAAGTATGACCAGAAGAACTAGATTCGGACTCGTCCTCTGAAGAGTCCGAAGAGGACGACTCCTCTCCTTTACCAGAGGGGCCCGCCTCCTCTCCTTCAATTGGAGCAGGAGAAAATGTAGACATGTTTACGGTAAAATGGGAAGGGACCACCTTGACCCCTCCCTCAGAGCTGTCGGCGGTCAAGCCGCCTTGGTTCACTTCAGCATCTGGCGCCTGGTCAGATGTCTCACTAATCAGCACCTGGTAGGAGGAGCCGTCTGAGTTTGTGATCCTGGCAGTTCTTTTTGTTCTGGACATTATGTTCTGCATAGACACAGAGACAATCGGACTTTTTATGAAGGGCAAAGATTGGTTCGAAAAAGGGCAGGCGGCACTCCTAGTCCTAGATTCAGCCGTCCCCGGTGACCGGCTGATCACTAATCTAGGCCGTGTCGTGTGCTTCCGTGGTGCCATTTCAAAAAAGGAAAAAATAAAGAAAAGTTAAAAAGTGAGAGAACCGACGGTTACCTGAACGAGTGAGAAGTTGACGAAGTTCTGAAAATTCTGAGTAGCCGGCTTGTCAGAGCAGGCGGTAGGCAGAAAGTGTCTAGAATGTCAGAGCAAGTTCAGGGGTCCGAATTTCCTCTTCAAAAGTTCTCAAGTGTGAAAAAGACTGAAGTCAACACACCCTTATATAGGAAAAAATGAGAAGGCGAAGGGTCACTCCCAAATTCAAAATTTGAGCGGGAAAACCTCCCGGCCTTTCACCAAGTGACACCTGTAGCAGGCCGTCACCTGTTACAGTCCGACACCTGTCACAGGTAACACGTGACCAGTCACGTGCCACCTGTGAGGGGCAAATGATTAGGGGATTTTTATCCACCAATCACCATCTGACAAGTGGACCAACCAGGTTCCACCATGTGTCCTTCACGAAGGTCAATAGGAGCCTGCCACGTGTCAATCATAGATACGTCCTCCATGGACCAATTGTGACACGACACGTGTCCACCCATGCCAAATGGGAAAACCGGCCAACAAGGCCCAATCCTCGTGGGAGGCCCAGTCAGCCCTAGGTTTAACCTAAACCTAGGAATTGGCACGCATCCCAAGGCATATAAATATGCTCATTAATCCTCATTAAGGGGAGTACGCACATTAAACACTCTCACCTAGAGAGACCCATTTACCTTTTTGGGGGTATTGTAATATATTATATTCCAAGATTATTATAATATTATCAATATCAATTTTTTTTCTCCAACTTTTGTCATTTGACAATAAAATTTATTTAAATTAAAAAATAAAAATCATTTTGGTAGCATATTTGTATAAATCTTAAAATTACATAACGTTTATAAGAACAAAATCATTTTATTATAGTATACATAATATATATTGGAAAATTAAATCTAATTACTCTAAATATTTATGTGATTATTTAAAAAATAAAAACTTCTACTACTCACTAAAAATATATTTAAAAATTTTGATTACGGAATACTAATTATCATTAAGGTTACGGTTGAGAATTTTTAAAAGTATATGGCTACCAAAGATACGTAAAAAAGGTTGGATACCATTGGAAATAAGCTATAGTAAAGGGCTACCATTGAGAATTTCCCTTAAATTGTCATATTATGCCGTTCAAGTGTGTCAACAATTTAAGGATAAATGTATATGAGTTCGTATATGGGTACTAACCTAAGCTAATATTTTAATTTTCTTATATAAAACTAACTTATTTTCTATTAGTATATTTTTTTGTATATACAATTCAATTCAATAACCTTTACATATTTGGTATAAACTAAAATTCAAGTTATTTTGTTACAATAATTTTTTTGGATAAATTTTTGTTGAATTAACATCATTATTTATAATTTATTTGTAGTAAAATTAAATTTAACAATGACCATGCATGGCACGGGACTTAACCTAGTTTTATCTAAATATATAACGAATGAAAGGAAATTCACATTTAATTTTAAAATATAAATATTAAATGATATACTACGTACAACGAAACATCAAACATATTTATTCAAACATTCATACAAACAATATTCAAACACATACACAAGGCCGTCTTAACAATTTTGGAGGCCCTGTGCTACCATAAAATTCGGGCCTATAAAATTTTACTAAGTTCTTCATAGTTCATGTGGAGTATATGTTATGCACAACTTATCACATTAAAAAAGTATGATAAAAACAATCTATTTTTTAACAATATTTGAGAGCAACAATAGTTTTAACTCTAAAAAGACATCCACATTCAAGCTTAATTTTTTTTTAAAAAAAAAACAAGCAAGCAGGATATTATTAGCTTAAATCAATCTCCGCCTAAGTTGTTAAACTTTGAGGAAAAGCCAACATACAAATACGTTCCGATGAGATAGAGGTATCCCACCTAAAAACACAATGTGCAACAACATTCCCACCCCGCTTTACATGTAAACAATTAAACAAATTAAAGTATCCACCTAGCAACGCAATTAAACGAACGTGAACAATTACGAACAACCTCATCATAGAGCAAGTCAACTGCTAAACATCGCCCGCAAATCTCTACATAAAGCCCACAAATTTGAAGTGAAATGACACTTTTGCCCACAAATTAAAAAACACACTCTCATCTTCTCTCTACTCTCATTTTCTCTGTCTAAATTTTTTTTTAAAATGTCGAGGCGGCAAGGCAAGGAAGTGGCGGCACCGGTGGCAGACGGAAGGCGGTCTCGCATGGAAAGGTATCTTTAAAAAAAAAACCCGGAGGCGGCGGAGCCACGGCGGTGGCGCCTTACCCAGACGTCAGGACCACGGTGGCGGCCCCTAGGCAATACGCCTAGGCCACGGCGATGGCGTCTTACGTGGACGCCGCCACCGTGGCCCAAGCGAACTGCCCAGGCGCCGCCACCGTGGCCCTGGCGTCTGGGTAAGGCGCCACTCCTTTTTTTTTTTTTTTAATTTTTTTCATTTTTTTTGTTTTTTTTTCCGGGTTTTTTTTTCATTATTTTTTTTGGGATTTTTTCAGGTTATTATTTTTTGTTTTGTTTTTTTTTTTTGTTTTTTTTTTGGTTTTGTTTCAATTTTTTTGGTTATTATTTTTTTGTTTTGGTTTCTTTTTTTTTTTCTTTGTATTTTTTATTTTATTTGTTTTTGTTTATCTTTTTGATTTTTTTGTTTGTTGTTTACATTTTTTTGTATTTTTGTTTTTGTTTATATTTTTTTGTTTTTGGTTTATGTTTATATTTTTTTGTTTTTGGTTTATGTTTATATTGTTTTGTTTATGTTTATATGTTTTTTTTTCAAATTTGTTATTTTTTTATGTTTATTTTTTTTTCAATTATTTGTATATTGTTTTATTTATTTATTTTTATTTACTTGTTTTTTTTGTTCATATTGTATGTTTTGGTTTTTTTTTGTTTTTATGTGTATTTTCTAATTTGTTTAAATTTGTTTTTTCGATGTTGTGTACTTTTCTTTTTAATGTCAATTTGATAGTATTTTTTTTGTTTATTTGTTTTTTTTTTGGTTAGGTATTTCTATTTTTTGTTGTTGATACTTTTTAAAATAGATTATTAATATAAATAATAATTATAATAATTGCGGTGGTTTTTTGTTATTTAAATGGAGTTAGGCATCGCATTTTCGACCTGGTGCGGGGAAGAGTATGGACGTTATGAGAAGTACGGTCTACTCAATGGAGAGCTCGGGGCCCAGACACGTTAGATCATGTGGTATTTCGGCCTCGGCTCGCAAAGAATGGGTGCACTGTTCTGAGGATGATGAAGATGATGATGCTGATGAGGAGGAGGAGGAGGATGCAAATAAGGATGTGGACGATTAGAGTGGACCATATGATGATTACAGTCCATTCAATCAGAGGCTTGATGATATGTATGAAACGCATAGGGTAGATGTGCGTAAGGGTAGAGATGGTAGATTTGTTAGTAGATCTGGCACATCATCTGCATCCACTGTGTCTGTCGTTAGCAGAGTATGGTCAAGGGCCGTTAATGATTCTTGGGTGGTAAGGGGTGAGGTGGCTGGGGGACCTGTAGACGGGAGTGTGATTCCTAGCTTTCTAGGACACATCGCTACCTGTATCTTGGAGGACTAGGAGAGCGCTTTGGATACAGGCATTTTGAAATGCCAAACCCGGGAAAAGACTTGTAACTTTTTGCGTAGTTGGGCTGATGGTTGGCCGGAGGAGAGCGAGATGCTCGGCCGATTGAGGGGCACTAGAGTGAGTCACCTTCCTGCCACCATGCACGAAAGGATTGACTCAACGCTGATCACGGCTTTCGTTGAGCGATGGCAGCCGGATACGAACTCTTTCCACTTTCCTCGTTGAGATGACGATCATGTTGCATGACGTCGAGGCCATCCTTGGGATTCCCGTAGAGGGAAACCGACAATCTGTTGTCATTGATGCGGACCAGACAGATTTACTAGCAGAGCTGTTGGCGGTGGATAGGGCTGTGTTGTACACATCGGCACTTGGTGTTTGGGATCACGGCGGTGTTAAGATTGCATCCATTTTGCAGCGATGTTTGCACCCCACTGCACTTAGATCGCACCCCACTGCACTTATACGCAGGACACACAGCTGGCTACGTATATTTTTCTTCTCCTCGGGCGTACCTTATTTCCGGATAAGAGCGGAAACAAGCTCAGGCCACGCGACATAATTGACACGTGTGAGCCCGACAGAGTAGGCTAGTTTTCTTGGGGGTTGGCTACGTTGGTGTATATGTATCGCCAGTTAGGATTCTCGAGTCGGGCTGATGCGGCAGGTATCACTAGATGTCTGACATTGTTACAGACCTGAATATATGAGTATTTTCCTGCGTTTCGACCACACCGCGACCTTGGGGATGGGCAGCCACGTGCCTATGCGTGGAGTCCACGGTTCGAGAAGAAGTTCATTGACCGCCTGCGATCGATACGGTTATTGCTTGACAGGATGTCCCCATTAGAGGTAAAATGTTTAAATTATTTCTACTTTAATAGTTTGATGCGTTTATTATATGAATCTTACGAATTTGAAAAAATGCGTAGGTGAATTGGATGCCTTTCGGCCAGAACCCTAGTAACAGGGTACCCAGGACCCTCTACACGGGACTGATTCAGTATCGTGAGATCGTATAGGCGTACATGCTGCAGCGCTGTCTTCGCCAGCTTGGATTTGTCCAAGTTGTTCCTCCTCCACCAGCATGGCCTAGTAAGGCGGTCCGATCTGCGTCGTCGAAGGAGTACGTCGTCCAATGGCCGGGAAGCATGACTGCCGCGTGGGAGCAGTTTCCGATGGTTGCCCGCCTATGGACGGCGGAGCTGTAGCGATCGCCAATTGGGGTGACTGCCATGTGTGACCAGCACTACATGGACTGGTATAACCGGTATTCGCACCCGAGGTTGATCAGAGACCTCCACCACGGCCACGACGCCGATGATGATGATGTGCCACTGCCCACTTCCGTGGATGCGGTATGTCTCATAAAACATTTGTTGTTGTGTTTTTTTTTATATATATATAATACGTCGTTATTGAATTTCATGTGTTTTGTTGTGTGTAGTAGATGGGAAAGATGATGCAGCTGGGACACAGACTTTTTGAGGAGAAGGACAACATGACGACTGCATCAAGCAGAGCTGTTATTGATGATCTGGAACGGGCCCTTGAGCAGTGGCAGTGGGCATCACAGAGGGATTACTGATCTGTGGGCAGTTTATTTGTAGAACATTTTGTACATTATCATAGTTGTTTGTGAGATTTGACATTATCTTTTTAGTTTGTAACATTTGAAATTATTATTTTAAGTTTTTAAAATTTGACATTATCTTTTTCAGTTTGTAATGCGCAAGATCTAATTAGTGTGCATGCAAGATATAAATAGTCAAAATTAGAATACGAAAATTAAATAAATGGAATAAAAATAGCAATAAAAATACAAGGTTACATAGAAAAGGTAGGTATACGCGTGAAAAACTAAAAGGCAGCTAGGTTATTCCACTGCTGCATTTGGGCATGATACAGCGCATCCCAACCCTCTACGCTTGTTCTACGAATGGTGTACCACCGAGGTATGATCGGTGGGACCGGAAAATCGGATGACAGGTCCAATCGGATGAAATGTCTGTATGACAACCCCATAAATGCGATCTATTCTACCATCCCATTGAGATTTATGACTTGCTACTACTAAACAAAAACCTGATCTTATTGCAACCTGTTTTTCCCAATCAATCGCTTGTTGAGCATCTTCGAACAGACCATCATGCATAAAAATCCCACTATAATCATTTCCGTCTCCACCATAATCCTGCAACAATGACATATAAATATAATTATATAAAGATTAAATTAATACATTTGATACAAAATTAACACAGAAGTAATTTCTAAATTTTAAATTTCTAAATTTCATTTTAACGCATAATACATTTAATTTCTAAATAAACACATAATTAACACAAAATTAACACGTAATTATATATAAAAGTATTCACACACATACAAAATTAAAACATAAATTTGTTTATTTTTGAAATTATTAACACATATTAAAACATAATTTCAAATTAAACCATAGTTTTGTTTTTTTTTTTATAAATTATTAACACATATTTAAAACATAATTTTAAATGAAATTTTGT
The DNA here is from genome assembly GCA_034703905.1 of Chenopodium berlandieri. NCBI lineage: Eukaryota > Viridiplantae > Streptophyta > Magnoliopsida > Caryophyllales > Amaranthaceae > Chenopodium > Chenopodium berlandieri. The sequence continues at coordinate 16,969,179 of CM068287.1, forward strand.
TTTTTTTTAAAAAATTATTAACACATATTTAATTTCAAATTTATCAAAGTTAAAAACCAAAAAAAAAAATTTAACACATAAGTAATTTCTAAATTTTAAATTTCTACATTTCATTTCTATATTTAACACATAATACATTTAATTTCTAAATTTATACAAAATTAACACAAAATTGACACGTAATTATATACAAAAGTATTCACACACATACAAAATTATAAATTGGTTTATTTTTTTGAAATTATTAACATATATTACCACATCATTTTAAATTAAACCATAATTTATTTTATAAATTATTCACACATATGTCAAACATAATTTCAAATAAAATTTTGTTTTTTTTTTAAAAAAAATTATTAACACATATTTAATCAAATTTATCAAAGTTTAAAAAAAAAAAAAAAACACACACACAATAAACAAAAATAAAAACAAAACTTTAAATAAAATTAAAAAAACAAAAAAAAAATTAATTGTGGAGGTGGCGCTTGGCTAGGACGCCGCCACCATGGTAGTGGCGATTCAGCCAAACGCCACTACCATGGTGGCGGCGTACCGGCCAGGCGCCCCACCCACTGCGGCGGCGTTCCGGCCAGACTTCCGGCACCAATTCGTAATTTTAAACCGCTAAATACCTCGTTTTCCGGCGACGATGGCGGCTCTCTGGTGTATCTCGCCGACGATGACGGCTCTTCGGTGTCCCTCGGCGATCCAGTGCTGCTCCACATTTTTGGTGAGAGAAAATTTCATTTTCGGTAAAAATTAAAAAAAAGGTCAAGATTGTCAAAGTTTTAAAAATTGTGGGCTTTAAGTAGAGAATTGTGGGTGATTTTTAATAACTCCCTAGAACATAGACAGGAGCAGCCCCTATTGAATGCGATGCTAAAAATAAATTGACAAAAGAATTATTGTATTATATGTTTTCACAATTCAACAATTAATAGAATTAGAAACAAAATAATTTGGAAACAATAAAGCTTGTAAGAAAACATATTGGAAATAAGATTAACCTGACTGAAATTGGGAGTGTTGCCTAATATCTTATTTCAGAATTTTAACTTGATCCCTTGATGATTTTTCAATAACCCAATTCCCCTATCGATTCATCCCTAATGCCCACTTGTTAAGTAGTACTTTGCTATAATTATACTTTAGTCTCTACATACTTTACTCTGATTATACGAATGAAATTTATTGAGTTAGTGATAGATAGATAGATAGATAGATAGATAGATAGATAGATAGATAGATAGATAGATAGATAGATAGATAGATAGATAGATAGATAGATAGATAGATAGATAGATAGGTAGAAATGTTAATTAAAACAATAAAAGCTGCACTAATGAAGTTTATTGATGCACATTAGATTTGGGAATTAGAAAAAACATAATGAGAAACGAAAGAAATTTTTGAAAAAATAGCCAAATTATTGAAGGCAAAATGCTGAAAATCACAATCATACAGCAAGAAAGATGGAGTTGAAAACTTGGGACATGGGATTTTTATTGAGAAGATAACTAAATCAACGTGATTTTAGTATTAAGTAAATGCAGTAGTATGGATTCTAGGGAGAAGAAAATTAAACAGAATATGAGAATATACTAGTAAAAAGTAAAAACTTGATTTAGACTAATGGGCTACCAGAAAAAAATTGGGACCTCATATTTTAGGGGTCTTGTGCAATAGAGCTGGTTGCACACCCTGTTCTACAGGCCTGTATATACATATATATAGAAACATCAAAACCTTTATCAAAGGTCTAGCCACCTATACGTACCTTAACCTTCAAGAATTATTATCCCGCCAATTACAATCACAAACGATCTCCATGGAAGAATTAAAGGAATATGATTAAAATGATAAATTCGCGTTGGAAAGAATAGGCAGAACTTGCAGTGGTCATACCTCCTAGAATATAACTCCAAATTGAGTGATTCTTATTCCTAACCTCAAGGATTTTTCGAGAGGAACAACTTTCCGTGAAACACTAAAATGCTAAAAATGACCAGAAGTGTCCGAAAATTGACTTTAGATATATATAGTGGCAGATGTAAATTAGTGCACACTGGTACACGTGACTCACCAGTAAAAAAATAAAGTTTAATTAAACGTGACCCATCCGCATTGAACGCTATTGCTTCACATTTGGCTAATTTTCAGAAGAATTACTCTCATTTTAGACAAAAAGAAGAGGAAAAAAAAAAAAGAAATGGAGAAACTCCATTGAAACCGATGAGTTCTTTTGATCCCAACCAATAAACAGATAAAGTAGATGTGTAGTTAATACTTGGGGTTGGTGTGGGGGACTGAAGCATGGATTTGGCAGGTTTTTTCTTTTTTATATAAATTTTAGTTATAGCCAATTAAATAAGAGATTAATAAATTATTTTATAATTAAATAATTCAAATGCCTCATAAGCAAAATTGGCAAATGAAATTTTAAAGTTTAAATTAATTAAATATAAGATTTTATATTTTAAGATTAGGAATTTTATATAAATATACAATGAATGGGAGGAAATTCACATTTTATTTTAAAGTAAAATTCTTAAATGATGTACTATGTACAACGAATAAAATAACAAATTTTATCACATAAATAAAAAAAACCAATTCCTCTCCTAAGTGTGCACACCCTCCCCCCCCCCCCCCCCAAGTTAGTATCTTTATGTAGAAAGACTATCCTTAAGGAAAGACTAGGTCATACAAAGTCCATAGTTTTATCAACCAAATCTGTATAGTGGGATCACAAAAGCATGCCTGCAAAGCTTCAATAAATAATTCCTCGTGAAGTAAAATCAACCTTTGAGAAATTCCAATCCTTTTAATTAATTCAATACTCTTTCAAACTTTCTTTAATCATAAATAAATTCAATTTAATTCAAACATGATTTCAAAAATCAATCCCTTAAACATTTTTATTCAAACATTCATACAAACAATTATTCAAACATATACATATATAGAAACATCAAAACCTTTATCAAAGGTCTAGCCGCCTATACATACCTTAACCTTCAAGAATTATTATCCCGCCAATTACAATCACAAACGATCTCCATGGAAGAATTAAAGGAATAGGATTAGAAAGATAAATTCGCGTTGGAAAGAATAGGCAAAACTTGCAAAGGCCATAACTCCTAGAATATAAATCCAAATTAAGAGAATCTTATGCCTAACCTCAAGGATTTTTTAAGAGGAACAACTTTCCGTGAAACAGTAAAATGCTAAAAATGATCAGAAGTGTCCAAAGACTGACTTTAAATGTATATACTATATAGTGGCGGATGTATATTGGTGCACAGTGCTGCACGTGACTCACCAGTAAAAAAATGAATTTTAATTAAACGTGTCCCATCCGCATCGAACATTATTACTTTACATTTGGTTAAATTTCAGAAGAATTACCTCTTATTTTAGACAAAAAGAAGAGGAAAAAAGAAAAGAAATGGAGAAACTCCATTGAAACCGAAGAGTTCTTCTGATCCCAGCCAATAAAAAGATAAAGTAGATGTGTAGTTAACACTTGGGGTAGGTGTGGGGACTGAAGTATGGATTTGGCAGGTTTTTTTCCTTTTTTATAAGAATAAATTAATTGTACTCAAGTTTGTATAACTGTATGAAAGGGTGGGCTATGGAGTGTGGGGCAGCTGGCCATAACAGGTGGCTTAATATTTTTTTTTTGTTTGTTTGATTGTTTTTCCTTTTTTTTAGGAAACTCTCTTTGGTAACACTTAAATTTTTTTTTATTTTTTTATTTTTTTTATTTATCTTTAGTAAATTGCAAAAATTTCAATTCTCTTTGGTAATCCTGTATAATTCATTTTTATTGCTTATAACATTAATGATTATTTTTAATTAAATCTTTAACTATATAGTTAGGTATATTTAACTAAACTCCCTCCCCCGCCAGTGCCAGCAACCCCCTCTACCGCGCTGGCACCCAACCTTCTCCCCCGCCGGAATCCTCACTCCCCTCCTTTTCCCCCACCACGACAACCTACCCCCCTTCCCCTTTCACCTACCTCGAAACGGTCCCCTCTCCTTTAACCACAAAAATCGGTCAAATAGATGTCGTGCCCAGTAACATTAGAGGTAAGGTAATCCGAAATGCCAAAGAAAGTTCAGGGGGGATCAAAGACTATGATAATGGTGTTAGATCTTCAAATGATGGCAAACCCATATCCCAATGATCTTCCATTTTCTCTCTCCTCCTCAAATTTCACGCCTTTTATCATGATGTTTTGTGAATAGGGTTTTGGGTGGGGGTTTATCTGGAAGCGGTTTAGGGTGTTTCGAGGTTGCAAAAGTGGTTTGTCGGGCTAGGCGCAGGCGGGGGAGAAGGTTGGGTGCCGGTGCCGTCGAGGGAGGGGAGGTCCGGAGGTTTGGCTTGCTGTTGGGAGGTGTAGTTTTTTTAAAAAAAATTATTTTTAGAATAATTAAATTTTTAAGAATATAAATAATAACCATGGTTAATGATTTTAATTTAAAAAGTTATTATCTTTGGTAAACAATAATATAAGATTATCAAAGATAATCACTTTTTTACCAATTCACCAAAGAGAATAATAAGAAGTTAAGTGTTACCAAAGAGAATTTTCCTTTTTTTCCCCCCCTTCTTTTCTAAGGGTAATGTAACACCCTAGAAATTTCTTTCCTTTAAAAATATCGGTTTTGCTCTTTTTAAAATACGAAATAGGAAATTCTAAGACATTACCGCCACCGTGAAAACGGTTAAGACAATTATCAAAGACACATAGCGGAAGACTCACTTTAAAACCATTCAAAATAAGTCAACTTAAAAAGTCAAACCAACGAAAGTAAAGTCAAACCAAAGTCAAACAAAGTCAACTTACAACTTGGAACCATTGTAGGTCCTTATTAAAACCCAAAACAATAATAAAACCTTTGTGTTAGTCTCACAAGCAAATATATAATAATCAAAGCCAATAAAACACATCATATTCTTATGGAAACTAAACAGGAATCGCTCTTCACTCATGCCTCGTCATGAATATGCTTCATCACCTGAAAAGCTTCTCTTTACTTTGTCCCCACTACTCGCCATTTGAAATGGGTCGTCGTAGGGCCAAGATAAAGACAAGGCCAAACAAAACATACAAACACACAATTAGCAAAGCTGAATACATAAGCGTAAACAGTACACACTAACATGCTTTCATCCTATCAACATACAAATTACCTTGTGGCACCTGTTACAAGCATACAACATACAACATAACCAACCAATAACAAGTGGTTTGTTTATTTAATTTGATTACTCATTGAACGGGTTTTCCCCCTAACCTGCCCCAATAAAGGAGTACTAACACGGGAGCTAACCGTGCCAATATAAAAGAACCACTCATAAGTGGCGGAATTCATGCGCATAATAAAAAGGAAAATACAGCGTCCTGTACTCCCAGTAGAAGCTATGGTTTGATATAAAAAACCCCACAACTCCTCCCATATGTTCATACTCAAGGTATATACGTTCCAAGAGTTTTGGTGCGTAATCTCTTTCACTTTACGTTGTTTACATATTTTTAGACTTGGTGATGACTCTCAATCCACAACACAAATCAATGATCATAAATCATTCAAGCAATCAAACATACCAATTAATTATTGAATAATTAGTGACCACATTAAACTTAATGTTGAACCCGTTTTAAACTACATCGGCGATAAATAACACCTTAAGCGCATAATGCACCACAAATTCTATCCCTCGGTGTTTAAAACACCTTAAGTGCACTTAGGCACCAATATATAATTTAATCCTCGTGTACATAAACATTTAAATCTCTCATTTCCCATGCTAATAACATCAATAAAAATTATATGTACCATAATAAAATTCCTTTCAATATTCCAAACTCAATTAAACATTTAGTTTAATTAAACATGCTCTCAATCATGCCAATTAATAATAAAAGTGTGGCTCATAATCAACATGCCAACATAATTAATTCCAATCATCAATTCACCACAAATAATTCACACTTCATACATCAATCACCAACATCAATCCAATCAACAATTCCAACCAATACCTATCATGATACTACCCTGGAACTAATTAAACAAAGCTTAGCATGCTTCTACACATGTAAATAATTACCGAGTATGCGAACGTACCTCGAATATGATCTCAAAATTGCCACGACTACACAAAATCACTCACTTGGAAGTCTCCTACAACCCAAAATTACAAAGAGACATTAATACTTATTCAATATAAATTTCCAGCAATATATACACTCTTTAAATCACTTTCAAACCTTCTAAAACATGTTGAAACCTAATTTAAACCTCCTACTTTTATTCCCAATTAATGAGTAATTAAAAATCCTTTCAAGGAACATAATTCTAGCCTTTATATAAAAATTCCAGCATTATAAAAACATATAAACTTGTTGTAATTATGTTTAAAAACATCAATTTCAATAGTTTTGATTAACTACAATCAAATTTCGTCAATAAAAAATAGTTTAGAAACCTAGGTCAATTTAGGGCTTTTTAATTCAAAAACCAAATTTAAAAATTATATACATAATAATCATTATTAAAACATCATAAAATCATCACACACACCCAAGAACAATAATTAATCAAGATTGGATTAAAGTAACAACCAAAAGAGAGAAGTTTTTTTTTTTTTTTTAATTTAAAACTTGCAAACTGCACAAGAGGGAGGGGAGAGTGGCTGGCGCACCACTTCCTCGCGCCTGTCTACTGTTGCCGCCTTGTGTTGGCAGCGGCTGGCTGTGGTGGTGGCGGCAACCGGCCACCGGTCGGTGGTGTGGGGGTGTGTGTGTCGTGCGTGAGGTGAGGAAAAGGGGAGGGGAAAAATTAAGGGGAAAGAAAATAAGAGGAGAGAGAGAAAGAGAGTTTACCTTTGGGTATTCTCCACTTTGGGCAAAGTTCAATTTGCTCATGTGATGGGTATTTATACCCTCTCTCAAAACCCTCCTAACTTAAATTCCTTTTCTGCCCTTAATGATTTCTACTCCTATTCAAAATAACATTGACTTTCTTTAAAATTCCATTGACCTTAAAACTTCCTTATTATAAAATAATTATGCCCCAGAGTTTCTAAATAATAAAATAAAGTATTTCCAAAATAATTAAATAAATAAAAATGGACTTTTAAGTAAAATAAACCTTTTTAAATTATTAAATTACCATAATTAATTCATTTCAAGTTATTTAAATACTTCATAAAATAATGTTTCTAATTTAATATACGTAAATAAAAATACGGGGTATTACAGTGTATCCCCCTTAAAAAAAGTTTCATCCCGAAACTTGGGTAACGAAAAATTCAACCTTTTCCTCACTTTGTGTAATATTGTTGTACTCTTTTGACATACTTTTACCTTTAATGTCTCCTTGAAATCAAAAGTACTCGAAATAACTGTTAAAAATGTGCAAAAAGCACTAAAATAACTGAAATTAGAGAGAAAAAGCGCGAAAATCTACTGCACTTTACCTCCCTTAAAGAAAACGAATTACGTATCTGTAACTCAACATACCTCAAACAACTCAGGGTATTTCTTTTTCATCTCATCCTCAGCTTCCCAAGTTGCTTCCTCATATTCTTGGTTAGACCATAGCACCTTAACAATCTTAACTTCCTTATTGCGTGTACTACGCACTTTACTGTCAAGGATCTTGACAAGTCTTTCTTCATAAGTTAAGTTTTGATCTAACTCAATTGTTTCAGGTTGTAGCACATGCGACTTATCAGGTGTATACCTTCTTAACTGAGACACATGAAATACATCATGCACCTTACTTAGCTCCATAGGTAGGGCCAACCTATAAGCTACTTTGCCTATCCTTTGTAATATCTCATATGGACCAATATACTTTGGGCTAAGTTTTCCTTTCTTCCCAAATCTCATAACACCTTTCATTAGTGATATTTTCAACAGCACTTTGTCACCAACTTCAAACTCTTCTTCCCTACGCTTCAGATCTGCATAACTCTTTTGACGATCTTGTGCTGCTTGAATTTTAGCTTGAATCTCTTTTACATGACTAACTGTATCTTCAATCATTTGAGACCCTAAGATAATTGTTTCACTTATGTCGTTCCAACATACAGGACTGCGACACTTCCTTCCATATAATGCCTCAAATGGAGCCATACCAATGCTTGCATGATAACTATTGTTGTAAGAAAATTCAATTAAGTCCAATCTATCTTCCCATCCCCCTTGGAAGTCTATGACACAAGCTCTCAACATATCTTCCAAGGTTTGAATAGTTCTTTCAGTTTGTCCATCTATGGCAGGGTGGAATGTTGTGCTCATCTTTAGTGTTGTACCAAAATATTCCTGAACACTTTTCCAGAACTTTGAAAGAAACCTAGAATCTCTATCAGACACAATATCCTTTGGAACTCCACGTAACCTCACAACATTCTCGATGTAAGCTTTTGCAAGTTGCTCCATCTTCAAGGTCTCCTTCGTTGGTATGAACACTGCAAATTTAGTAAGTCTATCCACCACGACCCAAGTGGAATCATTTCCACTCTTTGACTTTGGGAGGCAAGTCATAAAGTTATTGAAATGCAATTCCACTTCCATCCAGGAATTTCCAATGATTGCGCTGTTTCTTGCGGTCTCTTGTGCTCTATTTTCACCTTTTGACAAGTTAGACACTTTGCTACAAATTCCGCAACTTCATTCTTCATTCTAGGCCACCAATACATATTTTTCAAGTCTTTGTATAGCTTGTCCCCTCCTGGGTGTACTGAGAATGGTGTATTGTGACCTTATTCCATTAATTTTCTCTTTACTTCCTCACATTTTTGTGGTACACACCATCTACCCTTGTACCTTAAACTCCAATCTTCATGGTTTTTGAATTCTGTAGCCTTTCCTTGCTTTATTTTCTCACGAATCCTATCCAACTTAACATCTCCTGCCTGATTTTCCCTTATCTCATCAAATATTGTTGGTTGAATGCTTAGATTCGCAAGTATACTTGCTGGTACTCCCCATTCTACCACTTCTAGGTTCATTTTCCTCATTTCCCTACACAACTCATCATCCACTATCAAAGTGTTCTGTCCATAACTGGTCTTACGACTTAGAGCGTCTACAACTACATTTGCCTTCCCTTCATGGTATTGTATGTCTAAGTCGTAGTCCGTTGCAAATTATAACCATCTCCTTTGACGTGAGTTTAGATCCCTTTGTGTGAAAATGTACTTCAAACTTTTATGGTCTGTGTAAATCCTACATTTCACTCCATACAAGTAATGCCTCCAAATCTTTAGTGCAAAAATGATTGTAGCTAATTTTAAATCATGAGTAGGGTAGTTTACTTCATGAGGTTTTAACTGTCTTGATGCATTGAAACTAATTTTAAATCATGAGTAGGGTAGTTTACTTCATGAGATTTTAACTATCTTGATGCATATGCAATCACCTTTCCATTTTGCGTAAGAACACATCCCAGATCATTCTTGGATGCATCACTATATACATTGTAGATCCCACTATCATCTGGCAATGTTAGCACTGGTGCTGTAATCAACTTTTGCTTCAAGAGTTGGAACACTTCCTTACACTTCTTGTCCCACTTGAACTTCTTGTCTTTCTACATTAGAGAGGTGAAAGGCTTAGCAATTTTAGAAAAATTCCTTCACAAAACGCCTATAATACCCTGCTAAATCTAAGAAACTCCTAAAGTCAGACACCGTCTTTGGCGAAAGCCATCCTTTCACTGCCTCAATATTTGTTAGATCTACTTCTACCCCATCCTTGAACACATAGTGAGCCAGAAATGCTACTTTTTCTAGCCAAAACTCACACTTGGAAAACTTCGCATAGAGTTTATTCTCCCTTAAAGTTTGTAAAACTGCCCTCAAATGTTCCACATGTTCTTCCTTATTCTTCGAATACACCAATATATCATCTACGAACACTACGACAAACTTGTCCATAATTAATGGATGGAATACCCTATTTATCAATTCCATAAAGATTGCTGGAGCATTCGTTAATCCAAATGGCTTTACTATGAACTCATAATGTCCATACCTTGTTCTAAATGCAGTCTTGGGAATATCTTTGTCTGCGATCCTCAACTGATGGTATCTAGACCTTAAATCAATCTTGGAAAACACAGATGCACCCCTTAATTGGTCAAATAGGCATCAATCCTTGGTAATGGGTACTTGTTCTTTATGGTGACCTTGTTCAACTCCCTATAGTCAATACATAACCTCATACTTCCATCCTTTTTCTTAACAAACAACACTGGAGCTCCCCAAGGCGATGCACTTGGTCTAATGTACCCCTTTTCTAGTAAATCCTGTTGTTGCTCCTTTAACTCACTCATTTCTGCAGGTGCCATTTGATATAGTGCCCTGGAAATAGGTGTTGTCCCTAGGACCAACTCTATTGTGAAATCAATTGCCCTCTTGGGTGGCATCCTTGGAATCTCTTCTGGGAACACATCCAGAAACTCACTCACCACTTCTATGTTCTCAGGCTTAGCTATTTCTTCGTGATTCAAGTTCCTTACACTACAAAAATATACTGGATGTTCCTTCTTTATATACTTAGCCAACTTCATCATAGAGATGATCCTTGGGAACTTTGCTTCACCATGCTTCCAATTTGTTACCAACTCACCCTCAGTTGTACTTAATTGCACTTTCTACGATCGACAACGAATCTCCGCATTATAATTGCTCAACCAATCCAAACCTAAGATGATATCAAAGTCGCTCAACCTAAATTCAACGAGGTCAGAGAAAAAGACCTTTCCTTTGATCTTTAACGGCGCATCCTTAAAGGTTTTGGTACACTATACTACCCCTCCCGTAGGAATAACTATAGGTACATCTATGACATCTACGATTTTCAAACAGTGCGATAGCTTTGAAACAATGACTTTTGAAATGAAAGAAAAAGTTGCACCAGAATCAAACAAAACTTTACAGGAGGTTAGCGAAAAGAAAAAAGAAATGAGCATGAATCAAAAGGATAGACACACTATGGGTCCTAAGAGCTTTGCGAGGAAGCAATATGAGTTGGTAATATATATATTTATCCGTATTATGATTTATTTTTAATTTTTTATTGTCTCACTACGGATTGTAATTTTTTTCAAACTCTATTATATCTTGATTTTGTTTTTAGCAACAACTAGATGCTGAAAAGAGGCCACCATCTCAAGCACATTAGTACAAAGAAAGTCGGAAAAGGAAAGAAGGAAAATTATACAAAACATCCTATGAGTCAATCCAAAGTAACATTGAAAGTTCTATTTTCCCTTGTGTGTTTAGAATATCATAATTTGTCTTAATTTGGTATCCCTTTATGATTTGGAGAAAGGATTGAAGACAATCAAAGATTTTAGTTCATGATTTTTTTGTAAGAAAAATATAAATTCAATAAAATTCTGGACCAACTACGTATTTATTCAATATGTAGATAATTTTTTTTGGTATTTTGAACATATAATAGTACGAGTAGCTCTTTCATTTTTCCATCAAATAACATGTAGTTGAATGATTGTACAGACTATATTATATAATCTTAATATTATGTTATCGTATATCAATTTCACATGCATGATTGATTTTTTACATATTTTCAAACTTTTCATTCTTCAATATTAACACCAATTATTATTATAAAAGTAGTAGGATAGTAGTACTGCTACTAGTAAAGTGTTACTTAATAATTCATGAGGTATTACATAAGTTTGCAAAAAGTGTTACATAATATTAAATAAAATGTTATTTATTTTCAAAAAATTGATTGAAATATGTTAATTAATGATAAAAAAAGTGTTACATAATGAATTTTAAGTAACACTTTAAAAATGATACAATGCGTATTAAAAGTGTTACATAAAAGACTTTATAGTAACACATGTAAAAGTGATACAAAAAATGATCAATAGTGTTACCTATAAGCATAGGTAGCACGGGCAGATGTATCACCCATTAAAGTGTTACTTATTGTCTATAATAACACTTTAACCACATTATGTAACGCTTTGTTGGTGTTACATAATGCCACTTATGTAGTAGTGTTATGCGAACCGCACAAGAGGGAGGGGAGAGTGGCTGGCGCACCACTTCCCCGCAGCTGGCTGCTGGCGGCGGCCGGCTGTGGTGGTGGTGGTGGCAGTCGGCCACCGGTTGGTGGTGTGGGGGTGTGTGTGTCGTGCGTAAGTTAAGAAAAAGGGGAGGGAAAAATTAAGGGTAAAGAAAATAAGAAGAGAGAGAAAGAGAGCTTATCTTTGGTATTCTCCATTTTGGGCAAAGTTTAATTTGCTCATGTGATGGGTATTTATACCCTCACTCAAAACTCCTAACTTAAATTTCTTTTCTACCCTTAATGATTCCTCCTCCTATTCAAAATAGTCATTGACTTTCTTTAAAATTCCATTGACCTACTTTCTTTTTATAAGATAATTATGCCCCAAAGTTTCTAAATAATAAAATAAAGTATTTCCAAAACAATTGAATAAATAAATATGGACTTTTAATTAAAATAAACCTTTTTAAATTATTAAAATACCATAAATAATTCATTTCAAATTATTTAAATACTTCATAAAATAATATTTTAATTTAATATACGTATAAAAATACGGGGTATTATAGGTAAACTTATGGGACTACTAGTTGTAAGTCAATACAGTACTTCATATGAATTTGGTTATTTTTGCAAGGGTTATTTGTCATTCCCCATTATTGGATAAAAAATACAAATTTTGGTGTTCATATTTGACCCTTTGACGGAAAATAAAATTATTACTCAACCCAAAATACATTTTAGAAATACTTTCCTTCGTAAATTTATCTTTTGAAAATAATGTGTTGTTAAAATAATATTAAGATCAAAACACTTTTAATTGTTAAAATAGAGATTAAAACTTAGTTAAGCTAATAATCATAATTAAAATATAATAAGTCGTGTTAAAAAATCTTGGGTATTACAACACACCACCCATTGATTAAATATAATGAATCGTGTTTAAATAGAGATTATTGATTGGTATGCCATTGATGGGTAACGGGTGACTCACCATCCATAAAATCCTAGATCCGCCACTAAATGTATACGAGCTAATTATATATCTTACAAAAAAGGTTTAGAAAGTAGGAAAAGGTTTAGGGAAAAGAAAGTTAAGAGAAAATAAGAGAATTGGGTTTTGGGGTGAAGAATATGGGAGGCAATGAGGGCATTTATAGCCTTTAGGGAGTATGGAATTAGGATATTATGAATAGTAAAAGATAGAAGAACTTAAAGTGTGAAAATAAATAAGATTATCATTGATATAATTTTTTTATTTTTTACAAAGATAATTAAGAAAATACAATAGTTTATTATTTAATAATTTAAGGTATGAAAAGATAGAATTTAAAGTGTGAAAAGGAATGAAATTAAGTGTGAAAAGAAATAGGATTTACATTGGTTTATGTAACTAAAATATATTTTTAAATTATTTTGATGAAAATATTCATAATAATCAGGTTTTTATCTAACACTTTCGGCAACCACAATTTTTTTTATAAACCGAAAACATAATTAATTTAGGAAATAATCACTTAATTAAAATAAAATCCGAAATTATCTTTAAAAATTCTGAAATTTTATGATTAATATGATATAATATAATAATTTTCATAGCCAAAAGTCTAAAGCATGATAATTTTTATAAACCAAAAATGATTAATTTTGACTTGCATGGTAAAATATTGTAAAAAGATCAAGATATTTCAAATTAACTAATTTAAAATTGATTCAAAAAGATATAATCATTTTGAAAATCAGAAAAATAATTTTAATAATTAATTTTTGTAATTTTAATGATAATAATTAATAGTTAGATTTAATTAATCCAAAAATTCAAAATTAATTGAATAAAATCTGCAAATTTATTTATAAATTCATAAAACACAAAACTAAATTACGTAGTTTAGTAAAATAAATTTTGGAATGTTATGATGTGATAAATTAATAAAATTACAAATTGTTTACATTAAAATCCAAAATTAATTAAATAAATTGGGTTGTAAAATTCAAAAGTGATAAATTATATATCTGCATACTCCAATATTTTGGGCGCCTAAATTTGAATTCTTATTTTGGATCTTATATTCAAATAATAAAAAATTACTAAAGTACCCTTTTACAATAAATAATTAAGAAAAATAATTCTTAAAATTACGGGGTATTACATTATGATCCAAAAAATTGTCATTCCTACATATAGAACAATTATATCGTATTAGCCTTTGTAATACGATTTACAAGTGCGCTTCCAAGCGCATTTTTAGTGGCCAGAATTTGTCAATAGCTACCTTTTCTCATTCTTGCCTATCAACATGCGTTTGTCTAATGTACAGTTATGATGTATAATAATTTACTCATTCATGAATTGATGGAAAAAAACTAACTCCTCAAAAAATGGTACTAGTTGGCTTGCATCTGTAACGCCCTAGAAATTCCTTCCATTTAAAATACCTGTTTTGTTCTTTTAAATACGAAATAGGAAATTCTAAGACATTACCGCCACCGTGAAAACGGCTAAGGCAATTATCATAAACACACATCGGAAGACTCTCTTTAAAATCATTCAAAACAAGTCAATTTAAAAAGTCAAACCAAATGAAAGTAAAGTCAACCAAAGCCAAACAAAGTCAACCTACAACTTGGAACCATTGTAGACCCTTAATAAAACCGAGATAAAACATTTGAAAACCTTTGCGTTAGTCTCACAAGCAAAATATGTAATAATTAAAGCAACAAACCACATCATATTCTTATGAAAACTAAATATGATTCACTCTTCATTCATGCCCATCATGAATATGCTTCCACACCTAAAAAGCTTCTCTTCACTTTGTCCCCACTAATCACCATTAGAAATGGGTCATTGTAGGGCCAAGATAAAGACAAGACCAAACAAACACATAACACACAATCAACAATGCTGAGTACATAAGCGTAAACAGTACACACTAGCATTCTTTAACCCTATCAACACACAACTTACCTTGTTGCACCTGTTTTCAAGCACACAACACAACCAACAAATAAATAGACAATTAAATTACTTATTTAATTTGATTACGCATCGAACGGGTTTCCCACCAAATCCCTGCCCCAAATAAATTGAGGTAAACTACACTAGGAGCTAACCGGGTAGGCAAATGCCCACATGAAGTGACAAGACGTCCTGCGCATAAAATAAATAAAAGGAAAATACAACATCCTGTACTCCCAGTAGAAGTCATGGTTAAATATAAAACCCCATAACTCCCCCCATATGTTCATACTCAAGGTATATGCGTTCCAAGAGTTTTGGTGCGTAATCTCTTTCACTTTACGTTGTTTACATATTGTTAGACTTGGTGATGACTCTTAAACCATAACACAATCAATCATAATAAATCATTCAAGTAATAAAACATACCAATTTAATTCTTGAATAATTAGTGACCACATAATTTAATGTTGAATCCTTTTTAAACTACCTCGGTGTTAAATAACACCTTAAGCGCATAAAGCACCGCAAATCCTATCCCTCGGTGTTTAGAACACCTTAAGTGCACGTAGGCACCGCAATATAATTTATCCCTGTATACTAAGACACTTAATAGCTCAATTCCCATGCTTAAAACATCAATAAAAATTATATGATCCACAATAAAAATTCCCTTTTCATATTCCAAACCAAATTAAACATTTAGTTTAATTAAACATGCTCTCAATCATCACTACTAGAAATAGGCCGATTTCCGACGGACAAGAATTTTCGTCGGAAAAGTTAGAAATTCCGACGGATTTTTATTCTGTTGGAAATCTGTCGGAAACTTCCAACGGAATATAAGTCCGTCGGAATATAAGTCCGTCGGAATATATGGGCTTTCCGACTGAATATTCCGTCGGAACATTCAATTTTTGATGGAAATAAAATCCGTCGGAACATTAAATATCCGACGGAAATAAAATCTGTCGGAAATTTCTGACGGAATATTCCGTCGGAAAAGTAAATTTCCGACGGAATTTAATACCTTTTCCGACGGAATTATGGCTTTAAAAAAAACCCTTAAAAAACCAAGAACCCTACTTTCCCCCTCCCCTTTCATTTCTCTTTTCTCTCTCCTCTCTTTCGCCTCTTTTCTCTTTCTCTCTCCTCTCCTCTTTCCTATTCTCTTCCTCTCCTCCTTCATTCTCTTCCTCTCTAATCTCCTCTCCTCCTTCATTTTTCTTCCTCTCTGATCTCCTTTTTTCTTCTCTTTCTCTCTCCTGTCCTCTTCTCTCTCGCCTCTCTTGTTCTCTTTCTCTCTCCTCTCCTCTTCTACGGCGCACCATCAACAACAACAATCAACATCAACCGCAACAACAACCATCAACAACAACCGCATCAACCGCAACAACGACAACAAAGCCAACAACCACCGTTTCAAGGTTTTTGTTTTTGTAGATCTTGTAATTTAGGTTTGAGTGTAGATCTAGTTAATTTTGTATGTAATTGTAATGTTAGTTTATAAAATTTATTAGACAATTGTGTATTTATATATTTCTTTTGATTTTCGTTGTTTAATTTTCGGTTTTTTGAATTTTTTTTTTTAATTTTTAATGAAATTCTGATTAATTTGTAGATCTACTGGTTTTGATTTTTTTTGTGGTATTTTTTTATTATGTTGTGTTGATTTTCGTATGTTTGGGGCTAATTTTCGATTTTGTGGGATTGATTTTCCTTATTTTTGGGGTTTGGTGTAGGAGGGGTTGTGGTGGTGTCGGTGGTGTGGGTTTGTTGTCGGTGGTGTTAATTTTCGTATGTTTGGGGGTGGCTTCGGTTTGGTGTGGGTGGGGTTGTGGTGGTGTTGGGGTGGGCTGTTGTTGGGGTGGTTTCGGTTTGTGGTGGTGTCGGTGGTGTTGTGGTTATAGGGGTATGTGTGGTGGTGGGTGGTTTGTATTCCGGGTTTTTTGTGGGTTTTTTTTGTGGATAGGGGGTGGGCTGGTGGTGGGGGTGATGGGTGGGGCTGTTTTTTTTATTAACATTTCCGACGGAAATTTCCGTCGGAAGGAAGCAGATTCCAACGAAATATTCCGTCGGAAAAGGTACATTCCGACGGAATCTTTTCCGTTAGAAAATTGCGACGAACTCTAGATTAAAGTTAAAAATAGCCCGACAGAAATAAATCCGTCGGAAAACGGTCTTCGGACGGAAATTCCGTCGAAAAAGGTCGAATTCCCTACAAAGGGTTTTGCGATATACTGGTTCCGACGGAAGACCGTTTTCCGACGGATTTTCCTGTGTTTTCGACGGAATTCTTCCGTCGGAAACAAGCTTATTTCTTGTAGTGCATGCCAATAATAAAAGTGTATAGTTCATATTCAACATGCCAATATAATTAATTCCAATCATTAATCCATCATAAATAATTCATATATCACAAATTAATCACCAACATCAATCCAATCAACAATTCCAACCAACACCTACCATGATACTACCTTGGAATTAATTAAACAAAGCCTAGCATGCTTCTATACACTCAAATAATTACCGAATACGCGAACGTACCTAGGATATGATCTCAAAATCGCCACGACACAAAATCACTCACTTGGAAATTTCCTGCAACCCAAAATTACAAAGAGACATTAATACCTATTCAACATGAATTTCCAGCAATATATACTCTTTAAATCACTCATAAACCCTCTAAAATAAGCTGAAAATTAATTAAAAACCCTTACTTTTATTCCCAATTAGTGGGTAATTAAAAATCCCTTCAAGAAACATAATTATAACCTTTATATAAAAATTCCAACTTTATAAAAACATGTAAAATTGTTGTAATTATGTTTAAAAACATCTAATTTAATAGTTTCAATCACCTACAATCAATTTCCATCAATATACATTAATTTAGAAACCTAGGGTTTTCAATTTGGGGCTATTCAATTCAAAAACCAAATCTGAAAATTATATACATAATAATTATAATCAAACATCATAAAAATCATCACAAAACCCAAAAATAATAATTGAATCAAGGCTAGAATAATTTTAAAACAAAAGAAGAGAATTTTTTTTTTAAAACACACGCACAACAAGGGGGAGGGGAGAGTGGCCGGCGCCACCTCCCCGCGGCTGCTGCTGCTGCCGACCCTATGCTAACAACGGCGGCTGACTGTGGTGGTGGTGGCAGCCGGCCACCATGATGGTGGTGGTGTATGTGGTGATGCGTGTAAAATTAAAAAGGAAAGGGATGGGGGAAAATTAAAGGAGAGAGAAAATTCGAGGAGATAGAGAGAGAGAGAGAGTTAATTTTTGGGTATTCTCCACCTTGGGCAAGATCTAACTTTCTCGTAAGATGGGTATTTATACCCCCTCTCTAAAACTCTCCTAAGCTAAAATTCCCTTTCTACCCTTAATGATCCCTTCTCCTATTCAAACTAGTCCTTTGACTTTCTTTAAATACCAGTGACTTTAAATATATTTTTATAAAATAATATGCCCCAAAGTTTCTAAATAATAAAATAAAATATTTCCAAAACAGTTAAATAATAAAAAAAAATGGACCTTTAATTAAAATAATTCTTTTTAAATTAATAAAATACCATAAATAATTCATTTCAAATTATTTAAATACCTCATAAAATATTGATTTAAATTAAAATACGGAGTATTACAACATCAATCAAAATAGATTTGAGTAAGACTTATGATATGATTCATTGAAGTTCTTTATTACGCGGTCAAAGAACTTATGGCTTTCCAATGTGTTGTCGACAAATAGTGATTCAACAATGTATTTACACTTTCTTTTATTAATCATTCATCAACGATATTACTATTGACACCTTTAAACCAAAATGCAGTCTTTAGCAAGGTGATCCTCTATCAGATACTTCTTTCTTTTTTGTATGGATACTTCATGTACGCGATGTTTGGGACAAGACTTACATATGTTTAAAGTGATCAACATTTCAAAATCATGTCCGCATATTTTTAACCTATTACTCGCGGATAACACATTCATCTTTTTTAGGGCTAATAATACTGCATCCTGTAATAATATCGTTGTCGACATCATCCAACGATTTACAAATTAAATACATATTTTTTGAGGAGCTTAACTTGTATAAATAAGTCCTTTATCAAGTTCAGTCTGAATACTACTCTCTTTGCTCATGATGAATTTTATCGATCTTTCAAATGTGCACGTAAAGATCTTTAATCATCATCTCGGTTCTCCCATTGACTTCTTAGGAATGAAGAAAGATCACTTCCAATTCATCATGGACAATATTCTTGGGAGAATGAATTCTCCCAACTCTTTATCAAGATTTTCTCAAATGCAAAAGTCAAGTTTCATTAAAAACTATCCTTGTAGCTATGGCTTCTCATGTTCCTGCATGCTTAGAGCTATCAATCTCAGAAAAAAATAAATTCCTTACATTTAATTTACATTTATTTTGAGTTAATAAAAATAACAAAGGAATACACTTGGTTAATAGGGACACTATGCATCTTCCCGTAGGATGGACGTTTTGGGAATCAGATTTATATCTACTTTGAATAAAGCTCTCTTTATGAAACAAGTGTGGAGATTTGTGACATATCCATAACTTCTTGTTTCAATTAAAAATATACAGTGCTAGCACAACTTCTCTGACTCCATAAATACTATTAACCACTTCACAAGCCGTAACTCTTATGGCTTTCGAGGAGTGCTTAGAGGATGCACAACTATTGTAGGAATGCAATTGGAATGTAGGAAAAAGAGTTGTTCTATTATAGCAAGACGCTCTATTGGCAGCGACACTCCTGAGTTCAAACTAGGAATTTTACTCAACAATAACACTGTGGATTGGACAATAAGTTATATCATCAATCCCCAAATGCAATGTTGGGATACTAACAAAGTGTTATATACTTTACAATTTATTGTCGTTGCTACAATCCTTGATGTGGAATCTAAATTAGTTACAAAAGAAGAATTCTGTTACCACTCTCGTACCTCCTTTGGAAAGTACTATTTTAAAACTGGTTATATATGCAATATGCTATGTTACAAGAAGATAACATAAAACCAAAGTGAAAACTTTTCTTATGGAATTGCTTCATAACACACTAGCAACTAAAGTTGAGCTTCACCTACCACAAGGGTGTTTCGAAACAAGATGTGTTTTGCAATCTTTGCAATACACAAATTAAGGATATTTATCATCTTTTCAAAATCTTCTTATATCTAGAATAACTTGGAGGGGTGGAAGCCTTGTCATCCACTCAAAACTCAATTGAGACCTTTTCTCTTTCAGATTGAATCCGATATTATATCTGATTTTTTTATTAGTCAGGAAAATATTTGTAGTTTTTGAATTAGTACCTTCATTGGTAGTCTTTGGAGACTATGATAATTTAGAAATAATAGGGTTTTAAGAGGAGATTCACCTATCATTAAACCATACTCACCTTACAAGTTTCGGGTGTTTAAGATACACATAACATTTTTATAGATGGGGATCTTACTATAGGAACCCCTTTCTCTCTGTACATTGATGATGGGTTAGTTGTCCCTATATGGGTTTTACGCTACTAATTTAAGACTATGTACAATAAGGTATGATTTGATACAGATAGATGGGTCGTGGTTTAAGGACACATACGCATGGATGAGTAAGTGCTTTGATAGTATGATCCTTTAGGCTGCGGAATTATTAGTGGAACCAGTTACGGATTCAGTACTTCGACATTACATTCCAAGGTTTTGGCTTGTTTGTACTCATTACAATGGGCTTTAAATTTAAACATTCTTTCGGCTATAGTGTTTACTGATTCTTATAACCTCGTAACTCTTATTCAAGGGATGGTCAAGGAAACATGAATTGCATTTGACCGAGTTAGAAGATTCAACTAATCGAATCAAGTATTTAATCTTGCAATATACAAAAAGTAGATAGGTAACAAGTTCATCGTGCACATCAAATAGCCAGAGCAGTTGCACTTCATTTGATTTGTTTAAATACTTATATGTACTATGTAGATTATGTACGAAATAATTGCTTCTAACAAGAGGTGATCAAAGGGCAGACAGGGCCGAGGGCACAAAAACCAGCCCACTTGAAATTTTTTGCCTAAAGCCCGCCCAAAATCGGGCCGGGTTGGGCTGAGCCTAATATGATTGTCTCAATTTTTTTTATTTTTTTTTTTAAAAAAAATTAGCTCTACTAATTTAACCTACTTTCCTTTTTGGAGGTTTCAAAACCACATGCCTATTTCTATTATAAAATGTACTCCATGACAATATTCCTTCTTTTTTGATAAGTTGTTATTATTTTTCTTTTATTTTTTTTTTGTACTTTTGACATCATTTTCCAACACTTTCTCTTTCTATCTTTTCAATAATTACCAATTACATTTTCTTTCCATCTATCTCTCTTTAACCCTACATGCATATTTGTACTTCTCAATCATGATTTTAAAGGAGTAAAAATAAAAACTATATTATGATACGCCAAAAAAAAACAAATTCATATAGAGAATTTGTTTTGGAAAGCAGGCCCCAAATTTCTGAGAAATTATTTTGGCACATCTATGTGATAGCACAGTTTTCTGTGCTATTCTCTGGTACGGGTGCCAAAATCAAAAATCAATTAAGTGTGTGTTAAAATCAATTTCCCAAATTTCTACTCCTGCAACTGCTCAACTAACACTCCACCCTCGTCTTCTCCGCCCATTCCATTCCCTTCCCTTCCCTTTTCTTCATCACACTCCCCTTCTCCATTCATCATTCACCCCATTTTCCTCTCTTGCTCTCTCCTCCAAACCTTCCTGCTACCTTCAATGGCGTCTCTCTCTAAGTTATCCCTCTCCAATGCCAGTTCCCCTGCCATCTCCTTCTCATCTTCCCTCTCCTCCACCTCCTCTCTCCAATGGCGTCGTTCCACCGCACTTCCGCCCAATCCTCGCCGGAAACCCATGAGAGTCTCCGCCAAAATCCGCGAGATCTTCATGCCTGCACTCAGCTCAACGATGACAGAAGGGAAGATCGTATCGTGGTCGAAATCGGAGGGTGATGTTCTTCGTAAGGGCGAATCGGTTGTTGTTGTCGAGTCCGATAAAGCGGATATGGATGTCGAGACTTTCTATGATGGAATTCTTGCCGCCATTGTTGTAGGTGAAGGTGAGAGTGCTCCTGTTGGAGCTCCGATTGGGATATTGGCGGAATCTGAGGAGGAAATTGAGGAGGCTAAAGCTAGGGCTTCGCAATCAGGATCGAATTCCGAGGTGAAAGTTGAAGTTCCTGCTTCTCCGGTGACTGCTCCGGTGGATGCCCCGGCGGTTGCTCCGGAGGTTGCGCGGACGGAGGGTGGGAGGAAGGGGGTGGCGACGCCGTTTGCGAAGAAATTGGCGAAGCAGCATAAGGTGGATTTGAAATCGGTTTCGGGGACCGGACCATTTGGGAGGATCACGCCGGAGGATGTGGAGAAGGCGGCTGGAATCGTGAAGCCGGCGCCTGCGGTCCCTTCGCCGTCTGCTCCTGCTGCTGTTGCTACCGCGCCTTCGCCAGCTCCTGCGAAAGTTGTTGGTGGCAATTTTACTGAAATTGAAGGATCATCTGTAGTGCCATTCACTACAATGCAGGCGGCTGTGGCGAAGAATATGATGGAGAGTTTGTCAGTGCCTACTTTTCGGGTTGGGTATCCGATAGTGACTGATGCTCTTGACGCTCTGTATGCCAAGGTATACACAATATACCTACATTTTGTTTTTGTATTAGTAAAGATGACAATTTTGGGTTGTGTTTTTGAAAATTTTGTATTACTTTGTGTGTGATCAGGTTAAGAAGAAGGGTGTGACAATGAGTGCTTTGCTAGCGAAAGCTACAGCAATGGCGCTTGTTCAGCACCCTGCGCTAAATTCTAAATGCAAGGATGGGAAGAGTTTTTCTTATAATAGCAGTATTAACATTGCTGTTGCTGTGGCAATCAATGGAGGATTAATCACACCTGTGCTACAGAATGCAGACAAGGTATGTAGGGTTTTTAGAGCCTATGTTCGCGTACTTGGTTGATTTAACGAGTTTGTTACAATAATCTTTCTATAGATATTAATAATGTGGAGTTGCATTCTTGATCGTAATGTCTAAATTAAGGATTTCTGCTTATGTGCAGTTGGATCTTTATTTGTTGTCCCAAAAATGGAAAGAACTAGTAGAGAAGGCTCGTTCCAAACAATTGCAGCCTCATGAGTATAATTCAGGTTTGATATATGTGATTTGTTCTTGGTTTATGTTGTCTATGTGCTTAATGTCTTGTTTTTGAAATGAATGAATGAAATATTGCTGGTTCTGCATGCTAGGTACTTTCACCTTGTCCAATTTGGGCATGTTTGGAGTTGATAGATTCGACGCTATTCTTCCTCCTGGCCAGGTTAGTTATTGGATCTAAGTTAATCCCTAATAGTCATTTTTGAATAAAATCCTTCCCTTGCATTGATCTGCTATTAAGATGTTAAATGCCACTTCAAGAAACTGACAATATAATGTCTGTCATCAGGGAGCAATCATGGCCGTGGGAGCATCAAAGCCTACTGTTGTTGCTGATGCTGACGGTTTCTTCTCGGTAAAGAATAAAATGCTGGTGAGTGTAATTCCTTCCTTTGCACACAGGTTTTCAGTTCTAGCTGATTAATTGAAACTTTGAATAATTATATACTCGTATAGGTGTTTGGAATTAGTTTAGCTTTATGTACATGAACATATAGTAGCCACAATTCTTACACAACGATAATCTAGAGCCTTCTACAGCATCTCAACTCCTGTCAGTGTCTGAGTTTCTATACAGAATCCACCTTCATTTCCCCTTTGCTGCATTTGAACATACAAGAGTAAGAGTTTGGGCCTAATTTTGTCATGGTTATTAGAAAATCTTACATATCTTTACATTAGCAAATTTTATTTTATTTTATTTAATTATTTATTTATTATTATTTTTTTTAGGGGTGGGGGGGGGTGGCGCGCTTTTTAAAACTAAGCACGTCACTGCAATTAAGGTGCACTTTGGTGCTCCTCATTTAAGTAAAGCGACCTTAATAAAATAAAAAATTAAAAAAAAAAAAATTAAATATTTTTACAAAAATTAAAATTTGGTATAAAACTGCTATGCACCTTGGTGCTCCTCATTGGAGTAAAGCATTTTCAATAAAAAATTATTAAAAAAATAAAAATTTGGAATGCTATGCGCCTCAGCTGCACTACTTTGAAATCACCAAGCCTAGGCCAAGAAAAGCGCTGAACCCTAACCACCTTGCACCTTAACTGCTAGGCACAGCTTTTTATTCATTTGTTCACGAGTAAGATAGGGAGAGATATGAATAACCCTTTCTATTACCAGTTAATTAATATACTAGGCCCGGAAAAATAAAAAAAATAAAACTGAGGTGAGTAGACTCAAGTTTGGTTTTTCATTGAATTTCTTATTTCAAATATGTGGCTAAATTGAGATTCATTTTAACTCGAGTAAAATTTATTCAAAATATAGTGTGGACAGATCTTTCTTCACCAGCATATTATCGCCTTACTGGTTTAGGGTACCTCATGCCTTTTACAGCACTGTAGCACACTAAGATGGTTTCCATGAAACTGGTTTGACCATGAATAACATACTCTAATACCTTGTATTCCGTAGTTAGCTTGGGCTATGAAGTTTAGACATGACCAAGGAAATAAGGACAAATTTAACGACAACTGAAGAAGGAATAAAAATGCTTAAACATGAGGGATGAAATCAACTTCAACTAATAAATGGCTTAGGTAAGATCCTGAATTGTAATTAAATTATTAGCAGCCTCATACAACTTCATTAACATAAACAGTGTACTACCAACTAGTATTACATAAAATGAACCTAATATTCCCTACACAAACTTTGGTATGAATCTCGTGTCAGGTAAGAGAATTGACAAGTACACCGGGCAAATTGAGGGGTTGCAAGGACCATCCCTCCTATGACTGTCTTTTGTGAATGATATGTAAGGAAAAACATATTCATGTGGGATCTTTTTATATCTGTCTCAATAAGTACTATCATAATATATAATTTTTATAATTTATACTTATGGAGAATTAAAGTTATTGATCGTGAAAGTTTTGCATTGGCAAGCGTGATAAAAGAAACAAGTCAAGTAAAAAAGAACGGAGGAAGTATTTCTTTTCTATATGAATAAAGTGCGCCTCACCTACGAAAGGCGCGCGCCTTTGCCTTGCGCCTAGGCTCCAAGGACTTTTTACGCCTTGCTGCGCCTTGCGCCCTTTAAAACTAAGGCGACGTGCAAAAAGGATTCCTCTCATATTAGTGCGCCTTGAGCTTCTTTATACATTACCTCACACCCACTAAACATTAATGTTTCTCTTCTTTATCTTATTTTCTAGTAAGATTAATTATATTGTCAACACCATCAAGTTGTGAATTAAACATACTTTGTTATCAAGTTGTGAGGGAGCAGGGAAGGGTGGTAAGTGAATTAAAAAAAGGTTCTTGGTTTGCAAACATAATCAATTGAAAAAAGAGTGACACAAATTATGATTAGGGGGCAGCCTGGGTAGGTTATTAAAAGGAGGGGGGGGGGGGGGGGGGGTGATTAACTTGGCTGCAATGAATATGAAAATGGGCTGCAAAACAGGTGTGTTCTTCACATCTTTACATAAACAATAAGGAGGTCATGATTATTGTGGTGAAATATCAAGAAAGTTGGATGTTCTTCACATCTTTGTTAGTAGTTTTAGATGGTGGTTTTGTTTTGTTTTTGTGTGCATATGTGTGTGTTTTTTTGAAACATCATTGCCATCTCATGATTCATGAACCAAGGCTGTTCATGGGTAGGGTATAACATATGGCTAGGTCCATTAGTCATGGAGTAATTCTATACATGAACACACAAATGATTCTATTTGGTATAATTCATATTTATAGTTTTGGTCTTTTTGGAAGAGTTATGTTTTTGAGCTCTTCCCAAGATTTGTGGTTTCCTTGACCTTCTCCCTTTGTTCCCTATTTACACGTCTTTGGGGAAATGACACTTTGATTTTGGTGGTGGGGATTTTGGGAAATTTTTTTATTTTATTGAACAGAAAAAGTATAAGTCTAAAATTAGGGTGGAATGTAATGCCGTACAACTTAAAAAAGGGTGAATAGCAATGCAGGACTGAGGGAGTATAATACATTTTAGGCTTGACTAATGTTTAACTTGAACCTGCATCTGACGAGGTCGTTGGACTTAGCAATATGTATTATGTCTCCAAGTGGGTCAGTGGAAGATCTATAGCTCTTTAGAATTTTTTTTAGCTTTTACTTTGTATATTTTATTTTTTAAAAAAGATATTAAGCTCTTTGCTGATGTAGTTATGATGTTTGATTTGATGGTGATTGGTGATGTTTTATGGTGAACTTCCAAGTAGGTTATTTAAGTGAATGGATTTTGTGCATTTCAACCTATGAGCATCGTAATTTCAATGACTAGTACTTGCACATCATCCAGGGGTTGGAGAGGTTCCTTTATGCCTATATTACCGTTTTTGCTACAATTTCATTGATGCCCTTCTGTAATATTCATTGCTTTCAATCTATGTATCTTGTCTGCAACAGTATCGTTGCGATTAAGGTTGTGCTATTGAAAATAAGTGTTTGACAGTTTGAGCATGTGACGATTGGAGTTATTTTCGAAATCTTTACTCTCGCCTGGGTTTTAACATACTCACACATGAAATCCTAACAGCTTAAAATTCCAGGGTCCAGCAGACAAGATCATATTTAGATGGCTTTTTATGAATAATTTGACTCAAGCTGTTAAATGTTTTGTGCAGGTGAATGTCACAGCTGATCACAGAATCATCTACGGGGCTGACTTAGCTGCCTTCCTCCAGACCTTTTCAAATATCATCCAAAACCCAGACAGTTTAACAATGTAGATCACAAAAAGAATATCGAAAGATAACATTACCTAATTTCCAGCCTTGAGTTTATGTTGGACAAGAAGCAGAGGAGCTATTACTTTCATACAATACTTGAGGATTGTCAGAACAATATGGGATACATCAGAATTCAGTTACACCTTCAGGATTAGCGCTTAGCTGCTATGTTTCTATTAGAAATAAATAGATTTTTTTGGTTTTGATAGGATCTTACTGTACTATCACCATTTATTTATCAATTTTACAACATTGTTGTTTCCGATACTAGACAAACAGCATTTGAAGTTGAGGGTTCTTCGTGTAAGGTTTAACTTGTTTCCTTTTCAGATGAACTCAGTTTTCCTTTGTTCCAAGTATGTCATTGAAATCCAAATAATGTGTTCGAAATTCAGTTTTTTTTTTTTGTAATAAAGTTCTGTAATGCTGATACATATGCGACAGAGTAGACCTTGATCGAAACTATCGTATCTACCATTTTCATCTTAACTCCTTTCAAAAACCACCTATGGAGGGTTCATCATTCGACTTCCCCTAGCCCTTATTTCACTCTATCGTCTCAGTGAGGTTATGCAGGTAACCAGGAAGGCCATCACGATGAAGAGGAGAGCTCCTTGAAGACTACCACAACACACACTAGCTTACCGCAGAGAGAGTCAGAGAAAGGCAAGGTAAGGTAAGAAAAGAAATCATGTTATTATCAGTGATATTCAACAATGTGCTGGGCCCTGCTGGCTTTGTGCCAAAACAGCATAAATATAACATGTAACAACTGTACAAATCATTGATCACCAATTGTAACCTCGCCAATTGATCCGTCTAGCTAATTCAACACATAATTTGCATTTCTTTATTGGCCTGCATCATGAGGCAATTGTTGGCTTAACAGCCAAAGATTCCATAACGAATATAGAATAGAATTGTTCTACGTGAAGATTTACAAAGTAGCCTATAGGTAAATTTACCTGTTTGTCAATAAGACAGACTTCAAACCTAAGTATGTCATGAAATTACGACCTACAAATTTCGCATTTAAACCTTCATGACATGAGAACTCAAGGAATTTGTCTTACAAAGTCTGAAAACTTGAGAAGACATGAACGGAAAATTCAATGTGTATGTCAGCAAAATCTGCTATTTACAGAGATTTAATACCACAATCTGGTAGCCATAATGTAACCTATAAAAAAGGTTCTCAAGACAACTAAACAAATCTAATTTTTTTTCGCTATATCTATATCTCTCTTCAGATTAAGGTGATGTCAGCGGCCTGTATGAGGAGGGAGAAAGAGATCCTGCAGAAGAGAGGTTAACCCTGTTTATGATCTAAATTTCACCAATAATGCTGCTAGATCCCTATCGTCATCTTAATCACTACAACTCCAAATAAATACATCGGACTATCAGATACCGTTTCTCATGGCTCTACTGACGAATGAACTCTAATGATCTCCACAATAAACAAATCATTTTACCAGTCTAACTTGATGTTTCTTGAAAGATAAAGCTTGTCGATGTACTGTATAACTGGTACTACAGCCTTGATGTACCTCTTCATTCTGAATTCTGCCGATTCATCTGCAAAGAATAAGTTAGAACAAATGAGACCTAAGGACGATTTTGCAAGCCAACAGAAGAACTGCTGCCCTGTCTAGATAAGAATATGGATGCTTATAAAGTTATAAAATAAGCAGAGAAAGCAAGCTGATGAAAAAAAAACTTCCAAGGTTTTCAACAGTCATAAGCAGTAACTTAGGTTTAGAAGTCTTATCAGAGCTTCTTCTCGCTCTCTGTTCCTTACAAAATTTGTTCAATAGGATATTTCAACTAGATACTTAATGCGAAATGTTTGTGTTAGGCAAATGAAGATTTGAATTAAATGCTGTTTCGATTCTTAACAAAGGAAGAAGACAATGCAAACCAACCTGTTTCTTTCAGGCTTGTCAGAAGCTGGTCCCTTGATGGAAGAGCATACATACCAGCAGCAGCAGCCGCCCTAACTGCCCACGAATGATATGGGGCACATGTTTGTGTATAGGCTGATGAAGCTGCTTCTCTTAAAGAGCAGTCACTGCAAAGTTGAATTTGGCAGCGTAAAAACAAGATTGAAGTTTGAAAGAGAAAATAGGAGGTAAAAAGTTTCAAAACAATACTTGAAACATCAATAATGCAACAACAAATTAAAACACTAAAAGGGCAAGGCAATCAGTAATGAAACAAATTCAAAGTGATACTTTTCAATCATCCGAATTTCAGAATTGCGTTGATAGTTTAAAACTCTTGATGCTTATTGATGCGGAAAACAAATGATAGAATTGAAGGGAGCAAACATACTAGGTGGTCAAGAACTGCTCGAACAAAGCTCTGATAAGGTCGAGACCCTGTCTAACTCTGCGGAAGTTACGTGAAAGGCTTCCTGGACATTTCACACTGCCATTTTGGACATCAACATCCAGTACATTATGTAAGGTAGGATATATCTTTGATGCTTCAGCGAGACCACGCACCTTGACAAAACCATCAAAAAAGTTGGAAAAAGTTCAATCCAATGATCATTAACTGTACGACTCTGCTAAATTAAGGGAACATATAAAGATAAAAGCTACGAGTACTAATTAAGCATTCCAACATTTCCATACGAATAAAAAAAACATTTAGATAAAATTGTGATGTAAAGGCCTATAGTGAAGAGAAAAGGGTCAACTAATAATCCAACCCCGGTCTATTCGGAATATATTACGAAGTGCTTACCATTTGTTATCACTTTGTTCTAACTCTTCATAATCAAGGACATGACTTAAATTTACTCAAAGCACCTTAAATATAGTTAAATCTATAAACATAATTTTCCCTTAACCCTATTAGATATCAACAAATATAATCTTGCCTTTTAAAATTGATGCAGCCCTAATTTTCTTTTCATTTAATGTCATTCCATAGGTATCTTAATCAACGCCACCATGTTTTCCAAATTCAATGGTCAATATGAATTTTAAAGCGAAAAATGACTTCCTAATATGTAAAGATTCAATATTTCTTCAAAACATTCCTCATTTAACAAACCTTCAAATTCAACGTCCATTGCCTAGCAGCCTGTATATGCTATAATTGACACATACATTTGGGTATACAATAAAATTGACGTTCTTAAGGTTGATCTTATACACAAACATTTACATATGTACAACCAAATAACAACATATTCATACATAATGGTCTCGTACTAATATGATGATCATCGTGATCACACAACATTATACTACCTCCAATTCACATTATTTGCAACGATTTGACACGAAGTGTGAGTAGAAAATGTCTAATGGTTACAAATTATATGGAACAACGTTAGTATAGGAAAATTTAGAATCCTATAAAAAGGCAAAAAAAACTAACAAAATAATCAAAGGAAAAGAAGGTTACCTTAGCACAATATTCTAACTCGGCAAATTTAAAAGCAAGGCCTAAAGAATTGAAGAGGACAGAAACCAAAGCACAAGCATCACAAAAGGCAATCAAGTGAAGTTCATCTTTCCCATTCTCAACAATATCAGCCAAATACTCGAACGCCTCCGCGATCGCCGACAAAGGCGTTGCTTGCATCTCTTCATAAGCCATTTCAACCACCCTCTTCTCCAACGATCACCATTTCATTCTCCCTTTATTTTTGACAAAGATATAGAGAAATAAAAGGAGAGGAGAAGAAGTTTCACACGATTATTTAAAGAAGAATTGAAGGGAAAATAAAGATGTTAAATGATTTGTTTAGAATTTAAATAAATCATGTAACATGGAAGGGCGGTGATTTGAGAGAAAAATATAGCTTAACGGTTTCAATGGAAAGCTCCTCAACCGTTGGCTGTTGTACCGTTGACCATTCTTTCTATATTTTCATGCACATAAAAGTAATATACTCCGTATAAACTTTACTTTTCATTTTTGGTGGCGGATGGTTAACATTATTCGACTTTGGTGCACTTTTCACGAATTTTCTTAAAACGTTTATTTCACCTTAGTTGACTTGTAGTTTACGTTAGATCAATAAGACATAGAGCTATGAAATTACTTAGCATCCCCGTCAAAAAATGAAAAACAAAGTACTTAGCATAAATTAATATACTTCCTCCGTTCATAAAAGTTCGACCCACTTTGCATTTGCACGGTCTCCAATCAACATCTTTGACCATGAATATCTTCGTCTATGTATAAGTGAAAATTATAAAAAAATTAATATTTGAAAAATTTATAATAAGAGGAATCTAATAAGATTTTATATGCTAATTTATTTATATCGTATAAGTCATTAAATGTGGTCAAAGTTATTTTATTTTGACCTCATGAATAGTAAGTGAGTCGAATTTTTAGAAACGGAGGTCATATGATCTATGCATGATTTTGTTTTATAATTCAAATCAATACTAATTCAAACCTAAATCGAGCTCGAAACACCGCATTCAAACCATAATCTTAGATTCAATTATAACACAGAGGAAATTCTCACAATTTGAAGGAGGAATTGCAGAAATTGAAGCAAAGTCACGAGGAAGAAATAAGGGTTTTGGAGGTTCAAATTGGGGAGATTTCGAGGGAATGTTTGGGGAGGGGAATTCGGGGAAGGGGTGGTGGTTCTGGGGGAAGAAGAGGCGCACCAGCGAGGGAAAGGGTGAGGGAGATGTGGTTGGCTGGTGGTTGCGGATTGGTAACAAAGACTGGTGCTGTTGTACGGTTGTGAGCTGGGCGATGTTGATTGATTGCGTGTTTGAATCGCTGAACTGGTTGGGGTGTGGTGAGTAAGGTGGCTGTTATTGGTTGGGAGGCCGGCGCGCCGGTGAAGGAGGGGCTGGGCGCTGGCGTGGGTGGGGGTGGGGGTGGGAGAGTGGTGGCTCGCTGGTGAGGAAGGGGTGACTTTTTTGTTTAAAAAAATTATTTCTTTTTGTTTAAAATGTAAAAAAAAAACTAAAAAAAAAAACTAACTATAGTTAAATATTTAACCACAATTTATCATTAATGTTATGGTTAGCTTAATATAAAAAATTCAAGTTCACCGAACTATAGTGTTACCAAAGAAAATTTCCCAATATTTTAATATCATGAGTGAATCTATTCTAGACGTTTAAAATAGCCATTAAATAATCATTTTCCTTACATTTTTTTTTTCATAATATAATAAAAGCTATTATAATATATAGAAAAATAAATCGAAAATCACTCAAAATCAGCCCGTTCTAGTCCAAGCAAAACCGGTTTGGTCTCCGGTTCTTGAATTTTTTTTTCATAATATAATAAAAGCTATTATAATATATAGAAAAATAAATCGAAAATCACTCAAAATCAGCCCGTTCTAGTCCAAGCAAAACCGGTTTGGTCTCCTGTTCTTGAATTTAAAAATTCCAGTCTCCGGTTCTTGAATTTTAAAATTCCGGTCTTGGACCGATGAACAACCCTACTCCTAATTATGGGTGAAATTTTGGTTTATGTTTTAGATTATGGCCCAAACCAAAAATATTTGATTTTGGATTTTTTTAAATCCAAAGCGAATAGGTTTCACTCAAATCTAAACCAAACCAAATTTTCAACATATAAACTGAAATAGTTTGACCTAAGTTTTGCAGGTTTGCAATTTTTTTTTAATTAAAAGTTGAGCAAATTTATACAAACTTAATGACAAATTATAAATTAATAAGATCTTGATTATCGATACTTTTTAAGGCTTAAATTTACGCAAACATAATCTTAAATTAGTCTTTACATGAAAATTAGATAGATAGATCCATCAACCCTCAACATTGCCCTGAAAAATAAAATACATAATCAATAAAATAAAAGAGTTAAATCGAAAATTTAATTAGCATGGAATAATTGAAATCTATAACTCTTGGTACGTAGATGATGTTATTTGTAAAGTTTAATGTTATCCTTGGCTTCAAGAACTATAGTTTAAGTTGTTGAAGTTGCGGATGAAGAAAAAGAAACAAAGAAAAATTAGAATCGAAGGTTAAACTTGTAAGGAGAGAGCAGAGAAGAGAGAAAGATGATTTGAGCAAGAAACTCTCAGAGAAGCGAATAAAGGATTTTTTCGGGTTTTGGGATTTTTTTGGGGTTTGTTTTTCTTTTTATAGGGGTGAATTAAGTTGGTGGGCTTTTTGGGCCTGAATTACAGCTAAACATGGACTTTCGTAGAGCATAACTTGATTTGGTTCGGTTTTGAGGACCCTAAACCGAATCCAAATTGAAATCCAATTTTTTTTCCAATTCGATTTGCAATTTAAAAAAAAAAAAAAAACAATCCGAAATAGTTCCAATTCGAATTCAATATGGTGCGGTTTTTATCTGGATTACTTTCACTCCTACTCTTGGCATTGAGGGCCAAATTAGCATTGTAATTTGTTACAATATAAAATTTAATAACTATCGTGCATTGTTACAGAGGAGTTAAGCTAGTTCTATTACATGAATGAAGTTGCAATAGTTATGACATGTGTTGTCGTTTTATTAGCCTATTAGGAGACTTGCTTGGAGTTCTCTCTTTGTACAAAGACTACAATAATGGGTATACGAAGGGGATCAACTGGAGAAGAAAGATAAGCAAACTCCCTTAAATAAGAAGGTTTAATCCCAAGACCTTAGAATTATAAGGGAAAAAGCGATGTCACTACTCTTTTTTACCTCAGCCTCTTTTGGGATCCCAAAAAGACC
Organism: Chenopodium berlandieri; assembly: GCA_034703905.1. Classification (NCBI taxonomy): domain Eukaryota; kingdom Viridiplantae; phylum Streptophyta; class Magnoliopsida; order Caryophyllales; family Amaranthaceae; genus Chenopodium; species Chenopodium berlandieri. Next base: position 17,002,858 of record CM068287.1, read on the forward strand.
TTATTCATATTTGTCCTAAAGTCACCGAAACTCGTATAAGACAACATTACGATTGGAATTGAATATAAAAGAGCCTGATATGGCCCAAAAAACTAAAGTAGACTATCAAAGCCCAATGTAGCAACAATAACATCCCCCCTTCAGGCCTTGGGGCAAAAGAATAATTCTCATCAATGAAGCTGTGAAGACTAGCTCGTAGACTCTGTTTTCCTTAAGTACTAACAAGCCTCACATTTATGCACAAATAAATATATAACAATGGCAAATTTGTAAATATTGACATTTTGAGAATACTATTGAGAGGTAATATAGTACTACCGAACATTCTCAGTATTACTATATATGATTCCAGTATAAAAGACATCCTTAGTAGTACTTAAAAAAACATCTCAATAGTACTATTAGGACTTTTAGTAGTATAAAAGGTTATTATGCAAATTTACTTGTGTCTAACGGTGATGTACTATGATTTCCTCCATTGTGAGGAGGCACCCATCAGGCTCAAAATTCATCTTGCAGGCACCGTACATGACCTGAATCCAAACTCAACATGCCAACACCTTCACCAATGCACCCCACTATCCAAATTAAAACACGATATTGGGGTTGATATCCAACACGTGAGATCAAATCTTTTGTACATATGTGATATGTCACTATATTTTTTGCACCTCTATTTACAACAAAGAGAAATAAGTACTGTTATTATAATTTTTGATCAAATTATGGCACAATTACGTAAGATGAAATATAAATACATTACATAAATCTAATTATTCTTGAGTAGTTACAAGCTCCAACTCATTCTTATCTCCATCACTACCTCTCATTTGCAATTGAACAGGCTTAAAAGTGTAAAACTTAGCACAAAATAAATAGTAGATAAAATTAAACACCTGCATTAACGTGATCAACCAATAAAAGTACTCCAATTTTCCCTTGTTGAGATTATCATCCGGCAACCAATTCAACCCGTCTTTAGTAGCTGTAAACTTGTGCACCATCGAAACCATAAAAGTACTCAAGTAATTCCCTAGAGAAATCGCGGTCCAAAACAATGCCATCGCGGTGCTCTTCATGCTCTCGGGTGCTTGATCATAGAAAAACTCTAGGTGACCAATCGACATAAATGCCTCGGCCATACCATGAAGGGCATACTGAGGCACAAGCCAAACAAAAGACAGAGGAATAATGGCATGGGGGTCGTCGACTAGGCCATGAACAATCGCCGTATGTTTTCTCTTTTGTTCAACAAAACCAGCAACAAAAGTAGCCACTATAGAGATAACAAACCCTACCCCCATACGGTGTAGGAAGGTTATACCGCGGTCAAGCCCTGTAAGTCTACGCGTTATAGGGATGAGGATACGATCATACATCGCGATTGTGGTTAGCATTGAAGATATGGTGAAAAAGGACATTGAACCTGCTGGTATTTGAAATGTTTTAGTGAGGTGTCTATCCATGGTTTTGGCTTGTTGCAAGGAGAATGTGCTTTGTTGTGCATAAGCTGTGATTAGAATGATCCCAGCAGCCCAAATCGGTCCCATTCGAATGATTGATTTCAGCTCTTCTACACGGTGAACTGTGTTTTGCCTCCATAGGTTTGGTGTCTTTGGGTCGTCTTCTTCAGTTACTATAGCTGCCTTGTCAAGAAATCTACACAATTTATATTAGTGATTAATATGATAATTATGTAAAACTATATGAAATAATAATATATCAAAATGCTAGATATCTATGTAATTTATTAGTACAGTTGATGAAGGGACTAATATGACTTGAATGTAAGAAAATAAATGGGATAGGAGCTTAGGAATTTTGAATTACAAACTTCAACTTAGTGATCACCTGTTTTCTCAATCTAAAGATAATAATTACATGTTTATTATTTTAAAATTTTCTATTAAAATTAACATTTCCTAAATTAGCAATTTTTTGTAATTGAATTTTCAAAGGTGTCTTACTTAAGGCTATGTCTCCTTAATTTTTTTGACGATGTCTCCTTAATTTATTTGAGTTGAACTTACTAATTCTTGTTGAGCTTTTATTATAGCTTTTGCTTAACTATTTTTGCTGAAATTAAACCTATTTAAATAAACGGAGGAATATAGAGTGAATTGAGTTATCACCTAAATATAGACTTTTAAATGGCCTAAATATTAAATAATCTTTAGTAACATCGATCATATTATATTCTTCAATATACTTCATAAAATTGCTAATCAATCACATATACAATTAACATGAGTTATTATCGAATTGACAAGCGCTATGTGACAGTTATTTACAAATTGACACACAAGTTTGTGTTAACCACCTATTGTCTCTACTCTCTAGGCCTAACTTTAGAGTTCAAAATCCCACAAAAAGTTACAAGAAAAGGTCATACTAAAATTGCAAATTTCAGTCGTAATTCTTAATGAATGGGACCATATATATTTGACCCAAAGTATTTTGCTGTTTTCTGATAATGTAGTAGCTCATTTTGACATTTCTTATAGCATGGTATTGGAAAGTTGGAGGTATCATGCTTGAACATACAATAATTCAGTTTATGTAGCCCTCACCTTGGTCACTTGGTGTTACGTACTAGCTACTTTGTATTATTTTCTTATTGTATGCTACTGAATTGAACTAAAGGCCAATCATCAACTTGCAATGATATGAAAGAAGAACAATTATTGAGGATTTCCCATCAACTTGATCCAATACCACAAGTAATGGAAAGACTTCAATGTGTGCAACGAATCACATGATTTAATATAGGTATCTAATGACGGATTGAACCCATCGCTAACTAGCGATAAATTTCATGGAATTAATGACCGTAGATACATAGCATAAGTAGTGAGAGGATTGTCTCGAACCCTTATGAATATATCTAATAGTTGCATGCACATACCCTTTTATTTTATCAATTGTTAGGAACTTTTATTTTCTCAGGAATTGGAGATTTCTTTTTCGATTTAAATGTTTGCAAACGAAAAGACTCAATACAAACACACATGAAAACATAACATAGAAGGCCATAAAAAAAAAAAAAAAGCAAAATAGAGAGAGGAATGAGAGACTCACTTCATATGTTTGGTGTGAATGAGCTTCCCTGCAAAAGAAATAGGGGCATCAAGCCCCTCATTCTCATAGAGCAACCTAGGGTCATTTACCATAGGCAATTTCCTCTTCTTGTAGGCAGCCACACATACATGAGCAAGCCGGGTAAACGGGCTCCCGGACGGATCCAAATGCCGGTAAAGCCGGTATCCAAATACAAAACTAGTTATAGAGAGGACCATTAAGATAGTTGGTATGCCAAGGCCAACTCCCCATCCAATATTTTCTTGGACATAAACCAAAACCGTTACTGCCACTAACATGGATGCACCCATAGCAAAATAGTACCAATTGAAGTACTTCCATGTGCTATTCCTTTGCTTAGGATCCGACTCGTCGAATTGCTCCGCCCCCAACGCCACGACACAGGGTCGGATCCCACCCGACCCTAATGCTGCAAGATAGATGGAGATGTACAAAATTGCAAGTTGTCCTCCACTTGCCTCTTCCCCGGGTGGTGGCCTTAGCTTTGGTACTATTGCTGATATTGTCAAGCTTATCATGCCCTATTTTGTCGTACAATACATTGTTATTTTACAAAAATGGAGTTACTTAGATTTTATACTCACAAATATATATGACTATGTAAATTAAATTAAAATTTTTAAAACATCATAATTGACATAATTATCTTTTGAACCTAAAAATTTCCACATTATTTCGTCTAAATTACCTATTTTGAATCACAAATTCTTATATGTGGCTGGCCACACCGTGTGGCCAACCATAATAGGGATTAGTTCGTTAGTGTTATACACTTATAGGGGTTACTTAATCACTATTACAGGGGTTACTTCGTCAATGTTATAGGGGTTGCTTAGTCAATGTTACAGGGGTTACTCGGTCAGCATTTTAGGGTTACTTTGTTTTTTTTACAAACGGTCACATGGTGTGACTAGTCAAACACAAGACGGGCTGATTTTTAATATTCTTTAACGTGATTTGGTAATTTAGTTACATGGTTTGTACCACATGATTTGGTCAATAGTTATGGGGACTATATTTCATGTATGCTATTTCATTTTGAGTGCATTTTATGTGATCTTCCTACTAAACGTATCAATTATCTATGAACAATGAACAACAATGAATGACATTTTTACACAAATTTAATCAGCCTAGCTTTTTATTAGTTAATGTTAATATCTACTAATTTTGATTACAATTTTATAATGATAATTTATTTTCATGCGATCAAAATCAGCTAAGATTTACAAGTTTATTAATTGATACAAATACAGTACAAAGTACGTATTGAAAGAAGATCACCACTCTCTTACGTTATTTTTGTTTTTAGATATTGAACATACAAGTTTATACTCTTTTTTACGATAAACTAGCTTAGAACATGTTTTATCTCAAAATATATTTCACCTTCTTACAAAATTCTCTTCTTTAATCGACGTAATGTCGTAATATTTAGTAATTTAAGATTTGAGGATAACTTTCAAATAATTCAAAACGCCTATAAAAAACAAGAAAGACAAGACAAAAACTAGTTTGGACTATTTTAAGTAAGCCCCACTACTTAAACTTGCATTGGATCATTTAACTCAATTATCAAAATATAAGAGTTAAAAGATAGATGTTATTAATATCAAAATTTGTTATAATAATAAATGAACTTAGCTATATTAGAAACTATATGAACAAATTCTATGTAATTTCCTAATATGACATTCATTTTCATAATAAAAGTAGTTACAATGAATATAATAAAAGTGAATCATATAAGTGTATTTATTACTGTGAATAATATCTAAAAGAAGAAGATGGTTTACATACCAATTGGTAGATGATAGAAGCAATGGTTATAGTCCAGAATTTGCCGGCAAAGGAGTCGGCGATGAAGGCACCAAGCAACGGCGTCAAGCTTCCGGTGCCTCCGAAGTTGGTAAGAGTGTTTGCAGCTTTGGTTAATGGCATATGAAGCTGTTCAGTTAAATAGCTTATCATATTCGTCTGAAATCCTACCACGGCCAATTTCTCACACACTTCATTTGCTGCAAAACAAGAAGATAATCATTTAAAGACGATGATTTAGTACCACTAAAAAAAACACATACAAGACAGAAAAAGGTACTACCTCCTTCCCTAAATAAGGTTGCCAACAAGGCCTTAGATAAGGGACGGAGGGAGTACTTAGTTAAAACCCTAACTTGAGCGTAGAAATCATACCGAAGATGAAGGGCATTGTAATAAGGCCACCCTTAGGCCTTTGGTTAGATTTGGTGGTGGTTCTACTGTGTTGATGATCCATATTTTCCATGTTGTTCATCGCTCTCTAGTCTCTATGTTATTGTACGTAGCATATGATCTTATATATTGGCTTGGCCCTTTTTTTATAGGCATTTTGAGGGAATTATTATTTATTTTTTTATTTTTTGAAAAGTCTATCTTATGAGTAATAATGATAATGGAGGGTAGATATTGGTAGTCAATTTTTACAATCCGAAGCGTACGAGTAACTAACATACACAATATCAATCATTCAATTATACAAAGAACACATGTAAAAATTACATTTCAAAACTATTAAACAAGGCAACTAAAACTTACAAGTTCTCATATGACTACGTTTTGAAAACTATATGTACAAGTAACTAATTAACTAACTAAGCTACTTGTATGTGTCTTCATCACACACTCAATTACTATTAACTAAGAAAACCAAAATTATTGATTAAAAAAATCATATTTATCTTCCAAAAATAATAACCATAAATCAAAAAGGTATAAAAGTTAACCGTACCCAAGAATGTAACTATTAGCAAGAAAATCATAACTAATAACCCAAAAGCATATATATGAATCATAAGGAAATTATAACCATTAACATGAAAACCATAACCATAACCATCCTGACGTTGTCCAAATCTCAATAACTACAAACCTAAAAAACCATTAAAAAAAAATGACTAGAAAACTATAAATAACTAGTATTTGATTACATATAGAACAACTTTTGCTTAAAAAGTATAACTAAATTACTTAAGCATATAGTATTTGATCACAAAATGTACAATATTTAATTTATTAGAAACTAATTAATTGAACATAACCATTTGAATACAAAGTGTCACCTTTTTAATAGAAAGTATAACTAAATATGTTAAAATAGTCAATAATAATATAGTATAACTAATTAAAATGTTCTTATAGTAATACAATTTAACTCTTTTGTGAAGAGTATATCACACATGCATGTAAGTTGGGAGTAATTGTCCTACATTAATGAATAAGATTGATGAAGGGCTTAATTAAATGAGCTATTGAATTCACATATACCAATTGGTATCATGATGGAACCCAAATTAACACTTGTATGTGGTCAAAATCTTTCATGGCTTGGGTTTGTGTTCGTCCCATTTATGAATTATATATTTTGCTCTTCATTTATGACCCGCGTGTTTGGTTTTACACAATTCAAATATTATTTTTATTAACGTAGTTTTAATAGTATGTATTTAGAAAAATAAAGTCCGGCCTGTTCATTTCACCTTATTTAATTTTTATTAAACTTAAATTATTTTTGTCGAACTTAAATTATTTTTACTGATTCTCTATTATATTTTTTCTTTAAAGATACTGATTTTACTAAACTAAAATTATTTTTACTGAACTAAATTTATTTTCATCAAACTTAAATTATTTTTACTAAACTGAAATTATTTTTCTTGAATATTACTTGTTTATTTTATGGTGAATTGAATATGACCTACTTTTATTATGTTATCAAGTTTATACGTAGTATATTTTAGTAAACATAATCAAAATCCCACCGTCTTAGACAAGTAATATAGGTAATTAAAATAATTAATGATTAAAGTTTTCTAATAACAAAGTGAAAATCAAACTAGAGAGGGAAATAATGTTGATGACGAATGAAATGACGAAAATACTTTTGAATACGAAGTATATCTTGGGATTTAGCCTAATTTGATTCTAGTTCATTTGGTGTAAAGATAATATAGTATAAAACTTGTGGTGTGGCCGTGTGGCAGATTCAAATTGCGGTAAATGTGTGTCACAATCATATCCATTATGCCATGAGATTTGCTCTTGTTGTTATATGAAGTATTTGCACCTTCTGCTACCCCTTTATTCTTTTGTTTCCTTTATTTTGGACAAGAGAATGTATTATATTGCACATATTTTTGTGATTAGAATATGTTGGTCTATATAATTTGTGTTCATTTTATAGGATTTTCCATGTTAAATAAAGTTGTAATTTGTATCTTATTTATGTCATTGTTTTTATCTTGAATCTTTTTAGTGTATGACATAAAGTTTAGAAAAAGTTGGAAGACTTTGGAACAGTGTATGGCTTTCTAGCTAGCAAGCACATGTTTCCATGACAGTATTTTAAATGAATAATGTTAATATATTCCACTAAGTTTAATTCACTTAACTACTAATGAAAATTCAAATATACCGACGCAATTGTACCATAAATTGTGTAAATATTTCATTAATATAAGTATACGTTAGGTGTGGATGTCAACTTATTTAGTTGATTGAAATCTTGGAGATGGTAGGATCTAAAATCAAATCCAATCTATTTCATTGCTTTTGCAGTTTTCTAAACACCATTTTTTTTTTGTAAAAGTACTCTCATATAGGTCACAATAAATAGAACCTCTCATTTTTAGCACAGTGTATCATATCCATTAGTTTAATTTTGTTTGCAATCATGGCGAGTCAGCCTCCTTCTACCTTAATAAGCGCCATTTCATCTGATTTTTCTTATGCTTCGTCAATTGGATTATACTTCATTCAGTCATCAAGCCATTCAACGAAGTTTTAACCCGAGGAAATGATCCGCAGAAGCTATAGAATATAAAAATTGTTAGACTCCAACAATCAAATTGGGCTTTTGGTTAAGTGGATTCTTTAACAAGAAAAAATAGATTACATTGAGACGTTAAACACGATTTGTTGGTAAGCCTCCTACTATATGTCATTTTCTTTCCTCAAATGTACAAGCATTATGAATATCATGATTACCATAATTTAGAATCCCATAAGAAGAACAAGATATAAAAGGGAGCAACGTGAACAACGAAATACAAAAAACACTCAATTAAAGAAAAGTAAACACCAACTAAAAGATACATTAAAATAATAACTTCAAAATTAAGTTGACATTTTAATTACATGTTGGTTGTTATTATTGTGTAACCATATCTAAATGAGTTGTACTATTGTCTACCATAGCTTTTTGCAAGACAATAGGGCCTAAAATCAACAACGCCCTATGATATAATGGAGTGTGTACTCATGTTGAAATGGTGTTTGGTATGGTTTTCCCTTAAAGTTCAATGAATTATCATTTGCCACGTTATTCTGACAGTCCAATTTAATGCAAAAGAAGATTATAACGGCAATAATTTTGCGTCACACCAAGCTTAGCATGACTCTTGACACCCCAAAATTGCAAACCATGGAAAGTGCTCTTTGACGCTAGAAATGACGCAAATATTCATTTTTACTTTGTTTTTTTTTTTGTTTATTCCCTTTCTATTATTGTGTGGTAATTTTTATGGTTTACTCTTTTTGTCTCTAAAGGATGCAAATGCTAAGTTATTTACAGAATAGGTAATAAGGAGGCTAATTGGGATGGAGAGGTGAATCCGGACATGACTTGGTTACGAAAGATCATGAAGAATTGTTTCCTAAAAGTGGCCAAAGAGGTCTTAGGGGAATCAAGGGGAAGAACTTCGAGATGCAGAGAGATACTTCGTGGTGGAATGAAGAGGTGAAAACAGTAATTAAGCAAAAAAGGGAATGCTATCAAGCCTTGGGAAAATGTAGGAGTGACGAAACCTTTGTAGCGTATAAGGAGGCTAAGAGTAAGGTAAAGGTAGCTGTTCGACAAGTGAAAGAAAAGGCCTATCAGGAGGTTTATGAAAAGCTTGACTCCAAGGAGGGAGAAAAGATCATTTATGAGATGGCAAAGAGAAGACAAGAAGCAAGGAAGGATATTGGCATGGTAAAGTGTGTCACAGATAAGAACCAAATTGTCCTAGTACAAGAAGAGGACATCAAGGACAGGTGAAAGGGGTATTTTGATGAATTGTTTAATGGAAGTAATGGAGTTGTGACAGGAAATACCTCCATGAGTGATGAAAAAAACAACATGAAATATGTGTGGAGGATTACATTAGAAGAGTAGAGGTGGAGATTGCGCTGAAAAAGATGAAGCCTAAGAAGGCGGTTGGCCCTAATGGTATACCGATAGAGGTGTGGAGGTGTTTGGGTAAGATTGGTGTTGATTGGTCAACAGACATCTTTAACAAGATATAGAGGGCTCGAGGATCCCGCAAGATTGGAAGAAGAGCACTTTGGTGCTGGTTTATTAAAACAAAGGAGACGCTCAAGATTGTTCTAACTATCGAGGGATCATGCTTATGAGCCACACTATGAAGTTATGGGAAAGAGTGATTGAACATAGGTTGAGAGCATGCACAAGCATTTCGGATAACCAATTTGGTTTTATGCCTGGGAGCTCTACTATGGAAGCAATCCATTTGATAAGACAAATGATGGAGTTTTATCGGGTGAAGAAGAAGGATCTTCATATGGTCTTTATTGATTTAGAGAAGGCATATGACAAGGGGCCAAGAAAGGTACTTTGGAGGGCAATGTTGAAGAAAGGTATCCCGCGAATGAATGTGGATTTGGTTAAGGATATGTATCAGGATGTGTCAACAAATGTGAGGACATGTGGAGGGTTGGCAAAAGATTTCCCTGTTACCATTGGATTGCATCAAGGGTCTGCATTAAGCCCTTTTCTTTTTGCAACGGTTTTAGATGAAATAAGTAGACCAATTCAAGATGAGGTTCCATGGTGTATGTTGTTGGAGTATGATATCGTTTTAGTGGATGAAACTAAAGATGGGGTTAATGCTAAGTTGGAGCAATGGAGGCAAAGGTTGGAATCTAGAGGGTTTAAGCTAAGTCGGAGTAAGACTGAATATTTGGCATGTCGCTTTGGTACTCAGAGGGGGACAAGCGATGAAGTGGTAAGTTTGGATGGAAAGGAATTGACCATGAGTGAATGTTTTAGGTATCTTGGATCGATCATCCAGAAAAACGGTGACATTGATCAAGACGTAGCCCACAGGATTAAGTCGGGATGGCTTAAATGGAGAGCGGCCACAAGAGTGTTATGTGACCGAAGCATTCCCTTACAATTGAAGGGAAAATTTTACAGGACTGCCATAAGACCAGTATTTCTCTATGGTACAGAATGTTAGGCTTCTAAGAAGGAGCACATTAAGAAGATGGAGGTTACGGAAATGCGCATGTTAAGGTGGATGTGCGCGAACACTCTAAGAGATAGGATCAGTAATGAGGTTATTCTCAAAAAAGTAGGTGGGGCAGGCATTGCAAACAAAATAAGGGAAAATCGCATGCATTGGTTTGGGCATGTAAGACGGAGCCTGAGGGTGCACCGGTTCGAAGAGTAGAAGAGTGGGACCATGGAGAGGTTAAACGAGGGAGAGGGAGAGGGAGACCGAAAATGACTTGGTTGGAAGGAGTTAGGAAGGATATGAAGTGTATGGATTTGCATGAGGATGAAGCATTGGATCATAAGGGATGGAGGAGGAAGATTTTTGTGGATGACCACACGGAATAATCAAATTTGGTTCATGTAGCCGACCCCACTTATGGGATTAGTCTTTGATTGATTGACTCTTTTTATCTCTAATTATTTGCTTTGATTTTCTTTTTGGCCTTTCTTGATTAATTTGCTTCATAGTGGAGTATCTTACTTCGTACTTGGTAAACATATTTTCTCCCCCTTTTTTTTAGTTTATCCCCACACCTCCTTGACACATCTTCCTTAAAATATATTTGTTGGGTGTGGCCTAAATTTTATAGGCCAATTATTTTGGTGGAGTATTTATGCATATTTTACAAATTTTCGGACACATGTAGCATGGTTAGTATTAGTTTTTATTTCTCTATATTTTTCTACTACCTTGCATCATGCTAGCCACTAAAGTGATCTAGAGAATTTTTAACATTGTAAGAAACTAGAAGATATATGTCCGTGAATATTCTAGAATATTATGTTTAGGCCTTGTTTAGTTCAACTTAATTTTTCTTATTTCAGAAAAAATAAGTTAAGATCATATCAGATTAAAAAAAAAAAAGTTCATATCAGAAAAATTAAGTTCAGATCAGATCATCGTTTTATGTGCGGTTTTTCATCGCAACATTTCTTTAATTACATAATGAAAAAAATTATAAAAATTATGTATTAATAAAATAGACGTTAATACGAATCTAACAAGACTCCACTTGATATATTTCTTCTTTATCAATTATCGTATACATAAGGTCAAAATTTGGTCAAATTAGACAATTAGATCAAATCAGATCAGACCTGATCAGATAAGCAAAACAAGGTGAACTAAACAAGCCCTTACAAGAATGATGAAGGAAGTTCGAAAATCTTCTATCCATTTATTCCAAGTTTCATGTTTAACTATAAATATAAGTCATGGGAGAGTGAGGGATAGCTCAAGTGGTTAGAGCTCTTCTCCTGATTTTAAGAGATTCCGAGATCGATTCTCACCCCCACCCTTGTGGCTCTCTAAACACCAAAAAAAAGAAATTCATGGGCATTCAATCAATAACAAGCCTTCCTACCCTCCTTGTATACATCCACCCTCTTTCTACTAATCAATCAACTATTTCTTTTTTTGTACTACTCCTTTGTGAGGTTTTTATAGTTAGAGTTTGTGAAAGGAATGGTGTCCTTCGAACAAGTGTATTATTCCGATAGAGGGTTCGGAATTAATTAGAAAAGCTAATTATTCAGTGAGGTCAAGTGATCGGAATGCCTAGCTTGGGCCGTTTCTGATCAGTAATATTAATGTAATACGGAGTATTAATATTACAGCTTGCTCTTGACTGAACCCTTTGGGTCACACAATCGTGTAACCGAACCAAAGCGACGAATTAATGCGAAGGATTAAATGAGTCAATAGAGATTTTACGAACTAAGACGTCGGATTCTGAGCTTAGAGTGTCGAATGTCAAGTCGAATTTAGGAATTGACGAGACAAAAAAATCAGTCAAACAACAAGTCAACGTGCACGAAAATCCTAGCCTCGCAATGGCCTAGCCATACGAGGGCTTGGTAGGCTAGCATGTCCAGCCGAGGTTCATGCCGCAAGGCCAGCACTGGCCGCAAGCCGAGCTTGGTGCGCGCACGCTCAAGCTAGGATTGCTAGCCGAGTGCATGGCGCTATCACTAAACCACCAACAGCTATGCAAGGCGCATCGTACTAGGCAGCCTAATGTTGTTGCAAGCTCGCACCCGCATGGCCTGCTAGTAGCACGTAGCAGCCCGCTAGCTAGCGAGGCTTGCTGCTGCTTGCGGGCAAGGCCGTTGGGCTTGCAGCAAGCCAGCCAGCAGCGCATAGCATCCCAGATAGCTAGCGGTGGGTTTGCGGTGCGTGCAGGTTGGCCCAGCCGAAGCCATAAAGGCTTTGACCGGCCATTCCTTGTTGCCCAAGGATATTGACCGGTCTTGCCTTATTGTGATTGGTGGGTTTGGTGGCTTGGGGAACAAGGAGGCCATGTGGGTTGTCCTTGTGGTCCTTGTCGTTTGAGGATTGCCTTGCCTTTTTAATTTAATTTGGAATTAAATTAAATCTTAGTTTTTCTTTTTACCATCTATCCCACATTGAAAGATGATGGGAATTCTTGGGGAGATTTCCTTATAAATACCCATCATTGGGTATTGGGAATTTTACTTGAGTTGATGAACTCTAAGGGATCTCCAAAAGCGAGAAAACTTTAGTTCGAAAACTCTAAATTATTTTTGGTCTAGCCCCGTCTAAGCTACGGGGTAGGGACCGGTTACGGTTTGGTAGCAAGGGTGTGAGCCGTTGGAGGTTCTCGCACTTACGGAACTTGAAGCTTTCAAGTCCGAGCTCATCGGTTGAGCGAAGCACGCTTCTAGGGTGAGTACTCTTTCTCTCTCTTCTCTTGTGTTTTATTTATTTTGCATGCTTTTGTTTATGTTGTAATTATTATGCATGCGATTTGGTTATCGGGTTTTGTTTCCGCGCGGTGTCGGACACTGTAAACCCAACAATTACGGAACTAATGAGAATAGTAATGGGCTATGCCAAAACAAGGCATTACTACTTTCCTAGGGAAGTAAGGTATGTTGATGGGTTTGCTAAAGCAAGGCATCATATACACGTTAGTTTTGGTTTAACCCAACGATATCAGTAAGGAGTCCTTAGATGTCATGGCAAAGGAGATAATCGTTAAAGAAGCATTGGATGTGACGATTTATCGAACAAAGAATAGCTTAGAGCTATCAGCAATTAGAATGCTTACCTTAAAATATTAAGTGTTAAGACAAGCCAAAGCATGCTTAATCACTTATTGATTTTTGGGATCTTGGAATCGTTTTATTTTGGCCAAATTGGGACAAATTTATAAATGTGTGAATAGAACGTTAATAAGTTTCAATGCTTATTATGTTATATTGGTTATACTTTGGACTTATATTTGTAGAATTCTAAATCAAATTATAATGTTTCCAACGATTGGTAAAAGAAAATCTTTTGAGAATGGTTCTCAAGGAAAGAAGAGGCATTTCTGAAATACAACTTCTCATGAATGAGTTTTGTGGCTAAGTCCGAAAGGACGTTTGGACATCACATATTCAAAATACTAGGTAGTTTTAATAAACATGAAGTATTGAGTTGAAAAACTCAAATTGACAATAGTTGACAACCAACATATCTTTTTGCTTTATACACTAATGAGTAGGACTCATTAATGTAGTAATTCAAGTACGAGTTAAAAGAAAAGATAAAACTTTGTTTTACGGTGCATTAGATGCTTAATTATGCCTAACAAAGTATAAAAGTCAAAACACTTAAAGAAGTGGTTCTTAAAAGTTATGAGATGATGTATAATAAGAAATATTAGGAAACAAGGAACAAAGAAAAAGGAATTTGAGATTCCAATTCTACCTATGAGTTCATGTTATCGTAGTTCGCTTAGCAACTTATCTTCACAAGTATCAGATATTGCTTGAGTGTTCCATTTTAAAGTGACCTCAAACCATTGAAGTTAAGCTAAGTTATTAACTTACAAACTTGGAATGAAGCAAGTAGTGCTACATCAGTTGTAAGGTCATTTGCTTTAATTTGTTTAAAGACCTTTTAAGCTAAGGCTGGAACAAATAATGGTTATTGTGTTCCATAATCAGCAAACGATCCGTTTACACACAGAAAGACTCACGTTCAAAGTAAAAGAATAATAGTTGTTGGTTTTATTTGAATGGCATGGTTGTATAAGCCATGAGTCAAGGATGCTTGATTATAAACAAACATTTCTCTAAACATGAAAACTCACAAGGTTCAAGTCATTGACATGATTTGTGTTCCGAACATCTTTAGCAATGTCACATCGACAAGAACGTACTCAAGGCTCTATTAGATAGACTCTTGACAGTTAATTGATTTGGAATTGTTCTAAGGCAATCAAGTCTTACTTGTTGAAATCACTACTAGAAATAGGCCGTTTTCCGATGGAATCGTTCCGACAGACCTAAATTCCGTCGGAAAATAATTCTAATTTTCCGACGGAATTAGGGTATGTCAGAAAATTCCATCAGAAAAGGTACATTACGACGGAAAATCCCTCGGAATTCTTGCGACAGAATTAAATTCCCTCAGAATTAAATGCTTCCGACGAAATATTCCGTTTGAAAATATCTTTCGATGGAATATTCCGTCGGAAGCATTTAGTTCCGAGGGAATTTAATTCCGTCGCAAGATTTAGAACATAAGAAAATTAAACCCCTTTAACCTTATTGATCCCCTTTCCCCTCCTTATTATTTCCGCCTCTTTCCCCACTCTTTTTCCGCCCTCTCTTTCTCTCTCCTCTTCTCTTCTCTTCTCCTTCCCCTTCTGTTTCTCTGAATCTCTCTCTCTCCTCTTCTCCTCTCTCTCCTCTTCTCCTCTCTCTCCTCTTCTCTTCTCCTTCCCCTTCTCTTTCCTCTTATCTCTTGTCTTTCTCGCCTCCTTCTTCTCTCATCTTCTTTCCCCTCCTTTTCACACCAACAACAAAACCCACCGTCGTATCTCACACCAACGTCAAAAACTTCAACACCACCGCACAATAACAATGACGCAACCAACACTACCACCACCACTACACAACGATAAGAATTTTGTTTTGATTATTTTAAAGGTTTTTTAGGCCAAATTTGACCATTAAAAGCCTAAATCTAGACTTTTCATGGCCAAATTTGGCCTTGTTAAACCGTTTTCGTGGTGAAATTCGAAGCCCATTTCAATTTAAGGTATGTTTTATGTTTTAAGGTTTAAATTTGTTTCTAAGTTTTTTTTCTTTCTTTTTTTTTAAAAATTTTTGGGTTTCTGAGTTGTTGTGTATGCGTGTGAGATCTGTGTGTGTGTGGTGGGTGGTGATGTGTGAATTTTTGGTTGGTTTCGTGGTTTTTGAGTGGTCTCGTTGGGTTTGGTGGCGTGGGTTAGGGTTAGTTAGGGTTTTGGTGGTTTCATGGGTTTGGTGGCGTGGGTCTGGGTGGTGGTTGTGGGCGGCCTGGGTTCTAGATCTGGGTGGTTTCGGGTAGAAGTGGTTTTATTGGGTGGTCCTGGGTGGTTTCTAGGTAGTCTTTCTGGGTCTGGGTGGTGGGGTGGTGGTTGTGGGTGGCTTGGGTTGGGTGGTTTCGAGTAGAAGTGGTTTCGTTGGGTGGATCTGGGTGGGTTACGGGTTTTGGAGGTGTATCTGGGTGGGTTATGGGGCTGGTGTAGTGGATCTGGGTGGGGTAAGGGTTAGGGGTGGGGCTATTTTTTTTTTTTTTTTCATTAACTTTTCCGACAGAAATTCCGTCTGAAGCGTATTTGTTTACGACGGAATAATCCGTAGGAAGAGTGTAAATAACGACGGAATTCAGTCCATCGGAATATTGCGACGGATTTCCAATTTCAGTCAAACCAAGCTCTAACAGATGTAATTTCGTCGGAAAATCCGTCGGAAAGGAAAATCCGTCTAATAAAGGGAAAATTTCCTACAAAAGGTTTTGCGACAGACCTTTCCGATGGAATTCCGTCGGAAATCGAGTTTCCGACGGATTTTCAAGTGATTCCGACGGAATTTTTTTGTCAAAAAGGCCTATTTCTAGTAGTGATTTGACAAAGAAAGGAGTTGTTGTGCTTGGTATAGACAATTGACTCCGAAAACTAAAGAGGATTCCATTACTTAAACGTTTTCACAAGAATTTGAATGAATATGACTATATTCATCAAATGTGAATAAACTGGATCTTGAGTAACTCAAAAGTTCAGTGAAGTATAGAATCGACTTGGAAAGATATCAAAACATCTAGATTAGATCGAGGGATGTTTGCTTGAGCCAAAAGTGATCATCTCAAGGTTATGAAATTGGAATTCCATAATTAACTCCACAAAGAATATAGTATGTCTTGACGGAGTCCTCGATGCCATTTGGAAATGACTCGAATGATGATGGATCACATCCCTTCCTATAAAGTTCTTAAAGATTTGCACAAATGACTAGTGTTACACTAAACAAAATTGTCGAAGCTAACATAGGACACCATATTCAGTTATGGATAGAAAGAGGTTCTAGCGTCTTTTCAAGCATTTGTCTAAGGCTTTTACCCTCAGTGGGAGCTCATTGGCTCAGTGGGAGCTAAGTGGCTCAATAAGGGCTAAGGTAGCTCAAGTGGGAGCTAACTGTCTGTTTCGCAACGAACTTTTACCTAAAAACAATATACATGTCTCTTTGTAAGCATTCAAGTGAGACTACGAACATTACTACCACAACCTAATTGAGAACATAGTATTTGTTGCTCTAAGTAGTGGCTTTCTGGAAAGTAACACATTTCCAAAACGACAAGTGGGAGGAAAATGAACTCGATAACCATCGAGACGAGCAACAAACCAGAACTGAGAATCTCGGAAGAATTTAGAAGAGCTTCATGAAAATAAATGATCAAGAATACTCAAAGGATTTTACAAGTGCCTTAAGAGAGAATTCATTACTCACAAAACTTTAGAAGTATTTGAATAAGATCAATATAATCAAAGGGTTTTAAAAGCACCTTAAAACTCAGTGTTTGATGCAATTACCCCGTATAGGTATATAATTCACCAAAAGGCTTGGATTGAATCCTATAAATTTCTATTAATTAGAAATAAACCTAAAAATTACAAACATGCTATTTACTATTGGATGTTAAGGGAATAGTGTCTTGTAAATTAGCTACGACAAATCCAAATTCCGAATAATGGTTAGAGGCCATAAAAATCCGAAACAGACTCCATGTTTGAAAATCATGTTTGAAACTTGATTAATTTGTATGAAGGGTAAAGACTCACCAATTGCAAATAAGTTTTCAAGGAGAAAACTAACAAATATGGAAATGTATATGCATACATAGCTAGATTGGTTGAAAAGGTTACAATTAAATTCACGGCGTTGATTTAATAAAACCTATTCACTAATCGGAATGCTTAAGTCTTTTCGTGATTATTCTAGCAAAATTGTGCATATGATGAAACATGACAAAATAGATATCGAAACCGCCTTCCTAAAAATGGGATTTTGGAAGAGACTATGGATATAGTTTAAGGGTTTTGCAAATCTAAATAATTCTAGATCAGATTTGAAAGCAAGCTCAAGAAATCTATTGGTGGATTGAGAGAAGCATTGCATGTAAAAAATGGAATGTGTTTTCTCATAAAGTTAGAAAAAGGTTTGGCTTATGGGGAAACATAGAAATTCTTATAGATAAGAAGTTTAGTGGGAACAAAAGTCAATTTTGTAAAGGACCGACAAGAAGTTTACGAACTCTATTGTGAAATGACTATCAAATTCTAAATGCTTAGATTTGAAAGTATTTTCGACAATGGACTAAGGTAAGGCGACACTTAGTACATAGTGAGAATTAAGATCTATCGGATAGACTTAATAAAATGTTTGAACGAGTAAAGGAATTTACTGTGTTAAACATGAAGGACTTGAAAAGTTTTCGACCCATATGTACAAAACTAAGTAAATGTTTGAACTAAGTATAAGCTAGGCAAATACTAAGTCAAACAAGAAAGACTCTAGCAGAGACTTTCAACCGTATCATATAGCAAAAAGTTTAGCAAGACTTAATGGAATTGGATAAACTAAAAGTCACATGAATGGGATGAAATTAAGAATATTTCTGCAATTGAATCCATCATGTATGCTACGATATGGAATCGTCACATGACCTGCATGCTTAGAGCATGACAAGTATAAAATACCAATCAACTTGAATCTAAGCAATGGGTCGTTAGATTATGATCAAGAACATCCAAAGTACTTGGTTAAGTAAAATGATGAGTTCTTGATACATGGAAACAAATATAATTTGAGTATTGATGTTGCGAGCACAACCTTAACAAGGATTAGATCCTTAATGAGGAAGCCATTTATAAGCACGAGCGTAGATGCGTTGTGGCTTGAGAATGGCAACATGGACTTATTTCCATGTGTATTGTGCGGAAATTTAAGGTAAAATTCCATAATCACAAATGATCCCAAATCATTGTGAACTGGTTGGAGTAAAATACAAGCATAGCATCATTAGAAAATCTACTTAAATATATATTGAGAACATTGTTGCCTTAAAGGCAATAAAAGGGATGTTGTTCAATGGATAGTTCGTTGTTGAACTTTAATGATTGTAGGTTGCCAAGTTGAATGTCTCAAATCATGAAAATGAGTGGGAGCCATCACTTGGACAATAAATCCTAAATCACGTATAATCCGTAAACGCACTCGAATTTTATCATCTTATTATGAAAGTGTTCGATAATGAAGATGCTAAGATTTGCAAAGTAATCATAACTAAACCTATGCACAACATTCACAATTGCATAAAAGAAATCAAGCATATTAGATATGGGTGTGATTTCTATAAATATTTTGTAAAGAGTATTACTCTTAAAACATTTGGTGAAAACCATTTATCATATGATGAAACGTTGAAAAGTTTCATAGTGGAATAAAATTTACTAATTATTTCACAAAATATTTAATTGTGGTTTAGAATTAAATAATGAGTCCATTCGATTTGAAAATATTCAAAATAGGGTATCAAGACAAGTCTTGGATAAAGAAACACCTATTAAGTGAACGTTGAATATCATATCGAAATTATCCCTGATCGAGGTCATTTGAAAGTTGGACGACTAATGACCGTGAGAGATTAGTGTGTAATATGATTCATAGCACCATTTCTTGTGCTACAAGGACAAGAATGTCATAAATCATTTGCACAGGTATTGGTTTGGAACTATATCGGATCGACCTATGAGAATACTTTAAGAGATTTAACAATCGTCATAATTATATTACTCATTATGGCTATCAGAACCTCTTTCCTTAACCATGAGTATTGTTAGTTCTCTTGTTTGAGTACTAGTCCGCTTTGATGTTGTCAAACGTCTACCGTACAAGGGGATTATAAAGGCAACGTTCTGGCAGCTAGGGCCTCTTACTAAGGGAAGCTAATAATACAAGACTGAGAATGTCCTCCTATTAATAGTAAGGAACATGTCTTTGTTGTTTACAAGGCCTCTCGAAGAGCGAGACTGTGAAAATGCATGGCCGTGCTCAGATGGATTTTAGAAATCATCTGCTTATTGACAGTCGAACTCGAAAATCGAGAAACACTTCTGGACGTAATAAGGATGATGATGAATCTTACCTTATAGTTCATGAAGAGACATTAAGTGACATAGGAGACAAGCTATACACAATCAGCACACTTGCCCGGAAGGACAAGTGGGAGATTGAAAGGAAATGGTGTCCTTCAAACAAGTGTATTATTCTGATAGAGGGTTTGGAAATAATTAGGAAAGATAATTATTCAGTGAGGTCAAGTGATCGGAATGCCTAGCTTGAGGCTGCTTCCGATCAACAATATTAATATTACAACTTGCTCTTGACTAAACCCTTCGGGTCACACCCAATCGTGTAACTGAATCGAAGCGACGAATTAATCCAAAGGATTAAATGAGTCGATAGAGATTTTACGAACTAAGATGTCAAATTCCGAGCTTAGAGCGTCGAAGCCGAGCTTCGAAAGTCAAGTCGAATTTAGGAATCGACGAGACGGAAAAATTAGTCAAACAACAAGTCAACATGCACGAAAATCCTAGCCTCGCAATGGCCTAGCCATATGAGGGCTAGGTAGGCTAGCATGGTTAGCTGAGGTTCATGCCGCAAGGCCAGCACTGGCCGCAAGCCGAGCTTGGTGCGCGCACGCACAAGCTAGGATTGCTTTGGCCGAGTTTGTAGCGCTATCACTAGGCCACCAGCAGCCATGCAAGGCGCAATGTGCTAGGTAGCCTAATGCTATCGCAAGCTCGCACCCGCATGGCCTGCTAGCAGCACGCATCAGCCCGCTAGCTAGCGAGGCTTGCTAGTGCTTGCGGGCAAGGCCATTGAGCTTGCGGCAAGCAAGCCAGCAGCGCATAGCAGCCCAGCTAGCTAGCGGTGGGTTTGCGGTGCGTGCAGGCCGGCCAACCGAAGCCACAAAGGCCTTGACCGGCCATTCCTTGTTGCCCAAGGATAACCGGTCTTGCCTTATTGTGATTGGTGGGTTTGGTGGCTTGGGGAACAAGGAGGCCATGTGGGTTGTCCTTGTGGTCCTCCCTTAACCCCTTGCTCACCTTATGCCACTTGTTATTTGAGGATTACCTTGCCATTTTAATTTAATTTAGAATTAAATTCATTCTTTCTTTTTGGTTTTTAACCAACTATCTCACATTGAAAGATGATGGGAATTCTTGGGGACATTTCCCAATAAATACCCATCATTTGGTATTGGGAATTTCATTTGAGTTGGTGAACTCTAAGGGATCTCCAAAAGCGAGAAAACCTTAGTTCGTAAACTCTAAGTTATTTTCGGTAGCGAGAGTGTGAGCCGTTAGAGGTTCTCGCACTTGCAGAACTTGAAGCTTTCAAGTCCAAGCTCATCGGTTGAGTGAAGCACGCTTCTAGGGTGAGTACTCTTTCTCTCTCTTCTCTTGTGTTTTGTTTATTTTGCATGTTTTTGTTTATGTTGTAATTATTATGCATGCGATCCGGTTATTGGGTTTTGTTTCTGCGCGGTGTCGGACACCGCAAAACCCAACAGTTTGGTTGTACTCTTCATCCAAGGGTTCTTGTAATCTCCTATTTTCACATAATGGATTATTTCGAAAGCTCGTTGTTCGTGGGTTTTTTCTAAATTTTTCCCACGTTAAATATTGTGTATTTCCTTTACTATTTGTCTTGCCTTTATTTATCTTCCTATTATTACTACTCAATCTCTACATCTTTAATTTGTTTCCGATGTACACTCACCAATCCCAACAATAGTTCTTCCGTTTTTATACGTAATGAAAAATATAATAATGTGGGATCTTGTTAGATTCGTCATGATATATATTTTCAAAATATTAACTTTTTATAATTTTTGTTTATCGGTAATTAAAGATATTAATGGTTGAAATTATGCATTGGTAAATATGACTAAAGAAACGTGTCAATTAAAAAGAAACGGAGGAAATATTAATGATTGAAATAATGTATTGACAAGCGTGTGATGAGAAGTTTTGTATTAAAATGAAAAAAAAGAGGTATGAAACTAACCTATATACACGCGCAATGCGTGCGATAATAGCACGCTATGCATGCAATAATTAAATTATTAGTTAAATATAAAGTAAAGATAAATCTCGTATAATTTTAGAATCGTGACATTCTGTGGATTAAGCGTTGAATATTTGGTGTTAAATTCCCTCATGTTTTTTCTTTTGTTGTTTGAACAAATGTATTTGTTTCAAATGTTTCTCCATTTATAATTGTAATTTACTTAAATGGGCTTGGTATAAAGTTTTAAGTTATATTATACTCAATAACTCATTATTATACATGGAACATATCTCATTTTGACCGGTTTATTCCTCTTCTTATTTGTATTATGCTTGTATGATATTGTTTGAAATTTCCTTTATGGTTCAGTAGAATTAATAATTTACTCTAACATTTTGAAGGTATACAATAGATATTGTCCTCTGTATTTTTGCATTGTTATGAAATGAATCTTGCTAATGAGCACCCTCGAAGCGTGAGATAACAATTTAAAATATTTTTTTAAAATGGTATTAATTTGAAAGTACATGTCAAAATTACACGTTGATAAGTGTATTTCATGTTTATTTCAATTTAATATTTCACTTTAAGTCATCTTATCCAAGGCTTCCAGAACATTTTTAACTTTTGCCTTATGAATTAATTTTGATTAACATTGATATTTTGGTCACTAATTGTGTTTTTGGAAAATTAATGCCAGTGGTTTTGATTGATTAACAAATTAATAGTTGAGTATATATCAAATTTAACGTTAATTTATAACCATCAATTTAATGTCAATGATTTATAGTTTTCACAATATTAAACTTTGAATGATAGCTATACTTAATGTCATTTTCTAATTGTATTGTTTTGATGATAAAATTTCCAAAATTTTAATTTTTGATTATTGATTGGCAATTTAAGGTCAATGGATATTTTTTTTTCCTTGTATATTGTTTTTTTTTAAAAAAAAATAATACATTCACTTTTGAGATTACTAATTGTCCAAAATGCCTCAGCCCAATAATGTTAATGAAATATGAGTGAGGGTATCGAGATAATCTTAGGGGATACCACAGCCCCTCCTTTGGCTTTATTGTAGAGTTACGTTATACATTTGAGAGTAATTAGAGCTACGTACGGGTCAGGCTGAATGAAAACGGCACAAGATTGCTACAAGCCTAGCTTGCTACAACATAAAAGACACGTTGGTGGGCCATGAAGTATGCATGGATATTATATTCAAATTTTGGCACTACATGAGTGTAACGGGCTAGCTCACGTGTTGGCCTACTAATTTTTGACCAATTCACACATATACTAGATAATTGATTAGAGGATCGTTGACATGGCACGACATTACACTTGGACTAGTCTATGCATGGACTTCACTTATGAAGATTAACACAAGTCTAATATGACACGACTTTTTATTGGCCCATTTCAAGTGTGATTGAGCACAAGACCTGATGGCACAACATGTGAGTTTGTAAGGCCCAATCCGTGCCCAATTCTAAGGCTAATGTAGACCACTCGTAAATCACAAGACCCTTCATGACTATATTTTTTCATATCTATAAATCACAAATACTAGTCGTCAAAGTTGAGTTTATGAATCATGTCAAAAATCAAAACATGTCGACTTATCTGGAACGGAAGAAGTATACAAGTACTTCATTTGGTTTATCATATGAAAAAAAAAAAAAAAGTATTACATGAGTTCAGACTCATGATTAAACAAATATAAGCTATTAGACATTTCATATAAGGTTTTTTAATATCTCAATTTTCAAAATTTAGATATACAAGTAAGTTTTTGGACATTTCATATAAATTTTGAAAATTTCATACTTCATACTTCCTCCATTCTGTTATTATTGCATCATAGGGGCTAGACACAAATTTTTTGGTGGTGGAAAAAAGGATGAGAGAGAATGGTAAAAATACAAAATTGCCCATGTGATTGTATACATAAACTAAAAAAAAAATCAAGTGTGTTGAAAGTAAGGGTATATTAGATATTTGTAACGCATACATTGATATTTCTTTTCCTAAAATGGATATAATTGTCAAACTTCTTTAAAAGGCAAATAATGCAATATTAATAAAATGTGGAAGAAGTATAAGTTATTGGATACATCAAATTTTTTGGAATTTTAGGTATTGGGTGAGTGAATTTACAATGATGAACCGACTCACCTAACACTTTGTGTATGTGAAGTTTAATCTCCCATGAGAAATTTTCACTTATTTTCCACTTATCTAGAGGGCCTTGATAAGAAGATCTTAGCAAAGTTCAAATGGTCATGTTTCTACAAACCAAACAACACCATATTTTATACTTACTACTCCCTCTGTCCCTCTTTATTTTCCCACACAGACCACAATATATTTTGGGGTTAAAACTTTAAAAACATTGACTATAATTTCTCACTAATCTATAAAATAAAATAGGCTTGTGAGATTTTGTTAGATTGGTTATAATGTTTATTTTATGAATGTCAAACTTTTATAACTTTTGCGTATGTAGAATTGAAAATATTTATGTTATAAGATACATCTCAAAACCATAAAAAGTCAAATGAGGCAAACAAATAGAGAAAGGAGTACAACGTCGGCGCTTTTTTTTTATTTTATTTTTTTTTATTTTTATATTCTCTCTCCTCTCCTCTCTCTAAAACCCTAGCCTCTATTGTTGAATTTTGGAGGGGCTTCAATCGGTTTTTACCGGTGAAAGCCTCATTCTTTGTTTTTTGTGTGCCTTTTTTCTTTAATTTTATTTGTTTTAGATTTATAATAACTGTTCCTCTTCTAGAGGAACATTTCTCACTCAAAAGATAGGGTTTTTCTTCTTCTTTAGGAGGATTTTCTCCTTCGAAAGACAAGGTTTTTCTTCTCTCTTTTGAGGGAGGATTTGCTTTTTTGTTTAATGGATTGCTGTAGAGTTGTTTCATGGGTAAAGATTTGTACGAGATCGAATAAGAGGTTCATCTTGAGATTACAATTAGACGAAAATTTTCTTCACAGTTACAACAAATTGATAAACCCTCATCGAAAAAAGACTATAAATCACAACGATGTGAAAAAGAGTATTAAGAATAATGTACGATTTGTAACAATTATCGTAGCTTTGTTAAAAGGATATATTTTATTTGTTCGATATAAATCTCTTTGTATATGTCGTATGACTTTTTATTTATAAATCAATCTTTGTTTAAAAAAAAAATAGAGAAAGGAATAACAAACTCCAATTTCCATTTGCTTTTACCAATCAAACAAGCGTTTATTACCACACACTCATTTCGATTAAACTTATTTAAACTCAACTTATCCAAAATGATCCATTTTTCTTTTTGCCAACTAAACAACCACTTAGAGCATACACAATGGTTGCCCAACCCCATCTTGGTTATTGATTATTTTATTATTTTATCCATCTTCCACCTCACTTATAACCACTCTTATAACCATTTAATAACCAATGTATGCCAATAGTTAACCATAATATTTTGGTTATACATTTTCTCTCTCCTACTTTTACCCAACCCCACCACACAATTTATTACTTAAATTCTATTATTATTAAATAATGCATTTGGTAATAATCATTCAAAATTAATAATTATTTATTAGCATACATTAATTAGATAAAATCTCAAAAATTTAAAAATAATGCAATTTTGATATTAATTAGTACGTAATTAGTCGTTAATTAAGACACAAACAATAATTGTAACCCTACTACATTCCACAATAATAAAAATCATACATATATATTCTATCAAATGACAAAAGTCTTTGAAAGATAATAACGAACCGCGAACAAGTACAAACACAATGATATAATATTGCGATTACACATCTATTAATGCATATTATTGTCCATTGGAAGATTAGAATAGTAAGGTTGAGGATTTGGATTATTTTGGGGCTGTGATGAGTTATGAGATTTTGTGGATTTTTTTTTTCTGTTAGATTTTGGAATGTTCATCTTAACACAATTTGCCAATAAGAAGAGTAATTTTCACTTAAAAAAAAGTTGTTTCAAAATACTTCAATATTGGGCTCATTTTATAGAGAAAAATAAAATAGAGCCGTTGGTGTATTTTTTTTTTTTTTAGAATTGTATTTTAAAAATTATGGCCGTTACAAAAATTACAACGGTTATAAATTCAGAGCAAATCTCAACCATTGATATTTGTATTACGTGTCAAAATCTTAGCCATCCATGTCAACCAAAAAGCAAAAAAAAAATTGCATGACCATATACATAACCGGTTATTTGAATAACCTGGTTATTCAATTGATACCCCAATAATTTCTCTCTCCTCAATATTTTATTAATATTTTCATTTTCTCTCTCTTAATAACCACCCAAATAGTTAATGGCTGTGGGTACTCTTAGAAAAACCCACCATACTCTGTTCATTCTATCCCTTATACAGTAATACAAGTATATGTGTCATGTCATGAGTTGAGTTTCTACTTTATGGGGTTAGTGGAGGGCTTTGTCCTATCAATTAGTGGTGATGTGTTCATGCGCGGATATCCCTCTTATTCTCTCTCTCTCTTTCAAGGCCGAAAAGTGGTGTGAATGGACCCCAGTACCATAAAGATGGACCATACACTGCTCCTGTGAGGTTGGAAAACATGCTTACCTAAAATAATAAACAACAGAATTTTTACTCAAATTCTATACTGTATATTGCTTTCATAAGATTGCTGTAGGTTAGATGATTTATGTTATTGGACCAATGTATCTTTCAACTACTTCGTATGTGATATTATCATAGAGATGTATCAACAAACTAGTATTTTCTATCTAAGTGGGAGAATGGGGTGACATCCACATTTTAATGGACACTTTTCTTCAAAATATATATATATATATATACAAATTTAGGCCTTAGGATCGAACATTATCAACGACTCACATCAAACGCGCCCCTATAATGACAAATAGTAATAAAACCAAACTTTTCCTCCTTTTTAGAAAATTACTTACTGCTAATCAGAAAAACTTAGGTTGAAGAACTTATGAGCTTCAATCACAATTTCAATGAGATTCAAGGAATTTGAGCAGAAATCCGTTCAATTTATGTCAGATTTCAGCAACAACAAGAATCAACAAGCTTCATTGAATAATAAACATGCGATGGTCTTAATTTTGGCTAGTAATTTTCAGATTTCATGCTCTTAATTTCAGATTTTCGTTAAAATAT
This sequence comes from Chenopodium berlandieri, assembly GCA_034703905.1. Lineage (NCBI taxonomy): Eukaryota > Viridiplantae > Streptophyta > Magnoliopsida > Caryophyllales > Amaranthaceae > Chenopodium > Chenopodium berlandieri. Next base: position 17,029,888 of record CM068287.1, read on the forward strand.
TCAAATTGAGTAATGTTAATTTAGTAAATTTTTGAATTTGATGTTCTAATATTCGATTTTAGTGTTCTGAAAAATTTCGAACACGAATGCTCTCAATTTAGGATTTTCGTTACAATTTTCATATTGCATGTTAATTTTGGTTAATTTTAGCTAATTTTCGTGAAATTTCCTATTGAATGTTCTTGTTGTGGGAAATTTTTTGTCAAGTCATTCGAAAATTAATGTTATAAATTTGATACTTTCAATTGAAGATATGTGAAATGAGCAAACATAATTAAAATGAGCAAACTTAAATATGCAATATAGTAAAAATAAAATGAGCAAACAAAATCAAATTGAGCAAATAAATAGCATGATGAATGTGTGTATATTATCTTATTTTCATTCGAATTTCTTTTTCTGATTTTTTGCAGATTCAAAAATTTCGAACTTGATGTAATAAATTGATAATTTCAATCAAAGCTATGCTTCTATTTTAGTGTAAACTGATATAATTAGGTTAAATTTATTAGAAATGATTACTTGGACTAATTGAGCAACAATTCTTTGCTCATTCATCAAATAAGCAACAATTCTTTGCTCATTTGTCAAATAAGCAAACAATTCTTTGTTTGTTTATCAAATGAGCAAACAATCTTTGTTCATTTATCATATGAGCAACATTTCTTATCTATTGTAAATGTTCCTCTAAGTTAAGATTTTATCTTCTTTTATTATATATCAGATAGGTTTCAGCTTCTTTAATTTATATATTAGTTTTATTATATATTATTGTAATGAGCCTCTGAGTACTGACCGATTATTATAAGTTATTATATTATCTTAATTGTCGAGTGCCTACAATCCTACATTATTGTGACATCAGTATATAAGTGGAAGTTTGAAAGCCTTAAAATGGCTTGAAAGTTGAAGAGCAACTCAGCAGATTGGAAATACCCATATTCATTGGTACTTAGGTCAAAGTTTGAAAGCCTTCAAATGGCTTGAAAGTTGAAAAGCATTCCAGAAAATTGGGAATACAAAACGAAAACTTCTTCAAGGTTTTGACCTTTCTTTGCATCGTAGCATGTGAACTTTGTAGGACTACAACTCTATTTCTTTGCTAGCTCAGTATTTAGTTTCACTACATGCCTCCCTTCAGTTTTCTTTCCAAAATAGTGTATATAGCTGACTTTTTCTTACATGAGCAGTTTAAGTTTGGTGAACATCCTTGCTATTCTTTTATTTTTGGCATCCTCAATTTATATTCATCTCTAATTCTCTGGTTTGTAACTTTTGGGTGCTTTAATTTGAGCCTTATCATTCTTCTCTTTATATTCAGGCTTAAATAGGGGATTCAGTAAGTCGACAAACCAGCAGTACAGTGTACTTTGTAGATGCACTGTAGACCATTTTATGATTTCTATAGTCAAAAGCTACATTGGTTGTATTTTATAACTTCGTGGTACAAATAGTCCCTTGTGGGGTTGTTTAAATGTACTACCTGCTGTCCTGCTCATGTACTTGATATGATTCTAATTTACAATTTTCTTAAAGGCAGACATGTGTATAGCAAAGTTTAGTTTTGTACTAGCCACCAGCACTGTGGATACCTTTATTACGTCATTATTGTAAAAGGTAGGATTGCTAGTTTCTTTGTGATCACTTCAATTTTGGTTGCTGGCTACTGGTTTCCTTTTTAGGTGGGTTGAACATAATCTCTGTAATTCCTATATCTCAAGGTGATATTAAAAATTTGAGATGATTCTTTTGACAATTTTTTTTCTCATAAAACTAACCTATTAGCTCAACTGGTAGAGCATTGTGCAAACATTACTAGAAATAAGCCGATTTCTGACGGACACGTATTTCCGTCAGAAAAATCAGAAATTCCGACGGAATATATGGGCTTTCCGACGTCGGAATTAAAATTTCCGATGGAAATAAAATCCGACGGAATATTCCGTTCGAAATTTTGCCGAAATATAATTATATAATAAAAAAAAAACCCTTAAAAACCGCCCCTCCCCCTTTATTTCATGGATTTTTTAACATAAACAGGCAAACCTTTGGCCGATTCTCCCATATTGGACTAACCTTTAAATCTGCCCATATTAGACACAAGTTTGACATTTTTCTCCCAAAATGAACCCAAATAACCGGTGACCTGTACAACTGGTCATTTTTCTTTAATTATTTTTTTTTATAATTAAAAATCTTTAATTTTCTTTTTTAAATTAACAAAATAATTAAAATAAAAAAAAAATAAAAAACATCCCCTCACCCCATTGCCAGCCACCCCCTTCTCCACCTCTCCTCCCTTTCCGACCATCCCCTCACTCATTCCTCCATCACCTTCCTCCCTCTCATCTGCCATGGATGAACCAACTCGAGCTTCATCTCTCCTCTCCAATTTTTTTAAATTTCTTTGATTTCCACCATTGCTTTACGATTATTAAACCAACAACGACTGCAGTCTCCGATGGCCGGCGAAACTAGTGGGCAATGTAGAATTTCCCAACAAATTGAGTTCAAATTCTCATACCACCAATTCCCAATTTTGTTTAATCTTTTGCCAATTGATGCATTTGGCCTTTTCTGATCGGCTTCTTAAACAGGAGATTGCAGGTTTGTCCGTTATTTGAAATTATAATTCCAATTTCTCTTTTCTAATAACCCAATTGTTGTATTTAGTATGTTTAGTCGCTCATTTGAAGCTGTTTAATTCATTTGGGTTGTTTGTGATGATTTTCGTAACAAATGCAAAGTTGAAATTGTATTAATTCGGAAATTGTATGCAAATGTCAATATTGATGTACCAATGGTGTTGGGGATGGTGATGAATTTGAATCATGCTGCAATTGAATTTTGGCTCTGAATGGCATTGATTATGAATTTGTGATAGTTTACTTATTGCTGGTCAACTAGAAAATAGGATAATTTTTTCTGTCAAAATGAACTCAGATGTTAGACAGAAATGTAGAGAGGATGGTGAAGAGGAAGAGTGTGGAGAAGATCGCCGGATCGGGGCCGGGTTGGCGTCGTAGCTAACTGAGTTTCAGTGTCTACTGGGTTGCAGACTTCAGGCCACTCTGCTGGTGGGCACTCGGCCTATGATGACAATTTTTTCCACTCGGGATCAGGGAAAGGGAAAAGGGATAAGGAGGATAGGGAAATTAAAAAAAAAAAAAAAAAAAAAAAAAAAAAAAAAAAAAAAAAAAAAAAAAAAACTTGAGCAATGGTAAAATGACAAGTGATATTTTACCTGATATAACAGATTGGGTGACCTGTTTGGTCCATTTTAGGAGAAAAAATGCAAACTTTTGTTCAAAATGGGAAGATTTGAAGGTCGGTCCATTCTTGGAGAATTGGGCAAAGGTTTGTCCACTCATGTTAAAAAATCCTTATTTCATCAATTCTCTTTTTCTCTCCTTCTACTAATTCTCTCTCCTCTCCTCCTTTCTCATTTCGTCTTTTCTCTCTCCTCCTCCTTCTCTTCCTCTCTCCTTCTCCTTCTCTTCCTCTACGCCCCTTATCTTCCTCTCCTTTCCTCTCGTTCTCCTTCTCCCTCCTCTTCTCCTCTCACGTTCTTCTTCTCTTTCTCTCCTCTTCTTACCTCTCTTTCGGTTTTCGCCATTTTCGTCAACAACAAATTTGGCCATTTTCGCCATCAACATCAACAACAAAACGCCGACATCAACAACAACAAATTTCCGTCATTTTCGCCATCAACATCAACAACACAAGGTTTTCAAGTCAAATTCGATCATGAAAACTCTAGATCTAGAGTTTTCATGGTCGAATTTGGCCTCGTAAACCCAATTTTGAGGTTTTGTGTGGTCGAATTAAGGTATGTATTTTTTTTTAATTAATTTTTTTGTTTTTTCGATTTTTTTTATTTTTTTTGAAAATTTATGGTGGTGGTGGTGGATGTTGGAGTTCGATTTTTGGAGTAGATCCGGGTTTTGGACGGAATTTTTTTACTTTTTTTAGGTGGTTACGGTGGTAATTTTGGGTGGTTTCGGTGGTGGTTTGAGAGGGTGTGGAATGGCGAGGTGGGTGGTGGTGGTTTATAGATCTGGCAAGGTGGGTGGTGGTTTCGGTGGTGGTATTTGGGTGGTGGGGAGGGGATACGGGTTAGGGTTAGGGTGGTGGGGAGGGGATACGGGTTAGGGTTAGGGTGGTGGGGAGGGGATACGGGTTAGGGTTAGGGTGGTGGGGAGGGGATACGAGTTAAGGTTAAGGTGGTGGGCGGGTTTTTCGGTTGGATGTGGTGGTGGTGGGTGGTGTGGGAAAAGGGGTTGGACGTGGTAGTGGTAGGTGGTGTAGGCTGGTGGTACGGGTTAGGGGGGCTGGTGGCTGGTGGTATGGGTGGTGGGAGGCGTTTTTTTTTTGTTTTTTTAAAACCATTTTCCGACGGATTTTTTCGGTGTCAAAATTCCCTTTTCGACGGAATTTCCGTTGAAAAAGGTCATTTATCCTACAAAAGGTTTTCCGACAACCGGTTCCGACGGAATTCCGTCGAAAACGGGTTTTCTGACGGAATTTTTCCGTCGAAAATGGCCTGTTTTCTAATAGTGAAATGCACAAAGGAAGTGGGTTCGAATCCCACATAGGTTTATTAATGCAAATGAGCAAAACTTCTTAAATTTGAGGAAACACGTAACAAAACGTTTTTTTTCATCCAAGTCCAATAATCATACATATATTCTCATTTGTGTAACAATTAATCACAATGACCAAATTTTATTAAATTTGAACAAACTATTAGAATGATAAAACTTGTGAAAGGACTGCGCATCTATACTTGTTAGCTCATTAGTATCAATTTAATGAATGAACAAACAATTTTGTTCATTCTTGAAATAAGGAAAACAATTTTACTCATTTGTGAAATGAGCAAAAATATTTGCTCATATGTGAACCGAGCTTTGCTCATTTACGAAATGATCAAAAATATTTTTCTCATTTATGAAATGAGCAAAAACTAGACGAAAAATGGTAATGAGCATCGATTCAAAACCCCCATTTAGCATCGGTTTTGAATCGATCCAGATTTGAGGGATGCCAAAAACCAGAAGATTTCACACCGGTTCAAAACCAGTGCCAATTCTTAGATTTCGCACCGGTTCTTGCTGTGAACCGGTGCGAAAAATGGCCCAAAAAAAAAAAAACTTTTAGCACCGATTCTGTTTGAAAACCGGTGCCAAAAATGCCCCAAAAACATAAAAAATAAAAACTTTTAGCACAGGTTCTGTTTCAAAATCGGTGCCAAAAATGCCCCAAAAATATATATATATATTTTTTTATATATTTTTTTTTCCATTTTTTTCACTTAAATTGATATAGAAACACTAACATATATATAAAGTTACATATTTTCATTAAAAAAGGTTGTAATATTACAATTAACCAGCACTTCAACATCTTTATGTTGTAACCTTGCTGATTCTGCTGGTGGCTGCTACTGTTGTTGGTCCTTTTTGCTGTTTTGCTGTGCTGGCTGTTCTCATGAAACTAAGTGTGCATCTTCTTATCATTTTCTTTTTGATTCTCCTCAGTTTTATCTTGATGCTCTAATTCCTATAGAGCCAAAAAAAAAAGGATCACACAGAAATAACAAACTACCAGAATCCTTTCTCTTAACATCCAAAGAAAAATTTAAGTAGGAATCCTTAATCAATAAATCTTAGACTGTAATATGACCTAAAAACAACCACAACAGAAGAGAGAAATGTTGCATAAGAAAAACACAGCTATCTCAGGCCCATTCTTTACCATTTTTTTGTGCCTTATCTCTAGATCCTTCAACAAGTTCAACCACATAGCCCATATAAAACCATCAAGCACGCAGTTGCAGAGAAATTTGAATGACTTTAATCTCATTGCATATGTACAAGGGTAAAAAAAAAACAAAAATAAGCAGCCAAGGTTGTATATCCCGAGCCTTCAAACTGGTAAATTAGCACCATGACTTGAAGCGGGTAGAATTGGTGTGTGTGTGTGTGTGTGACTGGACATTAGATGCACTTCAAATTCTTACAGACCATAATAAAGTTACTACAATCAAAAGAACAAAAGTTGTACAAACCAGAAAATTCTTCTTGCATGACAATTACTCAACAATAAAAATAGAATTTTAAATTGTATTAAGTCCAGACACCACAGCTCAGAATCAAGTCCATTACTAAAGTTCATTGGATATTTTATTTTGATGGTTTAGCATAAGATTCTCCAAACAAAACAGATACCATGATCAAGAGCTTGAAGGCCTGAACTAGTTACATCATCCCATAAACTTCTAACAATTACTTCAAATAATTATATTATATAGTAATATCATGCAATGATAAATTCAACAGAAAGCATACCTTTTGATCTAAACCACCAGTCAACCTGCTGCCTGCTACTTAGCACACCTCAGACATGCTGGCTTAGCTTGTAAAAGTATAATTTTCAAACAAATCAGGATAGAATTCCAAAATGTTTATAGTCTGTAGGATCACAAGGTTATAAAAAAAACAACCCCACCCAAAGTGAGTCAAGTGACCTGAATCATAATTTAAGCACGGACAAACTAGAATAGCATAGCCTAAACCTGATCCGACAAGACACAATTCGCACACCTGATTCGACATCTTTAGCAAGGAGTGTCAATGCCCTCAGTTTTTATCATCTCGAGTTCACTTTATTGGTACCTATTAACCCAGATGCATCATAGAAGGCTATGTCCCAAGGCGGAAGCTGGGGGTAAAATAACTAAGATTCACATAACCTTACACTGGTGATTACAAATTGACCGTTCCTAATTAACTGTATACCGTAAATGCAACAACTAATCATTCACAGTTTACAAAGTGCATTGGCAGCAAACCTTGATGCATAAACTGTGACACCAGAGCCTGGTGAGCTTCCAACCCCCTTTGCAAGAGCGTCTCGTAATGATTTCCCATGCTTCTTTCTGCTCTATCGTTGCCATGCTGCCTATATGAAACAGGTTGTCCATGTCCTCCACTGTTGTGAATAGAACCTTAATGCATCACAATAGACATATAAGTTCTGGCACAAACATTTAAAAGTGACAGTCATCTCAGAAGTTATGAATATATTTAGACTAAACTTCAAAAATTTGTAGTAAATTCACCAATTATTAGGACTGGAGTTGAGCTTTAAACAACAAAATATATTCTGGTCATGCATTATATTTTATTTTATAACATCATGCATTCATTCCTAACCAAATCTAGAAGATTATTATTTTATTAGAGGATTTTGAAAAGGAAGGTCAAGAAATGAGAGAAAGGGTAAATGCTTTGAAAGAGAAAGCAAAGTGTTGCCTAATGAAAGGAGAGTCCTCATATGAATCATTGGATCAACTTATTAATCACATTTTATCATTTTGTGGTGCTGAAATGGTGAGGAGCAGAAATAATCAAACAATACCATAGATTCAGCAAATAAAGAGTCCTTATTTTTCCATAAAAATTGACACATGTTCCTACATCGGATTATGTTATTTTCTACTTTTAATAGCAGCCCTATGTATTTCATATGTAGTTAGCTCTTCTCGCTTCAAATGATATAATCAAATTACACAGTTTTTCTTTACAACTTTTATATCTCCCATTACCCTCCAAAAGTCTCTATTCTTTTTGTTCACTACTTGAATGTGTCATCCATACACCTTACCACAAATAGGTAGCAAAGCAACTACACACTAGACATGCAATATAACATTAATTGAAAAGCCATAATTATCATATAGATACACCAAGTTCAGAGGAAATTTCGCATAATTAAATTAATTTACTGCATAATGGGATTGAAAACAAATCATAATTATAAATTGCTAGTTGTGTCGTAAAAGTTTACTGCAGAGTATTAATTTTGCTACATGTATTTATGTACATACTACTAACACTATCACCTTTATTTAATACCCCATCTCCTCTTTTCAAATAAATGTTAATAAGTGATACAGTGAAAACTGAATACATAATGTACAAAAAAATTTATATAATCTAGAAGATTATACCCTTACTTGTCACAGTAACATATTCACCCACAGTAACATAGCATCAATAAACCATCAAAAATCCCAATTCACCCAAATCAACCAAAAAAATGCCTAATTTCCACAACATTAACACTCTTTTTAAATATGCATGCATTGTCATAAAATGATTCAAAAACATCAAAATCGCATAATTAATTTCATCGGATCATCCAAACCAGCAACAATTTCACATAAAATTAACACAAAAATCTTTAACCTAAGAAAATACAAAATTGACACAAAATCCTAAAAAAGCAAAATAAAATTCACAGAAAAATCAAAAGAATCACCAAAAAAAATTAAAAATAATTACCTGACCTTTAACCTTGAGATTGATATGAGTAGATTGATCAGGAGCAGGCTTCTTATCTTCATTAAAAGCGTTGTTACCTCCATTGTTGTTGGTATCAGTTTCTCTAGCCATCTTCAACAAATTTCGAACAATGTTACATAAATTAAACCCAAAATTTCAAAGCATTTAACATGAATAATTGGACCAAAAGACCAAAATATAACGCAAAGCTAAATAATCCAGAAACCCTAACCTCGAATTTTTGATTTTTGGTTCGAAATTGATTCGAATTTGTTATTGTTGAAGACGCACGCACATCGAATTGATTCAAAATAGACGCACCCAGAAACCCTAACTTCCAATATTGCAGATTTAAGAAATAGACGGCGGCGGCGATGATGGTTGTCCTTGGTTCGAATTGGCGCCGGTTTTCGAAGGAGGGCAGCAGGTCGTTCAAGGCCAAAATCTTCAGTAGATTAGGGTTTGTTTGTGGAAAGAGGAGAGAGAGATAAGAAGGAAGAGGGGAAACAGAAAGAACGAAGAGGGGAAATAGAAAGAAGGAAAAATTGACGGCGACGGCGATGGTGGTTGTGCTTGGTTCTAATGACGCCGATTTCGGACAGAGAAGGAGAAGAAGATCGAAAGAGAGAAGAAAGGAAAGGGGAAGTGGTGGTTATGGGGAAGGAGATCGAAGGAGAAAGAAGGAGTTTGAGGAAAGTGCTGAGAGAAAGCTCAGAAGCCCCGTCAATGGAGAATTTCGAGTACGCTTCAATGAAGGCCCTTCAATGGAGACTTTCGAGTACGCTACAATGGAGGAGAGAGAGAGGAAAGAGAGGCAGATGAGAGAGGAGGAAAGATCGAGGAAATAAAAGAGTATATACACAGACCGGGTTTTTTTATTTAACAATAGTTTTCGCACCAGTTCGGCGATTAACTCATTTTTCGCACCGGTTCTAACCAAACCGGTGCGATTAATTAATTTTTCGCACCGGTTTAGTTGAATCGGTACGAAAACTCTTTCCCTCAATCCCGCCTATTTTTTTCGCACCGGTTTTTAAAAACCGGTGCGCATTTAAGTTTTTCTACTAGTGAAAATATATTTTTTACTCAATAATTCTTTGCTCATTTGTCAAATGAGCAATAATTCTTCGCTCATTTGTCAAATGAGCAACATTTCCTTTGAAATCTTATAAAATGAGCAAACAATTTCTTGCCCATTTATCAAATGAGCAAACAATTCCTTGCTCATATATCAAATGAGCAAACAATTCTTTGTAACATTTATCAAAATGAGCAAACAATTCTTGTGTTTATTTATCAAATGAGAAAACAATTATTTGTTCATGTATCAATGAGCAACAATTCTTTACTCATTTATCAAATGAGCAAACAATTCTTTACTCATTTATCAAATGAGCAACAATTTTTTGCTCATTTATCAAACGACCAAACAATTCTTGTGTTTGTTTGTCAAATGAGAAAACAATTCTTTGCTCATTTGACAATTCTTTACTCACTTATCAAATGAGAAAACAATTCTTTGCTCAATTATGACATAAGCAAAATTATTTTGCTCAATTATGAAATGACGAAATATATTTTGCTCAATTATGAAATGAGCAACATTGCTTTGCTCTTTTGCATCAATCGGCTAAAATGAGCTATATTTTTTTATTCATTTTAAGAGAAGGGTAATCATAAGTTAAATGTAACAATTGTGACTATACCCTATTAAGTTCATTAGATTGAATACAAATATAAATTTTTTTTACTACTAGCCTATGTAGGATTTGAACCTACATCTTCTATGCAATGAAGAAACACAGTGTTCGACCAATTGAGCTAATGGGCTAACAATTTTATGTAATCAACAACACACCAATATAGGAACTAGTAAATTCTTGGCTGATCATGGCTTAGCTAAGACCAAAATTATTTTGGCTAACAGTTAAGGTCAAGCAGATCTAAGACAAATGGTTAGCAATTAATATTCAGATTTTGGCCGATCTATTGGTTGCTCAGAAGGTGGTTACGCAGAAGGCGGTTCCTCATAAAGTGGTTGCTCAGAAGGAACATCGAGTGTGCATTCTTTCACAGAGGAACCATTACTTTCAACGTCTTTCCTGCTCATATATAATGAAATTAAAGTGAGCGAATTAAACTAAAATTAAATGAGCAAGCTAATAAACTGAAATTTAAATGATCAAACTAAGATAAATTGAGCAAAAACACATATAGTAAAAATGAGCAATTGAGAAAAAAATGAGCAAAGAGATAAAGTAATATTCAAATAGTTAAACCTAATTAAGTGAGCAAAACAATAAACCTAGTGAATTGTTTGCTCATTTAAAAAATGAGCAATGAATTATTTGCTCATTTCACAAATGAGCAAACAATTATTTGCTCATTTGACAAATGAGAATTGAATGGTTCAAATGAGCAAACAATTATTTGCTCATTTGAAAAATGAGAAAATAATAAACCTATTTAAGTGAGCAAAACAATAAACCTATTCAAATGAACAAAAAGGTCATTTTGTCGTGTATACTATAGATGGAAAACGATTTATGATCCCCTTGTCATATCTGAAGAGCGAGGTGTTTAGAGAGCTGTTTCGAATGGCAGAAGAAGAGTTTGGGAGAGTGTGTATCAACAAGAAGAACCTGCAAAACTACCTATTTTAGGAAGCTCTTGACAACAAAGTATTTGTTCTAAGGAAGGGAGAATTAAAGCTTTATGCTCGCCAGCCACATGTTGATGTTGAGGCTGCTCTGAGGTCATTGGTGTCATTGGTGAAATGAGCATCAACAGTTTGTGCAACTGTCACCTATTGTTCACAGGAATGATACATCGGTTGCATCAGAATCAGCATCTAGTATGGCTTATCTAATGAACAATTGTCAAATGAGCAATTAATATTTTGCATCTAGTATGGTTTATCTAAGGATACTTTGGGGGAGGGTCTGGAGTATGTTATGATAGAGAAGCATAGGCTGATAAATTATCTGATGAACAATTGTCAAATGAACAATTGTCAAATGAGCAATCAATATTTTGCTCATTTAGTAAATGAGCAAATAGTTAGTTACTCATTTGTCAATTTGTCAAATGAGCAAATACTTAGTTGCTAATTTAACAAATGAGCAAAAACTCATTTGTAAAATAAGCAAACATTTCTTTGATCATTTGGGAAATGAACAATCAATTTTTTGCTCATTTAGCAAATGAGCAAATAGTTAGTTGCTCATTTGTCAAATGAGCAAATACATAGTTGCTAATTTAACAAATGACTGCAACTCCAAACAGAACATACATTTCATCATATATGCTATACAAAATCAAAGACCTGATATTTCATAAATGAGCAACAAAACATAAAATGAGAAAGTTTTATCCAAACAATAACTATTATATTGACCAAGAAAACATAAAATGAGCAAATAAGAAAACACGTACATTTTCCTTTCCAAAGGTACAACCGTAGAATCTTTACTATTGGTAGAATCATTACCATTGGTAGAATCAATAGCAACCGAAGAATCCATAGCACTGAATAGTTCTACGATTATATATATAAAAAAAAGCGAAAAAAATGTAAGCTAACTAAAACAAAGGAAAAAATCAAATTAAGAAGCAAATTTGTAAGAAAACCCTAAACCAAGATCTTCTAAATGAGGAGACGTGTTTAGATCCTACATGGCTGCAAGTCATTATCAATTTAATGATGCTAGTCAGCTTTTAACCAAACAACATCCCTTAGCCCAACAAAAGCATCAAGACACAAGCACAAAAAAGTCTAAAATAGCAAGAATTGATTTGAAATTCAACATATTAATAATCACAATTGCATTCCAATTTACAAACACTATCTGCAACTGTAATCTTCCGTCACAGCTACTAACTAATTCTAATTCTTGCGGGTCAAGCTAAACTCCATCACACAACCTCGACCACAAGATTGACAGCACACTAGGTGTAATGGAACCACGAAATTTTTCACTAAATTCAACACTTCAAGAATATTAGGCTCAAGTCATAAACGAACCACCGAGGATTAACATAACAAGCAAAACACTTATTTATGAGGTGCCTCTAGTAATGCAACTAGTGACAAAACCCTAAAAAGCATATTATGAATATGTTGTGAATCTTTTTGTATTCTTATCTATGCAGACCTTTAGCACACAACAGTGTGAAAAAGTATTCATATATCAACGCAAAGGAGGATGGCATGCATGGGAAAATATATCTCATAATATGAAGAGAAATAAAGAGGGGGAAAGGGGGGGTTCACCACATTTCTAACAAGAAACATAGGATCCTAAATGTGAGAAAATGGTGTCCTACCAACCAAGAAAAAGTAAGTCAAAAAGAACAAATTTGGGTAGTTTCTATACTACAATGGTTTAATGAATCAGAAAACTACCCATTTTTCCTATAAAAAAAAAAAAAAAAGCTACCTATTTTAAGAACCTTGAGAGTTGTGACAATGTTAACATATAAGCAAAGACAGATAATCTTAACATAGTAGCCTAGTTTGGGGAATTGGAAATTTTCAATGTGAGAAAATGTAACTTTCTGCCCTAAAATCTACCAAGAATCACATATTTCCTATATGATTGTTCATTTTGGATAAGGCATGAATATCTATCTAAGGAAAGATTCATTGCATGTACGAGAAAAGTTGTTCAATTTAGTTACTTGTTTCCGCCACCTAAACAAGCAAATGATCGATCCTTAACACAATCCAATAATGACTCATCACTAATTATGCAAACAATAACCAAGTACACAGATAACGAGGGTGAGAAAAAGTTAATAATGACTCATCACTAATTCTCATAATCATACTCCTCCATTCTCTACTCAGGTACAACCTCCTCCAACCTACTCTCAAGATCAAGCTCCTCCAAGCTACTCTCAAAATCAGGCTCTTTTAGAAAATTGATGAAGAAATTGAAAAAATCGAACACAAACTAATGAAATTAAGCTGAAATAGTCGTGCACAAACTAATGCAATTAAGCCAAAAAATTAAACACAATTGAAGAAATTAAGCTGAAAAAATAAACAAAAATCAAGGTAAAAACACAAATAAAAAATAATTACTCAAATAAAACTAAAATCAAACTAAAATCAACTTAATAATTATTCAAAAAAACCTAAAATCAACGTAATAGCACAAATAAGCAGTGATATCTAGGTTTCCAAAAAAACGAAAAAAATGTAAGATAACGAAAATAAAACAAAAATAAAAATAAAATCAACTTAATAACTACTCAAAAAAACGAAAATCAAACTAAAATCAACGAAAATCACCTTGACGAAGAATCAATGAAGCTTGAAGAAGAATTGATGAAGAATCAAAGCAAATAGCAGAGAGAAAGAGAGCACAGAACAGTGAAATTGAAGGAGGAGAGAGAAAATAGCACGTCAAAATGGAGGAGAGAGAAAACGTTGGAATTTTGTTTTGAAAGTATGTTTGACCGGGATTAATGGTAGCCATTGGATGCAATTGATCCAACGGTTGTAATATGTCCTCACATATACTAGGTTCTCACATAAAGGATGTTAACTCACATGATCCCATATATATATATATGTATATATATATATATATGTATATATATATATATATATGTATATATATATATATATGTATATATATATATATATAGAAATGAGATCATGTGAGAACCCCTCCCTTATGTGAGACCAGTTTCTTATGTGAGAACAAATCTAGACCACTGATTATATTTCATTTGAAGGTTGAGATTAATTGATGAGTAATGGAATTTTCGTAATATTATGCAACATATACCCTCAATCTTATTATTCACGTCATTTGCTTTATCTCCCCAAAAACATTCAGCAACCTTTCATATACCCATCTCTCTCTCTCCTCCATTGAAGCAGATTCTTAAGACTTGTTTCCTCCATTGAAGTGAAATCTGAGCTTTCTCTCTCCCATTGAAGCGACCTCTAAGCTTATTCTCCTCCATTAAAGCGATTTTTAAGGTAATCATCACATATTACAAAAAAAAAAAAAAAAAAATTCCAATTGAAAATGTCAAGATTAATTAAAGTTCATAAATTATAACCTAGTGGATTGTCGATTAGAAAGTTAATGTTGTTGATTCCGTTTGTTATTTGTGTTGTTTACTAACATCCCCTTGTTTTCTTTAGATTTCAAGATATTTTTCTATGTTTTTTTTAAATCACGAATTTCAATTTCACTAGTTTATTGTTAAATGCTTTTGTTAATTTAGGGTTCTTTATAGTGTAATTCGAACTTTTATTTATAATTTCTGAGGTTATGAATGGTTATAGAGATTGATTTTGTCAATTTTGGTACTTGCATTTCACTAATTTGTGCTTAAATTTTGATGCACACTAAGTGTTTTACAATATTCCTCAATGAATCCTATTATTTTATCAATTTCAAATGTAGTACATATTTAATTGATGATCTTCTTATTTAATATTCCCCAAGATTGTTTTCTGTCTATGAATAAGTGATATTCTCACTTGATTCCTAATCAGGATGTTATCATTCAAAAGCATACACTCGAGCATATAATTTTCTCTTCTGACTTTTGAGTTCACCCGGATGATATTTTAGGCTAATACTTATTCATACTGCTACTAAACTTGTGAACTTTGTTTGGTGGCAGAATGTTTTTAGGAAGTGTGAGCAAGTATAATGTCATTGCTTACATGGATAAACCGCATTTGAAGACTGATAATGAGATGCTTCACACAACAAAGGAGATAGCTTGTCGACTGGAAGAAGTATGTGATCTGTTTCCTTATAATCTTGTCTATTTTATATACAGTATATATAATTAGATAAAGTAACAAACATTGCCATAAAATACTTGTTTGTTTGATGAAATTATCAGGCCTCTTGTAACTGAAGTTATAGGTAATTGCTCGGATATTCTAAACTTCTAGAGGCCCCCTCCCCCAATCAATTTGCTGGACTTATAATAACATATATGAATTGGATGGCTTTTCTTAAGTCTTGTTCTACTTGTCTCAACTGAATAATTGATTAGATTAAATGGTTTTATACAATATCATTCATGCTGCTATGACGTATTCTAATTGTATTACTGCTATGACATACCTTCTAATTGGATGAACTAACGAGAAATGGGCAAATCACATTGTCTAAAACTGGAATTTTTGTCTAACCCTTATTCTCACATAATGTTCTTCTCAGTCAAATGCATGTATCAATGTAAGAAAGGTACAATGTGGAGGTGAGGGAGGGTCCTTGTCCTGAACACATAGTTGACGACTAGTAATATAAATTTGACCTTGAATGGCTAAAAGTTTGCTAGTTTGTTTCCTTGATAGATGAACTGCATCTGTGTGATTTTTAGGTTCAACTTAAAGAGTACACATCTGACCACTTATGCTCTACATTTCTTAATCCTGGTGTATAGACCAAGTGGCTTCTGCTCCAGTTACTAATTATTGTTTGCTTCAGTTTTATTAAAGTTGCAATTTAAGGGACATGTGTCTATTTTGGTTTGTAAATTCAATTTAAGGTACCATTGTTTTAGCAAAAGTAATGAATTAGTATATATGTCCTGTAGCTTGCACTTTTAACCAGTGACTATCTCTTTATGAAATATAAATGTCAATGAAAGAAGATCTTATTTAGCATTTTGAGCTTCAGGCAAAAAGTACTTCAAATCATGAAAATTTTATCAGCCATATGTAAATGAGATAAATGTGTGTGAATGATATTGTACTAATGTACTTCGACTATCTCTCTCAACCTCTTATCATATCAAATGAGCAATTAATTATTTGCTCATTTGTTTGACAAATGAGCGATTAATTATTTGCTCATTTGTCAAATGAGCAATTATTTTTTGCTCATTTGTCAAATGAGCATAAAAATTCAATGCTCCTTTGTCAAATGAGCAAACTATTTAATGCTCATTCGTCAAATGAGCAATTAATTATTTGCTCATTTGACAAATGAACAATTAATTATTTGCTCATATGTCAAATGAGCAAAAAAATTCAAAGCTCCTTTGTCAAATGAGCAAACTATTTAATGCTCATTTTTCAAATGAGCAATTAATTATTTGCTCATTTGACAAATGAGCAAAAAATATTTTTGTTCATTTGTCAAATGAGCAATTATTTTTTGCTCATTTGTCAAATGAGCAAAAAAATTCAATGCTCCTTTGCCAGATGAGCAAACTATTTAACGCTCATTTTTCAAAGGTTTTTTTGTAAATTACCACCCAAAAAATAGTCCACTTTTGATATAACCACCCAAAAAATATTTTATTTTAAATTACCACCCATTAAATTAAAAAAATGCGCAGATTACCACCCATTTAGATTTTCCGGTGGAATTTTCGTCAGTGGGCCCCACTTTTTTTAATTTTTTTCCTTTTTTTTCTTCAATTTTCTGGCTTTCTCATCTCTTTCCCCGATTTTTCACTCAACTTCTTCCTACTTTCTTTCTTCTTCCCAACCACTTCCACCACCATTGCTCCACCTTTCCCCTCCTTCTCCCCCGTCGCGTCTGCCAACAACAACCCACAACAACAACATCAACAAACAACCACCAGTTCAGCCACCCAATAAATTACCACCCAATAATTAACAACTTGTGGTGAACGCACATCTGGGTTTCAAAATTGGGCATAAATTAATGGTCGAATGTTGCAATTGGAGCTGAAATCGGTGTTGTCGGGGATGAAATTGAACCAATTGGTGGTTGAAATAGGTTTAATTGGCGACGAATTGGGTGAGATTGGTGAAGCGATGTTGAAGGGGTAGGGTACGGTGGTTGCGGGCTGATGTTGCTGCAATTGGGTGCGTGTGGGCTGCTGAAGGTGGTTGTTGTTGGTGATTGGAGCTGAAATCGGTGTTGTATTGGTGGCTGAAATTGGTTTAATTGGCGACGAATTGGGTGAGATTGGTGAAGCGATGTTGAAGAGGTGGGGTACGGTGGTTGCAGGCTGATGTTGCTACAATTGGGTGCGTGTGGGCTGCTAAAGGTGGCTGCACAAATGCGGTTGCTGAAGGAGTTCACTGATGGTGGCTGGGTGGGCGGCAGTTGGGGTGCAGCGGTGGTGGTGCTGTTGTTATTGGTTGGGGAGTGATGGCAGGGGAGAAATTGCAGGGAACTCATTGCCAGAAGATCGAATTGAAGGAGAAATTGTATTAAGGTTAAGGAATCAGCATCATTAGAAGATTTTTGTGATGGAGCAATGGTGGGGGTGAGGGTTAGGAAGAAGAAGAGTGAAATCGGGGAGAGAGAGTGAGAAAGCCAGAAAAAAAGGAAAAAAAATAAAAAAAGTGGGGCCCACTGACGGAAATTCCACCGGAAAATCTAAATGGGTGGTAATCTGTGCATTATTTTAATTTAATGGGTGGTAATTTAAAATAGAATATTTTTTGGGTGGTTATATCAAAAGTGGACTATTATTTGGGTGGTAATTTACAAAAAAACTGAGCAAATGCTTCTTGCTTATTTTGTCAAATTAATGCTCATTTGTGAGTGTGTTTTAATGTTTTAAATACGTTAGCCTACTAGCTCAAGGGTAGAGCATTGTGCAAATGCACAAAAGATGTGGGTTCGAATCCCACGTAGGTTCATTTATGTAAGTGGAGACACAAGTTTGTATGAGAGTTTAATTGTAACAAAGTTTATATAGTTATAAATCATTTCAAACCATTTTTTTGCTCATATAATTAGTACGAATTTGATTTTTTTTTTTTAAATAATTTTGTTTATAAAGATAACCTATGTAGGAATTGAACCTACATCTCCTATGAATTTGCATAGTGCTCTACCAATTGAGCCAATAGATTCACATATGACATGTTGCAAATTTAAAATCCAACTACACTGCAAATAGGAAATCTCAGGGTTTTAGCTTTAACAAAAGTGATTGCTCATATAGTCATACTATGTTAACTGCTATATAGGAAAGCACAGCCGTATAATTTACATCATGTACAACAACATAAACCACGTTCCAAAACACATAAAGTTTGTAAGTCACCTCTTCCTCTCTTCACCTTCTTTGGCAAAGAAGGCTATAATAAATTAGTAAAATTTGGACATTACTAATCTACTTGCAATGCCTATTTGCTGAACCTCATTATTAACATCAATTTTTATCATCCAAGCCAGAATCATAGTTCCCTTATTGATAAAAAAAACAACTTGTCAACTGATAAAATTTATAAACAAGCAAGAGAAATGCATGACTAATGACTATGCACTATACCGGATGCTCCAGGAAAATAAAAAAAACATAAATCAGCATTTATTACAGCCAGAATTTCAGATGCCCATAACTTTAGAGCAAGGAACAAATGAACTTGCCGCCTACCTGTATGATACAGATTAAAGTATATGAAGTAACTCAATAGAACAGGAAAAGGCAAGAGTCCGCAAGACAATAGTTAGTTCACAAAAAATATTTAAAGAAGAGTAAAGAGCATGAGAAATAATCGTGATTAACTACCACCTAATAATATTGCGCAACAGAGAAGTACTGCCGTAGATATAAGATTCTTTTAATAAAAAAAGAAATACAACGGGTGAAACGCATGACAAATCAGAAAATGCATGCAGGCTGAGAGCCCTTGTTTCATCATCTTGATTCACATCACCATGCTCCACAACTCTTTCTTCAAAGCCCATGACACAATGGCTGATGACTCTATACAACACAAAGAGTTTCCAATTAGAATGAACACGTTTAAAATTAGAATTATAAGTTTACACAAGACATTTGTCAGCCATCCCTCAACTATTTGAAGTTTAAACTATGAAATCTAGCACAAAATTATCATTAAACTAGCCAAGACATCACACGGCACACCAGAAGAAATATCAGACCAAGATTTAAATCACAAGCCACTATTGTTGGATGCTCTCTAAGTGATCATTAGTGTTTCCGGTAGCTAATCTACTTAATAAGAAGAGCTTCATACACAACAACTACACATTAAGTCAATACACAAACCAACAAATTTAGACAGAAGAAAATTTGACAATTAACACAGGTTAATGGTGCGCATACCGTATCCTGAGTGACGACCCTTCCTCTTCGCCTTCATCATACGAGGAGCACGAGACCTTGAATGAATCTTGGCAGGCTTCCTGATAATGAAACCATCCTTAACCAACTTTCAGATATTTTGACCTAAACAAATCAATTAAACATAAATTCCTATTCATTCATATCTTACAGTTAAAAAAAAACCTAATTACCAAAACAATCATCATAATATAAACTTCAATTACATAATGAAGCCATATCAACTCCAACGAACTTTACAAAACCATTACAAGATCACAAAATCATCAAGGTAAATATAACAGCATATAACTTATTCATAATACGAACTAAATCATTCAACTTGATCAATTAAATAATTTCTTCCAAAATTAAAATCGAAATTCGCAGATATATCGTCATCTGCAAATTCAAGTTTTTAGAATAAACACTAATGAAATCAATCAGCAAATATAATTCACAAAAAATTACGATGTTTTCATAATACCTCCTACAATTCGATTAATAATACATCAAACGATCACTATTTTCCAGAAAAATCACATAAAAAAGCACTACATCAACTACCGTAAGAATTTATAGGGTTCTAATTTTAATCATCAGAAAAAGTAGAAAAACAATAAAATCTTACGATCGATTGAAAATAACTAAAACAAAAAGACAACTGAAGAAAATTGAAATCAAAGAAGAGAGAAAGAACTTACGAGAGTTAGCCATGGAGATTTCATTGCCTTCATTAGGATCAAGCCAAACCTTACCACGACCACACTTGAGAATATCGGCGGTGAGCCGCTTCTGAAGCTTCAAAGACAATGGAGAGGAGAGATGCATGAGAAAATGGAGAGGAGGAGAGAGAAAGGACAGAAAGGAGATGAGAATGGAGAGGAGAGAGAACGTGAGAGTGGAGATCTTAGCGGTTGAATTTCATAAAATCTGACGGTTGGTATTGGTTCTCATATAGATGCTAGTTCTCACATAAAGGGTGGTTCTCACCGGATCCCGACCCTATATATATATATATATATATATATATATATATATATATATTTGAATAGTAAAAAAGATTCATTAATAAAAAGTCATATGACATCTACAAAAGTGATTCGGCTTTAACAAATATATAAGATATTGAATCAAATAAAAAATTTCTTCTTACAAACTATGATCGTCGAGTAGATCACCGTGGAACATCTCCCGCTTATATCGTTAGAAAATACAACCTTGTTGCATAGACAATCTAACGATCCTTTGTAGCCGTGAGAATGTTTTCCTTCTGATTCATCTGTCTGTATTCGAAAGCTTGATAACCCTTGCGATCTTGCATAATTTTTCACCAACGAAATAATTTCACAACAATCTATTAGATATGATATCATGGATTCAAACATAAGAAGATTCTCCCCCGAAAAGAGGAGATAAACCTTATCTTTCAAATGAGGTCGAAAAACCCTTGTCTTTCGAAGGAAATCGGAAACCCTTTCTTTCGAGGGAGAAAAGTTCCTCCCAAAAATAGGAAGCATTATTATAAACCTAAAAATCTTTTTTTAAAGAAACAAGGATGGGGGCTTTCCACCGGTTATAACCGATGAAAGACCCTTCAAAACACAATGGAGGCTAGGGTTGATGAGAGAGGAAGGAGGAGAGAGGATATATATATATATATATATATATATATAGAAATGGGATCATGTGAGAACCCATGGCTTAGGTGAGAACCATTTTAAAATGAGAACTCATCTAACACCATTCATTTTTATTAGATGAATGGTTCAGATTTATTGTTTCATTAGTGGGAATTTACGTGGGCCACCTTCATTAATTGTAATGATTGTTTGTATTTTTTTTTTTAATTTTTGTGCATTGGGACACAAAATCTGTCAAAAGTTGTCATTATTACATGTTTTTTATTATTTATTGCATTGAAGCACAAAATGTAGTTGAAGTGTACGTCGTAAATGATGTTTCGTAAAATATATCAAGTGTTTCAATTATAATATTAATGTTTCATATATATTATTGCCTATTTCATATAGTTGGGCTCTATATGAACTAGGTGTACTGTGATTTCTTATACCTTATCTGATGTTTCAAAAAATATACCTTATGTTTCATTTTATAGTGCTTATGTTCCATAAAATATATGTGTTGTTTCATATACTAATAATATTGTTTTTTGTATTGGGACACAAAATCTGTCAAAAGTTGTCATTATTATATGCTTTTTATTATTTATTGCATTGAAACACGTTAATTTGCATTGGAAAACCAATAGATTGTTCAGTAAAATGCAAGGTTCACATAAATTCGAACGTTACGTTAAAATGTAGTTGAAGTGTACGTCATTAATGATGTTTCGTAAAATATATCAAGTGTTTCAATTTGTAATATTAATGTTTCATATATATTATTGCTTGTTTCATATAGTTGGGCTCTATATAAACTAGGTTTACTGTGATTTCTTATACATTATTGATGTTTCAAAAAACATACCTTATGTTTCATTTTATACTACTTATGTTCCATAAAATATATGTATTGTTTCATATACTATTGATTTTGTTTTATACATAAAAATCATTGATGTTTCATATAATATTTCATTCGAATATTATTTATATTGTTCCAGAAATATGAACTATTGTCCCATAAATATTATACATTGTTCCATACCATATGTGTGAAATGTACTAATGACTGAAATGCGTGTTCCCAAGAAAATTAAAAAGCATGTACCAATGACTGAAATGCGTGTTTCCAAGAAAATGCATGGGAAAGTGATAATTAATCTCAGCCATCCATAATCTCAAAATTGATGGTGTAAGATTGGTTCTTATTTTAAGAGGGTTCTCATATAAGCCTTGTTTCTCACATGATCCCACCCCTATATATATATATATATGGACACATTTCTTCATAAAAAAAATAGTATTAATTTGGACACTTTATTTTATTTTATATAAAACGTACTGTCAAATTGTTGAGAGTAAGGGGGAATGTAAGAGAATCCCCCATTTCCAAACACAAGTGTATGGTGAGACTCGAATCGGTAACCTCAATCAAATTACAAGATAAATTCCCCACTATTTCCACCAAACTTGCTTGGCTTATGTATTTACAATAATTTAGGTGTCTAATTAGTAATTAATGTATTTGTGCACCATAGAAAAAAATATTACCGGGACCAAATTATGTTAAAAGCAGCAAACTTACAGGAAATTATACATTTATATATACAGTGGTCATCAAATGGGAAGTCTGAATGGCGAGGTAGGAAAATGCAAACGACCAGCTGAACTTGACGAACAAGAGCTAAGAAAGCACCATCATTAGTTCCCACAACTTAATCCTCAAAACTCATGCATATGATCTAGAAGGTAGTTAGTTGTGAGCTCCTCATTTTTGTTGCAAGCAAAATACGCCTCTAATATAGCTGATCGATCAAAACCCATAGCTTCAAGCTGCACACAGTAGGGAATGAAAACAGAACTCAAAATTGTTATTTGTTAGCTAAAACCTCTCAGAATGGTCTTCTCCCACTACCACGCAACTGGAGTAAGCAATGTAGCGCAATATGATGTAGATTCTTCTCTTCACCTTGTTACTAGTTTCGGGTGAGTTTGTAAGTTTTGAAAAAGATCAGAAAATTCACATACAAGTCTATTTCAACTGAATAGAGCAGGCTTGTCCTAAACCATGTCTGCTGAGCAATTAACATATTAAACCACACTTTCCCAACCACAAATTAAAAATAAGCAAGAAGAATGAAAACCCTTCAATGGAGTAGAAAGACATTTAATTTTATTTATCCATATTACCTGAATCTATACATGCGACTGGGGTTTTATTGGTACAGTGAGTATAATCAGAAATGGCAGATGATAAGATTTTTAAACAATAGTTTCAAACAGTGGAACCTGGATTACTGAATAAATGCATTGGTACAAATCCTGCTGGTTTAAGCAAATTCATAACCACCCAAATATATGAATTTACCATTTGATCCAACATCCTTACACAACAAAGATTGCATGACATAATGAGCAAGCAGATAGTATATCATTCTGTCCTTCAGAATAATCTAAACTCTGGAGGAAAAACAGAAGGCCATTGAGGACTTACCCGTTCTATGGCTGCATGCTCCCCAGCAGTAACTTGCACAGCCTGAGGCATTGCAGGGGCAAATTGCTCAAGTATATTCCTAAACGGGGGCAATATGCAACAAGGTAATTAATTGGTCAGGGAGGGAGGTGGATAGCTATCGCATGATGGCTTAAAACATATGTATGCTGACTGGTCAAATACTCAGATAACTAATGACAGACTCAAAACCTTTACCCTTTTTCGCCTTCTATAGGCCCATTTAACAATCGGTGGAATTCAGTATGATGTTCTTGAATAAGTCTCATCACGTTTGGATTATGTTTTCCAAACTCTTGAAGCATCGGCTGTCATGAAGAAAGAAAATGAGAGCAAACAAGAAACAGTAAGAGCAAAAGAGATCGACGAATAACACATGACAGATAAACAAGATCTTAACAGCCTCAAATCATGGGGAACAAAGTACTTGCAAAATCTGCGGATTAGCTTGCACCATGGCTCGCAAGCCTTAAAACTGCAGAGAAAATTTTCAAATACAGAGTAAGCTGTCCAACACTCCAACTCTCCCTTTCTCAGAGCCCCATTCTACTCAACTAGTGTAAAGGTGATTGATAATAAAGATGACTTAATAAAACAAGCACATGTACAACAAAAGTTATATCAAATTTGGACAAGCAGACAACATACCTGTTCACTGTTACGCAGAAAATCCAGGGCACCAGAGGGAACAGCATTGGAACCCACACAAGGAAGGCACTGCTTCCAAAAACAATTTAGACCAAGATAATTCTCCGAAGTACTGCAGCAACAGTCATCACCAATTGCATACCTGAGGAAAGGTATTTAGAGGACCTGCACTAGGTCCACTAGATAGCACTGATGCTGGTCGTCTGGGTTGCTGAGAATCAGAAGAAGTATTTGTATGCTGCCGAACCCCAATCGTCTGAGCAAGAAACGGCACTTCAAATTTCTCAGAAATACCCTATAGCATTAAGTATATCAGCATTTCATAAAAAATAATAGCTGACAAATCTACTCCAACAAGCGAATAGTTCATTGTGTATGACTTAAAAATTGTTAGCTACACAACTGAGTGAAAGAAGTGTGGATCTTAACTCACAGAATAAAGATATTCAACAGCTATCTCAGGGTTATTGGATGCAGCACGAAGGGCATGTACAATAGTGTCTCTGTCCCAAATTCCTCCGCCCATATCAAGTATGTGCTGGATTGTATTCTCATGTTCATTTCTAACAACAAGATTTGAAGCTGCCTGACCACCAACATCAGATTCGGGCCTGCTTTATAATAACATTTCAGAAAGAATCCAAGCCTAAAAATAGTTTGAATTTAACCTGATAGGAGTCAACATATATAAAGTATTGAGTTTGGCAATTAAAAACAGAGTACACACTCACACAGAAGATGTAATAGGAGCTGGCACTGAAGTAGGCATAGGTGCAGGGCTGCCAAAAGTACATATATCACACCATAAGAACACAAACTTCCAGCCAGAATTGCTTGAAAACGAAACAACATACTATATCAGAACTCACAGAGATGCATCAGTCACAGTGATTGGAGGTTTAGTAAATGCCTCAACAGGAGGAGACTCAGGACTTGCAGGAGCCTTAAAGGTGAACAAATATCAGTTGCAATCGGACTATTTCTTTCAAAAATTAGCTAGCAATTAATTACAATTTCACAATTAATACAGTAACTTCTACAATTGATAACACGCGAAATGACAAGATCAAGGAAATATAGACAAGGCTGGAAACTATGATAAAAAGCATCAAGTATTTAACATGTAGCATAAAGACAGATCCTTGATTTGCATATAAATTGGTAGAAATGTATGGCACCTTGGACTCTTGGAGACAACGACAGCTTATACAACCAAAATAAGGGTAAAAGCTGAGACTTCATAACCTTCAGAAGTAGGTTGTGCTGACTAAAACCTGATTCCATAACAAATCATTCATGCATTAACCCAAACCATCAACCAATGACTACTAAAACGCCAAAATCTTAAAGCCCAGTGATTTGTAGCCAAAGATACAAAATTAAAAATTTCCACTTCTATGTAGCTAATTTCAAAATCTACTTAGGATTAAGAAAACCAAATTGTGCTAGATCTAATTGAAGTAAATCCAAGTGGAGATATGGAGCTATTCTTCATTGAGATAGGACTTCAAGTGTCTGCCTCAAGTCTCCTCCTCAGCCATAGTTATAGATTAGGATTTTACGTCATAATCCACCCCTAAACGAAAGGTCTATTCTCATAAGCACCCCTTACCAAATAAAAATTAATATAAATCACCTCTAAAAATTATATGAAGTATTCTATACGTCACCCTCCATCATAAAGTCTCTAGATAACTAATTTAGAACCCAATTTAACCAAAAAAAAAAAGAAGCTAGAAGTGACCTTTGTTTTGAGAGATATGTTCATGTCCGGGCCATTAAGATGGATATATGATGACTGGGGTTTTAATGCCAACGGAAGATGTTTATAGCATGATAATGTTAAGTTCAATCAATAAAGTATTTTAAATAAGTTATATTAGATAAGGATCGATCCAATAAATAATAGTTAATCATTTTAATGGTAAGAATTATTTAATAGTTAATTGGTTGGTTAGTTGTGACTTGTGAAGGTGGCTTTGAGATTAAAATCAAAGACTTAGAGGAGCTTTAGGTTGTTTAGCTAAAAATTCTATAGATTATCTTTACTTGAACAGTCAAGAGGAAGTGCCATGGTGCATGGTATACGCAGTAACATAGTTTTGGTGGATGTGGCTGTAAAATGCATGAATGAAAAGTTACATCTTTGGAGAGAAACCTTAGAGCCAAGGTTACAAGTAGAGTGGAACCAAAACGTAGTACGTGTATGCAGTTATGAATTCCCAATCTCTTTACAGAGAGAAGGTTTTTTTTTATTTTTTATTTTTTATTTTTTTATTATTTTTTTTATGTCTCTTATTATTGTGCATCTTTAGAAGATTGGCAGGATAATAAATAAAAATAAAAGAAATAAAAAAATTGGAGTAGTCCTTCAAAAACAGACTTTCTAAATTCCAACAGCTTTTAACCACTTAATATATTTTTTGGCAAATAAAGAGCTAATATTAACAGTTTTACTTGTTAATAAAGGGTATGATATTATATTTTTAAACCTCTCCAATCCCCTTCTCACAAAATGGGTTTTACTTGTTGCTGCAAAACTGTACGTAAAACCAGTGCCCGCTGCTGGTGAGACAACCCCCTTCCACCATCAATTGTAACACATTACAAAAATTTGAAACATATGTCATGCACATTGTAAAGCTGTTCTTACCTCAGCTGTCATATCTGCTGCTGCCACTGAACTATCCCCAGCCGAACTCTTACTCTGAAAATACTCATTTGTTCAGTATCAATGAAAAACGCATATAAAATACAGACTATGAAAATGCAAACTTAACATGCACATATCACTAGTCAATGAAAATCCCCTTTTATATAGCTATAATTTGTCAAAAAATCTTTAACTCCACAAACCCTAAAATACGAATAAAACAAGTTGAAAGATACAGAGTTTTCAAAGGTCTGCCCTTTTCAATCATTTCAAATTTCTTGTATGTGCTTTTATATCAATCAATCAAAGCCTTAATCCCGTAAGTGGAGTCGGCTACATGAACCATTATTATTGTGTGAAGCGCTAATTTAAACGTTAGTGAGTGAGTGTGTTTGTCTGTAGGAGTGAGAGAGAGTGTGAGTCAGTGAGTTAAGATGCTGCCACATGTCATGTGGAGAGTGGAGATCAAACCAACGTTCCTGTAATCTTCCTGAGTCCCTTGGAAGTTTGGAGTACTCATTTTGGCATAAACATTAATACAGAGAGAAAGAAGAAAAGAAATTGCAAAACTAAACCCTAGCTTTCTCAGTTTCTCTCTCTTCGAAATTCGAAAGTTGGAGTTCTCAGGCTCGTCGTCGGCACTTCGTCGGTTCGTTCGCCGTTCGCGTCTTCTCCCGTCGCCGGTTCGTTATCGATCTCTTCGATTCTTCGAAAGTTGGAGAATTGGAGTTCGACAGTTCGTGTCTTGCTGTCTTCGGTCTTCCGGTCTTCGCTACACTCAATTCACCCAAATCAATGGAGGTATGTAAATCTGAATTTCATCTCTGAATTATTAGTTTATTACTTGTTTAATTGTTATATAGTTTATACTTTTATTGTGGATTTGTCATTTGTGGGTATTGAAGTTTTGAACTTTGAGGTATTGAACTTATTGAAAATTGAAGTGTTTAATCTGTGAATTATTGGTATTGAAGATTTGTTTTATAGTTTATAATTTTTTAAAAATAACAAAAAAATTGGAAGCTTAGGCTTCAGCCTTCAGTTTTCAGCCACAGGGTTCTTATAAAATAGGAAGCTTTTGTCATGCCTGATTAATCTGTACTCCGTACTACGAGTAACATTCTTAGTTAAGCTAACCACTAGTGATAAAATTGGAAGGTTTGACCATGGTGCTGTAAACTGTAAAGTCCTTTCTCAGTATGACTTAAATGGTTTGTTCTGCTATAAAGGTAGAAGACTATAAGGGTGCCGTAGTAGCAGTGTAAACCATCAAGTCTGAGCATCAAAAGCTGGAAAAAGGTGCCTCAATTCTCAAGAAGTCAAGATGAACCAAACTAGAAGCTAAGAAAGAACAAATTTTGGATAAACGATATTCATAATAGGATCTGTCCATAAGCAAATACACATAGTGTACCTCAAATTGATATTTGTAACTCATAAGACTTGTAAATTGTAACAACTCAATTTGTTATCAAGAAAAAATTTCGAGCTCTAAATCACAAACCAACAAAAGTTGCGCCTTACATGAACAGATTAGGCCTTGATGCTTTGTACGTTGTCTTGAGCTTCCTGTTTGGTGGTCTAACCTTCTTGTAAACCAGTGGAAATTGAATATCCTTGCTGTGGAACTGTTTGGTGTTCTCCCTCTTACAAAGTTCATCAGGAACAGTTGCTGTCTTGATAATCTGGATGCATGGGGCCCTGACTCTGTGGCGAGAAGCCATCTCAGTGTACATTTGCTCAACAGCACCATTCAATGTGGTGTCACGAAATTCCTTGTACATGTTGTGGTAGCCAGTTCTACTCTGGTATCGCAACCATATTCCATAGTTCTTGATAACAGTAGGATTCTTCTCATAGATCTGTGGGCAGATCAATATTGAGCGATAAATAATAAATCCAATCTCTAACATTAAGGCAACACCATTACGATGGACAAAAACTCAAAATTTTGTTCTCTACAAGTAGTGACATCAGAATTCTAAGCCAAAGCAATAAATGATAGTGTCCGGAAAACACTAGTTATGGAAGAAACAGGAGTTTTGTTTGGGAGGTGAGGCCTATCACTATCTCTCATCTATTTCTATTCACAGCAACCATCTCTTCCTTTTCATTGCAATCACAAACAGAAGGAAAAAAAAAAAAAGCATACTCTAGCCAAGTCTAAGGGTTCTTCCACTAATATAACCTTTGAAACAACTGCGTGATTAGTGTCGTCCTCACTCTCAACTCCCCTGTTTAAACTATCACTCCTCTTTCTTGTTCTTACAAACATAGATTAAATCACTCTTTCATTTCTGCCCAATTACGGAGATAGAGGAAAATCACGAAAGAACTTACTTTAGCCCAGTCCAAGACTCCAAGGCTACTTCTACAATAATTAACCTTTGAATTAAAGGCCCCTCTCACTCTGACTAGCACCCTTAACCTCTTTGTTCATCCTAAATGAGAATTACTATGTACCATTGTAATACTTCTTATAAAATTTGACAAATAAACATAACATTTCAGCAGCGACAATGAATCATTTTTAATAGTGTGCAGAGATCAAAATTTTCAAAATTACACTTCAATTTACTATGGGTTCGCCGTAATCTATAATTACCAGGATGTAGGAGAGGTAGCCTAGGATATGTAGTACTGATGAAACTGTTACACATTCAAAATTTATTATGGATTAAAATAAGTTCATGAATTGATTGAAATAATTGTTGCAGAAAAACAGATGAATTAAAGGATATAGTATGATTGAAATCAAACCCTAAAATAACCCATTTTCGATCGATTCTTTTTCTGATTTCTCACTTTGCTGTATCTGAAACGATGATAAATAGGGGTTGGAGGAAGAATGTGTAGGGTTTTTAGTTTCTAATGTACTCATCTGAGTTGTGTCATTCAGGCTTACAAATTTGCAAGCTGGCATACCATGAGCCCAAAACTTAGGCCCTGCTCAACATTAGTCATTTTTTGGTTTTTTTTTCCTTTCCTTATGATCCTTATCTCTTATTCACATTACCTTATTTTTTATAAACTGAAATTATTTTTACTGAATTAAATTATTTTGCTGAATTAAAATTATTTTAATGATTATCTATTACTGTATGTTTGTATATTTCTTCTTTAAAATTACTGATTTTTAATGAATATATATTTACTAAACTAATAGTATTACAGTATTTTTTAAGGTAAACTAAACAAGGCTTTAGTCCCTATTTAAACCATACTATGAAGACTACCCGCGCTCTTATTTAACCCCTTCTATGATGACCTCCTACTCCCGATTAACCTCTTTTATGATGACTCATTCTCATATTTATGCCTTCAAAGTAGGGGGTTATAGCATCAGGATCATAATAACATGGATTATCATAGTTTGGCTTAAATAAACCTCACTATTAACCCCTAGTATGATGACCACTGCTCCAATTTAACCCTTGTTACGACAGTAGGGGTTATAAGAACAATAACAGTTATCATGGTAGAGGTTAAATAAACCCCTAATGTTATAACCCTACTACTATTTTACCCTGCTTTTATAATCCTATCATGATGGCCCTTGCTCTTATTTAAACCATTCTATGATGAATCCTGCTCAAATTTAACCCTTACTAGGATGACCTTTTGCTCATATTTAACCCTTGTTATGAAAGTCTTTTCTATAATAAAGGTCTAACGGGGCGTTTAGAATGTGGGAATGTGAGTTTGGGATTAAAAGATAGGAATGTGATTGGGAATTGATTGGTGGGAATACATAAAAATATGTCAATACCTTGTTTGGATAGTGGGTGGGAATATATAGGAAATAATAACAATTTTACAAAAATACCCTTACTAACATTTCTTTTTTATTCTTTTCATTAATGGCAAAAATGTCATTTTGTACTTATTCCCATTCCATCCATATATTACTTACCCTCTCTAGGTAATAAAATGGTGAGAATTCACCCGTAAATATTTTCATTTCCAAACCTCTTTTTATCTCATCAAACAAATAAGGCTTTTTTCTTCAATTGGGATTAAAACTCCCAATCTCATCCTCAATTCCCACATACCAAACACCCCCTAATAGTCTTGAATAATACAGAATACAAGTTTCAAAGCAATAAGCAATCAGATAGAGTTTGGAGCTTTGGACTAGCCAGGGTTGCCCCAATGAGCACGTTGACACAACTCACACAAGCAAAAGATCCATTACGCCGTATTCTTTACTCCAATTGAACAACATTAGTAAGGTGGAGGCCCGGAAAGACAAAGCGAGTACGGAAGTGAAAGAAGAGCTCGCCGGATAATCAGTTTCCGGCGGCGTTAATGGCGGTAAAATGGGAGTGGGAGAATGCCACCGCCGGAGCCGTCGCCGGCTTCGCCACTGTGGCAATCATGCACCCCCTTGACGTCGTTCGCACCCGCTTCCAAGGTCAAACCAAAATCAATCAATTTCGTCTAATTCTCACCATCTTTTTATTTTTTATTTTTTATTTTTTTTATGGGAATTAATTTATATCTTTATTTGTTGGAATAATACAGTGAATGATGGACGAATATCGAATCTCCCAAGCTACAAGAACACTCCCAATGCTATCTTCACCATCGCACGTTCTGAGGTGTCTTCAAAATTCCAATGCTTTATTTTGTTGCTTTTCAAACCCTAGTTTATTGCTCTCTATTTGCAATTCAATATCTATCTTTAGCCAATTCTATGCATCGTGTTTGTATCATTGTATGTTATTCAATTAACTACTTGTGTATATTTATGGTCTTTTATGCCAATATACGACTTTGTAACCTAATACATTCATTGAAATTATAATTTTATTTTTAATGACATATATAAAAAGTACTGGGTGCATATTTTAAGTCAATTTAGTTTATTAAGCTGTTATCAGTCGAAAATTACAACTTTAATCTCTAAATTTTGATTTGGGATGGTCAATCCTAGCTGAAAGGTCTTTACAAGTTTCCATGTAATTGTGTGATCAATGAACCATACTATTTAATACTTTCAGCATGAAGAAATTAAGTTATATCTTGCTGAGACGCTATTTGTAGATTCATTCTAGTACAATTCTGCTTGCTCAACATTTTGTTTTTAACTTGTTTTCCAGGGTTCGAGGGGGCTTTATGCTGGCTTCACCCCAGCTGTTATAGGATCATCTATTTCATGGGGCCTGTTTTTCTTCTTGTAAGTTAAATTCTCTCAAGTCTGAAATTTTATCTGCCTATTTTTAAGCTGTATTATCTGAATTGGAAAGGAAATGCTATTTTCTGCAGCTATAGTAGAGCTAAAAAAAGGTATTCTCGTGACGAGGAGGATAAGCTGAGTCCTGGACACCATTTGGCGGCAGCTGCAGAGGCTGGTGCACTGGTCAGTTTTTTGAAACAGCAATGCTAGAGTTTAAATGTCTTTATGGGGAAGCTAGAGAAGATATAATGGTGTTAGAGGGGTTTTGATGATTAATAGTGAATTATGAAAAACAAAATAGTGGATGTGGATCCCTCCCGAAATGATAAATTGGACAAAAAATTTGGGAGAAATGGGGCTTTATATAGGGATGGAGGGAGTGTGTATGAAGCTTAAGTATGGACATAAGTCACCCTGAATTTTCATTCTGTCAGGCTTGTTATCTCAATGAGTACTTTAATCTATATTTCACTATTCAATTGATTTTGTCAATGCTCAGAGGAAACAAAGTAGGAGTTTACACGAGTTTGTATTAGAGATGTCCCAATCAAATTTGTGAATAACATTTTAGGATACTACGATGTCCCCACTTACATTTTTAAGTTCCTTCAAATTTGGCCACAGTGCTACTAGGACGGGCTTCTTTCTCACTTTAGAGATGTAAGAAACATGCTTTCATTTTTTCGTTTTCATGTTGTTTGTTAGAACTGATTTCTAACTAGTACATGTATGAACTATTTACAGGTATCATTTTTCACAAATCCTGTTTGGGTCATTAAAACAAGATTACAGCTACAGAATCCTCTTCATCAAACCCGTCAATATTCTGGTGTTTATGGTTGGCTTCACTTCTTAGTTAATTCATGAACTGTATGTTGGATGCTTTTTACTGGTCTTGCTGCTTTTGAGCTTTCAAACTCGTAAACTACTTGCGGATGTAATGGAAATATAATTAATTGGGTCAGATTCTATGGTCATTTTAGTGTCTAGGATTTAGTAAAAGTTCACTTTCCAGTAGAAATTTTTCATGAGTTGAAGAATTCTCTATGGCTAGTTGGCTACTATTAACAAGAATTCAAACTCATTGTTTATGTAGGACCTGATAGGTTGATACTCATATTACAGTATTTTTAGAATGCAGTTTATATAATCCACTCATTTCATGTATATTGTTATGCAATATTTTATTTAAAATCTGAACTAGGTACCAAAACCTTTTGAAGCTAACATGAGGGATAGGTTTACATTTTATGGGGAGTTGGTTCTTACTTCTCAAGTGTGATCATAAAAGGTTTTACCATCCTAGTGGTTGAATTTTACTCATGTGTTTGTGTGTAGGGAGGAGGGGACTTGGGAAGAAGTGGCACCTCATTCTATGTTGTACTTATTTTAGGATGTCCCACTAGCTGTCAAAGGTTTTCAAGCTACACCAATGACTTTATTTTTTCATAGTATATGTTGTGACTTTAAACTGATTCTTTTATCTAGTGCTGTTCAAAAGACCTCTTTTTATCAATAGAATGAGGAGTTTCTGATTGTTTTTTTTTTTTTTTTTTTTTTTTGTTTTGTTTTTGGGTGTCCACTTCAGATGCTCTGAAAACCATAACAAAAGAGGAAGGGTGGACTGCACTCTATAGAGGAATTTGGCCAAGTCTTTTGCTGGTTAGATTTTACTCACCTATACTCTGCTGTCCTCCCTCTTGCCCAATTCATTTAGTAACCATAAATAGTTTAGCCCATTCTATTATTAAGCTCGCTGGATGCTTTGCTGGAGTTGTCTTTGTGTATATGATTGCTTTGTTAATGAAGTAGTATTAGCTTGGTCATGGAAATTAGACTTGAAAAAGTGCCTTCTGTCTAGCTTGTTGATCTTCTGATGGATCAAGTTGGTCCATGCTTCAATATCTTGGGTAAATAAAGTATGTTGTGATGTAATAGTTACATTAGAAAGCAAGTCAGTGAAAGATTTTGCCAGCTTGCTACATCTGAATTGCATTGAACAATTTTCACCCATTGTAGTAATCTTGAGTGGCTTTTGGTCATTATTTTGATAACAGAATTGTGGATCGTTCCAGTATGCATGTTGCTTCTGAGCACTGACTGGAAATTTGGGAAAATTTTCATGTCTGTTTATCTAGTGAAACTGTTAAGAAAACAGAGGGCTTGGTTTTCTGGGCTTTTCAACTTCTTTTCCCTGGTTAACTGAGTATTGAGTGTTGTCATTCTACTTGATGTTTAGGGTGTAACTCTGGTATGCTTACTAGTTGAATTTACTGCTTCAGCAGGTCTCTCATGGTGCCATACAGTTCACTGCGTATGAGGAATTGCGTAAACTTCTTGTTGATTTTAAGTTGGAAAAAGCCAAAATTAAAGATGTTGAAGTGCTGGTAGGTTTGCAATTTATGCGCTCTATATGCTGTATCTCTCTGACATAAAGCTCTATTAGCAATTAATCCCTTTTGGACAAAAAATAAGATCTTTTTAAAATTCTTTTGCTAAATGTAGAAATTAATGCATCAAAGTGGGTGGGGAGTGGTTTGACATCTATTTTCTTAAACCACAGGGTCCATTACTCCATTTAGTAAATTCTATTAACATTGTGAATTTTAAGCTGATTATCTTATATGTTTCACTCTGAAACAGAACTCCCTAGACTATACCTTTTTGGGAGCTTCTTCTAAAGTTGCAGCAATTCTCTTTACATACCCGTTCAGGTAAATTTTACTCATAATTATAATGGATCTTTATTTTGTAATATCATTTTTTAGTAATATCTTCTGTACTTCGCAGGTCATTCGATCAAGATTACAGGTAAATGCCTGATTATGTGAAAAGGGGGGGGGGGGGGGTTTGACTGGAATTTTGCTTCCATGATGCTTAAGCTGACCTTTACAACAAGCTGTAGTTTGTCCTCTCATCTGTCTTTGTGTAAATTTGTAAATACAGCAAAGGCCAAATCAAGATGGCGTTCCAAGATATGCAGATAGCTTTCACGTGATCAAAGAAACTGCACGGTGAGAATGAATCACTGCAAAATTTAATACTTCGTATGCTAAGCCTGCAACGTAGTGTTAAGTTATGATGTACTACCATCTTGATGTCTGACTAATTGCTCTGGCTTTAATAATATTTGCGTTAGAGGGTATTATAATTATCAGTGTCTAATTGGGTGTTGATTCTAGTCTTATTCCTTTCACATAATAGTTTATTAAGTCATATCACAGTTGTCCCCCAATGCAATGCTTCCCCGAGAAAATTTAAAATTATATCAGTGCTCATACACCCTGCATCCTTGCTTGCCTCTCTCTTAGCCAAAAGTATACATTTATTTATCACCATTCACCAATATATACATTAATGTGTGAGAACATCTTTCCCATCTATTAAATAATTTGAGGACAACTTTCCCATGTGTCCTACAACCTGATATTTCTTCCTTTTTTCCCCTATCCATCAAAGTTATGTATTCATTATCATCTTTTGCAGGTTTGAAGGTCTTCGTGGCTTCTACAAAGGTATTACAGCTAACTTATTGAAGAATGTGCCTGCATCTGCTGTAACTTTTGTTGTATATGAGAATGTTCTAAAGGTGTTCAATTTGACTAGAAAGAAAGATTAATCCTATATTCTTTCATCTATTTTTTTTCTCGAATTCTCTGCTACCTCTGCTTCTTGATTTTTTTACAAACCCCCCATCCCCCCCCCCCCCCCCCCCCCACCCCTTTCCTAAGCCCCCTTTCTTTGTAGATACAATACTGTGAAAGATCAGGGCATGCCAATATGAGGAAATTATTGTCACGTTTCTGTTGCTAAATTTATTAATCCTATTGAACTATTTACCTTGAGGTTATGCTTGTCAGAGTTTCTTGTTCCAACCTTTGTCATGTAAACATCTTTGAATACCTGGATAGTTGGATCACCTTATGGCGTTTGATTTGTCTTTTTATTGTGCACTTGGAAAGAAATATATAAAATTACATGATGGAAAGAAAGAAAGATCAATTGAGTTGTACGTCAATTCAAACATTAGCCAAAGTTCTACACAACCTACAAAGTAACAAATTACTTTGTACAAAGTTGACTTTATATACATTGTCTCATAATTTACTTCGTTTGAAACTAATACTCACTCTATTTTATATTGTTCTTTTTACTTTGACCAATTTTATCTCACAAACAAATTTCAGGTAGAAAGAACAATATGATACAACAACCTTAAGGTTGTAATTTAAATAGCTAATAATGACGATCTTAAGCCTAATCAAGCGTTAATAGTAACAAATGACATGTAATTTTGTCATAAATTTTTATATGAATTCTATATTAGGAAATATAATGAATGCTTTTCTATAATCCCAAGGTTGTGTATATCATTATCCAATGAAAGATTTGTTCAATTGAACCCCATCGGATTTACAACACTTGTTTTATTGTAGATAATTGGGTATGGCCTATAGTTAGATATAATTAAAACACCGTAAAATATGTACAAGATTAAAATTCATGATTAGAGAAAATATAAAGTCAATTGAATGCAAATCAAAATGAAAAATAAAAGGCTTATTCGATACGCCTGCTCCTTATTTCCTCAGCAGCAGTTATGCCAATATTACACCGTTTTAGACGTGATCTTTCAGTCTCCCTCCCTTTCTGCTTTTGGACCTGCATCATTTACTTTAGCCTTAATTCATTGTTACTGCCAAAATCTGGTATATTTGTAGATTTTGCTCTTTAATAAATCTCATCCTTTTCATTTCTCATTTAAAATCATAATGTCTTAATTTAGAAAATATCATGCTATTTTTTTATAGGTTACTATGTTATACGAGTACATATATACATAATATACAAATTTGCAGATGATTTAGATCGATGTTGTGATCATATGGAGTTCTACGAGTTCGACGAGGGCCTTAAGCTTTTCAGGTTTGCCTCTTATTTTATTGTATTTTATCTTCTTTTCTTTTTGCAGTCAAAATTGATCAAAGCAAGTCTTCCATATACGAGACCATCTCATGTTAACTTAACAAGCTCAGAGACACACGTGACGTGTGCGTGTGCAATATAAAAAATCTATCAGGCTCGATTTATTTATTTATTTTCGGATATGACTTATAGGAAAAAAAAAAATTAAACGAATAATAATTTATATTTTTTTTAAAATAAGGATAATAGTTTTTTTTTTAAGAGGATGGTAGTTTTTTTTTTAAATAAAAAAAAATGAGAGAGATATTTTGATAAAGTGAAATTTATACCCAAAACTTTTTATATATTACTATAGATTTAGCAAATTATAAAGTTTTACTTGTACAATATATGGAAATATATATCTAAAAGAGCTTTGGTAAAATATTATTACCATTATTAAATTTGTCAAATGATGCAACCATCTTAAAAGTTGTCATTCATTAGTGGGAACAAAACTTACCATAAAGAAAAAAACAAAGCGAAGAGTCCAAAAGTAATGTACTTGGGCGCCAAGCAGTACTTTAATAAAGTTTCACATTCCATCACATAAATGTTATTGTTATTATACACTACTCGTATAATATTTGTACAAGTATAAGGTTCGCTGCCTTGCCGATTCACCGGTGGTCACCTATCTACTCTCCTCCAAAGAATCGTGGGTTCTCACTTCTCAATTTTAGTTTCATTTTTTCGGATAAGTAAATGAGGATTTTTGTTTTTTATAATGTCTTCCCCGTCATCTTTGCGTTTTAGGATTTAGAGTTCTCCATCTCCAAATCGCAAAGGTAAGTTTTTTTTTTTTGAGGGGGTGGGCTTCAATTTGTTAAGGGGGACGTCGAAAAACTAATAAGTATAGTGGTAGTAGTTTCCATAAAATAAATCATGCAAATATAGTATTTCATGCACACACATTAAAATATGTGATTTTTACATTACCTACGTTGTATATAACAGACTATACTTATTGATATTATGCCAATGCAGGTTCTATAGGTAATATCGAAGATGGCAAATCATAACATTGTTCTGTTTCTGCTGATTTTTCTTTTATTTTCTCCAACAAGTCAGTCATGGGGTTGGTTCTCATCTTCTGCAGATGCCCATTCTTGTGAAAACCAATCGGGAAATAAGGATATTATGTCCAAAGGTTTGGTTGCTGAGTTTTCTGTTGATGCCCTTGATAATCCAAAAACTGCTGAATTGCTTGAAAATGCCAAGAGAAAGTTGGGAGGGACAAATCCTTGTTGGTTCAGAGCATACCAAGATTTATTTTTGACTTGTTCTGAAATATTTGCTGCAGAAGAAAAGAGAAAAAGGCTTGCTTGGCATCTGAGTGATTGTTTTTAGAAGGATACAGGGAGGACTCCCTTCCCATCTTGTGCCAGAAAATCTGCCATGGTCGATTGTTTAAGGAAGTTGAATAATGATGATCATAAGACTTACCTTGAATTTTACCTTCAGACAAATTCCATCTGCCATCAGTTACAGTAAGTATGATTTATAAATTTAAACAATTTTTATTACCCCTTTTCTCTTTAAAAATTTTGACACATTAGTGCTACAGGTCCAAGGCTTTCAAGTCTCAGCTAGAAGGTTTAGTGAATGACCTGAAAGATTCAGCACTGGTTGCAGAAGACAAATTGAAGATCATTGAAGAAAAATCGGATAATCTTCTGCATAGTTCGAATGGAATACATGAATCTATAACATCGATTGATGCACAAACTCAAGTTGTTGGGGAGACTTTGAAGAAAATGTTTGGATACTTGGGTGCTGTTTTGAATCACTCGAAAGAGCTCAACGAGACAGCTAAGGGAATTGCAATGTCTCAGGTAGAGTTGCTAGAGGGACAGGGACGAATGAAAGACAAATTGGAGGAAGATATGTTGAAAATTCAAGAATCTTATCAGAATTTAGGTGAAGAAATACTTGGTTTACAGAAGAAGACTGTTGATGTCAAGCAGGAGGTGAACAAAGTTGGAGAAGCAATGTCATCAAAGATGCAGAATCTCCAAGGAAAAACAATATTACTAAAATGGCCAAAATTTCTGTAGACAAACAACAAAAGCTTCTTCAAGGTCAATCGATTGCTCTCGAGGGTCTTAAGTCTCTCACTACTTTTTTGTCTCAAGCACTTCAAGAGAGCAGGTAATTAATTTCTGTGCAGTCCGAGGAGGGATAACAAATGTGATCTTTGTTTAATTTCTTAATGCTATCTTTCTTCTTTTCAGGGTTTCTTTGGAACAACTAGTGGACTTCGCAAATGGGCAACACCAAGAACTATTGAAGCAACAGCAACAACTTCTGCTAGCTAATGACCACTTGGCTAACAACTCAAAATCCATATTAGCAGCTCAGGTGATTGACTTATAGATACAAGTAATACAAAGCTATAAAAAAGTTAGCTGAAGTTAGCATTTGTGCAATTATTGCCCTGTTTATTAACTAATTGCGAGTCTTATATGTTTTTTAGGAAGCATTTGAGTCGAAACAAGCAAGCATGTTTGCTGCCATTGATAAACTCTTTGCCTTGCACAATGCCATGTTGCTCGAGTCAAGGGTTATCAAAGCTTTTTTTGTGTACTCCATCTTAGTCCTAGTTCTCTACATGTTGACAAGCACAAAGCAAACTTATGGTGTGAGATGTAGACTTTATATAGGTATGTGTCCAATTATTACCTGTACTGAATCGAATTAATTTCTTGTGATCTTAACTGTCACTTACGATTCTTGCTCATGACAGGATTGTGCATTGCATTCGCAATAGAATGTGTAATACTACGTTTTACATCCAACGAGATTGAACAACACATATACCTAAGGACTGTTGTGAAGCCACTTTTTGGAATCTATGCTGTCATTCAACTTCTGTACACCATCTTTACATTTAGGTATATATTCCTAACTTAGATATTTTTTAAATGGAGGAGAAGATTATTATTTTTGGTTATGCAAATTGATATTTGTTTCAATTTTTGTAGGGATTATGAAACATTGAACTATAATATGTTGGTCTCCCTCCTGGACAAGGTAAACGGCATGAAGAAAGGAGATGATTTATCATGGGATGACAATAATGACGATGTGGATAGTGAAGTTGACTGGATATCTTGGGTAGAGGCTGAGTTGCCTGAAGACTTAAGTGTTATGGAAGACCCAGATTATATGCTACCAATTGCAGGTGAGGAAATGGGAGAGAACTCTGTTGCTATAAGCACAGAAAGAAGATATAATCTTCGTTATCGACGATAAGCATTTTTGACTAAGAAGATATGGTTATGGACACAAAAACTAGCATATACATAGAAAATTTTGTTTTCATAATGTCATTATATAGGTAGATGATGAATACATACATAGTTTTAGAGGTAAAATTTTACTTTATGATCTGTAGTAATAATGTGGTGTGAGGGACAGGGGTAGCCCAACTATGGTTTTCTACACGTATTATAAAACTATGACTTATCCTAAATCATGAGGGATAGAACAATATGACAAC
Source organism: Chenopodium berlandieri (assembly GCA_034703905.1). Lineage (NCBI taxonomy): Eukaryota > Viridiplantae > Streptophyta > Magnoliopsida > Caryophyllales > Amaranthaceae > Chenopodium > Chenopodium berlandieri. The sequence continues at coordinate 17,070,366 of CM068287.1, forward strand.
TATTTTCGTAACGAAAATTAATTATTTATGTAAAAAGGTTAAGCTATGTTGAAAATTATACAGTATAATATGTACTCATTTCCAAAGTTTTAGAAAGTTTTATTACATTTTAACGTATGTTACAAATTCCAGTAAATAATATTCCACTTATCAATTCAAATTTCCTTAGAGCTCGATCTATTCTCAACTATTCCCCATTCCTCATACAACTTTTATTACCAGGAAAGCAGAGATACGAATTGAATGAAAAAATGCATGTATTATTTACAAATTACAACCATAAGCCATTTTACAAAGTTGATAACTTAGCAATGTGGAAGATTTTTAGGTGGAGGCAATACAGAGTACTCTGGCCCTGGTCCGTCTTCAACCATAAACGCAATTTTTAGTCTCCAACCCGTATGAAGCTCCAAATGACAATGCATGAACCATACTCCTGCAACCAAAGTCAATTATTAGTAAACATTGTAAACCAATTCAAAATATATAGGAAGCACAAGTATGTAACTGCAATGTTGATATTGTACTATCACACCCAAGCTAGCCTATGTTATGTAACAAGTGGTGCAGATGTCAACTGATCATAAGGCGTTTAACACTGTCATTACCTGATAGCTGTCCAACCTCCGGTAGGAACTCCTACGGTATTCCTCTCAGGGGGATCAACCAAGTTAAATTTAGCCGCGTCCTTAATGGGATCAAAGTTACCAAACCCCGGTACCAACCACAAAGAAGTTGTATCCATGAAGATGGAAAGAATGAGACTCTACGGAAAGCAAATTGGTGTCCTGCAAAACCAGCTCAACTGTGGAGTTGAAAGCAATCTTGCTAATCCTTGGCATTGTTGATTGGACCGTCCTAAGGTTAGCAGTCAATGGAGCTCCAGTGTAGTTAAATGAGGTAGGAGGCTTGTCCGGGAAGTCAGTCCTGAACACTCCGGACATGTTGAAGTAGTGTGCTTGTAAAAGCGTGGTCTTTGGCATAACAAAGGTGATGTTGTTCAATGAGGCCATAAAACGAGTCCTATTGACACATGTAGGGCATGGGTTCACCCCTAATCCGATTGTAAAGAACAGCTTTCGGTCAACTTTCAAAGGTCCCTTGGCAGGAAACTGAGGAGTGTTTAAGCTTCTAAGCTTCCTGTTGTAGGATAATGCAACCGAGGTGTCGTTTGGTGAGGGAAGTTGTGGTAAGGAAGGGATGATGGTGTTTGGGACGCCTTTGTATTGGAAGATTGCTGTGGCGGTCTTGTTGTCTACTGGAATGGGTACGTCCATGAAGGTTCTTGTGGCCATAAAGTAACGGTTGGGGTTTGGTTTGCTCGGACTAACACATTAGTGGTTTGGCCTGGGGCAATGAGGATGGTCTGACATAGACAACATCTATTTCCACCACAGTCATGGAGTGGCCTGCAATTCCAAAGAATAGCTCGTCGTTGAGGGCAGCATTGTTCAACCTCCAAGGCATAAGTGTCTACAAACAATTAAATGGAAGGGATTATCAAAAAAAAAAAAAAAAAAAAAATTAATAGTAGTGGCATAAAATTAAATGTATCATGCTAGAATACAAGCTTACTCTTCTCTGAGCAAGTGAATAAAGGTCCTGGCTTTCCATTGATAGTGTGAGCATCTGATATCTTTGGCGGCAAACCCTTTTGATCGCCTTGTTTGAGAAGCGTCTCAACATCAGCATTCCACCATTCCCCTGCGCAATCAGTCACCAAATTAGCAAAAGCAGGAATATCTATGTCATAATTAGGGGTGGTTATTGGGCGGGTCGGTGCGGGTCGATGCAGGTCATTAGCGGGGCGGGTCGGTTGCGGGTCATGATGAATATTTAGCGGGTCAGGGTCGGGTCAGGGTTGAGGTAAAAGTAAAACGGGCCATTAACGGGCCATAAACTTCTACTAATCATGCACTTTTGAGTATTGTCTGCCAGCATTTTCTACTAATTCATATTGCATTTCTCAGTTTGTAAGCAAATTTGTTGACATATTTAGTTTTTGAGATTCGACTACCCTGAGACAAACAATTACCATCAATTGTTCATTACTCATCGTCAACTTATTAATCAATTCTTATACTACTATAATCAAATCAAGCAAAATAAATCAGCATTAGCAACACCGAGAACAGAAGACTCATAAGTATCAAAATTACCCACAAATTATAATTAATTGATTTTCGATCACATCATAAAACACGAATTGTAAAGTACAGTATCTATCCCCTAAAACCAGTATAAACCTGTAACACTGTGAGAATAAGTAGGAACACCAAATAGATCACAGAAATGATTGACCAAGGATGATTAAAGTAATCTCTCCTCAATATGGCTTTCCATTTATTCCACCTCATAGCAGTATACGCATTCAAATCTCGACTAATATCAGCATAGTATAAATTGGGATTATAAATCAATATGCATTTGGTGATTTGGTTCAACAATGTTTGATTATTCCATGTTGATTATTCAATGTTTGATTAATAAGAACAAATTAAGAAAGAGAAAATGATGTTACCTGAGACTCTGAGTGTGCGGCTTCAATGGAGAACTCTGAGTGCGCTTCAATGGAGAACTCTGAGTCTGCTTCAATTGAGAACTCTGAAGTTGCGCTTCAATGGAGAATTCTGAGTGCTTTAATGGAGAACTCTAAAGTTGCGCTTCAATGGAGAACTCTAAGTGCGCTTCAATGGAGGAGAGAGAAAATGGATGTGAGGGTAGAAGTTGAATGCTAACCCTTAGTATTATTATTGGGATCTTTAGTTTAATTATTAAATTATTGGGCTATAAAATAAAATCCTATAAAAGCCCTATAAAAAATGACCCTATAAAAGCCCTGTCCTTTAAAAAATTAAAGGGTCAAAACCCTTTAGTATTAGGCTCGACCCTTTTGTCATTGGGTAGCCCTACCCAATAACCAGGCCTAGTCATAATTAAGTGCCTATGCATAGTAAATTTAAGATTAATGAAGCTGAAAGCACTTTGTCAGTTTAATAATGTCCACCTAAGATCAGGTTTGCTTCCATGTGAGGTTGAGGAAATGGATATGGAGTCCCTTCTATTGGCATGATGACAATGGCACCATAAACTGTCGCCCTTAGCCATGAAATATGTGCATTCCACCATAGTGTTCCTCTTTGTCCTGTAACGTTGAAGTCGTAGGTGTAGCTATTCCCCATTTGAATTGAACATTGAGTTATGTATGCTGGTCCGTCAGCCCAACCATTTCTATATTGTTTTAGTCCATGCCTAGGATTTTTACACAGAAGAAAACCTCAAGCAAAAGAATAAGAAAAAGGGAGCAATGCAATATTTTACTTAATACTTGGTATAAACTTACCAGTGAATTAGACATTTTATATTGTGCATGGTTAGTAACCTTAACCATAACTCTATCCCCTTCTCTAGCATAAACAGTTGGTCCAGGATACATTCCATTCACGGTCACTATAGGCTTTGCATGGCATAGCCTGATCACATTCTTCCCTTGAACCTAAAAACACAATGACAAAAGACTCAAATGTAAACAAAATTGATCTTCAAACTTAAATACATATCCTAACATTACATACATATATGCATGTATGAAGTATCTGTAGCAAGGAAGACGTAACCAAGACATTTATATAACTCACGTCAAATTGATACTTCTTCACAGCTGCCTCTGATGGGAGGAATTGTATAGCAAGAAAGACAAAAACAAGACATTACAAACATGGCGAGAAGTACCACTCAGGCTACACAAGCCGGCCATTTATATTGGCTCAAAACTAGCTTCAATTCTTGATCAATTGAAAGCGAGAGAACGAGGTAGAGATAAAAGATCAGAGATGGATGACTAAGGAGATAGAAGAGTGGAACAAATATATAGATATGATGAACAAATAGAGGGAGGTAGAATAAACGAATCAGTTTGTTGAAACCCATATAAAGAGTGACTTGGCATGGTGATTGACTGACTTAGAGGTTGAGAAAAGATGAAGCCTATAACAAGTTTTTACATATTCATGGCTTTAAGTTAGTACATTTGAGTAAAAAAAAATAAACAAATAATGTTAGTAGAAATGAGAGGAACTAATTGCTAACCTAGCCTTGTGTTTTCAACTTTGCCGTTCAGGATGTCTTTTGAACAAAAAATATGTACTTATATTGTTGGCGTAAGTTTACATCCAAGTAAGCATTTTCTTTTTTCTTTGATTTTAATTGTCATTCATACGCAAATTCTATAAGTTATTAAGTATAAGTATACCTTTCACAAACTAATTTGCACACTTGATGATGGAGAATTGGAGATTCGATAATGAGGGTGTTCACATGTGAGTTTTAATGTAAGAACTATAAAACTAAGTATTGCAACTTCCTTGTTTTAAATGCCTTTTACTAACTAGGCCGTTAATGCAACATATAAAAGGTTTATCAAAGTAGAACATACGGGATAGCTCAAGATTAAAGAGCACATCAATGTCAAAAAAAAAAAAAAAAAAAAGATTAAAGAGCACATAACATTGTTACAACATATTGTTCCAGTTCGTTTGTTAATGTATGTAGTATTTTTTATTAATTTTTGTTTTTCTATACGGACAAAAAAAGAGTTTGAAGAAATTTGGGTTTTAAAATAGAAATTTTATTTTTAAAATTTGTAATTTTGGACAAAATAATAGATTAGAAGGTAGGTCACCTCCTTGAAAGCTTGATTGTGCCACTGTGTCCACTCTAGTATTCTTTATCGTTTCATCACATTTCATTTTGTCAATAAGCTGACACTAGAAAGAAAAAGTCAAAATGTTGCCATTTTATTGCTTAAAAAAAAAATCAACTTCTATGCTATACAATACTTCACATTAAAGTTTTAACTCTTTTATCTCACCATTTCCAGCATCAAGACTTACAGCTGCCTGTCTACCGACATCAGATTCTGACCTGCATCAACATAAGTTTCAGAAAGAACCCAAGCCTATAGAAAACTTGAATCTAAACTAATAGGAGTCAACAGAATCTCTTTTAAATATAGCAATTTAAATGAGACTAGACACTCACACAGAAGATGAAATAATGGGAGTTGGCACTGATGTAGGCATGGATGCAGGGCTATAAAATAAGCAGATGTTGTACCATTAGAAAACAGAATTCCTGCCAAAACTGCCTAAAGAACTAAACAGCATAGAAATGCAAAACTCACAGAGCTTCTTTGGGCACAGTAGTTGGAGGTGTAGTAGATGCCTCAATAGAAGGAGACTTGGGTGTTGCAGGAGCCTAAAGGTAAAGAATAAGGATTGTAAAAGAGAAAATCGCTTTCAAGTTATTCACTAGAAAAAGATTATCAAATCTTAAATTCAGTCAACAAATAAAACGGCATGATTAAGAAAATCAATGGACATTGAACAAGGCTGACAACCATGATACAAAGAATCCGGTATTTACTATGGAGTATTATCACATACAGAGTAACAGAGGGCTTATGTAGTTCTGTATGCATTTACCACTAGTACTATTGTTGTGAACCTAAGAAACAACAAGAGTAAAAAATTTCAACTACACTATGTGTAAAATGTTGAGAGTTTTAGACTTCATAGCCATCAACCAAAGGTTGTGCTGAATCATGTCAATGATACATTATGCCATCAACCAATGACTATTCAAACACTAAAATTTTAAATCCTAGCACTTTGCAGCAATAGATACAAAATGAAAGATGTTTTCAAAGTAGCTCAATCCAAATATAGATTTTACAGCTCTGTATGCAAAACAGGCCAAGTATTAAGAAATCACATTCTTGATCTTCAAAGGTGCACTTATTTAGGCCTAAACATTTTCCAGAGTATTCTTTTTTTTTTTTTTTTTTTGAGGGATTTCAGAGTATTCCAATAGAACTACAAAATCTATTTTTGGTGAAGAAGACCAAATTATCCTAGATGAGATTTATGTAAACCCAACCCCGAGGGGAAATAAGAATTGAAGGAGCTATTCAAGTATTCAGTTTTTTTACAAGGTTTCACCAAACATTTACCTTAAGTTTTGTAATGATTGGCTTAGTTTTGTTATTTACCTCTCTTTAAATAGGCTTCCTGAATCCTGAGTCTCCCATAGTCCCATCCCTCTAATTTATTTCCTGCCTTTTTCCTCAGGCTTCCTAACTGATTTACTGAGCATTCCTCATCATAATTTCCTCCTCTTAGCCATAGTTGTGGATGAACTGACTAAAACGATCCAAGGGGAAGTACCAGAATGTTTGCAGTTAGCAAATATCACAGTTTTGGTAAATGTTTATAAAATACGAATTGAGTAAAATAATAAAAGTAAATTCTAAAATAAAATGAACAAAAGTATATATATAATCAAGATACTCATATCACTCTCAATCACCCACTTTCAAGTATTCTTAGGTCTTCCCCTACCCCTCGCGATCCCAACACTTTGTAACTCTTTAAGCCTCCTTATTGGAGCCTGACTTGGCCTCCTTCTTACATGGCCAACCCACCTTAAGCGATACTCCCTCATCTTGTACTCAATCGATGTAACCCCGAATTTCTTCCTAATTATCTCATTCCTCAACCGATCCGTTCTTATATGGCCACACATCCATCCCAACAAACGCATCTCCGCCACATTCATCTTATGCACGTGGCAATGCTTTACAGCCCAACATTCTATACCATATAACAAAACAGGCCTTATTGCCGTTAGATAGAATTTACACCTTAATCTATGAGGCTGTCGAGATCACCTAAAAACCCCGTAGCACTCTTCCACTTCAACTAACCAGCTTTGATCCTATGAAAACCCAATATCTTATGATAGCCTAATTTCTTTCATTGTAGCAATTTCAAGGAAAAAAGAATTCCGCACGTATTTTAAAAACAGCCATTGTACTTCCTCCGTTTTTTAATACTTGCAACACTTCCCTAAAATGAAAATGTCACAATACTTACAACACACTATAATTGGAAAGTTTTTATGAGGAAAAGGTGTACTATTTCCCTTATTTAAAGTACATGGCCCAATAAATTATACTTCTAACAACTTCTCACCCCAATTTAAAGTATATTAAATCATGTAAACCCCACTTATTTTAAATACAGTGAAAAAGTGTGTGTTGCAACTATTAAAAAACGGAGAATGTATTTTTTGAGGAAAGAAAAAAAAAAAAAAAACCTTTATAACAATTTAATAACCACAAGGGAATGGTTGCATATATTAGGACCTCTCTAAATCCCATATCCCAGACCCAATAATTGTTATTGCTTTTCAAATCAAAATAATCTTTAATAGAAATTTCAAGAAACAGATTGCATGAACAACACCCTAAAGCTGTTCTTACCTTGGATGTAAGCATAACTGCTGCTGCCACTGAACTTTCCCCAGACCAACTCTTACTCTGGCAATCCACAATTATTCAGTGTTAATGAAAATAGAAATCAAAGAGATTCAACAAGAAAATACTAGCTAGAATTGCAATTAAAGAGTTCATTCTGGCATTACTATTACCATCTTTAGTCTAAAAAAATAAAATTTGCTTCTCCACATTTTGAAAAATAATATCTAACAAAATAATTTACTCCCAAGCACTAAGGCATGGTGTAAATCCATGGAGCCACCACTCCAAAGAAGACAATATTGCATTGATTTTTGCAGAATTTATTGCCATTTTATACAAATGATATTTATCAAATAGACAAATTAGTAAGCAACAACATCAGGCCTGAAAAATAATCCTCCATTGCTCAAAAAAAAAAAAAAAAAAAGAAATCCTCAATATACTCCATTCTTGAAAGATTGCATCACTTTTTGTTTTAGGATGTCTCAAAATGTTTGATTTGCTTTTACTTCACTCTATTATGGCAACCACATACTACCACCTTACCCTCTTACCTCGCAATATTTTTGAACCTTTTTCACTCACTCTCTCTTACTTTATCCAAAAAATTTTCCAAACTTTCTTAGAAACAAGAGTCCATAGTATGTAATGTAATGAGAAGGACTTTGCAGGGCTATCTTGGTCTTTTCTCTCAGGGTATCAAAGTTTTTATGCCAGCTATTTCTGCCAGCTACTTAGTTTGTTAGATTGCCTGAATTCTTCTAGAAAGATTCTCTAGCCGTTTTCTTTGTTTTCAGTGTAATAAAGTTTGGCTTTGTCCTGTTGTATATAAGGTGCATTGTATGCCCTTTTACCGGCAATGAGAGATGAGCAATAATTCCCTCTGCTAAATTCTCTTTTCTCCTTTCTGTTATGGTATTAGAGCTGGGTTATGCAACATCGGGATTGATACTTGCAGAAAGGAAAACATTCTCATTTGTCTAAATTTTTTCTTCAGCTTCTCAATCTTATTCTCCTTTTTTTCTCTCCTGAATCTGTTATGCTTCTGTCTTTTGTTCTTCTCTTTCTTCTCAAAATCTCTCTTGAAATGGCAGCTGATACTAGTAGTGTATTGTACCTGCATCCAAATGATGGCTCTTACTCCATCAGCGTTGACAAACTCACTGGAGCAGGAGATTACAGATCTTGGAAAAGATCTATGGAGATAGCTCTCACAGCTAAAAAGAAAGTGGGTTTCATTCAAGGAACAGTGCTCAGATCTGCATATGCAGAAGATCCAGTCAAGCAATGGGATACTTGCAATTCTATGGTAATATCCTGGATTCATGGTTGATTGTCTGATATTATTAAAAAATCTGTTTTGTATGTGCGCACTGCTAGAGAAACCTGGTTCAGCTAGAAAAATGTTTTTCTATGTCAAATGGATCTAGAAAATATAAGCTGAACAAAGATCTGTATAACTTGAAACAAAACAACAGCTCTATTAATGTCTATTATACTAGCATGACTAGTTTGTGGGAAGAGATTGATACAATGAATGTTTTGCCTGGTGTTTCCGAGTCTAGTGCTGAGATTAGATCCCTGTTGAATGCTATTTCTATATATCAAGAAGAGCATAGACTGTTTCAGTTTTTGAATGGTTTGGATGAGCATTTTGGTCCCATGAGAAGTCAATTACTCATGCTTACTCCATTGCCTACTGTTGAGTGTGCTTGTTCTATGCTGCAACAAGAAGAGAGTCAGAGAGAGGTGTTACTCATGACAAAAAATGAACCAGATATTTAATCCTGGTCACTATGCAAACCATCCTGGTGGTGGTAATAAGGTTGCAGGGTGTAGTGCATGTGGCTTAAGGGGTCATACTCCAGATAGGTGCTGGAAACTTGTGGGGTATCCTAAATGGCATCACAAGTATAAACCTGGACCTGTGAAATCTAGTACCAGATTGCAGGATCAGAAATGGAGTAAGCCAACACCAAAGCTAGCTGCTGTTGCTTAGAGTGCTGGATCTGCAGGGCAATGCAAATCGGGCAACGTGACTCTCACTCAACAACAATTTGAGCAGCTGTTGAGAGTTGAGACAACTTCCAGTGACTGTGAAAGGAAATGACACTGATGAAGAGCTGGACAATGGTTTCTCAGGGAGGGTTTCATGTAATGCTGCAGTTTCTGCAACTGATGAATGGATCATAAACTCTGGAGCCTCTGATCATATGACATCTTGTCTGAACTTTCTCACTAGTCCCAAAGAGTGCCAAGAGCACCTCAGGATCAATCTTCCCACTGGAGCTACTGCTAGAGTATCTCATATAGGCACAGTTGAGCTTCCCAATTCCCTGTATTTGAAAAATGTCCTGGTTGTGCCAAACTTCAAGCATAATCTCTTGTCAGTGCATAAACTGATGAAAGAATCTCAGTGTGAGGTGGTTTTCAGCAAGTCTCATTGTGTAATTAAAGACACAGTGACAAAAAGAGTCAAAGGGATAGGGAAAGCAAGGAATGGCTTGTATTATTGGTGAACACTCCTTTTGATGGCATAACTGGTCAACAGAGCACTGTCAGTAACATTCACCCAGACAATGAAAAAGTGTCATTTGCAGTATGACATCACATATATGCATCTCTAGGAAAGCCTCAACACATTGTGTGTGTGAATAAAAGCATAACAAAGAACAGTCAGGTGTGTGTAACATGCCCCATGGCAAAGTTCACAAAGCTGCCTTATGACCTGAGTTCCTCTCATGCCTCAGAACCATTTAAGTTGATTCATATGAACACCTTGGGCCCTTATAGAGTTTGCAAGGGGAAAATTAAGATATTTCTTGACTATAGTTAATGACTATTCAAGAACAACATGGATATATCTTCTGCAGCAAAAATCTGAATCTCTTGATAAGCTCAAGGAATTCTCAAACTATGCTCAAACACATTTCAACTGAAAAATCAAGTTTCTCAGATAATGCTCTAGAATTCCATGATCAGTACTGTCAAGAATTCTTTCTTAATCTTGGAATCATTCGTCCAAAATCTTGTGTGGACAGGCCACAACAAAATGCTAGAGTGGAGAGGAAGCATAGACATATCCTTGAAATTGCTAGAGCTTTGAGATTTCAAGCTGGTCTTTCTCTGAATTATTGGGGTGAGTGTGTTATGACTGCTGTGCACTTGATTAATAGACTTCCAACTCATGTTCTTAAAAATAAAACTCCATATGAAGTTTTGTTTAAATCTGTACCAGATTACTCACATTTAAGAGTATTTGGGTGTCTTGCCTTTGCAGCTAATCCAGCTGGGATTGCAGACAAATTCCAGCCTAGGGGTGTTCCTTGTGTGTTCCTAGGCTATCCTGCAACCCAAAAGGGTTACAGATTGCTTGAAATACAAACAAAGAAAATCTTTGTGTCTAGAGATGTTACATTCAATGAAACCATTTTTCCTTTTCAGCTCCCTTCTTTTTATCATTATATGAAACCTATTCCTCCTGTACTCACACAAAAAGACAACTTTAACAACGCATATCTTGATGAGATTATAGATTCTGATCATGATGAAACCTCTACAGCGATACCTAGTCCCGCTCAAACTTCCATCTAAACCACCAGCCTAGATGAAAGATTATATTCAACCTGGCAAAAGATCAGACAAACAAATCTCTAATTTGGCCATTCAAGAAGTTGCTCATGATTTTCATTGTTTCTTGACAACTCTTGCAGGAAATCAGGATCCAATTTTGTACAAAAATTCTGTCACTAACCAGCATTGGGTGGATGCCATGAATGAAGAACTGGAGCAATGTGAAAAGAATGGAACATGGAAAGTTACAACTCGTCCTCAAGGTAAAAGAGTTATAGGCAAGAAAAAATATAAGTCAAGTGGTGATATAGAAACGCATAAGGCTAGAAATGTGGTCTTGGGCTGCAGGCAACAATTTGGTCTAGATTATGGTGAAACCTTTGCACCAGTTGCCAAAATGACAACTCAAATGGACGTAACCAATGCATTTCTACATGGTGACTTAGAAGAAGATGTTTACATGTCTCTTAAATGATATATTGGCTATGGTAGCAGAATTGTTGTTGATTTTCAAGGTCAAACACCTGTCAAATTGTCCACTTCTCTCATTTCTTTTGGTTATACTCAGTCCAAGTCAGATTACAGCCTGTCAGTAGACATCAAGGAAATTATATCACAGCTGTGCTGGTGTATGCTGATGATTTGCTTATCACTGGCAATGATAAGCATGAAATTCATCATTTGAAGCAGCTTTTGTCCTCTCACTTTCATATGAAAGACCTTGGCCATCTAAGATAATTTTCTTGGCCTGCTACTGATGTGCTGAAAGAGCAGGGTCTTCTCTACACTAAACTTCTCAAGCTTTATATAGATGCTCATCTGAAGTTAGCACCCGATAAAGGCACTCCTCTATCTAATCCAGTTGTTTACCAGCAATTACTTGGTAAATTGATATATTTGACTATTACTAGGCCAGATATATCATAAACTGTCCAACTGTTAAGTCAGTTCATGCATTCACCAACTTCAACACATTTACTAAGATATCTTGCTGGATCAACTTCTCAAGGCATTCTTCTTCCTTCTTCTGCAGCTCAGTTGACTGCATTTTGTGACAGTGATTGGGCTAGCTGCCCCTCTACTCGAAGATCCACCACTGGTTACTGCATTCTCCTTGGGAAATCACCTATATCATGGAAAGCTAAGAAGCAGTCAGTGGTGGCTAGATCTTCAGCTGAAGCTATGACTCTTACAGCATGTGAGGTTTCATGGATCAAGGTCCTCCTCAAAGACTTAGGGATATCTCATCTTGGTCCAACCTTACTCAACTGTTATAATCAAGCTGCTCTAGCCACAGCTGCTAATCCTATTCTGCATGAAAGAACTAAACATGTGGAAATTGACTGTCATTATGTTCAAGACATGGTCAAGTCTGGTGATTTGGTCACTGCTCATGTTGCTTCCCAGGATTAACTTGCTGACATTCTCACTAAGGGCCTGTTAGTCAAACAGCATCAGCAAATTCTGCTCAAGCTTGGTGCTAGTTCTCCTTCTAGCACTTAGCTTGAAGGGGGGTAATGAGCAGGACTATAAATTCCGAGGGAAAATAAATCCGACGGAACATTTTAATTTCCTACGGGTTTTAATCTGTAGGAAAATTTCGAGGGGTTTTAAATCTGTAGGTTCTGACGGAATTTTAAACCCTTCCGACGGATTTATGACTAAAAAAAAAACACCTAAAAAACCCGGAAACCCTAAATACCCATTTCATATTTTTTTTCTCTCTCCTCTCATCCGCCTCTTTCTATCTTCCTCCTTCATTCTATCTCACTCCTTCATTCTATCTCCTCTCTTCCTCCTTCATTCTATCTCACAACCACAAAGCACCGTCATCCACCATCGTCCACCGTACCGTCGCTCGTTCACCGTCAAGCAACCGGCATTTGAAGAGAAGCACCTCGTCCACCGTACCGTCGCTCGTTCTTCATCTGTCATTTTTCGTTTTATTTTTTTTTTCTGATTTGGGTTTTGGATTTGTATTATTCGTCGTGTTTTTTCGTTTTTTTGTTTTTTTTTTGGATTTTGATTTTGTATTTTCAATTTGCGTATTAGATCTGTTTTTTTAATTTGTATATTTAATTTTTCTATTTTTGTATTAGATCTGTTTTTTTGTTTTTTTTTTTTGGAATTTGATTTTGTATATTCAATTTTGTATTATTCAATTTGCTTATAGGATCTGTTTCCATTTTTATTTTTATTTTTTTGTATTTATTTTCGTTTTTTTTTTATTTTGGGTGGCGGTGGTCTGGGTGGGTGTGGTGGTTGTCCGTATGTGGTTTAGGTGGAGGTGGTTGGGTGGTATGGGGTTAGGCGTGGTGTGGGTGTGGGTGAGTTGGTTGGCGTGGAGTTAGGCGTGGTGTGGGTGGGTTAGAGGTGGTTAGGCGTGGTGGTGGGTTGGAGGTAGTTAGGCGTGGTGGTGGGTTAGGGGGTTGGTTAGGTGGGGAAGTGGTGGCTGAACTGGGTGGGGTAGGGTGGTTGGGGAGGTGCTGGTTTTTTTTTTTCTGCTGTTTCCGACGGAAATTCCGTCGAAATTTTCCGGTGGATTTGTATTCCGTCGGAAAGTTCCGACGAATTTTCTGGTGGTCAGAAAACATCTTCCGACGAGAATATTCCGTCGAAATTCCCTCGGAAAACACTGTTCTGACGGAAATTCCGTCGAAAAAAAGGTCGTTTTTCCTACAAATGCGTTTACGACAACCTGTTCCGACGGAATTTTCGTCGGAACAGTGTTTTCCGAGGGAATTTCGTGTGTAAATTCCGTCGGAATTAGCCTGTTGTTTTCTAGTAGTGAATATTTATGCTTATGTTCTAAATTAATATGTATTGTTGTATGATTTGTTGGTTTGTGTGAGATGGAGGTGGCTGATTCAGGTTGTTTGGAGGGTTGAATTGAGGAAATTGGGTGGTTTGGGTTGGTATTATGGGATCGTGATTGGTGGTAATTTGTTACAGGATGGTTGTTGGTGTGCTGCAATGTGTGGCGTGGCTGTGAGGACTGTAGCTGTAGCTTAGTGTTGGCTAGGAACGATGACTGCAAAATTCTAATTTTAGCGGTATTAGGTAATTTCAGCGCTACTCTTAGATTATTATTGTTTGATTTTTTTTTTTTGTCGTTTTACCATTTTTTTGTGTGATTTATGTGTGGTTTTATTGAATAATTTTGTTGTATGTTTTTGAGATTTGCTACCTTTTGGAATCTTGTTATCAGAATTATTGACTTCAGTAGGAAACTATTTTCTCAAGTTCCATACCCTTCTATATTTGATCCTGCTGAGAAGTATATATCTTTGATAATTCCTGCATGTATGGAAGAGCACAGACTTCCAAGTGCATTTGAGGAAACTATTAAGTAAGTTTTTCTAGAATACAATGGCAAAATAAGATCCTTCAATATTCTCTTTGTCTGTCTGTTACCTCTTTTTTTAGTACCTTAAATTTGATATTTCTTACATAATGTGTTTTGGAAAACCTGTGTATCCCCCAAAAGATATTAGCTATTCATCTCTATTTTTCTTAAGGCTGTAATTATGTATATGTTGGTGACAAGTTACATTTTATGTAGAATTAATGATTTGAATTTTAAATCTTCAGAGAATATGTTCTTCTTAGGTATCATAGTTTATGTACATTGTATGGTTTACCCTAGTTGGCCGTATAAACAATTAGTGGGGCGGTATGATCATTCCTTGATGCTTTGAACTGAGGTGGGAAAAGTGATGAAAGTGAAAGCGAGTGTGGAGTGGCCTGCTACACTGATAAATCTTGCACAACTTGTGTTCTTTCATGTTTGACATTTGGGATATTTTTCAAATGCTTTGAACTGAGAGTGAGAAAATTGATGTTTCAAATGCAGGATGATAATTTTCCACATTCTACATGGTTGCATAAAAATGATTCTTAAATTTAAGTACAGAAACACCAGCCTTTATATTGTGATCAGTGATGAATTATATGATCTCTAAATCCCTATTTGAAGGCATGCTCAACACTCATCAAACATAAGTGATGTCACCACTTTGGTGACTTATCTTGTCGTATTGTCACTTTTTCAGCAATTTGCAACAACGGGGTGGGACCTAAATTTTCATATCTTGTCCTATTTTCAGCTATTTGCAACAGTGTGGCGAGAAAGATAAATCATTTACTTATGAGGTATACCCTAAACTGCATTAGCTATGAATACTCAGTGCATTGTATTACATAGAAATATCATGTTTTCTTTTTAGGTTTTGTCTATTATTTCTCTTTGTATATGTAGTATCAGGAACAGATGTACAGACCATACTACTGTTTAGTTTTATTTATTTGCAATATGTGTAGTATGCAAAGAAAATGATCAAGGTTTAAGTCCTCATTTATACAGGATAATTAGGCATCGATAGCAATTTTGTGAAACTCTGACACTGAAGTAAAATCATATCATGTGTTGATTCACAATTTCAATTTTTATGATTTGTTATGAGATTATAATGGATGATGGAAGCGTTGATGGAACCTGTTTCGGGGTTTTCTGATGTCCTGCGGGAGAGTTACAATTTCGAGACTAGATCCTTGCTCCTATACCTGCAAAATAACGGAGACTCTAGGTGGTGGGAGCTCCGCCTCCGACAACCAAGTTAGTACTTGTATGTGGAGTAAATGGTGCTGAAAATAAAGAGGGGTGATCTGGTTCCTCTAGGGGAGGAGTGATCGGGAAGTGCAAATAATGCTAAGTCTGGTCTAGCAAATAGTATGCACGTATGTTTAGGCTTCTCTAGGTGAGAGTAATTAATGTTGTGTATTGTGTTAATCTATCAATAAAGGAGACTAATTACTGTATTTATAGTCTCGGGATGCGTGCCCAATACTAAGTTTAGGTGAACCTAGGACTGATTGGGCCTTTCTCGGAAATCGGGCCTTGGAAGCCGTTTTCTAGGTTGGCAGATAGCAGGCCACGTGGCGTGGCGCGATTGTTCCATGCTGGACTGATTACTGCCTGACACGTGGCAGGCCCTGGCTGGTCCATGTGACGGACACATGGCAGGACCTGATTGGTCCACGTGGTAGACTATGATTGGGCGGGGAAAATTCGTAATCATTTGCCTCTCACAGGTGGCACGTGACTGGTCACATGTCACTTGTGACTGGTGTCGGCCTGTAACAGGCGACGAATTGCTATAGCTGTCAGCCTGTGATAGGCCGAGAGTTTTTCCCGCCTATTTTCAAATTTGGAAGTGACCCTTTGCATTCTCATTTTGCCCTATATAAGGGCCTTGACCGAAAGTATTTTGTTCACACTTTTGCAAATTTCCTGAAGAGAACTCTCAGGCCCCTAAACTTGAGCTCTGATTTTCCGGACGACTGATTTTACCAACCGTCTGCTTTTCTTAGACACTTGTTTGACCAAGCTTTCTTTCAGAACTTTAGTTTTAGGTAACCGTCTGTTCCTTTATCCTTTCTATTTTTCCATTTTTCTTTCTTTTTGAAAATGAGGCCCCAAAAGCATTCGGCACGGCCTAGGTTAGCAATCAGCCAGTCACCGGGGACGGCTGAGTCTAAGACTAGGGGTGCCGACTGCCCTGCGGCACTTCAAACTTTGCGCAAGTCCCGAAATCCAACTGTCTCTGTATCTATGAAAGACAGTATGGAAAGAACCAAAAGAACGAGGATTGAAAACTCGGATGGCTCTTCATTCCGGATCCCAATTAGTGAGCTATTGGACCAAACGCCTGGGACCCCCAGCACCCCTAGTGACTCTATTCTTGAATCTGTAGAAGGGTCCTCTGAAAAAGAGACGTTATTAGCCGAATCTTCTCAAGTTAGGTCTGGGGACAAGTCTCTCGAGGAGGAGGCGGTCCCTTCTGGTATCCCACAACTAAACATTGCATCTGACTCAAGTGACGAGTCGGTGTCCAGTGATTCCAGTCGGCACTCCCTTACCTCATAAGAAAAGTACTCTAGGATGGAGGTCGCAAGGGAGTCCATATCTGTAGAGATGGGAGAAAATTGGGGGGAGCCGTCTGTCTCCCGTAGGGAGTCGCACTCCCCGTACTACCATCACGTTCCTAATGGTAGGCGAAAGGTGATGGAGGAGACGTTGGGGAGCTTCGTCATTCAACATTTCATGGGAAATGATTATTCCATAGGCGTCCCAGATAGGGAAGATACAGTAGTATGGCCCGAGGCGGCCAGTTATGGAGATCAGTGCTTTGGGCGTTATGAGGCGGCCATTAAAGCAGGCCTTAGGTTTCCTCTACACCCAGCCGTCGAGAGAATTTTAGACGGCTACCAGATTGGACTTTGGCAACTTGCCCCAAACTCCTGGTTTAACATACCGGGGTATGATGCTGGGTGTGAGATGTATGGGGTGGACGCCAGTTTTGAGGCTTTCGCCCAGATGAATTATCTCAGCCGGACCCCTAAAGAAACCGGGACCGGCTGGTACCAACTTTCAAGCCATAAAGGATATATGATGACCTTGGGCAAGGAAAATAAGTGGAAGGACTGGCGGAACAACTTCTACATAATTACCAGCCCCGACAAGGTTCGGAATAAAAAATACAACAGATGGAACAGGGATCCTCCTTTCTTGGCAGGCGGTCAAGACTTACCGCCTGTTCCCAAGAAGGTCAGGCGTGAGATTTTGGACTCGGGCCTCTTTAAAGTTATTATCCAAACGAACCCTGAGACAGGGGTGACGGAGCCCATCCCTTAAAACTACATACCCAAGCACAATTGGTTGTACGATAGGGTGTACTTGGCCGCCTGCGGCCTTAGTACAGAGATGCTGAAAGGTATCTCTCCGCATGTTTTTCATAGCCCGAAATGCCTTGGTTTAATTTTCACATGTCTCTAAATTTTGTGGTGCTCTCTGCAGACGAGGCAATGGAAAAAGTTTTAGCGTTAAAGAAAAACGCCGCCCAATACCGCTCGGCCATTTTGGGCAAGCGTCCGATAGAGGAGTCGCCTACTCCTCAAACTGCTAAGGTATAACCATGGTTCTAAGCTGTCATTTTTCTTAGCTATCATTACTCTGAGCACTTTCTGGTAATTACATGATCTAGTCACCCCCAGTCCAAGCCTACTTCGAAGGTCAGGAAGCAGACGGCTGGCGATGTTAGAACGCCTAGCAGGGCTAGGAAGTAGTCGGCCAACCGACTGGCTACTACCCCTGCTACCAAAGCCGCTGCCACTCCAGAAGGCAGCCGACCTCCTAGGGGGAACCCAGCCGAGGGTAACTTCTGTTTTCCTTGTTTTCGTGATTAAGTCCTTCTTCACAATAATAGTTTGTGTGCTAAGTAAAGTTGCTCCTCTTGCAAGCGATCCCCAAAAGCCAGACCTGGTTCTTATGACTAAGAACATGCTGAAGGCCGTTTCTCCCACTGAAAGGGCGACGGTCAGAGGTTACGGCACCATGAATATTGATGGTGTCCTCATCCTCCTGGCTGAGGTAAGACTTTGTCTCCTTATTTTGTTTGTACATTTTTTAGTGTTGACGCCTGTTTTCTTACTAACGCCTGTTTTCTTTACGCCTGCAGTCCATGCTGCGCATACATGGTCTTCGCAAGCCTCTAGCTGAGAAGTCCAAAGAGGTAAAGGATGCAAAGACGTATGCCGCCTCCACCATAGACAAGGCTATGTTTTCAATTTTTTAAAACGAAGTACTAACGATTGATATCTTGTATGCGCAGGCGACTGACCATCAACAAGTTAAAACTGAGCTGGATGCTGCCAAAAACCGGATCCAGGAGCTAGACCTTCAGGTCAAACAGCTCCAGGACAAAGCTGAGTCCCTTGAGGATGCTGCAAAGGAGGCAGACTCCTTGAAGAGAAAAGTGACCAAGCTGAAGCAGCGCCTGTCCAACCAGGAAAAGCAGCTGTCCAAAAAATATAAGTCTAGGGCTGACGAGGAGAAGGCGGCCATTGTTCAGGACATGATGGACGACTGTAGTGCCATCATGAAGATGACTTGATCCACTCTCTACCCTGACTCGGACTACGAGGAATGGGCAGACCAGTTCGCCGCCTGTACAAGGGAGTATGATGAGAAAATCATAGGTGGTGGAGGCAGCGAAGAGAAGGGTGCCGAGTCCTCTGAGTCTTCTGGCGAGGAGATGGATGAAGAGAAGGAGGAGGCGGACGCCTCTAAAGAGTCGGCGCCTGCGGTAGAGCCGGGTCTGGAGGATGCCTTGGAAAAGCAAGCGCCTTCGGTTGACCCCAACCAGGCGGCTGAGAATGACGAGGCCCCTCCAAATGGTTAAGCTTTTTAGTTTTTATTTTCTAACTTCCTTCGGCCTACGTGCCGCTTGTATTTGAATTTTCTTTATTCGACCATGGGGTCGGGGTTATGAATTTTTTGCCGGTATTTATGGCCGGCTATTTTTATTATGAAACTGGTGGCCGCATTTTGGTCGCCTTTGATCAATGATTGTCATTTTGCCGTTTTGATTTGCTAGTTTCATGATAGCCGCTTGAATGTCATACCGACTGTTTTAGCTTGTTATTTGTTTGTCTTGAAATGATTCAATTTTGAAATTTTTTTTGCATAGTAGGCTAGGATGGAGGTCATTTCCTTCATGGAGACACCTTTCATCCCTTATCAGGTGCCGACTACTCATGGTGTCGACTGCTTATGCCCCTGGGCAACTTGTCTTTGTTCCAGAATTGGCGACGAGTCGGCCATGAACCCAGTCGGATCCCAACGCATATTTTAGCAAATACATTAGGTCTTCTAACCTTTTCTTTGTAGATTAATATTTATGGGCCGCCTTATTAGTCGCAGTGGCTTGGTGCCGACTACTTCAACTATATTAGGCTTGCCTTAACTTAGGTCGGATTCTTCGAACTTGGTTTTTTGATGAAAAGTTCAATACTTTCAACGGAGATAAGCCGCTTTGTTCTGGGAACATTCGGTTTACCTATGGTCCGTCTGATTTTGTCTTTGTTTGGGCGTTACCTAGGTGGTTGGACGCCTGATTTCTGTTTTGATTATTTTTACCAAGTTTGAAGGGAACAGGCTGCTTGTTATCGAGCAGCCTGTATGAATTAATTGTGTCTATGGATATAGCCACAAGTAATTCTAGTTTGATCAAGTAGGAATAGTGTTCTAGGGCCCCTGTTTGCCAAAAAACAGTCAACCCTCAAACTTTTTAGTTCCATTCTTGGGGGGACGACTGGCTACCCACGTGGGTTTACCAGGCGCCACCACATTTGTTTGAGTAGTAGGGTAACCAGGCGGCGGAGGCCGAGTGGTCCCCTTGATTCGCCAAGTGTTGCTTGGCTATTTACTCAAAGGGTGTTCACCTAGTAGAAGTAGTGGTGTGAGAGTTCCTGTTTGCCAAAAAACAGGCGGACTCGTCATACTTTTTAGATTCCATACTAAGTATGAGAGAGTGACTATGAGTTAACCTTGGGGTTACTTAGTCGCCGTCCCTCCTGCTTGAGTAGTAGAGATACCAAGCGGTGGAGGCCGACTGATCCCCTTGATTCGCCAATTTTTGTTGGCTATTAACTCAAGAGGTACCCCCTGTACTTATCCCAATTAATACAGGCGGTCATCCGACTCGGATGTCAACTGCTAGCACTTGCTTGGTTAGTGTTAGAGTTATCCTTGTCTCAAAACGGCTACGTGGTTGTCCTTAGGGACAGTCGTTTAGGTGTCGTGTACTTAGCTTATAGAGCATTATTCCGCCCAAAAGGGAGCTGCTCTCTGCGACGAATCTCATCTGGAAGGATGTCGCCGGATGCCTGCTATGATGTTGGGACATGTCGTATTAGTTTAAAATTCAGAGCATGATCAGGCGGCTAGGTGCCTAGGCTGATCAAGGAGAGTAGCCGTCTGTTCGATCAGTCGGCATGCTCTTCAGTTGGTACAAAATGGAGAGTA
The DNA here is from genome assembly GCA_034703905.1 of Chenopodium berlandieri. NCBI lineage: Eukaryota > Viridiplantae > Streptophyta > Magnoliopsida > Caryophyllales > Amaranthaceae > Chenopodium > Chenopodium berlandieri. Next base: position 17,091,122 of record CM068287.1, read on the forward strand.
GCCGTCTGCTATTTGAGCAGGCGGCATGCCCCTCTGTTATAAATGAGGCAAATTTGCAAGTTTTATTAATAGCTCTCGACAATTACATCATTCAAAAATAATAGTTCTTTAAATTATCTACATTCCAAGTTCTAGGTAGGGGTCGGCCGTCTGGTGTTTCCAGGTGGTAGGTGTCGTCCCTAACCTCTTCATAGATTCGGTAGGGTCCTTCCTAGTTGGGAGTTAATTTGCCTAACTCATTGGCCCTACCGACTGCTTCCATCTTCCGTTGTACAAAGTCCTCCACTTTGAGTGGACGCCTGTGTACTATTTTGTTATATGCCCTTGTTGTCCTCAGGCGGTAGATTTCATGGCGTAGGGCTGCATTGCCCCTACGTTCTGGGAGTGAATCCAATGCCAGGTGCATGGACTCCCAATTTTCTTCTTCGTCAAACAGCATTGTACGAAGAGTTGGCTCGTAGTGTTCAATGGGTAGAACAACTTCTGCCCCATAAGTTAGGAGGAATGGAGTTTCTCCAGTTGCCCCTTTTTCAGTCGTCCTGATGGCCCAGAGAACATGCGGTAGTTCATCAGCCCATAGGCCGCCTACTCTTTCAATCTTCTTTTTGATACCGTCTGAGATAATTTTATTGAAAGCTTCCACTTGGTCGTTTGCTTGTGGTCGGCCGACTGATGCAAAGCAGTGAGAGATACCTTGGTCTTCCAGCAAATTTTTGAGAACAAGCGTCTCAAATTGTGGACCATTATCAAAAACCATAGACATAGGTACCCCAAATCAAGTGATGACATTTTTCCATATGAAAGAGATCACGTCCTTAGTCTTGATACCCTTAATTGCGTCCGCCTCCACCCACTTGGTGAAGTAGTCGACTGCAACCAATATGTACCTCCTGCCGCCTATTGCAGGCGTATAGGGACCTAGGATATCCATGCCCCACTTAGCAAATGGTATAGGACTATGGATGGCCGTGAGGTCAGTGGTCGGACGATGTATTAACTTGCCAAACCTTTGGCACTTGTCAAATTTTTAAACCATTTTCATGGCGTCTGCTTCCAAGGTAGGCTAGAATTAACCTTGTCACCTTGCTCTTTAAGCAAGCGTCCTGCCGCTTACGTGAGAAGCGCGGTACCCTGAGTGTAGATCTTCTAAGACCTCTCGTCTTTTTTCTGGGGTAACACATTTCAGAAGGGGCTGAAGATACCCTTTCTTAAACAGTTCCCCCTTACATATCTCAAAGTTGTACGCCCGTTTTTTCAGTAGGGCCGCCTGGGAGTGATCACTCGGCAAGGTGCCGGTTGTTAAATAGGCTCGGATGTCATCCATCCAAGTTGAGCTTCTATCAAGGATTCCAATAGGTTCCTCCTCAATGCTTTGTTTCTCCATAACTTCCCAGAAAACGGTCCTTGGAGTGTCACAGGAGGCCGAGGATGCCAGTTTAGAGAGGGCGTCCGCCTGGTTATTCTCGGACCTGGGTACTTGAGTTAGATGAAATTCCTCAAGTGACCAGACGCCTGTCTTACCGCCTGTAAATATTTAATCATGGCCGGATGGGTTGCTTCATAATCACCATTATATTGGCTTACTATCAACTGTGAGTCCGAACAGGCAGCTATCTTCCTTGCCCTGGCCGCCTTGCACATGCGGATACCGGCCAGTAGAGCTTCATACTCTGCCTCGTTGTTCCAAGCTTGGAAGTTGAATCGTAGTACATACTCATACCTGTCACCTTCGGGCGACTGACATATGACGTCTGCACCACAACCATTCATAGTAGAGCTCCCGTCTACATAGACCTTCCAGAGTTGGTCTAAAATTTTAGAATTAGAAGGCCGAGTCATTTCTACTATGAAGTCAGCAAATGCTTGCCCCTTCACTGCCTTTCTTGGCTCGAATGTAATTTCAAGGCTTTGTATCTCTATCGCCCATTTGATCATTCGGACTGACGACTTCATGGTTGTCAGGGGCTGCTTGATCGGTTGGTCTGTGTATACCACAACTGGATGCGCCAAAAAATAGGGCTTCAACTTTCTAACTGCCATGGAGAGGGCAAGGCCAAATTTTTCAACCAGGGGGTATCTTAACTCAGCATTCTTCAAGACGTGACTAACAAAATAGACCGGGAGCTGGAAGTCGTCCCTCTCAACAAGGAGGACAGCACTTAGAGCATGGTCAGACACTACTAGATACATATAGAGCACTTCCTTGGGCAACGGACTGACCAGCCTTGGTAAGGAGTGCAAGTGTTCTTTCAGATTTTGGAAGGCCGCCTCAACATCCGGCCCCCATTCAAACATAGCTTTCTTTTTAATTATCTGAAAGAAGTAGAGGCACTTGTCGCCTGCCCGGCTGAGAAATCTCCCCAGGGCCGCAAGACAACCTGTTAATTTCTGGACCTCTCGGACAGTGCGGGGCGACTGCATGTCTATGATCGCTTGTACCTTCTTGGGGTTAGCCTCTATTCCCCTTTGATTGATAAGAAATCCGAGGAACTTCCCAGAATCAACTCCAAAAACACACTTCTTGGGATTGAGCATGACATGGTGCCGCCTGAGTGTGGTGAATGTTTCTCGGAGGTCAGCCAAATGGTCCGTCTGGAGTTTATATTTCACAATCATATCATCTATGTAAGCCTCCACATTCCTTCTAATCTGGTCAAAGAAGACGGTGTTTATTATTCTTTGGAAGGTGGCCGGGGCATTCTTCAGACCAAACGGCATTACCGTGTAACAATATAGGCCCTGATCTGTGACAAAGGCCGTCTTCTCTTGGTCCTTCTTCCACATGGGAATCTGATGGAAACTAGAGTAGGCGTCCATGAAACTCATCAAGGCATGGCCGGCTGTAGAGTCGACTAGACTGTCGATCTTGGGCAATGGATAACTGTCTTTGGGGCATGCCTTGTTTAAGTCCGTGTAGTCCACACACATGCGCTAGGTACCATTCGGCTTCTTTACTAAGACAACATTTGCGACCTAGTCAGGGAAATAACATAGCCGAATGAACCCTGCATCAAGTAACTTTTTAACCTTGGCGGCAGCCGCCTGGCTTCTTTCTTCGCCATGGTTCCTTTTCTTTTGCCTGATCGGCTTCTTTTTAGGATCCACAACCAGCTTATGTACTGCCAGGTCTGGACTTATACCCGGCATCTCATGTACTTCAAATGCGAAGATATCCTTGAATTCCTTCAGGAGTTGGTGAAAATCATCACAAAGCGCAGCAAGAGCAGTTGTCCCAACCTTAATAGTTCGGTCAGGACGTGAGTCGTCTAGAATGACGTCCACATGCTCACCAGCTGGTTGAGGGCGGAATTCGTCTGACTGCTCCTCCGCCAGTGACTGCTATTTTCTTTCTTTTCTCTCGGCCCCCAGTTGGATGACCTTTCTCTTCTTGCCGCCTGCTTCTAGGGCATTCGTTGTTTCCTTGACTTGCTCAAGGTTATTTTCTCCATTGGGACCGGATGCTGCCATAGTAGTCTTGACATCAGAGAGGTAGCACTCCCTCGCCACCTTTTGATCTCCCCTAAGGGAGCCGACTGAACCATCATCTTTCTCAAACTTGAGAAGCATGAGAGATGGGATAATTACAGCTTTTGATTCATTGAGGGTGGGGCGCCCCAAAATCATGTTATAGGCCGTCAGTTCCTCAACAACCAGGTTTCGGACTACCATGTAGCGGCCCTTCCCCTTTTCACCCAGGTGGACAGGAAGGTCCACTCGGTCGATTGGGTTGACGACTCCTCCTCCGAATCCTAATAAAGGATGGGACACAGGATGTATGCTCTCAGACTTGTACTTGAGCTTTGTCAAGCACCTATGACTGATAAGATCAGATGAGCTTCCAGTATCAATGAGGATTCGACCAACTCTTTGGTTGGCCACCTTGCATTCAATCACAACAGGGTCGTCATGCGCCCCCCGAATACCTCCCGAATCTTCTTCAGTGATTACAACATCAGGAAATGAACTTTTAAAGGTTCGGCCTTGGTCAACAGATTAACATCTAGCCGCCTAATGTTATCTTTGTTGCCCCTAATAGTAGGGCCTCCTCCTGCGAAGTCGCCTACTATAGTATAAATGGGCGCTTCGTTAGTGTCAGAGTTGTCAGCTGACTGTTGTCTCCCTTTGGCCGCCTGTTTCTACTTAGGGGGTGGGTTCCCCTTGGAATTTTTGACATAGGAGTCGAGGTCTCCTTTGCATGCCAGGCGATCCAGAAGGCGCTTGAGGCTGATAAATTCATTGTTTTCATGGTCAATGTCCTCGTGATAGTGACAATATTTACTTTGGTTCTGATTGCTGGCAGAACCCTTCATTGCGGCCGGCTTCTCAATAGAGAGTCGGTCCTTGATTTCTAGTAGAATAGCATAGCTATCCTTGTTAAACTCATACTTGGGGGAGTATGGTTTAAATTCTTTTTTCTTCTTGTGGGACGGCTGGTCAGAGGCGTCAGCCACCCACACTTCTTTTCTCTTTTTATCTTCTTTGTTGGCTAACTGCTGAGGTCGGCCTTCTTTATTCTCGAACCTCTTGTGGTCCGTCTGTTTTCCAATATGACAGAGGTCGATCGCCTGTATGTAGGCTTCCGCCTCCATCAATGCTTATTAGAGGGTTGTAATCCTCTTTCTAACGAGGTCAAATTTGAGATTTGACCCGTCCTTCAAGCCTTTGAAAAAAACTGTGTATGCTACCTCATCCGGCAGTCCTTGAATCTGAATTCTCATCAGATTGAACCTCCTAATGTAGGAGCGTAACCCTTCCTTTTCTCCCTGCTGGATGGCCCCTAAATCAAGAGTCGTCTTCTTAGCAGGGATATTCATTGAAAAATTTGACACAAACAGATAGGCGAGCGTCTTAAAGTTATTTATACAATCGTCTGGTAGGTTACCGAACCATTGTTGGGCGACGCCCTTCAAGGTGGCCGGGAAGCATCTACACCAAGTGGCATCACCCAACCCTTGTAGATACATAAGGTTGGTGTACGCCATCAGGTGGTCTTTAGGGTTGATAGTGCCGTCATAGGCTCTTACCAATACATTCTTTACTTTGGTCGGCTGGACAGCCTCTGAGATCTCCTTGGAGAAGGCGGATGGCTGTTCTCCAAGTTGAAGCAACCGAAGTTGCCAGTCCCAAGGCTGGACATTCCTTGCCGCCTGTCCTCCAAAAAGAGTAGGCTGCATGAAATATTGGGACTGCGGTACGTACGACTGAGGTGGCACATACGGGGCTGCTTGGTTTTTCTGGGAAGCGGTGCCGCCTGTTTGGTTCTCTTGGTTTGATCTAGAATACCTCATGGAGGCGTTGTGTAAACTGTCTTGGAAGTCAGACGTGGAGGCCGACTCTAACAGTTGTTGAATTTTCCTTTGCTCGATTATCTTCCGAGCATTAGAGTTTATCTTCTTCGATCCATCCGGCTGAACATGCCTAATGGGCTTCCACTTCCTTGGGGAGGGGAAGCGATACTTGGTCAGATCGATCACTGGCGCCTCCCTCTCCCTAGGTCTAGGATAAGGAGTCGCCTCCCGGTCTTTTACAGCTTTCTTCCTCCTAGACTGGGAGGGTATTCTAGCCGACTGCTCCTTTGGTGGAACTGTCGCCCTGTTATTGATGAGCTCTTGGATCTCTCCCTTGAAAGTACTCATGAGAGTCATGAGTTATGTCCTAGTTATAGGAGCAGATCCTTCGGCTGCCTGTTGAGTCTCAAGCGGTGGGCCGGCTGTCTGACTGGGTCCAGCCTGGCAGTCCTCCCGTTCCCTCCTTTCGGTGGGACGGGTGCGTCGGGCCCCTAAGGTCCCGTCAGAGGCCGTGTAAGTCTCGACTTCGACCTCATTATCAGTATCTTGGTCAGTGTAGACCTGAGGGTCGTCCATGGGACGCTTCTCACTTTGGGTCGGTACAGACTGTGGTTCCATCTCGAAAGTACTCTCCCCACATACGGCGCCAAAATTTTTCGGGGTTTTCTAATGTCCTGCGGGAGAGTTACAATTCCGAGACTAGATCCTTGCTCCTGTACCTGCAAAACAACGGAGACTCCAGATGGTGGGAGCTCCGCCTCCGACGACCAAGTTAGTACTTGTATGTGGAGTAAATGGTGCGAAAAATAAAGAGGGGTGATCTGGTTCCTCTAGGGGAGGAGTGATCGGGAAGTGTAAATAATGCTAAGTCTGGTCTAGCAAATAGTATGCACGTGTGTTTAGGCTTCTCTAGGTGAGAGTAATTAATGTTGTGTATTGTGTTAATCTGTCAATAAAGGAGACTAATTATTGTATTTATAGTCTCGGGATGCGTGCCCAATACTAGGTTTAGGTGAACCTAGGACTGATTGGGCCTTTCTCGGAAATCGGGCCTTGGAAGCCGTTTTCCAGGTTGGCATATAGCAGGCCACATGGCGTGGCGCGATTGGTCCATGCTGGACTGATTATTGCCTGACACGTGGCAGGCCCTGGCTGGTCCATGTGACGGACACATGGCATAACCTGATTGATCCACGTGGCAGACTATGATTGGGCAGGGAAAATCCGTAATCAGGACCAGAATAGTAGCTTTTGACTTTGTTAAAAGGTATAAGGTGGAAAATGTTAGGGTTCTTCTTCTTGGAAGAAACTATGGGAAGGGGGGAAGCTATTAGAAAAGTGAGTAACAATTCTTCGTTCGTTTTATCAAATGAGCAAACAATTCTTTGTTGATTTATCAAATGAGCTGATTAAAAATTTATAACATAGAAAATGATTTAAAACATATGATAAACCTATTAGCTCAAATGGTTAAGCACTATGCAAATACATAGGGAATGTAGGTTCGGTTTCTACATAGGTTATCTCTATAAACAAAATAGTTTAAAAAAAAAAATCAATTTCGTACTAAATTATATGAGCAAAAAAATGGTTTGAAATGATTTATAATTAAATAAACTTTGTTACAATTTAACTCTCATACAAACTTGTGTCTCCACATTATTACAAAAATGAACCTACGTGGGATTCGAACCCACATCTTTTGTGCATTTGCACAATGCTCTACCCTCGAGCTAGTAGGCTAACGTATTTAAAACATTCAAACACACTCACAAATGAGCATTAATTTGACAAAATGAGCAAGAATCATTTGCTTATTTGACAAATGAGCATTAAATAGTTTGCTCATTTGACAAAGGAGCGTTGAATTTTTTTGCTCATTTGACAAATGAGCACAAAATAATTTCTCATTTGACAAATGAGCAAAAAATTAATTGCTCATTTTGACAAATTATTTGCTCATTTTTGACAAATAGTAAAGAATAAAAATTACGGATTTTTCATGAAATACCACTGAGTTTTTCGAAAATTCTCTGTTTCGGGGTTTTCTGATGTCCTGCGGGAGAGTTACAATTCCGAGACTGGAACCGGACGCCTGTACCTGCAAAACAAACGGATGCTCCGGATGATTGGAGATCCGCCTCCGACGGTCAAGTTAGCACTTGATTAAGGAGTAATTAATGCGGAAATAAAATTGATTGGGTCTCTCTAGGTGAGAGTGTTAAATGTGCGTAATCCCCCTTAATGAGGATTAAGGGAGGTATTTATAACCTTGGGAAACGTGTCAATCCTAGGTTTAGGTTAACCTAGGGCTGATTGGGCTTCCCTTGGAAGTTGGGCCTAGGTGGCCGGTTTCTCCATTAGGCATGGAGGATGCCACGTGTCATGACATAATAGGTCCAGGGTGGACGAATAGGCGTGTTCCACATGGCAAACCCTGACAGTTCCAACTGGGGGACACTTGGCAGGACCTGATTGGCCCACGTGGCGCATTCCGATTGGTGGGAGAAAAATCCCCTAATCATTTGCCCCTCACAGGTGGCACGTGACTGGTCACGTGTTACCTGTGACAGGTGTCGCACTGTGACAGGCGTCGGCCTGCTACAGGTGTCACTCGGCGAAAGGCCGAGAGATTCTCCCGCCCAAATTTTGAATTTTGGAAGTGACCCTTCGACTTCTCACTTCGCCTATATAAGGGGGTGCTGACTTCAGTCATTTTCACATTTGAGAACTTTTAGAGAGAACATTCGGACCCCTTAACTTGCTCTGACATTTCGGACCCTTTCTGCCTACCGCCTGCTCTGACAAGCCGACTACACAAGATTTCCAGAACTCCGTCAACTTCACTCGTTCTGGTAACCGTCGGTTCTCTTACTCTTAATTTTTTCTTTATTTTATTCTTTTTTGAAATGGCACCACGGAAGCACACGACACGACCTAGGTTAGTGATCAGCCGGTCACCGGGGACGGCTGAATCTAGGACTAGGAGTGCCGCCTGCCCTTTTCCGGACCCATCTTTGCCCTTTATACAAAGTCCGACTGTCTCTGTGTCTATGCAGAACATGATGGCCAGAACAAAAAGAACTGCTAGGATTTCGAACTCAGACGGATCCTCCCACAGGGTGCCGATTAGTGAAACATCTGACCAGGCGCCAGATGTGGAAGTGAACCAAAGGGGCTTGAAAGCCGACAGTTCTGAGGGAGGAGTCAAAGTGACCCCTTCCAATTTTACAGTTGACAAGTCTACATTCTCTCCTGCTCCTTTTGAAGGAGAGGAGGCGGGCCCCTCGAGGAGAGGGGAGGAGTCGTCCTCTTCGGACTCGTCAGAGGACGAATCCGAGTCTAACTCTTCTGGTCATGCTTCTCTGGACACAGAAGAGAAAAACAGCCGCCTACAAGAGGCGAGACTTTCTCACGCAGTTGAGAAGGGGGACAATTGGGCGGAGCCATCCGCCTCTTACCGAGAGCAGAATACCCCCTACTACTGCACTGTCCCACGGGGCCGGATCACGGCCATGCAAGAGAAAGTGGGGAGCTTTATTGCGAACCACCCAATGGGCCCCGGCTTTTTAGTTTTCGTGTCGGATCCAGAAGACACAGTCGTCTGGCCGGCTGGTACTAGTTATGATAGCGCCTGCTTTGGCTGCTACGAGGTGGCCATCAGGGCTGGGCTGCGCTTCCCACTACATCCGGCTGTTCAGCGGATCTTGGATGGGTATGAGTTGGGGTTATGGCAGTTAGCCCCAAACTCCTGGGTCAACGTACTCGGCTATGTGGCCGGGTGCGAACTGCACGGGGTGGAGCCAAACTTCGAGGCTTTCGCCCACATGAACTACCTCAGCCGGACCCCTAAGGCAGGCGGTATTGGCTGGTATCAATTGACGAGCCACAGAGGCTACCTCATGACAAGAGGTAAAGCAAACAAGTGGAAGGATTGGCGAAACACCTTCCTTATCATTGAAAGTTCAGACACAGAGCTGAACAAGCGCTTCAACAAGTGGAACAGGAATCCGCCTCTTCTTGCAGGCGGCCGCAGCATGCCGCCTGTTCCCCCCAAAGCCAAGAAAGAGATCCTGGATAAAGGACTCTTTAAAGTAGAGTCGAGGGTCGACTCTACTACAGGGGTACGAGAGCAAGTACCCCTGCACTGCGTCCCGAGCTTCAAATGGCTCTATGACGAGTACTTTTTGGCCGCCTGTGGCCTTAGCAGTCGGTGTTCAAGAGGTAGCCGACCTGTCGAATACTCTGTTTTTACATGCATTACTGTTATGACTTTTTATTAACTTTGCTATTTGTTTTTGCAGCGGACGCCATGACCAAAATTACCGCATCCAAGACTGCGGCGGCCATGTTGCGGGCCTCCATCATGCAACAGTCCTCAACCGACTCCCCCAACAAGGGGGCGCCCTTGGTGAGCTCCGAACCTTTCACTCTCTTTTTGGAGTTGGGTTTATGCATATACTGACCGAGTGTTTTTTTTTTTTTTTTTTTTTTTTTAGACGGGCACTCCAAGAGCCTCTTCTTCCCAACAGCCGTACTCCAAGACCCGGAGGACGACTGTTGCGAGCTCTCCTGGTTCTGCCAGGAAACATGCGGCGGCTGAGAAACAACCGTCCACTCCTTCTAAAACTCCAATCGGGCCGCCTAGAAGTATGAAGCTGTCTTTGTGAATTTAGACTTGCTCCCTTCTTTACTAGGTATAACTCGTTTGTTTATAATTGATGCAGCCGGCCCTCAGGAGCCGGACTTGGTCGAGGTGGCCAACTCTATGATCAAAGCCGTTCCTCCAGCTGAAAGGGAGGCGGTCAGGGGTGTCGGCACCCTTGACCTAGACGGGATTGCAGGGGTCCTTGCTGAGGTATACTTATCATATTTTTGGTTATTTGATTTCCAGGACGCCTATTTTTTGTTTGGAAACTGACGCCTGCTCCCTTTTACTTAGGCCCTGCTCCGAGTGAACGGCCTTCGCAAGCCGCTTGACAGGAAGAACAAAGAGGTAAAGGCTGCAAAAGCTATGACCGCCTCTGACTGTGATAAGGAAATGTTTCAAATTGCCCAAAATGAGATTTTGACAATTGATATTCTTTATTATCAGGCGCAGGCTACTTCTGCTATCCGGGCTCAGTTAGAGGCGGCCCAGAAGAAAAATAGTGAGCTGGAGGCGACCATCAACAATCTCAAGGCCGAGCTGAGACCTCTTCGCCAAAAAATGTCCTCATACGACACCTTGGAGAAATCCTTGGCGCACGTTAAGGAACGCCTGGTGACCCAGGAGAAGAGTCTTACTCAGGAGCTCTCGGCAAAGGCCGAGCAAGAAAAGAAGGAGCTGGTCCGAGAGATGATGGAAGACTCTGCTCAGATCCAGCGCCTGACCTGGGGCCGCCTCTTCCCCAATGCCGACTTTTCCTCTCGGGAAAAAACGTACCGCCAGTGCTCTGATAGATATAATCAAGAGATCCTGGCGGTTGCTGAGGACGAGGCGTTGGAGGAGGAGGAGCCGGTAGTGGCGCTTGTGCCGCTTGGGGGTGATGCATCGAAGAAGGATGCAGCTGAAGCCGAGTCCAGCAAAAAGAGTGCTGACCAGGCGGCAGCTGCTACTATTGAAGATCTGCCCCCTTCTTAAGCTTAATGTCTTCTTTTTACGGCCTGCGTGCCGTTTGTTTCTATTTACCCGGCCAGGGGGCCGGGGTTCTGAATATTTTGCCGGTCTTCATGACCGGCTTCCTTTTGTTATCTTTTACCCGGCCAAGGGGCCGGGGGTATGAATGTTTATGCCAGTCCTTCGAATTTGTTTCGTTTTGAATCTGTTAAAATTTGTTAAGTATCGAAACTCTGATATCAAATTGCATACTTATACCGATTGTTTTGCATGGCCGATAGTTGTGGACAGGTACAAGGTAGTTAATCACACCACCTATGCCCCCGGACGACTGGTTGTCTGTTTCAAGGCTAAGCGATCAGTCGGCCACTTTAAAGACTGGATCTCCTTCAACCAAGTAGGAAGGTGGTTTCCTACCTGCCTTGTTTGTTTTTTTTTTGTTTTTTAAGCTAGAGACTCTAGTCGGTCCAGGCCGACTGTTCCCCGCCACATTTAATCTAGTGTGAACAGGCGCTGTATGAACACGTTTTTAGCTTCATACTAAATTTTTAAGGAGTGACCAAGTAAACATAATTGTTACCTAGTCGCCAAGTGACTGAGTAGTAGAAAATTGAATGAAACATCAAACTTTTATTAAGTAGCCCTCGACTATTTACATCATTCAAAAGAAATATTTCTTAGGATTATCTACATTCCAGGTTCGAGGCAACGGTTGGCCGTCTGGTGTTTCCAGACGGTAGGTACCGTCCCTAACCTCTTCATAGATTCGGTAGGGTCCTTCCCAGTTGGGAGTTAATTTCCCAGACTCATTAGCCCTACCAACTGCTTCCATTTTTCTAAGTACAAAGTCCCCCACTTTGAGTGGACGCCTGTGTACTTTTTTGTTGTATGATCTGGTCATTCTCAGGCGGTAAATTTCATGGCGCACGACAGCATTGCCCCTCCTTTCTGGGAGTGAGTCTAATGCCAGGCGCATGGCTTCCCAGTTTGCCTCTTCGTCATATAGCATTACTCGAAGAGTCGGCTCGTAGTGTTCAATTGGAAGAACAGCTTCCGCACCATAAGTTAGGAGGAATGGAGTTTCTCCAGTCGCCCCTTTTTCAGTCGTCCTAATGGCCCAGAGAACATGTGGTAATTCATCTGCCCATAGGCCGCCTGCTCGTTCAATCTTTTTCTTGAGACCGTCTGAGATGATTTTATTAAAGGCTTCTACCTGGCCGTTTGCTTGTGGACGGCCAACCGATGCAAAGTGGTGTGCAATTCCTTGGTCACCCAACCAGCTTTTGAGAACAGGCGTCTCAAATTGGGGACCATTATCAAAAACCATAGACATGGGAACCCCGAACCGAGTGATGACATTTTTCCAGATGAATGAAATTACATCCTTCGTCTTGATTCCCTTTACAGCCTCCGCCTCCACCCATTTAGTGAAGTAGTCGACTGCAACAAGTATGTACCTCCTTCCGCCTGTAGCAGGCGTATAGGGACCCAGAATATCCATGCCCCACTTAGCAAACGGTAGTGGGCTATGAATGGTAGTAAGGTTAGTAGCCGGACGGTGAATTAGTTTGTCAAACCTTTGGCACTTGTCACATTTTTTCACCATCTCCATTGCATCTGCTTCTAAAGTAGGCCAAAAGTAGCCCTGCCGCCTTGTCTGTTGAGCAAGCGACCTACCGCCTATATGGGAAGCGGAGTAACCAGAGTGAAGATCGTCTAATATCTCTCGTCCCTTTTCTGGAGTAACACACTTTAAGTAGGGTTGAAGGTACCCTCTTTTGTGAAGTTCTCCCTCTATCATTTCAAAATTGGCTGCCCGTTTTTTCAGCGCTGCCGCCTGGTGATGATCATCCGGCAGGGTACCGTCTGTCAGATATGCCCTGATTGGATCCATCCAGGTTGAGCTTCTATCTAGGATTCCAATAGGGTCTTCCTCGATGCTTCTCTTCTCCATTACCTCCCAAAAAACAGTTCGAGGAGTATCACAAGAGGCGGACGATGCTAATTTTGAAAGTGCATCCGCCTGGTTGTTTTCTGATCTCGACACTTGAGTCAGATGAAAATCTTCAAGGGATCCGACTGCTTGTCGTACCGCCTGTAAATACTTGATCATGGCCGGATGGGTTGCTTCGTATTCGCCATTATACTGACTCACTATCAATTGTGAATCGGAACAGGCGTTTATCTTTCGTGCCCCTGCCGCCTTGCACATGCGGATTCCGGCTAGTAAAGCTTCATATTCTGCCTCATTGTTTGAGGCCTGAAAACTGAAGCGTAGAGCATACTCGTACCTGTCGCCCTCTGGCGACTGACATATAACGCCTGCTCCACAACCATTTGAAGTAGAGCTTCCATCCACATATACCTTCCAGATTTGTTCTGGATCTCGAGAATCAGGGGGACGAGTCATCTCAACAATAAAGTCAGCAAAGGCTTGCCCCTTCACTGCTTTTCTAGGCTCGAAAGTAACTTCGAGGCTCTGTATTTCTATGGCCCATTTGATCATTCGGCCCGACGACTCCATGGTGGTCAGTGGCCGCTTGATAGGTTGATCTGTATACACAACGACTGCATGTGCCAAAAAGTAGGGCTTCAATTTTTTAACAGCCATGAAGAGTGCAAGACCAAATTTCTCCACTAAGGAATACCTCAACTCGGCATCTTTTAGTACATGACTAACAAAGTAGACCGGTAGCTGACAGCCGTCTCTTTCAGCAAGAAGAACAGCGCTTAACGCATGATCAGAGACGGCCAGGTACATGTAGAGTACTTCTTTGGGCAAAGGGCTGACCAGCCTCGGCAAGGAATGCAAGTGAACTTTCAATTTCTGGAAGGCCGCCTCAGCATCCGGCCCCCATTCAAACCTTGCCTTCTTCTTAATGGCTTGGAAGAAGTATAAGAATTTGTCGCCTGATCGGCTTAGAAATCTTCCCAAGGCCGCCAGACAACCTGTTAACTTCTGAACCTCTCGGACGGTACGAGGCGACTGCATGTCGATGACCGCCTGCAGCTTCTCAGGGTTCGCTTCTATTCCTCTCTGATTGATAAGGAATCCGAGAAATTTCCCAGACTCAACTCCAAATACACATTTCTTGGGATTGAGCATGACATGGTGCCGCCTGAGTGTGGCGAAAGTTTCTCGGAGGTCCGACAGATGATCTATCTGAAGCTTAGACTTGACAATCATATCATCAATGTATGCCTCGACGTGTCTCCCAATCTGATCAAAGAACAGTGTTTATCATTCGCTGGAAGGTGGTCGGGGCATTCTTAAGACCGAACGGCATGACCGTGTAACAGTATAACCCTTGATCAGTGACGAAGGCCGTCTTCTCCTGATCTTTCTTCCATAAAGGAATTTGATGGAAACCAGAGTAGGCGTCCATAAAGCTCATCAAAGCATGGCCGGCTGTTGAGTCGACCAGGTTGTCAATTTTAGGCAGAGGGTAACTGTCTTTGGGGCATGCCTTGTTTAAGTCTGTGTAGTCTACACACATTCGCCAGGTGCCATTCGGCTTTTTTACAAGCACCACATTTGCAACCCAGTCTGGGAAGTAACATTGCCGAATGAACCCTGCATCAAGTAGTTTTTTAACTTCGGCGGTTGCCGCCTGACTTCTTTCTTCGCCATGGTTCCGTTTCTTCTGCCTTACCGGCTTCTTTTTCGGATCCACAGCCAGCTTATGTACCGCCAGGTCAGGACTAATGCCTGGCATTTCGTGGACTTCGAATGCAAAGATGTCCTTGTATTCTTTCAATAGTTTGTGAAAATCGTCACCCAGGACTCTCAGAGCAGTCGTCCCAACTTTGACTGTTCGCTCAGGACGTGAGTCGTCTAAGATCAAGTCCGTATGCTCACCAGCCGGCTGAGGGCGGAATTCATCCGACCGCTCCTCTGCCAATGATTGCTATTTTCTGTCTTTTCTTGCGGCCCCCGTCTAGGCTGCCTTTCTCTTCTTGCCTCCTGCTTCTTGAACAGGCGCACTCTCCTTGACATTGTCAAGGTCTGTTTTTCCACCACTTGACCCAGCGGCCATGAAAGTGGACTTGATATCCGAGAGATAGCACTCTTGGGCCATCCTCTAATCTCCCCTTAGGGACCCGACTGTTCCATTATCCCTCTCAAACTTGAGCAACATAAGAGATGGGATTATAACAGCCTTGGAATTATTCAGGGTTGGTCGTCCCAGAATCATGTTGTAGGCCGAGAGTTCTTCTACTACCAGAAACCGGACTACCATGTGTCGTCCTTCCCCTTTTTCACCCAGGCGGATGGGTAAATCCAGTCGTCCCACTGGGTGGACGACTCCTCCTCCAAACCCTACTAAAGGGTGGGATGCCGGATGTATGCAATCAGTCGGATATTTTAGTTTTGACAGACATTTGCTACTGATAAGATCTGAAGAGCTTCCAGTATCTATAAGGATTCGGCCAACTCTCTGGTTGGCCACTTTACATTCAATAACGATAGGGTCGTCATGCGGCCCCCTTACCCCTCCTAGATCTTCTTCAGTGATGACAATCTCAGGAAATGAATATTTGGGGGGCCGTTGTTGGTGAACGGAATTTACATCTAGCCGCCTGATATTGTCTTTGTTGCCCCTAATAGTGGGACCGCCTCCTGCGAAGCCGCCTGCAATGGTGTAGACGACTGCATCATCTGTATCAGAGCTGTCGGCCTGTTGACTTTTTTTGGCCGACTGCTTTTTCGAGGAAGTGTTCCCAGTAGATTTCTTGACATAAGAGTCAAGATCGCCTTGCTCAGCCAGGCGGTCCAGATACCGCATGAGACTGATGCATTCGTTGGTGTGATGACCAACATCTTCATGATAATCACATAATTTTTCTTGGTTCTGGTTGCTTGCAGAACCCTTCATGGGGACCGGCTTCTCAATTGAGATCCGTCCCTTGATTTCCTTTAGGATAGCTTGGCTATCCTTGTTAAACGCATACTTTGGGGAGTATGGTTTGAATTCTTTTTTCTTCTTCTGGGTCGGCTGTTTAGAGGAATCAGCCGCCCAGACCTCTTTTCTTTTCTTCTCATCTTTGTTCGACAACTATTTCTGTCGTCCTTCTTTTTTGTCGAACCTTTTCCCGTCCGACTGTTTTGTACTACAAACATCAGTCGCCTGTATATAGGCTTCCGCTTCAATCAAGGCCTCTTGAAGAGTCGCCACCCTCTTTCGGACCAAATCAAATTTGAATGTCGATCCGTCTTTGAGGCCTCTGAAAAATTCAGTATAGGCTACCTCATCCGGTAACCCTTGAATCTGTATTCTCATCAGGTTAAACCGCCTGATGTAAGAACGAAGCCCCTCCTTCTCGCCCTGCTGAATCGTTCCTAAATCAAGGGTCGTCTTCTTCGCAGGTATGTTCATGGCAAAGTTGGAGGTGAATAAGTAAGCAAGCGTCCTGAAGTTATTCACACAACCAGTCGGCAGGTTGCCGAACCATTGTTGTGCGATTCCTTTGAGAGTCGCTGGGAAACACTTGCACCAAGTGGGATCATCCAACCCTTGAAGGTACATCAGGTTGGTGAATTCCATCAAATGGTCTTCTGGGTTAGTAGTGCCGTCAAAGGCGCCTACTAATACATTTTTCACTTTGGCCGGCTGAGCGGCTTCAGCAATTTCCTTGGAGAAGGCCGACGACTGTTCCCCAAGTCTAAGCAACCGTAGCTGCCAGTCCATAGGTTGGACATTCTTTGCTGCATGCCCATCAAACAGAGGTGGCTGCAAAAAATATTGTTGTTGCGTTACAAATGGTAAGTTTGGTACCGCCTGGTCACTATGAAAGCCGGACTGACGGGAGGTGCCGCCTGACTGACTCTCATGATACGACTGAGTATACTTCATCGAGGTATTGCGTAGACTGTCTTGGAAGTCTGAAGTAGAGGCCGACTCTGACAATCGGTCATTCTTCTTCTGTTCTAGCAATAACCAAGCATCTGTGTATGTTTTCTTCGACCCGTCCGCCTGAATATGACGAACAAGTTTCATCTTTCCTGGAGTAGGAAAGCAGTACTTTGTGAAATCAAGGGCAGGCGGCTCCCACTTCCTAGAGTTAGGATGAGGGGTCGCCTCTCGCCCTTGAACTGGCTTCCTCTTCCCTGAAGTGGAAGGTTTCTTAGCCGACTGCTCCTTGGCCAGAGCAGGCTTCTTGTTGAGCAACTCTTGAAGCTCTCCCTTGAAGCCCCTCATGAAGGTCATGAGTTCGTTTCTTGTAATGGGAGAAGACCCATCAGCCGGCTGCTGCTGAACAGGCGGTGCGCCGGCTGGATCACTGAGTCCAGTTTGAAGATGTTCCCATTCCCTCCTTTCGGTATGACGGGTGCGTCGGGCCCTTAGGGTCCCGTCTGAAGCTGTGTGAGCTTCAACTTCAAATTCTTCCTCAGTATCATGGTCCAACTGAACTTGAGGGTCGTCTAGGGGACGCCTCTCTTCAGGAGTCGGTACAGACGTGGATGCCATCTCAGAAGTACTCTCCCCACAGACGGCGCCAAGATGTTTCGGGGTTTTCTGATGTCCTGCGGGAGAGTTACAATTCCGAGACTGGAACCAGACGCCTGTACCTGCAAAACAAACGGATGCTCCGGATGATTGGAGATCCGCCTCCGACGGTCAAGTTAGCACTTGATTAAGGAGTAATTAATGCGGAAATAAAAGTGATTGGGTCTCTCTAGGTGAGAGTGTTAAATGTGCGTAATCCCCCTTAATGAGGATTAAGGGAGGTATTTATAACCTTGGGAAACGTGTCAATCCTAGGTTTAGGTTAACCTAGGGCTGATTGGGCTTCCCTTGGAAGTTGGTCCTAAGTGGCCGGTTTCTCCATTAGGCATGGAGGATGCCACGTGTCATGACATAATAGGTCCAGGGTGGACAAATAGGCGTGTTCCACGTGGCAAACCCTGACAGTTCCAACTGGGGGACACTTGGCAGGACCTGATTGGCCCACGTGGCGCATTCCGATTGGTGGGAGAAAAATCCCCTAATCATTCACCATATACCACACAAAATTTTTTAATACACCAAATACCGACCACTAAGTTTTTGGTAAATGTCACAACATACCATTAATGACTAATGGACGTTAACACCGTTAGTCATTAAGGCTAATAATGCCACGTGGCAGCTTGTGGTTGGTTTCCTTCTAAATTATTTAATTTTAGAATAATTATTTAATTTATTATCAAACAAAAAAAATAAAAACCAAAAAATAACAAAAAATAATAAAAAGTAACAAAAATTATTATAAAAAAACAAAAACAAAACCTGCTGCCAGCTTGTCACTAGCCCACCACCACCACCAGCCAGGCCATTCCGGCCACCTCACCGCCAAACCCCTTGCCGTCGAGGTTAAAAACGACAGGCGCCGGAGGCCGGCGGCCTTCCACCCCTTCCTTCCCCTTTTCGATTCTGGCCACCCCACCCAAAACCCCCTTCCCCATCCCTTTTAGAATTTCGGCCACCTACCCAAAACCCCCTTCCCCTCCCCTTTTCAATTCCGGCCACCCACCCAAAACCCCTTTCCCCTCCCCTTTTCGACTATTTCCGGTCAACCCACCATCCCACGAAACCCTTCCCCTTCCTATTTTCGGCTGCCGAAACCCCTAAAATCCTCTCTAAAGTGTTACGGGTGGTTTTGGGGGTGGAGGGAGGCGAGGGATACGGTTTCGGTATATGGTTTCGGGGGTGGAGGGAGGTGAGGGAGGTTAGTGTTACAGGTGGTTTCGGGGGTGGAGAGAGCCGTTTTTGTGGAGGTGGAGCGGTTTTAGGGGAGGTTTCAGGAGCTGGGGTTAGGGATGGGGTGGTTCAAAGAGGGCCAGGGAGGGGAGTGCCACCACCAGTGGTTGTGGGCTGGTGTTGGCTTGTTTTTTTTTCCCTCTTTTTGTCTATTAATCTTACTTTAATTTTTTAAAAGTTAGTTAATTAAATAAATAACATTAATAATCACCAATTACAAGCTGCCACGTGGCATAATTAACATTAATGACTAACACCGTTAACGAGAATGGTATGTTGTGACATTTACCAAAAACTCAGTGGTATTTGGTGTATTAAAAAATTTTGTGTGGTATATGGTGAATTTTTGAAAAACTCAGTGGTATTTCATGAAAAATCCGTAAATATTAATTTTTGACAAAATGAGCCAAAATTATTGTTTTGCAATATTATAACCTGTAATTTTTTGTAAATATCAATGAAGTAAGATCAAATTTTAGCAAATGAGCAAATAGTTAGTTGCTCATTTGTAAAATGAGCAAATAGTTAGTTGCTCATTTGTAAAATGAGCAACTACTTAGTTGCTAATCTAACAAATGAACGAAAACTTAGTTGCTCATTTGTCAAATAAACAATTAATTTCTTTGCTCATTTGTGAAATGAGAAACCATTTGTTTGCTCATTTGTCAAATAAGCAAATACTTTTTTTTTTTGAAGGAAATAAGAAAATAATTAGTTACTCATTTGTAAGAGGAAAATTTGATTCTAATAATCCCACCTTTAACCGGTTCGCTGCTAATAATCCCACCTTTTGATTATTATCTAATTCCTACCTTTGGGGAGTATTCTCTTCTAATGGTCCCTTATGATCGGTAACTTGTTGTTTGGGTAAGGGTTTTTTTTTTTTTAAAAAAAAAAAAAAATTCTTGGCCACCGGGAGGTAAGAAAAAATATTAATTTTTTTATTTTTGTTTTCAAAATGATCAGGAAGAAGGAAAGGGAGAAAAAAAATTACTTTTTAAATTTTTTTTTTAAGAAATATAAAATAAATATATTTTTTTTAAAAAACAAAAAAATCCTTGGCCACCAGGAGGTAAGAAAAAAAATTTATTATTTTTATTTTCAAAAAGATAAGGAAGAAGGAAAGGGAAAAAAAATACTTTTTAAATAATTTTTTAAAAGAAATATAAAAAAATATTTTATTTTTTTTTAAAAAAAAAACCTTGGCCACCAGGAGGTAAGGAAAAAAATATTTTTGTTTTCAAAACGATAAGGAAGAAGGAAAGGGAAAAAAATTACTTTTTAAATTTTTTTTTTAAAAGAAATATAAAAAAATATTTCGACGAATCACAAAGTAACACGTGACATATTAACCCATTACACCGGTCACCAATAGGTTAGGGACCATTAGAAGAGAATGCCCCCTAAAGGTGGGATTATTAGCAGCGAACCGGTTAAAAGTGGGATTAATAGAATCAAATTTTCCTTTGTAAAATAAAAGCAAACATTTCTTTGATCATTTAATTTGGGAAATGGGCAATCAATTTTTTGCTCATTTAGCAAATGAGTAAATAGTTAGTTGTTCATTTGTCAAATGAGCAAATACTTATTTGTTAATTTAACAAATGAGCAAAAACTTAGTTG
This sequence comes from Chenopodium berlandieri, assembly GCA_034703905.1. NCBI lineage: Eukaryota > Viridiplantae > Streptophyta > Magnoliopsida > Caryophyllales > Amaranthaceae > Chenopodium > Chenopodium berlandieri. The sequence continues at coordinate 17,111,374 of CM068287.1, forward strand.
CTCATTTGTCAAATGAGCAAACATTTCTTTAATCATTCATTAAATCAACAAACATTTCTTTGCTCATTTGTGAAATGAGCGAACATTTCTTTGCTCAGTTGTGAAATGAGCAAATAATTAGTTACTCATTTGTAAAATAAGCAAACATTTCTTTGATCATTTGGGAAATGAGCAATCAATTTTTTGCTCATTAACCAAATGAGCAAATAGTTAGTTGCTCATTTGTAACAGATATATACCCTTTCCAAATGTAACATATGTAATCTACAGACATCACAAGGAGACAAATTAATGAAGCACATAAGATCAATGAGAAAGTTTATATTTGATAATAGTACAGAAGTCTGGTTTGAGACTCTGAGATCCCTCTTCAGACTATAGCATAACAAAGCCAATATATTCCGACGGAAATAAAATCCGTCAGAAATTTCCAACGGAATATTCCGTCGGAATATAATGATATTAAAAATAAAAATAAAAATAAAAACCCTAACATCAACCACCGTTTCTTTCTCTTTCTCTCTCCTTCTCATTTCTCTTTCTCTAGCGGCCCACTCTTTCTCTTCCTCCTGTTTCTCTCTCGTCCTCTGTTTCTATCTCCGCCTCCTCCATCTCTTCTTTCTTCTCTTTCCTCTTCTCTCTCTGGTCTTCTTCTCCTTCTCTTTCCCTCCCTCATCTCCCTCATATAATTAGAAAAGTAGAATGTAGATGCCATTACTAACATTTACTATTTTCTCGGTCTTCTTCTCATTTTCTTGTCTTTTTCCTCTTCTCTCTCCGTTCACCACCAACATCAAGCCAACAACCACAACCACCATCTACCGCAACAAACTTGGGCAACAACAACCACCGTCGCGAGCTACCAGTCTCAAGGTTTTTTTTTAGATCTTGTAATTTAGGTTTAGTGTAGATCTAGTTAATTTTGTATGGATTTGTAATATTAAATTAGTTTATAAAATTTATGATAAAATTGTATATTCATATTTTTTTTTTAATCTTCGTTGGTTAATTATCACTTTTTAAAAAAAAAATTATGAAATTCTGATTAATATGTAGATCTGGTTTTGATTTTTTTTTTGTGGTATTTTTTTTATGTTGTGTTAATCTTCGTATTTTTGGGGTTAATTTTCGGTTTATTGGGGTTGATTTTCCTATTTTTTGGGTTAATTTCGGTTTTTACAGAATTTTTGGAATGGTGGTTGTGTGTGGTGGTGTCGATGGTGGTGGGGTAGGGTGGGGGCTGGTGTGAGTTATGTGCTGGGTGATTTCGGTTTGGTGTGGGTGGGGTTTTGGTAGGGGTAGGTGGTTCCGATTTGGTGTGGGTGGGGTTTTGGTAGGGGTGGCTTTGGGTGGTGGTAGGGGCTGTTTTGGGTGGCTGCTGTTGGGGTGGTTTTGGGTGGGGTTTTGGGATGGTCGATGGTTTCGATTTGGTGTGGGTGGGGCTTAGGTACGGTGTTGGTGGATCTGGGTGGTTAGGGCTGGATTAGGGGGGTTGGGGCTGTAAGAGGTGGTGCAAGGTTTTTTTTTTTTTTTTTTTTGCAGCTTCCGACGGAATTTCCGTCGAAAATTTCCGGCGGATTTATTATCCATCGGAAATTTCCGACGGACTTTTCGGTGCCCGAAAACCTCTTCCGACGGACTTTCCGCTGGAAAACAATGTTCCGACGGAATTTCCGTCGAAAAAGGTCAATTTTCCTACAACAGCTCTGCCGACAACCCTTTCTGACAGAAATTCCGTCGGAACAGTGTTTTCCGACGGAATTCAAGGTGATTCCGACGGAATTTTTTCGTCAGAAATGGTCTGTTTTCTTGTAGTGCAAGTGCTAGTACTGCTAGATTTGATAATGATTAAATGATAACACATAATCATCAATATATATCATTGCGAAATGAATCAAATGTACAAAACTATATGACTATTGCCTGAAGTATCCAAGGCATTAAGTTATAATGTACTTATCAATTACATTAGGACTCGGGAACATGGGAAACCTAGACATTTCTTGGCAAAACAATCAATCAATAAACATTCAGCTCTTCTCCAAGCAAAAATGAGACATTCGATCACGCAGAGATAATCAGATAACTTTTGATATAATCAATTTGAAAGATCGGATATATGTAAAATACCGAAACGAGGAACCAATCATGAGAGGCCAAATGGTTTTGGCAGAGGCTCAAACCCATTTTCAAAAATGGAACACTGCTCAAACATATCATCCACGCTATGCAGCCAAGTAGTGTTCTTCATATCCTCTTTTAGTAGGATTGCGTCATATCAGGTGCTCTCGTACATGTCTGCTCCAGTCAATCTCCCAAACAACCTGCCATTTTCTTCTTTCTTCCCGTTCTCAAGCAACCCAGTAGCATGTGTACCATTCTCTAGAATAGATCCATTACTACTAAGTGATGGACTTCCATTACTGTTGATAAATGTTGGACTGCTAGACCCGTGACCGGTTTGGATTTTGGATGGAGCAGACCGGATGCTTTGAGGGAACAAGGAGGTACTTGGAACTGGGCGCATGCTCCCTGAACCATTTCTAATATCCTACATAAGCAGTACAAAGCAAAGCAAGGAGTTATTTAAAACCAATTGTACACAGACATTCCATTTTCCGAGTGGGAATTCCAGCTAGTACACAAAGCATGTCAAAGAATGAAAGACGAAAGCACACATACAAGGGGACTAATTCTTTCCAATAATAAAGATGAAATCAATCGTCATTTGTTGCAGACAGCCCACCATAGAGAACGAAGTGAGAGCATAATATACGATTGAGACATAAATTCAAGCGAGATATAAACATATCAAAGGTAATATGAAGACTTTAAGGCACAAGTTACTGATTACAAGTACAGAAACCGGTCACACAGTGATTAAGCTGGGAGTACAACGTCCTTTACAGATGGGAAAAAAAATCAATCCAAGCTGTTTCGGGGTTTTTTTATGTAACCTGCGGGAGAGTTACAATTCCTAGTATGCGCAGTCCGACATCTGTACCTGCAAAATAACGGAGACTCCGACTGGGGGGGTGGAGTTCCGCCTCCGACGATTAAGTTAGAATACGTCTAAAATAAAGTGTACGGAACGGTAAATACTTCTCGCTAGTTGGGAGAATTCCGCAATTAATTATTGCTCGGGGTTTGTGTTTTGGTTTGTGGGTGCCCAATAAATGAGGTATGTCCCACTATTTATAGTGGGGAATATCAACTCCTCAATTTAGGGTTCAAAGGACACGTGTCGCAAAGGAATTGGGGCCTTTGTTGACCACTGAGGGGCTGACACGTGTCATGGGCCTATTAGGCCACGTGTTTAGGGTAATTTTTACCTTAAACATTTGCCCCTCACAGGTGTGACGTGGCTTAGCCACGCGTCACCTGTGACAGGCGTCAGACGCTTGGGTAAGTGATGGTTAGTCTACTTTCCCTCTTTTTTTTTTTTTATTTGGAATTCCATGGCAAAAGGTGTCGATTCATCTTTTGCTATGTTCCTATAAATATGGAATGACCTCTCTCTCTTCAACACTTTACATATTTGTTCAAAAAGTTTCCTTGAGAGCTCTGACACCGGCTGCCTCTTATTTCCAAAAATTCTCTGCATCCGGCTACTTTGCATCAGACGCATCCGGTTAGAGGTTGAGTATCTCCTTGATCATCTTACCAAGACACCGTCTGATTTCTCTCCTTTTATATTTAAAGAACCACAAACGGCAAAACACCGCCTAAGGCACCTACGGGCAATGTCTTTTAAAAATAAACCCAACCGATAATATGCCGGCAGGGGTCTCTTCAAATAGTCTTCAAAATCTCACACTATACCCTCAGCCGGCAAAGTTCTTCCTGAGGGGTCTTTCACTTCTTTTTTATTTTCACCACACCCTCAGCCGGGTATGCACCATCTGGGGTATTACTGAACAATTTAAACTTGATTCCTATAGACACCCAACCGGCTTTATACAGCCTGGGGTGCTTCTGAGCAATCTTGAACTTTCTTTTCATAGACCTACAGCCGGTTGTATACCTCCTGTGGGATCTTCAAAACTTTTTTTCAATTATTTTCAACATACCCTCAGCCAGCAATGCACCGCCTGGGGCATTACTGAAATTCTTAACTTGCTTCTCATAGACACACAGCCGGTTTCCATGCCGCCTAGGGCATTTCTAGGCAATCTTGCTTCTCATAGAAACACAGCACCGCCTGAAGTACTTTTGAATGCATCCCCTGGATACCGTCTAGGGTATCCCTAAGTAGCTTTTCGGAAATGTCTTTGTAACTTTCTAAACATCCACAGCCGGATACTTCCGTCTGTGGTATCTTTGAGTGATTTGTTTTGTAAAACGCCTGATTGCTTTATCTTGTTTTCAGCTTTCTACACATCCAGATTCTACTGTTTGTAGCATCTCCAAGCCACATTTTGAAATTACGGTTGTCTCCATCAAAACTTCTCCTTTTCAAGGTACAGCCCAATTCTTTGCAACTCCTTTCAAAGCTTCCTTTTTCCTGGTTGTGTAGTTTATATTGAACAAAAATGGGGTCTTTCATAACACACACGGCACAGCCTACGACAATGGTCAGCCGGTCACCTAAGACGGCGGAGTCTAGGACTGGGGATGCCGCTTGGGGGTGTTTGGACCACCCTTCATCTACTTTGAATCTGACCGTCTCTGTTCATGTGCAGGACAAAATGGCTCGGACCAGATGGACGGCAACAGATCCCGATTATCAGTCTGATGACGCAGCTGTCGACCCGGCTGAACCCATAAATGAAAGCCAGGCCAGAGAACCATCTAATAGGGCACCTTATGATTTGCCAGGTGCTCCTAATACCCCGGATGATAGCATCCTTGATGAATCTGACTCAGCCAACGAAGAATCTGGCGAAGAGTCAAGCTCTGAAGAGTCTTCAGAGGCAGTCGCTCCTATTGATAAAGAGGACTATAAGTGGCCGCCTGCAGGCAACCTAACTGAGGCCAGTATGACCGCCAGGGATGTGGTCACTTTGAATTCCACATTCCCTGCTTTTTTGGAGAAAAAGCCGGTTAGGGCAGGCTGGGAAATTGTAGTACCGCCTATAGACGGACTGTTGATTGGGATGATGACATTGATCATGCTGATGATTATTTCGGCTGCTATGAGGCGGCATTCAAAGCCGGCCTCCGGTTCCCCCTCCACCATTGCATAAAAGCTATTTTACGGGGGTATGATTTAGGTGTCTGGCAATTGACCCCCAACTTCTGGGTCAACATTCATGGATACATTGCCGCCTGCGAGATGCGGAATGTAAAGCCCAGCTGGGAAACTTTTGCACATATGCACTATCTCAGCCTGGTGGCTGGAATGCGTGGTATACTCTGACCACGCACCCGGAATATATGATGACTTTGGACAAGCCGTCCAAATGGAGCAGTTGGAAGAGTAAATTTTACGCAGTTTCTTCACCAACTCCCTAACTCAACCACCGGCTGTGTAGATATAATAGGAACCCGGCTCTGCTCGGGAAGAAGTGTGCTCTCCCAAGAGTGTCGGGTGAGACATGGGATCAGATCATGGAGACGGGTCTCTTTAAAAAGATGACCCTCCGCCTGGATGATGGGAGCAAAATTATAGTTCCCAAGTTTTGGGTGCCCCACCCAGACTGGTTCAAGGATGAGGCGTTCCTATCCACCTGCCACCTTAGCACCATGTTCAAGAAGAGTAGGTTATTTGAAACAATTGGCATCTGCCGCCTGTTATGGTAAACCGGTATTTTAACTTTGCTTCTATTGTTTGCAGAAGTAGCTATGGACATGCTGCCTAAAGAAAAGACACCGGCTACTTCAGCCGCTCTGCTCAGGAAGGAGCAGATTGAAAAGAAGAAGTCGCAACTGGCGGCTAAATATGGCGGGGTAATACTTTTTCTTTTATGGCCGGCTGTATCATTTTGTGTATGAATTTTGATAGGTCTTATTTTGCACATGTTTTAGGTGGGTATCTAAGCTCATTTGATCACAAAATTAGAGATCTTTGGTGCATATTTGCATTATTTGCTTAAGTTGTGCTCTACTACTCTTCGTTTGTGTGTTTTGATGAATTTCAGGTGATTTATATGCAAATGGAGTATGGTTGGCTAATCTTGAGTACAATAATCATGGAGTATGAAAACATATTGCTTAAGAATATCAAATCATGTGTTCGAGACGAACTTGAGTGAAAATGAAGCAAAACGTTGATGAAATACTTGACAAATATGACACCTGTTCACTATTATGCTCATAACTTTTGATATACAAATGATAACGGAGTGATTCAAATTTCATTGGAAAGTAGACTTGAAGACCTTTCCAATGATATATTACACGCCTCAAACGGAGCTCCGGATATGAAGTTATGACTGATTTAAGATGAGTGATACGCGCAGCAGAGCAGGCACGTCCGTGCCCAGGAATCAGGCACGTCCGTGCCTGGAAGACAGACTATGCAGCGTTTTTATTTTTAGAGAGGCACGTCTGTGCCTCCCTGATACGCAATGCGCCCAGTTTAGATCGAATATTTATCTTTTCTAGCTTATATTTATATCTTTTGAGGGTTTAGTTAGGGGTGATTCATTCATTAATTTCATCAAGCCATATTTTATTTTATTCTCTTATTAAGAACTAGTTCTCCATTATTATTTTCTAAGTTTTTGTAATTCAAGATTCAAGATTCAAGCTTTCTACTTTCAATTTTATTCAAGATTTGGTATTTATTTTTCATCCTTTGTTATTCAATTATGTTTTCATTATTTATTATTGTTTTTGTTCCTTTAATCATGTGTGAGTAGATTCTTTAATTCAAGATCTAGTGTAGCCCAATTATTATTGATGCATGAATTAAATCTTTAAATTCTTTAACAACTTTAACAATTGAATTGCTAAATTGATTGTGATTATGCCAATGCTAGGTTAGACGTAACTATAGTATTGCGATTATTCCATTGTTTTTATCACAGCGAGAGTTGGGTATAAACGGATTTGAGTAAATCAATTTAGGGTTTGATTCATAACACGAGAGTAGTTATGTTTGATAATTGGGAAGTGAGAGTAACGTGTTTAATGTCTTTAATATGCATGATACCATGAGAATAGGATTGATTGTATGTTAGGGAAGCCATTGATACTCGAGAGAGATCCTTGGTATTCATTAGGGTTTACTTTTCCCCGTTCATTTGAAATCGTATGTTAAGGGTAGAATTACAATTGCATCGATAATAATTGTGGTGAAACTAGATCTTGGATGTTTTAATTATTTGATTTCTTCATATTCTTTTGTTTATTTTCGAATTCTTCTCATACTTAGTTCCGTAGATAATTGATTATAATTGATTCTTGCTTAGTAGAAATTCGAGTCTATTTAATTATTTTTGAACCTTAGTCTCTTGGGATCCGACCCTTACTTGCCAGTCTACATTAGTATTGGTCTGTTAGGTTATTTTTGATAGGTACGCGACACGCCTACCAAATTTTGGCGCCGTTGCCGGGGACTAACGGTTTCATCTAGTTATTTGTGATTCGTTTTTACTAAGCTTTTGATTTGTTGCTTCGGCTATTGTCCCTTGTATTTTTTTCCTCTTATGAGTTGAAGACATACATGCCTTAGAGATGGATGATTTATTCTCACGTCTTACATTTGACAATTGTTCTTGTTATTATCTTTATCATGAAAATCGTGATTGCCCTTATAGTGAGTATTTTGTTCGAGCGCCGGACGATTTTAGAATTTTTCCATTCATATATGATTATTCTGAAAAACGGTTGGTTACGAATGAAATATATTGGAAGATTCATAATGAATATTATCATAATTTGTATAATACGCCGGAGGAAGAATCATTTGTTGAAAAACCGATGGTTAAAGAGTCATTGGCTATAGAATCAGTGGTTGAGGTATCATTGGTTCCAATAGAAGAAGAATCATTAGTTGTAGAACCATTGGTTGAAAAGTCATTGGTTGTAGAACCAATGGTTGAAAATTCTTTTTCTTTTGCTAATGAACTTATTCGTGAGCGTAAAATAATAGAGTCGTTATTGGGTGATGATAAAGAACAAGACTACCTCCATGTTCGTTCTATTAATTCTAAATTTTTAGCGGAGGAAGTAGAAGATTGTGGTATATTTTCATCTTTTTCTTTTGATTTTTCCTATTACCTTGAGATTTCTGTATGTGCTCCTAATTTTTTCTATGTAAAGATAAGTGTGCTTGCAATCAAGCCCTATCTAGTGCTTAATGAAATGTTTGCAGGAGCGTATGATAAGTTACTCAAGGCGTTAAATTCTTCCGATTGAAAGAGAATGGTCAAGCTTAAGACCTTGATAAACTAGCGCTTTGCGGGAGGCAACCCATATTTCATTATTTTTATTTTAGTCTTTTCTATTTTTTGTGTGTTTTCGTTTTTTTTGGTTCTTAGAGAGGTAAGGAAAGTGTATCTTATGCTAGTGGGAGTTTATATTTGTGTAGGTTTTGATCTAAGAAGGCTGATTTAACAGGAGAAGAAAGCTGGATTGTATTCGGGTTTGCCCGGGCAGAGCTCGCCCGATCGGGCGCGTGTACGGATCAGCAAAGCTGCTCAATTTCGACAGGCCATAACTTTCTCGTTACTTATCGGATTTTTGCGTGTGACCTATCGTTGGAAAGATCTTCAAGTTTAATTTCCAACCCAATTGGAATCACTGGATTATCAATTATACATAAAAAGTTATGATCAGAATAATGCACATGACTCAATTTTTATCTTTTTCCCACTAACACTTTGTTTCATTCTTGCTCAAATTTGTTCCAAAGAGATGCATTTGCAATCCTCGAGGCTTTGGTGACATTATTTTGGTGATGATGATGAGGAGTAGTCACCTTGACTACTAGCTTCCCTTTAAGACAATGAGGACATTGTCTGATTTAGCTTGGGGGGAGGTTCTCGTGTACGCATGGTATACCTTTCACCCTCTCTCTTTTATTTACGTATTTATATATATATATATATATTTTTTTCATTTGGTGTGTTTAGACTAGTAGTAAGATTTAGTGCTTTCAAAAAAAAAAATAAAAAAAATTCCAAAAAAAAACGTTCCAATGAATTATGAATCATGCTTCCCTGTGCCCCTTGATGAAAATTTTTCGAAATTGTTTTTATTCTTGGTTATTTATGATAAATATTGTGGATTAGTTGATCATGATTTGATGTTTGATTGCTATGAAATCTTAACATGCGTCAATTTTGTCCAACTACCTGTGAATATAGTGCTTGACTAGTTGATTTGGTTAGGAATGTGTGTTAGTTCCTGGTATGTCAATGAAGTTGAGTATTGGTTTATAACTCTTAGTAATGTTTATACGACTCATTATTATGCACATTGAGGAGGACGAAGGCATTTGTTCTTGTAGGTAGCCTTCAGAATTATTAGATACATTTGTTCCCTTCTTGCTACCCATATTGTTGCTTGTGCCCTTTTATTGTTTATTTAGCCACATTACAAGCCTAATTTTCCCCATTGGTTACTAGTCCCAAGCTTAGCTTGGGGGAGCTATTAGTGAGTGAGGTGAGGGAGTTTGTAGTGTGCACATAATTTGCACAATTTTGGGTGAATTTGAGAAGTTATTTATTTGTTCTAATTTTTTTTGTGGATTGGAAAAAAGAATTGAAAAATTATTGTTCAAAGCTAAAAATTTCCAATGTGAGATAAAAAGAAGAAAAAAAAAGAGCAATTGAAAAAAAGAAATTGTTTCAATGTTCAAGTGTTCTAATGAAGGTTGCTCAATAGAAAGAAAAAAAAAAGGGAATAATTCAAATTGAAAAGAAAAAAAAAAGAGTTCAAAGTTCGTTTGTTCACTCTAGTTTTATAAGTGCTATATTTTGGATATATGAGTGAAATTGTAAGTGTTGGGAATTTTTATTATAATTGGAGGTTTGGTGAATTTTTGGTAGGGGTAAGTTGTGTTGGAGATGATTTGGTCATTATTTAATTTTGACCTTGGTTTTATTTATTAGGATTTGGCTCCCTTTAGCATGGCTTTACTCTCACATTTTCCCAAATATTTCCTACCCTTTACCCTAGCCTTACGTTACAAGCTTTGAAGACCTTCTGACCTTTGTGCATAGAGTTGTATGAATGTGAAATTAGTTGTTTATCAATGCAAAGAATGATTTGATATAATTCGAGTCGACTATTAGGTTGAGTGCTTGTTTTCTTAAACACACGAGTGCGTGAGTTGGGAGGGCATTGTTCACATATAAAGGGGTGGTTGGAGAGCGATCGAGTACAATTTCTACTCGCCACATAAATGAGAGTTGAGTGTGTGAGCACTAGTCTAGAATTCTATATGCTCTTGTGGTTTGCTCTATTTGACAATTGTTAGGGAAGATTGGTAGTTGGGTGGATTTGATTGGTTGACTTTGATGCATGTTTATCGGATTTACCTTGAATCATATTTATTGATTTAAATTGTATTTGGGGTGAAGTTTTGATTTATTTATTCATTGCTTTGCTTAGGGACAAGCAAAGGTTTAGCTTGGGGGAATTTGATAGGTCTTATTTTGCACATGTTTTAGGTGGGTATCTAAGCTCATTTGATCACAAAATTAGAGATCTTTGGTGCATATTTGCATTATTTGCTTAAGTTGTGCTCTACTACTCTTCGTTTGTGTGTTTTGATGAATTTCAGGTGATTTATATGCAAATGGAGTATGGTTGGCTAATCTTGAGTACAATAATCATGGAGTATGAAAACATATTGCTTAAGAATATCAAATCATGTGTTCGAGACGAACTTGAGTGAAAATGAAGCAAAACGTTGATGAAATACTTGACAAATATGACACCTGTTCACTATTATGCTCATAACTTTTGATATACAAATGATAACGGAGTGATTCAAATTGCATTGGAAAGTAGACTTGAAGACCTTTCCAATGATATATTACACGCCTCAAACGGAGCTTCGGATATGAAGTTATGACTGATTTAAGATGAGTGATACGCGCAGCAGAGCAGGCACGTCCGTGCCCAGGAATCAGGCACGTCCGTGCCTGGAAGACAGACTATGCAGCGTTTTTATTTTTAGAGAGGCACGTCCGTGCCTCCCTGATACGCAATGCGCCCAGTTTAGATCGAATATTTATCTTTTCTAGCTTATATTTATATCTTTTGAGGGTTTTGTTAGGGGTGATTCATTCATTAATTTCATCAAGCCATATTTTATTTTATTCTCTTATTAAGAACTAGTTCTCCATTATTATTTTCTAAGTTTTTGTAATTCAAGATTCAAGATTCAAGCTTTCTACTTTCAATTTTATTCAAGATTTGGTATTTATTTTTCATCCTTTGTTATTCAATTATGTTTTCATTATTTATTATTGTTTTTGTTCCTTTAATCATGTGTGAGTAGATTCTTTAATTCAAGATCTAGTGTAGCCCAATTATTATTGATGCATGAATTAAATCTTTAAGTTCTTTAACAACTTTAACAATTGAATTGCTAAATTGATTGTGATTATGCCAATGCTAGGTTAGACGTAACTATAGTATTGCGATTATTCCATTGTTTTTATCACAGCGAGAGTTGAGTATAAACGGATTTGAGTAAATCAATTTAGGGTTTGATTCATAACACGAGAGTAGTTATGTTTGATAATTGGGAAGTGAGAGTAACGTGTTTAATGTCTTTAATATGCATGATACCATGAGAATAGGATTGATTGTATGTTAGGGAAGCCATTGATACTCGAGAGAGATCCTTGGTATTCATTAGGGTTTACTTTTCCCCGTTCATTTGAAATCGTATGTTAAGGGTAGAATTACAATTGCATCGATAATAATTGTGGTGAAACTAGATCTTGGATGTTTTAATTATTTGATTTCTTCATATTCTTTTGTTTATTTTCGAATTCTTCTCATACTTAGTTCCGTAGATAATTGATTATAATTGATTCTTGCTTAGTAGAAATTCGAGTCTATTTAATTATTTTTGAACCTTAGTCTCTTGGGATCCGACCCTTACTTGCCAGTCTACATTAGTATTGGTCTGTTAGGTTATTTTTGATAGGTACGCGACACGCCTACCAAATTTGCTTCTAACCGGTTGCTCTTTGCATTTGTTTGCAGGCCGGGAACAAAAGTGTTCCTCGTTCCCTGTCCAAGATGGTGAAAAGGACGGCTGGGGAGATCCCTTAGGCAGCGGCTAAGGTGCCAAGGTTACCGGCTCCTGCCCCGGTTGCGAGGGCTGCTGCCCCAAAACCGCCTGCTGGTGACAGGCCTACCTCTACAGGCAAGAGCCTACGAGGTATTATTCCAACCTTCGAAATGGTGGTCGAAATAATAAGAGAGCCGGAGACTCCGGCTGGCCAGACCCAGACAGGCACTGGCTCCAATGCGGCTGGGGGTGATTTAACCCCACAGTCTGATAAAGGTATGGCTTTCTCCTTTGATCCCCCCTGGCCGCTTGGGCCTATGCGAGTCAAGACCCAAGCTTTCCAATCCGAGAATTCTTCTGGCAGCCGTCAGAATATTGGCGCCGTGTATGCCCAACACCTGACAGATAAATCTCTCATTACAGATGCTTCCTCTAGCCGGCCGAACTACCAACAGTATGCCAAGAGGACGATCCGGACCCTCACCCGGTCCGAGAAAGAGGCAGTGCCGGCTGTGCACCAAGTAAACATCGACCGCATCACCTTTCTTCTGGCTGAGGTATTTGTCCGGTTGTACCATCTTGTAATTTCTCTGTTTGCCGTTTGAGTTACTTGAATAATCCTAACTTTCCATCACCGGTTAATATCACAGGTGATGCTGAGGGTTGATAGGCTCCAAGTCCCCTTGCGTAAGAAGCAAGAGGAGGTAAGGGATGCCCAGAAACGGGCATCAGAGCTCATTGATGTTTCCCAATTCAATGCCATTAGATATGAAATGGAAACTAAACGGAGGGAGTTGAAACAAGAGGAGCTTCTAAAAGAAACTATTGTTGCTGCTGAGGCGGCAAAAGTGAAGGCGGATGACTTGGAGCTGCAAGTCAAAAACCTCCAAGCCGATCTCAAGGCATTGGAGGGAGCCGACAAGGAAAACACCAACCTTCGCTTGGATGTAAGCCGGCTCAAAAATGAACTTACTTCAAGTCAGGCGGCTCACAAAGATGAGCTAGAAAAGGAATAACGCCGCCTGATTGCTGAGAATGAAGCCGACTGCGAGGAGCGCATGAAGCTTACCTAGGGGCTCATTCATCCGGACTATGACTATGAATTCTTCGACCTTAAGTATAAGTATGCCTCGGAGGTATATGCTTCCAAGGTGCTTAGCTTGGACCCGCTTGCTCCTTTCGATGAGTGGGCCGGACTGGTTGAGGAAGATGACCAGCAACAGGGTGAGCACCAAGCGCAAACTCAAGAGCAGCCGGATGTCATCCAAGATGAGCCGGCTCAAGAGCAGCAGCAGGAGCAGGTGCAGGAGCAGCAGCAGGAGCAGCCATAGACTTTATTTTTCTTTTCTTCTTTTACCGGCCTGCGAGTCGTGTTTGTTCATGTATTTTCCCCGGACAAGGGTCCGGCTGACATTCTACATATATATAAATATATATATAAATATATATATATATATATATATATGCCAACGCAGTCGGTTTTGCTTTAATTTGCCTATGATTTTATTTTGAAGTTTTCTTGCAATTTTTACAAGTACTATAACTGCATTTACCAATTTTCCGGATGTTATAATTGTATATGCCCCTGAACGGTTGTTGGTTTATTACAACTTAAACCGGCAGTCGTTCATACGACCATCCAGATATGCTTGACCTTTAGATGCCGGTTGAGGGTCGACCATTGGTCTATCCATTTTGCCCGGATCAGGTGTACCTTAATAAGATCGATTTGCATTTGCCATGTCATTCGGACATATTTGCAAATACCGTCTGTATAAGGTTGCAAAAAGACCGTTCGTGCTGTTCTAGCAACATAGACCGCCTGTACTAATTTGAGTAAGGGTCGTTTGTGATGCGTTTGGGCAAAGTCAGTTTGACCAAGATTTTAATATGCCGTTTGTACTGCTTTGTAGTAAAGCCCGGCTGCATCTTAGATGCAATGAATCATTAGAACAGCAATTATTTTGTATAACCACAGCCGCTTAATGCCGCTTGCGTTTATGATTTCTAGAACAATGTATCACCCGGAAGGGAGCTGTTCTCTTCGGAGATTTTACCCAAGTAGGTGTCGCCGGATGTCTGTTCGTTTAAGAATAGACTATTCAATTTTAGTTTGGCAATTTGCCATGTTTGATACTTGTCGCCTGTGTTTTGCACTGGACTTGGTCTTCATGCAAAGGAGGTAGGCAACTGGTTTAAATCAACCGGTGGCAGACCTCGTGTTCCTAACCGTTTGTAGAGCCTTTATGAAAGTCGGTTACGGTATCTCCAAGATTTTAAACATGCCATCAGTACTGCTTTGGAGTAAATTCCGGTTGTATCTTGGATACAATGGGTCATTCGAACGGCCATTCATCTTCTATAACCTCAGCCGGTTAATGCCGTTTGAGTTATAATCCCTAGAAAAATGTACCACACGGAAGGGAGTTGTTCTCTTCGACGATTTCACCCAAGTAGGTGTTGCCGGATGTCTGCTCTTTTTGGAACAGACGATTTTAATTTTTTATGGCACTGGGCCATATTTTTATTTTAATCTTCCGGTGTTTTTGCACCGGACGGATACAATATGCAAGAATAGAAAAGAAATAATGTATTTCTCATTCAATATACTAATTTACAAAAATTCAATATTTCTCAGAAGTGGTACTTTTTCAAGTTATCTACATTCCAAGTTCGAGGTAGTTGCCTTCCGTCTGGGGTTTCCAGACGGTAAGTGCCGTTTCTAACTTCTTCAAAAATCCGGTAAGATCCTTCCCAATTGGGAGTTAATTTCCCTTGTTCATTAGCTCTACCGGTTGCCTCAAGTTTTCGTAACACAAAGTCCCCTACTTTCAAGGGTCGTTCGTGTACTTTCTTGTTGTAAGCTCTCGTCATTCTCAGACGATAAATCTCGTGACGTAAGGCAGCATTGCCCCTTCTCTCCAGGAGAGTGTCCAATGCTAGGCGCATGGCTTCCCAATTTGCTTCTTCATCATAGAGCATGATTCGACGTGTTGGTTCATATAGCTCAATAGGAAGGACAGCTTCAGTGACGTATGCCATGAGGAATGGGGTCTCGTCGGTTGCCCCTTTTTCAGTAGTTCTGATGGCCCATAGAACATGAGGCAACTCCTCAGCCCAAAGACCGCCATCCCTCTCAATCTTTTTCTTAATACCGTCTGAGATGAGCTTGTTGAAGGCTTCAACCTTACCATTTACCTGAGGACGACCTACGGATGCAAAATAATGTGAGATTCCTTGATCTCCTAACCAACTCTTGAGTACAGGCGTTTCGAATTGAGGGCCATTGTCAAAAACCATTGACATGGGTACCCCGAACCGGGTGATGATGTTTCTCCAAATAAAGGAGATGACATCCTTCCTTTTTATGCCCTTGACCGCCTCTGCCTCAACCCATTTGGTGAAGTAATCTACAGTAACCAAAATGTATCTACGACCGCCTGTGGAAGGCGTGTATGGTCCTAAATATCCATGCCCCATTTAACAAATGGAACCTGGCTGTAGATAACCGTTAGGTCAATAGCCGGCTGGTGTATAAGCAGGCCAAACCTCTAGCACTTGTCACACTTCTTCACCAGGTCTAGGGCGTCTGCCTCAAGAGTGGGCCAAAAATAACCCTACCGCCTAGTTCTCTTTGCTAGAGTTCTACCGCCTATGTGTGATGCACAATAGCCCGCATGCAAATCTTCTAGCACATCTCTTCCCCTTTCCGAGGTAACACATTTCAGTAACGGTTGTAGGTATCCCTTGCGAAAGAGTTCCCCTTTATGAATGACAAAGCTTAATGCCCTTTTCTTAAGGGCAGCCACTTCTGAAGAAACATCCGGCAAAGTGTCATTTACAAGGTAAGACCGGATGGGGTCCATCCAAGTAGAACTACGATCAAGAACTCCAATGGGATCATGTTCAATACTTCTTTTTTCCATGACTTCCCAGAAGACTGACCTAGGCGCATCACAAGTGGCGGATGATGCCAATTTTGATAGTGCATCCGCCTGGTTATTTTTCGACCGTGGCACTTGACTTAGATTGAATTCGTCAAGTGTCCCAGCTTCATCTCTGATCGCCTGAAGTTATTTAATCATTGCCGGATGGGTGGCTTCATAGTCACCGTGGTATTGGTTGACAATCAGTTGAGAATCAGAACAGGCGTCAACTTTCCTTGCCCCTACCGCCTTACACAAGCGGATACCGGCTAGCAGGGCCTCATACTCCGCCTCATTGTTTGAGGCCTGAAACTTGAACCGTAGTGCATATTCATATTTATCCCCTTCAGGAGAATGATAGATTACGCCTACACCACAGTCGTTCATAGTAGAGCTCCCGTCTACAAACAACTTCCAAACCTGATCAGTATTTTCCGGTTGTACCGGCCTAGTCATTTCGACAATGAAGTCGGCAAACGCCTGACCTCTCACTGCCCTTCTTGGTTCAAAAGTTATTTCCAGACTCTGGATTTCAACAGCCCATTTTATCATTCTACCTGATGACTCCATAGTGGTCATTGGTCGCTTAAGCGACTGGTCAGTATAGACGGTAACCGGATGAGCCAAGAAATAGGGCTTCAACCGCTTGACCGCTTTATACAAGGCTAAGCCAAATTTTTCAATCATGGGATACCGGAGTTCAGCATTCCTTAGGACATGACTGATGAAATACACCGGGAGCTGCTTGCCGTCTCTCTCAGCAAGGAGAACAGCACTTAGGGAGTGATCTCAGATGGCTAAGTACATATAGAGAGCCTCCTGTGGTAGGGGACTCACTAATCTTGGTAAAGAATGCAAGTGTTGTTTTAGCCTCTGAAATGCCGCCTCAGCCTCTTCTCCCCATTCGAATCTAGACCTCTTTCTGATTGCTTGGAAGAAGTAAAGGCACTTGTCACCTGACCGGATGAGAAATTTTCCCAATGCCGCCAGACAACCGGTAAGTTTTTTAGCCTCTCTAACGGTACGGGGTGACTGCATGTCAATTACCGCCTGTACCTTATCAGGATTGGCCTCTATACACCTTTGATCAATCAGAAATCCGAGAAACTTCCCAGACTCAACGCCAAAGACATACTTTTTGGGATTTAGCATGACCTTATGCCGCCTGAGGGTGGTGAAGGTTTCTCGGAGGTCAGCTAGATGATCCGCTTGTAGTTTGGATTTGACTATCATATCATTAATATACGCCTCTACATTCCTCCCAATCTGATTGAAAAAGACCGTGTTTATCATTCGTTAAAACGTTGCAGGCACATTTTTCAACCCAAACGGCATCACCGTATAACAGTATAACCCCTGATCAGTGACGAATGCCATCTTTTCTTTATCCTTCTTCCAAAGGGAAATCTGATGGAAGCTTGAGTAGGCATCCATGAAACTCATCAGAGCATGAACGGATGTAGAATCGACCAGACATCCGCCAGGTACCATTCGGCTTTTTCATAAGGACAACATTTGCTACCCAATCCGGGTAGTAACATTGCCGAATGAACCTTGCATCAAGAAGTTTCTTGACCTCAGCGGCTGCCGCCTGAGATCTTTCATCACCGTGGTTCTTCTTCTTTTGCCTAACCGGCTTCTTTTTAGGATCCACGGCAAGTTTGTGGACAGCTAGATTCGGGCTGACGCTTGGCATCTCTTCCACTTCAAATGCAAAAAGATCCTTGAATTCTCTAAACAGTTGGAGCAAGTCTGCTCCTAAACTCTCAAAAGAAACTGTTCCAACTTTGACGGTTATGTCTGGCCGGCTTTCCTCTAGGATGTAATCAACACTTTCACCAACCGGCTGGGGTCGGAGATCGTCTGACCTCTCCCCAGACAGTGATTGCTATAGCTTTTCTTTTCTGACGGGTGTCATTTGGTCCGCCTTCCTCTTTTTACCGGCTGCCCTTGAAGCCAGTGCTACTTGATCACAGTCATCAAGTTCTACAACATCCTCGCCTTGACCGGCTGTGACCATTGATGGTTTGACATCTGATAGGTAACACTCCCTCGCCGTCTTTTGGTCCCCACTCAAGGAACTGACTGTGCCATCATCCCTCTTAAATTTGATCAACATGAGAGACGGGATGATGACTGTCTTGGAAACATTCAGGGTTGGACGTCCCAAGATCAAATTGTAGGTCGTCGGCTCCTCAACAACAAGGAACTTGATGACCATGTGGCGCCCCTTCCCTTTTTCTCCTAGCCGGATGGGAAGGTCAATCCTCCCCACCGGATGCACTACCCCTCCTCCAAAACCAACTAAAGGGTGAGGAGCTTAATGCATGCTGCTAGGTTTGTACTTGAGCTTTGCCAAGCACTGATAACTTATAAGATCAGACGAGCTCCCGGTATCTATGAGGATCCGGCCAACTCGCTGATTGGCTACCTTATATTCGATGACTATGGGGTCATCATGAGGCCGCCTGACCTGGCCCCGATCCTTTTCAGAGAAAAGGACCTCCGGAAAGATGTTCTTAGACGACTGGCCCTCATCCACTAAGTTAACCAGCCGCCTGATATTGTCCTTTGTACCCCGGATGGTAGGACCTCCACCAGCAAAACCGCCTGCTATGGTGAAGATGGTTTCTTCATCCGTGTCAGAATGACCAGCCGGTGTTTTAGGCGGTTGTCCCTTGATCTGCTTGGGAGTACCCTTGGACTTGGGCCTGTAAGATTTCAATGCCCCCTCATCAGCAAACCGGTCAAACAGCCGCCTGAGGCTAAAGCAACCTTTAGTATCATGGCCAACATCCTCATGGAAGTGGCAATATTTGTTTTTGTCCTGGCTGCTGACGGGACTTTTCATTGCTGCCGGTTTCTCAAGTTTCAACCAGTCTTTCACCTCCTTAAGGATGGAGGTGCAGTCTTTTGTGAATTTGTACTTTGGAATATATGGATCTGATCTTCTTCCTTTTTTCTGGGACGGCTGACCAGCAGGTTCCGCCGCCCATACTTCTTTTCTTTTCCTCTCTTCTTTTTTGGCCGACTGTATAGGTCGGCTCTCTCTCTTGTCGATTTTTTTATAATCCAACAGAATCTTTACGGCACAAAGCTTCATCGCCTGTATATAGGCTTCAGCTTCCATTAACGCCTCATGGAGGGTAAAAACCCTCTTTTTGACCAAGCCAAACTTAAAAGTAGACCCGTCTTTCAGACCCTTGAAGAAGTTTGTGTAAGCGACATCATCAGACAGCCCCTGAATCTGAATTCTCATCAGATTGAACCGCCTGACGTAGGACCTTAGTCCTTCCTTCTCCCCCTGTTGTATTGCCCCTAAATCGAGACTTGTCTTTTTAGCAGGGATATTCATGGAGAAATTTGAAGTAAACCAGTAAGCCAATGTTCTGAAATTGTTGATACATCCGGCTGGCAAATTGCCAAACCAACGTTGGGCAATGCCTTTCAACGTAGCCGGGAAACATCTGCACCAGGCAGCATCATCCAAACTCTGCAAATACATCAGGTTGGTGTAAGTCATGAGGTGATCTTCCGGATTGGTGGTACCGTCATAGGCACCTACCAATACATTTTTAATTTTGGTTGGCTGTGCCGCATCAATTATCCCTTGAGAACGTCGTAGGCTGTTCCCCAAGGTTAAGCAGCCGGAGCTGCCATTCCATAGGCTGGACATGTGGCGACTCACCCCCAAAGAGAGTCGGCTGCATGTATGGAGATCCATACGGCATGTATGGTGACCCATACGGTGCCGGCTGGATGATATTAAGGCCAGACCGCGGGGAAACCTCGCACGACTGGCTTTCTCTGTTTGTCTCAGAATGCTTCATTGATGCATTCTGGAAACTGTCCGGGTAGGTCGACGTTGAGGCCGACGCGGACTTTTGGTGACTTCTCTTTTCTTGGATCAGAGTTCGAGCATCAGAGTAAGTCTTTTTTTATCCATCCGGTTGTATATGCCGGATGGGCTTCTTTTGCCCTTCTACAGGGAAACGAAGTTTTGAAATATCAATGAGCATATCCGCCGCTTTAGGCTTCGGGTGGGGTGTAGGCACAAAATCTTTCAACGCCTTTGACGTCTTCTTCCCAGGACGGAGTCTTTCCTTCGCCTGACCCTTATGAGGGCTGGCTGACTTGTTAAGGAGGCTTTTGATCTCCCCTTTGAAACTCGTCATGAGGTTCATGAGTTCGTCTCTTGAAATAGGGGCGGATCCCTTTGCCGCCTGGGTTAACCCAGTCGGCCTTCCGGTTGGGCTGCTTGAAGCAGCCTGAGTCTCACCCCGTTCCTTCCTTTCTTTAGAGCGGGTGTGCTTGGTTCTAAAAGACCCGTCTGGGGCTGTATAAGTTTGAACCTCGTAATTGTCACTTGTCTCTTGGTTCGAATGGACCTCGGGTTTGCCAGGAGGCTGCTTACTCCCACCAGGCGGTGCAGGCTCAGAAGTCATCTAGGATGTACTCTCCCCACAGACGGCGCCAGATGTTTCGGGGTTTTTTGATGTGTCCTGCGGGAGAGTTACAATTCCTAGTATGCGCAGTCCGACGTCTGTACCTGCAAAATAACAGAGACTCTGGCTGGGGGGTGGAGTTCCGCCTCCGACGATTAAGTTAGAATACGTCTGAAATAAAGTGTACGGAACAATAAATACTTCTCGCTGGTTGGGAGAATTCCGCAATTAATTATTGCTCGGGGTTTGTGTTTTGGTTTGTGGATGCCCAATAAATGAGGTATGTCCCACTATTTATAGTGGGGAAGATCAATTCCTCAATTTAGGGTTCAAAGGACACGTGTCGCAAAGGAATTGGGGCCTTTGTTGACCACTGAGGGGCTGACACGTGTCATGGGCCTATTGGGCCACGTGTCTAGGGTAATTTTTACCCTAAACACAAGCCATATTTACCAAAACCAGAAAAGATTTCATCAAAACTCAAAAGTGTAAAGGTACCTACCTAGAGGAGCCCCCATTTCCACTATTCTCAAATATTTCCAGATTCTCCAATGCGGCAGCATCTAACACCATATAAGATTTCTTAAAAACATTACAGTAATCAGAGCATGGAAGTGACTCTATATACCACATAATATTCAGCAAAATATTATCGAAAAATCGATCCCAAACACAAAATTCGGAAAATAAACAAAACTCAAAACAATTGAACACAAACAAAGAATGTATTGAAATGTCATCCAATTGGAACAATCAAAACCATAATTCAACATGAAAAAATATACAAATGATAAAAAAAATTAAGCCGAAAAAACATACAAAATTTTGAAAAAAAGAGCAAAATTAAACAACATTATGAAAAATTTCGAATAATACAGGAATTAAGTGATTAAATTGCAAAACTTACAACAATTTGATGATGAATAATTGAATATCGCCGATTTGATCTTCATCTAAGTGAAGCCCCTGAGTCGAAATTTCAGAGAGAGAATGTGAGGGATTTGAACAATAAAAGAAATTTGAACAATAAGAGGGGGAGAACGTAGGTTTTGCTGGAAATTCAGAGGGAGATGAGAAAGAATAGCTGCAAGTGAGGGAAATTCATGGGTTTCTTCAACAACGGTGATGGAGGAGGACAGAGAAAATTACTTGCAAAATGGAGGAGAGAGAAAACACTTTTTTTTTTTTGAAATTATGTTTGACCGGGATAAATAGTAGTCATTGGATGCAATTGAACCAACGGTTGTAATATGTCCTTACATATACCAGATTCTCACTTAAAAGGGTGTGGTCTCATATGATCTCATGTATATATATATATATATATCATGGGCGGATCTAGCGTCGGTTCAAGTGGGTTCATTGAACCCACTGAATTTTTGAAAAAAATTAAAATGATTTTTTGTTTAATATGTGTTAAGATGTAAAGGTGAAACCTAGTGGTAATTTTTACCTTGCATCCTTATAACACAATGAGCAAGAGGTTAAGAGTTCGATTCTTGAACCTCATTTAATTTTTAAACATCAATTTCAGTTTCTCAACACATAATAAACGTTGCTTTTGCCTTCCCCATCTAAATAATCATTGAATATTAATAGATTGTATAGCTTGATGAAGGCATCCTCTTTGCATATTTTTTTTTTTTCTTTTGAAACCATCCTCTTTGCATATTTTTATTAATTAGCCTTCCTATTTGAGTTGGAGGTAGAGGATTAGTAATAAGGTTAAGTTTGCTTCAAGGGACTCAATAAGTACGACAAGTGTATGGTGAGACTCGAATCGGTAACCTCAATCAAAATTACAAGGTAAATTCCCCACTATTTCCACCAAACTTGCTTAGCTTATGTATTTACAATAATTTAGGTGTCTAATTAGTAATTAATGTATTTGTGCACCATAGAAAAAATATTACGGGGACCAAATTATGTCAACAGCAGCAAACTTACAGGAAATTATACATTTATACATACAGTGGTCATCAAATGGGAAGTCTGAATGGCGAGGTAGGGAAATGCAAACGACCAGCTGAACTTGACGAACAAGAGCTAAGAAAGCACCATCATTAGTTCCCACAACTTAATCCTCAAAACTCATGCATATGATCTAGAAGGTAGTTAGCTGTGAGCTCCTCATTTTTGTTGCAAGCAAAATACGCCTCTAATACAGTTGATCGATCAAAACCCATAGCTTCAAGCTGCACACAGTAGGGAATGAAAACAGAACTCAAAATTGTTATTTGTTAGCTAAAACCTCCCAGAATGGTCTTCTCCCACTACCACGCAACTGGAGTAAGCAATGTAGCGCAATATGATGTAGATTCTTCTCTTCACCTTGTTACTAGTTTCGGGTGAGTTTGTAAGTTTTGAAAAAGATCAGAAAATTCACATACAAGTCTATTTCAACTGAATAGAGCAGGCTTGTCCTAAACCATGTCTGCTGAGCAATTAAGATATTAAACCACACTTTCCCAACCACAAATTAAAAATAAGCAAGAAGAATGAAAACCCTTCAATGGAGTAGAAAGACATTTAATTTTATTTATCCATATTACCTGAATCTATACATGCGACTGGGGTTTTATTGGTACAGTGAGTATAATCAGAAATGGCAGATGATAAGATTTTTAAACAATAGTTTCAAACAGTGGAACCTGGATTACTGAATAAATGCATTGGTACAAATCCTGCTGGTTTAAGCAAAACTCATAACCACCCAAATATATGAATTTACCATTTGACCCAACATCCTTACACAAAAAAGATTGCATGACATAATGAGCAAGCGGATAGTATATCATTCTGTACTTACCCGTTCTATGGCTGCATGCTCCCCAGCAGTAACTTGCACAGCCTGAGGCATTGCAGGGGCAAATTGCTCAAGTATATTCCTAAACGGGGACAATATGCAACAAGGTAATTAATTGGTCAGGGAGGGAGGTGGATAGCTATCGCATGATGGCTAAAAACGTATGTATGCTGACTGGTCAAATACTCAGATAACTAATGACAGACTCAAAACCTTTACCCTTTTTCGCCTTCAATAGGCTCATTTAACAATCGGTGGAATTCAGTCTGATGTTCTTGAATAAGTCTCATCACGTTTGGATTATGTTTTCCAAACTCTTGAAGCATCGGCTGTCATGAAGAAAGAAAATGAGAGCAAACAAGAAACAGTAAGAGCAAAAGAGATCGATGAATAACACATGAAGATCTTGACAGCCTCAAATCATGGGGAACAAAGTACTTGCAAAATCTGCGGATTAGCTTGCACCATGGCTCGCAAGGCTTGAAACTGCAGAGAAAATTTCAAATACAGAGTAAGCTGTCCAACACTCCCAACTCTCCCTTTCTCAGAGCCCCATTCTACTCAACTAGTGTAAAGGTGATTGATAATAAAGATGACTTAATAAAACAAGCACATGTACAACAAAAGTTATATCAAATTTGGACAAGCAGACAACATACCTGTTCACTGTTACGCAGAAAATCCAGGGCACCAGAGGGAACAGCATTGGAACCCACACTAGGAAGGCCCTGCTTCCAAATACAAATTTAGACCAAGACAATTCTCCAAAGTACTGCAGCAACAGTCATCACCCATTGCATACCTGAGGAAAGGTATTTAGAGGACCTGCACTAGGTCCACTAGATAGCACTGATGCTGGTCGTCTGGGTTGCTGAGAATCAGAAGTATTTGTATGCTGCCGAACCCCAATCGTCTGAGCAAGAAACGGCACTTCAGATTTCTCAGGAATACCCTATAGCATTAAGTATATCAGCATTTCATAAAAAATAATAGCTGACAAATCTACTCCAACAAGCGAATAATTCATTGTGTATAACTTTAAAATCGTTAGCTACACAACTGAGTGAAAGAAGTGTGGATCTTAACTCACAGAATAAAGATATTCAACAGCTATCTCAGGGTTATTGGATGCAGCACGAAGGGCATGTACAACAGTGTCTCTGTCCCAAATTCCTCCGCCCATATCAAGTATGTGCTGGATTGTATTCTCATGTTCATTTCTAACAACAAGATTTGAAGTTGCCTGACCACCAACATCAGATTCGGGCCTGCTTTACAATTACATTTCAGAAAGAATCCAAGCCTAACAATAGTTTGAATTTAACCTGATAGGAGTCAACATATATAATGTATTGAGTTTGGCAATTAAAAACAGAGTACACACTCACAAAGAAGATGTAATAGGAGCTGGCACTGAAGTAGGCATAGGTGCAGGGCTGCCAAAAGTACATATATCACACCATAAGAACACAAACTTCCAGCCAGAATTGCTTGAAAACGAAACAGCATAGTATATCAGAACTCACAGAGATGCATCAGTCACAGTGATTGAAGGTTTAGTATATGCCTCAACAGGAGGAGACTCAGGACTTGCAGGAGCCTTAAAGGTGAACAAATATCAGTTGTAATCGGACTATTGCTTTCAAAATATTAGCTAGCAATTAATTACAATTTCACAATTAATACGGTAACTTCTACAATTGATAACATACGAAATGACAAGATCAAGGAAATATAGACAAGGCTGGAAACTATGACAAAAAGCATCAAGTATTTAACATGTAGCATAAAGACAGATCCTTGATTTGCATAGAAATTGGTAGAAATGTATGG
Organism: Chenopodium berlandieri; assembly: GCA_034703905.1. Classification (NCBI taxonomy): domain Eukaryota; kingdom Viridiplantae; phylum Streptophyta; class Magnoliopsida; order Caryophyllales; family Amaranthaceae; genus Chenopodium; species Chenopodium berlandieri. Next base: position 17,136,526 of record CM068287.1, read on the forward strand.
CACCTTGGACTCTTGGAGACAACGACAGCTTATACAACCAAAATAAGGGTAAAAGCTGAGACTTCATAACCTTCAGAAGTAGGTTGTGCTGACTAAAACCTGATTCCATAACCAATCATTCATGCATTAACCCAAACCATCAACCAATGACTACTAAAACGCCAAAATCTTAAAGCCCAGCGATTTATAGCCAAAGATACAAAATTAAAAATTTCCACTTCTATGTAGCTAATTTCAAAATCTACTTAGGATTAAGAAAACCAAATTGTGCTAGATCTAATTGAAGTAAATCCAAGTGGAGATATGGAGCTATTCTTCATTGAAATAGGACTTCAAGTGTCTGCCTCAAGTCTCCTCCTCAGCCATAGTTATAGATTAGGATTTTACATCAAAATCCACCCCTAAACGAGAGGTCTAATCTCATAAGCACCCCTTACCAAATAAAAATTAATATAAATCACCTCTAAAAATTATATGAAGTATTCTATACGTCACCCTCCATCATAAAGTCTCTAGATAACTAATCTAGAACCCTATTTAACCAAAAAAAAAAAAAAAAAAAAAAAAAAAAAAAAAAAAAAAAAAGCTAGAAGTGACCTTTGTTTTGAGATATGTTCATGTCCGGGCCATTAAGATGGATATATGATTGACTTTTAATGCCAACGGAAGATGTTTATAGCATGATAATGTTAAGTTCAATCAATAAAGTATTATTAATAAGTTATATTAGATAAGGATCGATCCAATAAATAATAGTTAATTATTTTAATGGTAAGAATTATTTAATAGTTAATTGGTTGGTTAGTTGTGACTAGTGAAGATGGCTTTGAGATTAAAATCAAAGACTTAGAGGAGCTTTAGGTTGTTTAGCTAAAAATTCTATAGATTATCTTACTTGAACAGTCAAGAGGAAGTGCCATGGTGCATGGTATATGCAGTAACATAGTTTTGGTGGATGTGGCTGTAAAATGCATGAATGAAAAGTTACATCTTTGGAGAGAAACCTTAGAGCCAAGGTTACAAGTAGAGTGGAACCAAAACGGAGTACGTGTATGCATTTATGAATTCCCAATCTCTTTACAGAATGAGAAGGTTTTTTTTTTTTTTTTATCTCTCCTATTATTGTGCATCTCTAGAAGATTGACAGGAAAATAAATAAAATTAAAAAAAACAAAAGAAATTTGAGTAGTCCTTCAAAAACAGACTTTCTAAATTCCAACAGCTTTTAACCACTTTATATATTTTTTGGCAAATAAAGAGCTAATATTAACTGTTTTTAACAATACAAGGGTATGATATTATATTTTTAAACCTCTCCAATCCCCTTCTCACAAAATGGGTTTTACTTGTTGCTGCAATTGAACTGTACATAAAACCAGTGCCCGCTGCTGGTGAGACAAACCCCTTCCACCATCAATTGTAACACATTACAAAAATTTGAAACATATGTCATGCACATTGTAAAGCTGTTCTTACCTCAGCTGCAATAGCTGCTGCTGCCACTGAACTATCCCCAGCCGAACTCTTACTCTGAAAATACACATTTGTTCAGTATCAATGAAAAACGCATATAAAATACAGACTATGAAAATGCAAACTTAACATGCACATATCACTAGTCAATGAAAATCCCCTTTTATATAGCTATAATTTGTCAAAAAATCTTTAACTCCACAAACCTTAAAATATGAATAAAACAAGTTGAAAGATACAGAGTTTTCAAAGATCTGCCCTTTTCATTCATTTCAAATTACTTGTATGTGCTTTTATATCAATCAATCAAAGCCTTAATCCCATAAGTGGAGTCGGCTACATGAACCAAAAGTGATTATTCCATATAGTCATCCACAAAAATCTTCCTCCAAGCCCTGCCCCACACCCGTGATGTACTTCCTTGCTTTGAGGTATATCTCCTGAAAGATAGGGTTTACACTCTTGTCCCTAGGACTTGTTGTAATAACATGGAGCTACCCTCCATGACACTCACAATCATTTCATAGTCTAAGAAGGGAACATTGCTTAGACTTTTTCAGAATTCAATGCCAGTTAATATTTATGTCAATTTAAAAATTAGGTAAGGAACGTAAAATATATTAAAGTCAATTTAGTGGTACCTCAATAGGGGGGAAAAGCGTGAATTGTGGATATGCACCAAAACTAAGAGCAAAATAGTATATCCAAAATAAGTTTCACTCTGATGTCGTACCACATTGCTCTAAGCCTTTAGCTCAACATGCATCACAGTTGAGCTTAAGACCTAGAGCAAAGAAAACATAGATGAAGATCTTGTAAGCCCAGGCATTTCAGCTTGCTCAAGAATACCGTATAACATTAAGTATACTAGCAAGATCATAAATTAAACCAAGTGATGAAAAAAATAGTGGACTGCAGCCAGCAGAAAATATTATCTGGGAATCCTCAAGGCGACAAGAATCCTTTAACTGTAACTACACAACTAAGTAAAAGATGTAGGGATTTTAACTCACAGATTTTAGATATTCAGCAGCTCTCTCTGGGTTATTAGATGAAACACGAAGTGCACGTACAACTGCATCTCTATCCCAAATTCCTCCACCGAAATCAATTACACGCTGGATTGCATTCTCAATGTCATTTCCAGCATCAAGACTTACAGCTGCCTGTCTACCGACATCAGATTCTGACCTGCATCAACATAAGTTTCAGAAAGAACCCAAGCCTATAGAAAACTTGAACCTAAACTAATAGGAGTCAACAGAATCTCTTTTAAATATAGCAATTTAAATGAGACTAGACACTCACACAGAAGATGAAATAATGGGAGTTGGCACTGATGTAGGCATGGATGCAGGGCTATAAAATAAGCAGATGTTGTACCATTAGAAAACAGAATTCCTGCCAAAACTGCCTAAAGAACTAAACAGCATAGAAATGCAAAACTCACAGAGCTTCTTTGGGCACAGTAGTTGGAGGTGTAGTAGATGCCTCAATAGAAGGAGACTTGGGTGTTGCAGGAGCCTAAAGGTAAAGAATAAGGATTGTAAAAGAGAAAATCGCTTTCAAGTTATTCACTAGAAAAAGATTATCAAATCATAAATTCAGTCAACAAATAAAACGGCATGATTAAGAAAATCAATGGACATTGAACAAGGCTGACAACCATGATACAAAGAATCCGGTATTTACTATGGAGTATTATCACATACAGAGTAACAGAGGGCTTATGTAGTTCTGTATGCATTTACCACTAGTACTATTGTTGTGAACCTAAGAAACAACAAGAGTAAAAAATTTCAACTACACTATGTGTAAAATGTTGAGAGTTTTAGACTTCATAGCCATCAACCAAAGGTTGTGCTGAATCATGTCAATGATACATTATGCCATCAACCAATGACTATTCAAACACTAAAATTTTAAATCCTAGCACTTTGCAGCAATAAATACAAAATGAAAGATGTTTTCAAAGTAGCTCAATCCAAATATAGATTTTACAGCTCTGTATGCAAAACAGGCCAAGTATTAAGAAATCACATTCTTGATCTTCAAAGGTGCACTTATTTAGGCCTAAACATTTTCCAGAGTATTCTTTTTTTTTTTTTTTTTTTTTTTGAGGGATTTCAGAGTATTCCAATAGAACTACAAAATCTATTTTTGGTGAAGAAGACCAAATTATCCTAGATGAGATTTAAGTAAACCCAACCCCGAGGGGAAATAAGAATTGAAGGAGCTATTCAAGTATTCAGTTTTTTTACAAGGTTTCACCAAACATTTACCTTAAGTGTTGTTATGATTGGCTTAGTTAAAAAATAAATAAAAAAAAAATGATCTAAAAATGGTAATTTTGTCAATGTCTGAAATTACAGAAAATTAAGACACAAATGTCATGTGTTCGAGAGACTTGACGCTCTCCCAAAGACAACTAAGTTTAGCTAAAATAACTTCTCAGATCTTCTCATAATACCTTCTCTTCCTATCTTCCTCTCTTTAAATAGGCTTCCTGAGTCTCCCATAGTCCCATCCCTCTAATTTATTTCCTGCCTTTTTCCTCAGGCTTTCTAACTGATTTACTGAGCATTCCTCATTATAATTTCCTCCTCTTAGCCATAGTTGTGGATGAACTGACTAAAACGATCCAAGAGGAAGTACCAGAATGTATGCAGTTAGCAAATATCACAGTTTTGGTAAATGTTTATAAAACACGAATTGAGTAAAATAATACAAGTAAATTCTAAGATAAAATGAACAAAAGTATATATATAATCAAGATACTCATATCACTCTCAATCACCCACTTCCAAGTATTCTTAGTTCTTCCCCTACCCCTCGCGATCCCAACACTTTGTAACTCTTTAAGCTTCCTTATCGGAGCCTGACTTGGCCTCCTTCTTACATGGCCAACCCACCTTAAGCGATACTCCCTCATCTTGTACTCAATCGATGTAACCCTGAATTTCTTCCTAATTATCTCATTCCTCAACCGATCCTTTCTTATATGGCCACACATCCATCGCAACAAACGCACCTCCGCCACATTCATCTTATGCACGTGGCAATGCTTTATAGCCCAACATTCTGTACCATATAACAAAACAGGCCTTATTGCCGTTAGGTAGAATTTACACCTCAATCTATGAGGCTGTCGAGATCACCTAAAAACCCCGTAGCACTCTTCCACTTCAACTAACCCGCTTTGATCCTATGAAAACCCAATATCTTATGATAGCCTAATTTCTTTCATTGTAGCAATTTCAAGGAAAAAAGAATTCTGCACATATTTTAAAAACAGCCATTGTACTTCCTCTGTTTTTTAATACTAGCAACACTTCCCTAAAATGGAAATGTCACAATACTTGCAACACACTATAATTGAAAAGTTTTTATGAGGAAAAGGTGTACTATTTCCCTTATTTAAAGTACATGGCCCAATAAATTATACTTCTAACAACCTCTCACCCCAATTTAAAGTATATTAAATCATGTAAACCCCACTTATTTTAAATACAGTGAAAAAGTGTGTGTTCCAACTATTAAAAAACGGATAATGTATTTTATTAGGAAGAAAAAAAAAAAAAAACCTTTATAACAATTTAATAACCACAAGGGAATGGTTGCATTTATTAGGACCTCTCTAAATCCCATATCCCAGACCCAATAATTGTTATTGCTTTTCAAATCAAAATAATCCCATTAATAGAAATTTCAAGAAACATATTGCATGAACAACACCCTAAAGTTGTTCTTACCTTGGATGTATGCATAACTGCTGCTGCCACTGAACTTTCCCCAGACCAACTCTTACTCTGGCAATCCACAATTATTCAGTGATAATGAAAATAGAAATCAAAGAGATTCAACAAGAAAATACTAGCTAGAATTGCAATTAAAGAGTTCATTCTGGCATTACTATTACCATCTTTAGTCTAAAATACTTCTGCAACAGTACCTTATTACACTTGAGTGACTTAACTTTACCCCTTCAAAACTTCTTTAATTAATATATGAATTATAAGGTTGAAAGATCCTTCCGTGATCATAGTATAATTTGGTCTAATAGAGAATTCCATATCTCCTTCATTCTGAAAAAAAATAAAATTTGCTTCTCCACATTTTGAAAAATAATACCTAACAAAATAATTTACTCCCAAGCACTAAGGCATGGTGTAAATCCATGGAGCCACCACTCCAAAGAAGACAACACCGCATTGATTTTTGCAGAATTTATTGCCATTTTATACAAATGATATTTATCAAATAGACAAAATAGTAAGCAACAACATCAGGCCTGAAAAATAATCCTCCATTGTTCAAAAAAAAATAAAAAAAATAAACCCTCAATATACTCCATTCTTGAAAGATTGCATCACTTTTTGTTTTAGGATGTCTCAAAATGTTTGATTTGCTTTTACTTCATTCTATTATGGCAACCACATACTACCACCTTACCCTCTTACCTCGCAATATTTTTGAACCTTTTTTCACCCACCCTTTCTTACTTTATCCAAAAAATTTTACATCCCCTCACTTTTTCCAAACTTTCTTAGAAACAAGAGTCCATAGTATGTAATGTAATGAGCAGGACTATGCAGGGCTATCTTGGTCTTTTCTCTCAGGGTATCAAAGTTTTTATGCCAGATATTTCTGCCAGCTACTTAGTTTGTTAGATTGCCTGAATTCTTCTAGAAAGATTCTGTGGCCGTTTTCTTTGTTTTCAGTGTAATAAAGTTTGGCTTTGTCCTGTTGTATATAAGGTGCATTGTATGCCCTTTTACCGGCAATGAGAAATGAGCAATAATTCCCTCAGCTAAATTCTCTTTTCTCCTTTCTGTTATCCCCTTGCATCATCAGTTTCTTTTAGTCTTTATGGTATCAGAGCCGGGTAATGCAACATCGGGATTGATACTTGCAGAAAGGAAAACATTCTCATTTGTCTAAATTTTTTCTTCAGCTTCTCAATCTTATTCTCCTTCTTTTCTCTCCTGAATCAGTTATGCTTCTGTCTTTTGTTCTTCTCTTTCTTCTCAAAATCTCTCTTGAAATGGCAGCTGATACTAGTAGTGTATTGTACCTGCATCCAAATGATGGCTCTTACTCCATCAGCGTTGACAAACTCACTGGAGCAGGAGATTACAGATCTTGGAAAAGATCTATGGAGATAGCTCTCACAGCTAAAAAGAAAGTGGGTTTCATTCAAGGAACAGTGCTCAGATCTGCATATGCAGAAGATCCAGTCAAGCAATGGGATACTTGCAATTCTATGGTAATATCCTGGATTCATGGTTGATTGTCTGATATTATTAAAAAATCTGTTTTGTATGTGCGCACTGCAAGAGAAACCTGGTTCAGCTAGAAAAATGTTTTTCTATGTCAAATGGATCTAGAAAATATAAGCTGAACAAAGATCTGTATAACTTGAAACAAAACAACAGCTCTATTAATGTCTATTATACTAGCATGACTAGTTTGTGGGAAGAGATTGATACAATGAATGTTTTGCCTGGTGTTTACGAGTCTAGTGCTGAGATTAGATCCCTGTTGAATGCTATTTCTATATATCAAGAAGAGCATAGACTGTTTCAGTTTTTGAATGGTTTGGATGAGCATTTTGGTCCCATGAGAAGTCAATTACTCATGCTTACTCCATTGCCTACTGTTGAGTGTGCTTGTTCTATGCTGCAACAAGAAGAGAGTCAGAGAGAGGACTCATGACAAAAAATGAACCAGATATTTAATCCTGGTCACTATGCAAACCATCCTGGTGGTGGTAATAAGGTTGCAGGGTGTAGTGCATGTGGCTTAAGGGGTCATACTCCAGATAGGTGCTGGACACTTGTGGGGTATCCTAAATGGCATCACAAGTATAAACCTGGACCTGTGAAATCTAGTACCAGATTGCAGGATCAGAAATGGAGTAAGCCAACACCAAAGCTAGCTGCTGTTGCTTAGAGTGCTGGATCTGCAGGGCAATGCAAATCAGGCAACGTGACTCTCACTCAACTACAATTTGAGCAGCTGTTGAGAGTTGAGACAACTTCCAGTGACTGTGAAAGGAAATGACACTGATGAAGAGCTAGACAATGGTTTCTCAGGGAGGGTTTCATGTAATGCTGCAGTTTCTGCAACTGATGAATGGATCATAAACTCTGGAGCCTCTGATCATATGACATCTTGTCTGAACTTTCTCACTAGTCCCAAAGAGTGCCAAGAGCACCTCAGGATCAATCTTCCCACTGGAGCTACTGCTAGAGTATCTCATATAGGCACAGTTGAGCTTCCCAATTCCCTGTATTTGAAAAATGTCCTGGTTGTGCCAAACTTCAAGCATAATCTCTTGTCAGTGCATAAACTGATGAAAGAATCTCAGTGTGAGGTGGTTTTCAGCAAGTCTCATTGTGTAATCAAAGACACAGTGACAAAAAGAGTCAAAGGGATAGGGAAAGCAAGGAATGGCTTGTATTATTGGTGAACACTCCTTTTGATGGCATAACTGGTCAACAGAGCACTGTCAGTAACATTCACCCAGACAATGAAAAAGTGTCATTTGCAGTATGACATCACATATATGCATCTCTGGGAAAGCCTCAACACATTGTGTGTGTGAATAAAAGCATAACAAAGAACAGTCAGGTGTGTGTAACATGCCCCATGGCAAAGTTCACAAAGCTGCCTTATGACCTGAGTTCCTCTCATGCCTCAGAACCATTTAAGTTGATTCATATGAACACCTTGGGCCCTTATAGAGTTTGCAAGGGGAAAATTAAGATATTTCTTGACTATAGTTAATGACTATTCAAGAACAACATGGATATATCTTCTGCAGCAAAAATCTGAATCTCTTGATAAGCTCAAGGAATTCTCAAACTATGCTCAAACACATTTCAACTGAAAAATCAAGTTTCTCAGATAATGCTCTAGAATTCCATGATCAGTACTGTCAAGAATTCTTTCTTAATCTTGGAATCATTCGTCCAAAATCTTGTGTGGACAGGCCACAGCAAAATGCTAGAGTGGAGAGGAAGCATAGACATATCCTTGAAATTGCTAGAGCTTTGAGATTTCAAGCTGGTCTTTCTCTGAATTATTGGGGTGAGTGTGTTATGACTGATGTGCACTTGATTAATAGACTTCCAACTCCTGTTCTTAAAAATAAAACTCCATATGAAGTTTTGTTTAAATCTGTACCAGATTACTCACATTTAAGAGTATTTGGGTGTCTTGCCTTTGCAGCTAATCCAGCTGGGATTGCAGACAAATTCCAGCCTAGGGGTGTTCCTTGTGTGTTCCTAGGCTATCCTGCAACCCAAAAGGGTTACAGATTGCTTGAAATACAAACAAAGAAAATCTTTGTGTCTAGAGATGTTACATTCAATGAAACCATTTTTCCTTTTCAGCTCCCTTCTTTTGATCATTATATGAAACCTATTCCTCCTGTACTCACACAAAAAGACAACTTTAACAACGCATATCTTGATGAGATTATAGATTCTGATCATGATGAAACCTCTACAGCTATACCTAGTCCCGCTCAAACTTCCATCTAAACCACCAGCCTAGATGAAAGATTATATTCAACCTGGCAAAAGATCAGACAAACAAATCTCTAATTTGGCCATTCAAGAAGTTGCTCATGATTTTCATTGTTTCATGACAACTCTTGCAGGAAATCAGGATCCAATTTTGTACAAAAATTCTGTCACTAACCAGCATTGGGTGGATGCCATGAATGAAGAACTGGAGCAATGTGAAAAGAATGGAACATGGAAAGTTACAACTCGTCCTCAAGGCAAAAGAGTTATAGGCAAGAAAAAATATAAGTCAAGTGGTGATATAGAAACGCATAAGGCTAGAAATGTGGTCTTGGGCTGCAGGCAACAATTTGGTCTAGATTATGGTGAAACCTTTGCACCAGTTGCCAAAATGACAACTCAAATGGACGTAACCAATGCATTTCTACATGGTGACTTAGAAGAAGATGTTTACATGTCTCTTCAATGATATATTGGCTATGGTAGCAGAATTGTTGTTGATTTTCAAGGTCAAACGCCTGTCAAATTGTCCACTTCTCTCATTTCTTTTGGTTATACTCAGTCCAAGTCAGATTACAGCCTGTCAGTAGACATCAAGGAAATTATATCACAGCTGTGCTGGTGTATGCTGATGATTTGCTTATCACTGGCAATGATAAGCATGAAATTCATCATTTGAAGCAGCTTTTGTCCTCTCACTTTCATATGAAAGACCTTGGCCATCTAAGATAATTTTCTTGGCCTGCTACTGATGTGCTGAAAGAGCAGGGTCTTCTCTACACTAAACCTCTCAAGCTTCATATAGATGCTCATCTGAAGTTAGCACCCGATAAAGGCACTCCTCTATCTAATCCAGTTGTTTACCAGCAATTACTTGGTAAATTGATATATTTGACTATTACTAGGCCAGATATATCATAAACTGTCCAACTGTTAAGTCAGTTCATGCATTCACCAACTTCAACACATTTACTAAGATATCTTGCTGGATCAACTTCTCAAGGCATTCTTCTTCCTTCTTCTGCAGCTCAGTTGACTGCATTTGTGACAGTGATTGGGCTAGCTGCCCCTCTACTCGAAGATCCACCACTGGTTACTGCATTCTCCTTGGGAAATCACCCATATCATGGAAAGCTAAGAAGCAGTCAGTGGTGGCTAGATCTTCAGCTGAAGCTATGACTCTTACAGCATGTGAGGTTTCATGGATCAAGGTCCTCCTCAAAGACTTAGGGATATCTCATCTTGGTCCAACCTTACTCAACTGTTATAATCAAGCTGCTCTAGCCACAGCTGCTAATCCTATTCTGCATGAAAGAACTAAACATGTGGAAATTGACTGTCATTATGTTCAAGACATGGTCAAGTCTGGTGATTTGGTCACTGCTCATGTTGCTTCCCAGGATCAACTTGCTGACATTCTCACTAAGGGCCTGTTAGTCAAACAGCATCAGCAAATTCTGCTCAAGCTTGGTGCTAGTTCTTCTTCTAGCACTTAGCTTGAAGGGGGGTAATGAGCAGGACTATGCAGGGCTATCTTGGTCTTTTCTCTCAGGGTATCAAAGTTGTTATGCCAGCTAAGCTACTTAGTTTGTTAGATTGCCTGAATTCTTCTAGAAAGATTCTCTGGCCGTTTTCTTTGTTTTCAGTAAAATAAAGTTTGGCTTTGTCCTGTTGTATATAAGGTGCATTGTATGCCTTTTTGCTAGCAATGAGAAATTATCAATAATTCACTTTGCTAAATTCTCTTTTCTCCTTTATGTTATCCCCTTGCATCATCAGTTTCTTTTAGTCTTTGTAATGGAGTCAAACTTCCGGGAAAGAAGGAATCAGTTAAACTTGATCTTTTGATGGTACCACAATGGGCAAGAAAGATGTTGGATATACACCAAACCTAAGGGCACTTTGGTCAAACCACCGTTTCTCTAAGCCTAATACTTAAAACATCTATCTTTACGACTATTTTATATAAGAACTTTTTTATGCCATATCTCCTATTTTATTTCCACTCGTTTTTTTTCTTAGAAAACTACATGTGTCCTATTTCTACTTTTTTTTCCCGATCTTTCCCCTTCTCCCCTAAACATTCTCCTACCTTGGCTTTTGACCTTCCCCAAAATAATTATATTCATCAATTTTACCCAACTCAACAATTATTAAAAAAATTAAAAAAAAATTAAAAAAAAAAATAAAACAATTCAACAATTGTGAACAAACTCACATTATGCCAATGTTTTGAATTTTATACCTTTCATCCATCCTCTCTTCTATTCCATAGGGAAAAAAAAAAAATCATGCTTCACATGGGCTAAACCACTAGCTTTGGTTAAAAAAGAAGTAATATAATTTACACAGCCATCAAAAGAAAGAATTGTAGCACAAAGTGGCCCTTACAAAGTTGCATCAAAAGCACACAATAATGGAGCACTAATTGGTTACAATAAATTTGGTCATGTAAGAAAAAGAAAAGGAGGTAGATTGCTCGTGGAAAAAAACGAAGAAAACTCAAAAGTGATATTGAACTCATTAACTTGGAGAAGACTTATACAAATAAACAGGGCAATGGACCTGCCTATCCAAGGGCTTGAAGGGGAAGAAAAGAAAGAGAACAAAGAGAAGAATGGGTCGTAGACTCATAGACATGTGAACGAAGAGGCCAGATGAAAAAGAAACACTATCCTTATCCTCTGATTACCCAGTGTTTTTCATTCATACTATTCACAAAAAGAAAAAAATGATAAAAAGGAAAAAAAAAAAAAAAGAAAAAAAAAAAAAAAAAAAACACAGCAATTAAAAATAATAATAATAATAATGGGCCTTCACTCAATCAGAAATGATAGCAACAATAGCTAATTCCTGCAGCAGCTAGGCACACATAACTTAGGAAAATCAAGCGAAAAGACCTGGTCATGACATCTTGTCAACAACTTGGGTTCTCAATTATAGCAAGACAGAGTGTCACATGGCTTCCTACCAACATAATGCCCCAGCAAATAAATGAAAGAATGAAAGGAAGGCACACAACAAGTAGACGCTCAGGTGTTGGTACTTGGCAGAAACACAACAAGACAATAAATAAAATGCCTTCCCTTATGTTTTAAAAGGGGGGTCTTGTGTTATGTGGATATGTACTTGTAACTTCATAAGCAATTAGGAGCTGTGCTTGAGGGAAAATGAGATGTCACATTATTAATTACTGATGGGACTTTCTATTTAATGAATAAGGTTGAAAAAATTCCTAGGAGAAGGCCACACAAAGTTCTTCTGTACATAAAAGTTAAGTTGTAATAGCTTACAGCCCTTCCTATCTGATGAACCGTTTCATTTTAAGACTGCACTTTCCTTGACCAGCTGTATCGCCAAGTCTGAAGTATAGCTGTTCAAGGAAAGTACAGAGCATTCAATACCTAAGACTAATGATGATCCTTACAAGTTACAGCAAGAGCAGAAAAAAATTGTGTTAACAAGGCTGCCGATTCCAGGAAACAGATTCAGCAGTCACCACATAAAAACAATTTATCTAAAGCAAATGATATATCAAGATATGTACCTTAGACAGCATGACAACTATAAAACTATTTTCTGCAATTTTGTTTTCCTCCAGTGTAGTTCCATCTGCAAGAACTTTTCCTTGATAAATAAGCATCTGCTGAGAGGCAGGAAAGACATTTGCTCCTTGTATAGATTCAATGTTTTTCTTGATGTCACCAACCTGAGAAGATTCATGACCAAACGAACACCATCAATAAGATTCATGGTGATATATTAGCAGTGCGGAACAAGTGTATATGTATTGATTCTTGAAGTGACAATTCTTGAAACTCATATTGATCCATATTAGAGTTACGTGTAATAGACTAACCTAAGTAGGGGCAATATGGGTAGTCTAGTATTATTACTTTATTAGGTTAATACTTAATAGTCTTTAGTTTTAGTATAAATAGAGAAAGAGGATGAGGAAACAGTAGGCAGATTTTGGAAAGATTGTTTTAGGAGATTTGTGACCTCAAGTCACTATTAAGAGATTTGTGACCTCAAGTCACTATTGGAGAGTTGTAAGCTAAACCTACTACTTTGTAAGAAACCTTGTTTATTTCAATCAATCAAGACTCAACCTTTCAGCTTTATTTCCTATTTATTTTGAAATCTCTATCTTGTACAAACAGTAGAATCATCATTTTTGGTCAAGCTTCAATCTTGTCATTGATGTGTTTTTTTTTTAACTATATGTGAGTGAGTTTGGTCTACGATTTTCAGTCCATTACATTACGTCATGCCAACACAATGATAATATTTTCAGTCACCCATTATCTGCAATACAACAAGTCCACATCACAAGCAATGAAGGCATTTCAATTAGCCAATTCACTTAGAATAACCTTGTTGAGAGTGATCGTAAGGGATGGAGGGGAAAGATTTTTGTGGATGACTATACGGAATAATCACTTTTGGTTCATGTAGCCAACCCCCCACTTATGGGATTAAGGCTTTGATTGATTGACTTAGAGTAACCTCCACTTCATGGTTACCACATCTAAATATTATGATCACTAATTCAGAAGTTAAACAAATACCATCAACATTACCAAATTTCAAGATAAACTACAGAGGAATTCGGATGTAGATTTTGTCATGCATTGCACAATAGCACCTCCTAGAAATTCATACAAATTCTAACAAAATTAGTTCCTATAAGGTTACTACATGAGTACATGATGCGATTACGATAAGAAACAGCATTGAGATAACAATGATTGTCCTTTCAAATCAACGAACATGGCTAACTTGGTATCTTTCCGTAGAGAAACATCTCGCCTCCTCATTGATTTGAAATCAAACACCTTCAATTTCCGCAATTTCACATAATTAATCAGCATGAATACTTCATAACTAATGGGAATACAACATACTTGTATCAGGTAAGTTTTTTTATTGGCGTGCAGTTACCAATATACCGGAAGACTTTATGTTATATAGCCGTCAACAAAATTCAACCATTCCAACAAATTACATAAGCTCAATTCCCATTTAGCACTAAACCCCACTGCATAATTACTAGTTTAATTAACTTTGCAATACTCAATTTCTGTTAAATTTTGTGTTTGGCTGGTTCAATAATTCTGGCCAAAATGAATTGCAATCGCGAAATTTCACACAACAGTGACAAAATACCCAGAATTTTTTAGGTACAAACAAGTCCATTAAACAATAAAATACAGCAATGTGAACGAAAATAAGCGCAAAATTTTCAATAAAAACATTGCAGTTGCAATCAATATCTCAAAAATGAACACGATTTTATTATTTATGAAAACAAAAAGGCAGATTGCGTGAATAGGACAGAACTAAGAAGATGAAGTTGAAAATTTCGTAATATAAAATTGGAATGATTGAGATGGAATGACGAACCGTGTCTTGGGGTTTGACTTAAAGTTGAAAATGATTTCCTTTCAAATTCTTGACAAAAATCTTCATTCTCAGTTTCTCACTATCACTCCCGAGTCTCTTCTTTGAAAGTACTCCGGACAATAATTTTGTGGAGGGAAATAGTCTTGTGAGTGCAATAATTTTGGTAAAGCGTGAATAATAAGGATAAATTCTCTCCACAGTGTGGTGCCTAGGGCGGTTCATCCGTCCAAGACCGGATTGGACAGGACCGTTTTGGACTGATTTAAAAATATTTATAAAAAAAATTTCCTAAATTTTAAAATATTTATCGAAAACTCGAAAAAAAATAAAGGAAAAACAATATTTTAACGTCTTTTTTTGTATGTTTAGTATAAAAAAGCTCGTACGACTAAAGTTTTCCAAGATTGTTAAGGATAATTTTAATTATTATTAAAGACTTTATGTATGATTTTAACCAAAAAACCGATCCTTCCAAGACCGATTTTTATAGGGTTTTGGACCGAACCGGACCGAAAACCGAGAAAATAAATTTCTCAACCCGAAAACCAGACAGATTAATTTGGTCCGGACCGATTCGATCCATTTTTTCGGTCCTGACCAATTTTTGAACACCCCTGGTGCCTAGCTTTAGAGCTGTCTAAAACTGACTCGGCCCGAAAATTTTATCCGAATCTGATCATGACTCGACCTGTTTGAACCCGAGAAATTGGTGACCCAAACCCGATATGACCCGACCTAAGACCCAAGTTAACCTTAGGATTTGTGACCTGAACCCGAACATGACCCAACCTGAGATGACCCGACTTGAACATAACCCGGACCCCAAATTGACTTAAACCCGTTTTAACCCGAAATCAACCCGACATGTTACTAACCCGACCCGAATTCAACCCAATATGTTACTAACCCGACCCGAATTCAACCCGACTTGTTACTAATCTGACTCAAATTCAACCCAACCTGTACTAACCCGACTTGAACCAACCCAAACCCAATGGCTTGCATACTTGCATGACCTGATGTAACCAAACTTGAACATGACTCAACTTGAATCCGACCTGCATAGTATCCCGTAAAAAATAAAATAAAATAAATAGAAAAAAAAAAAGTAATCTAGTATAGCACATTAATAATTTAAATAGGAAAAATTGTAAATAATAATCCCAACTTTGTTATATTTTCTTTTAATAATCCTAACTTTGGATTATTCTGAAATAATCCGAACTTTGGGTGCTATTTACTTTCTTCAATATAATCCCAATTACCGGTGACTGGTTGAATTGGTTAATTTATTTTTTTAAAAGTGACACGTGTCACAAGTTAATTGGTTAAAAAATATTTTAAAACAAAATTAAAATAAAAAATAAAAATAAAAAAAGCAAAATTTGTCAGATAACACCCTTTATAACCCTTTTGTTGTGAAAAAACACCTTATAATTTTTTTTTTTGTTAAAATACACCTAAAACCAGATTTTTTTTGCGAGAACACACCTTACTCCAGTTTTCAAGCCATTGAATTGGTTTATCGGCATTAACCCCCTCACGTGAGGATCACGTGTTTAGAATACCCCCTTTCTCTCTCCTCAAAGCCACCACAACCACAACCTAGCCAATCCTAGCCGCCAACACCACCGCCTAGCCGCCAACCTCTCAGTCGCCGACACCACCACCCATCAACCCACCCAAATCACTCTAAACCTACCCGAAAAATCCCCCTCCCTTTCTTCATCCGTAACAATCATCCTCTTCATTCTGAGCTCCTCCAACGCCGGAAAAGTTTCGAAAAACGCAGCGATCCACGGCAAAGCGTGACCACCCCAACCATCAGGAACAAGATTAAAGTTTTGTGGTGGATTTGATGTGGGTTTTTGTTGGGGATTCTTGCTCCATTGTTAGATCTGAGAAAAAGTTGTAGAATATTGAAGATATGAAGAAGGAATAAGTGAAAATGGAGGGGAGAGAAAGATGCGATTTTTCAAGTGGGTTTTTGTTATTTGGGTGGACGGTGATGGCGTCTAGTTTGATTGGTAGTGGTGTCGGCGGCTACGAGGTGGTTCTAGTGGCGGCTAAGAGGAGAGAGAAAGAGGGTATTCTCAGCACGTGACCCTTACGTGACGAATCAACACTGGTAAACCAAGTCAATGGCCTGAAATTGGGGTAAGGTGTGTTCTCGCAAAAAAATCTGGTTTTAGGTGTATTTTAACAAAAAAATAAATTATAAGGTGGTTTTTTTACAACAAAAGGGTTATAAAAGGTGGTATCTAACAAAATTTCCATAAAAAAAATAAAAAAAAAAAACAGCTAAACCCTTGACGTCGGCTACCAGCCACGAAATCCGGCCAAACCCCTTTTCATTTTCTCTTTTTTCTCAATTGCCCCCAGCCACGAAATCCGGCTACCTGTACGTTGGCCGCTTGCGAAACTCCCTTGAAACCCCTACCCTACTCCCGAAAACACCTAACCGCCCCTCCCCCACCATCGAAAACCCTAGTCACTAGGGTTACGGGGTGGGGGGAGCAGCGATTTGGGGTTTTTGGCAGTGGGGAGGGGTTTCATTGGTGGTTTCGTCGGGGAATGAGAGGGAGGAAAATGGCAACGCGGCGGAGGGTGTTTCTAGGTCGAGGAGGCGTGGCGGGCCGACAAAAAAGGGGCGGCAGGCAGAGTAGTGGGGTGGAGGTTAGGGTGGGCCGGTGGGAAGAAGGGGAGGCTTACTGAGCTGGTGGTTTTGTGATTTGTTTTGTTTTTTTTTTGTTTTTTTAAATTTTTTGGACCAATCAGGACGTGACACATGTCAAGTGACCTGATATAATAGGTCATTGACTTTTTTGACCGGTTTGGGATTGAAGAAAGTAAACAACACCCAAAGTTCGGATTATTCCAGAATAATCCAAAGTTGGGATTATTAAAAGAAAATACAGCAAAGTTGGGATTATTATTTACAATTTTTCCTTTAAAATATTTCCCTCAATGAAACTTGAAGAGTGAGAAGGATTGTAATCCAAATTATAAAGCTGGTTTTTCTAGTCAACAAACCTATAAATTTCTACAAATTTTTCCACATTCCGATCTTTTAATAAGTTATAGCCATAGGAGAATCTCTTAATCTGAGTGTGTTCGACAGTAGCTTTTGAGTAGCTTTTAGGTAGCTTTTAGTGGTTTGACTTATTCAAACCATTACATAGTAAAAAACATGAGTGTTTGATAAGGTAGTGGTAGGAGTAGAGTTTAGTGGTTGAAGTAGCGTTTGTAAAAAGTTAATATTATTAGCATTTGTGAAAGGCTAGGTAGCTGTTGGAATTATTCTTTATATTTTTAGAATTTTTTAGCTAATAGCTAGTCAACAGCTATTTTACCAAACAGTCATACTTAATTATTTATTTTCACAGCTAACAGCTACACATACAGTTAACAGCTACTACTACAGCTAACAACTTCATTTTGCCGAGTATATTAGTATATTAGGAAGGCTGCACTCTAATGGGAGATTGGCGACATTATAGAGCGATTTTTTTCCCAATAAAAGCTCTATTGTAACTGATATAGATATTAAGTTTAGCAAAATATCTTCAACTTCTAATATGAGGTCCTAATGTCCTATTATTGCTTTTTTTTTATTTTTTTTTATTTTTATCTGTTAGCTAATCAAGTCAGCAAATGTATCTTTTTTTTTAAAATTTATCTTCAACTTCCATATGAGTTCCTTTAATTGGTCTTTTTTTCTAATTTAAATTTTATTATTCAATTGCCTAATAATCTTATAAAATTATGTAATGCCATTCAAAAAACATTAATTTATTTTTTGTGAAAGAAAAAAAAAATGATAACTTGGATTTGAACATATAAAATATTTTAGATAATTTTAAATAAAATAAGTTTTAATAAAAGAGAAAAAAAGGTTCGGACAAAAAAAAACTCAAAAACATAAATAAGTTTAGATAGTTTTAGTTCAAATAAGTTTAGAAAAACTAAATTCAGATAATTTCAGATCAAAATAACATAAATTCAGTTGAACAAAGTTCGAACAAAAATAAGATCAAAAAACTAAATTTCACATAAAAAATTTCAAACAAAAATAAGTTAAAAAAAATCCAAATTTAATTGAACTTATTTTATCGTATGTATTTTGTCTTATCTAAACTTATTTGAACTTATTAACTTAGATATGAACTTATTATATATCTTACTCCCTCCGTCCCATAATACCTGACATAGTACACTTTCCATTTTCGTGTGTCCCGGAATATCTGAGACGTTACTAAAAATAGCCTAGGACCACAATTTTAAAACCATTTTTTTATATTCTCCATGAGCCCACTTACTTTTGAGAAATGATTAATAAAAAAAAAAAAAAAAAAACCACTTACTTTTACTATTTTAGCAATATTAAAATACCTAAGAGAATCTTTTATACATTAAAGTATTAAACAATTGTTTTATATGGTCCCACTTTAACTTTTATTAAACTACGTGTTCATTCTAATATTCCATGTATTTTGGGACAAAGGGAATATCTTAATTATCTTATCTGAAACTGTATTATCTAAAATGAGTAAAAAATATTGTGAATAAAATAGAGATTGAACTTATTTTAACCCATCTAAACTAAACCTATCTAATCCGCATTTATATAAACTTATTATATCTTCTAAACTAGACCTATTTTATCCAAATTTATATGAACTTATTATATCTTTTCTAAACTATTTGAACATATTAACTAGAATAGGAACTTATCTAAAATTATTTTCCCTAAAATGAGTGGAAATAATGTGAATAGATTAGAATAGGGTCTGAACTTATCTTCTAAATTAAACCTATCTTACCCGAATTTATATGAACTTATTATATCCCATCTAAAATTATTATTTGAACTTATTAACTTGAATATGAACTTATCAAAACTTGTTTTTCTAAAATAAGTGGATATAAATGTGAATAGAATAGAGTCTGAACTTATCTTAAATCTAAATCAAACCTATCATATATTCTTATATGAGTTTATATGAACTATATCTTATCTAAAATCTAATTTAAATTTATTTGAAGTTATTAACTGTATATTAACTTACCTGAAATCGTTTTCCTTAAAATAAGCGGGAATAATGTGAATATAAGTACTATATAGGGTATAACAAAACCGCAATGGTTAAGTTTTCAACCTGATTCCGAACTAACAAAATTGCAATGGTTAAGTTTGATCGAATAGGGTCATTTGCCTCAACAATGTCAAGAGAGAGTGAGGGATGAGTGAGAGATACCTTAATTGGGTAGAGCTTTGCTCTCTATATTAGAGATCCTATGATCGATTTTCATCACCAATTCACCTAATTAATTGGATTTTGGCCTAAAACTAACCCACTTTAGATGATATTAACATCAATATCATTTTTTTGTGGACAATTGCAAGGAATGAGTATAAATGTATAGTTAGAGAATTCGGATTAGATATGATTAGGGGTGTCAAAAATTGGTCCAGATCGAAAAAATGGACCGGACCGGACCAAATTAATTGGTCTGGTCTCCGGGTCGAGAAATTTATTTTCCGGTCTTCGGTCCGGTCCAAAACCCTATAAAAATTGGTCTTGGAACGGACCGGTTTTTTGCTTAAAATTATACATAAAACCTTTAGTAATAATTAAGATTATCCTTAACAAGCTTGGAAAACTTTAGTCGTATGAGCTTTTTTTTTACTAAACATACAAAAAAAGGTTAAAATATGGTTTTTCCTTTATATTTTTTTGGAGTTTTTCATAAATTATTTAAAATTTAGGAAATTTTTTTATAAAAATTCTAAAATCGGTCCAAAACGGTTATGTCCGAGTTCGGTCCTAGCTTAATCGGTCCGGTTTTCGATTCTTGAAATTCAATTTTTTGGTCCCGTCCGGTCTTGGACTGATAAACAGTCCTAGATATGATAGTACAAATTGATTATTAGTGATATAAATGGTCAAAATTTGCAAAAAAAATAATAAATGTAGGATAGAACAGTGTAGGAAATAGAGTGAATTTTTTATAATTAATCCACCTAATTAATTGGGTTTTTATAATTTATACTAATTAATAATTAATGATATTAATGGTCAAAATTTTACATTGGTAAATGTACATGGTCAAAATGAAACAACTAACTAAAAGAAACTCAACGAATTTATTTTTTAATAGTTTATATACGCACCCATATTGACAATTTTTTTTCAAAAAAATCATAGATGCAGGAGAGAACAGTGTAGGAATTAGGAAATAGAGTGAATTATTTTTTTTTTGTTGGGGGTGAATTTTAGTATGAATAATCATGCCATGATATAAATGAATGAGACATTGATAGAGACATGAGGAATTGATGTTTTTCCATCTCCAAATGAAAAAGTCTACATGACATGTTCCTCGCTTCATATCATCAACTTACATATTTTTGGTCTATAAAGAACATGCAACCTCAAATTTCAACACTACAAATCTTTCCGCTACATTTAAATTATTCATGTTATAACATTTGTGTAGTGGTCAAACAATTAATTAAAATAAAAGGAATAATGATTAATTCCATGAAAAGATCGGAGCATTGCCCGTACTCAAATATGGAGTATTAGCTAGACATACACTAAAATAATTAAGGGAAATTCTCTTTGGTAACACTCCTTTTTTCAATTTCCTCTTTGATAAATTGTAAAAAAAACTTATTATCATTAACAATCATAAACTATTTATAGTTATTACTTATGACATTAATGATTAATTTAGGGTTTTAGGTTTGGAGGGCGTGGCTCATGGTGGGGGTAGGGAAGGGGCTCGTTTTGGGTGGCGCGTTTTTGGGTGGGGCTGGGGAAGGGGAAAAGGGCTGATCAACCTTATGGGGAAAGGGGGCTGGGGGATGGGGGACGCCGGAGGGAGGAGGCTTGGCGCAAGCGGGTGTCGGACGCCGGCGGGTAGGGGGTGGCTGGGCTGGTAGAGAGGGAGTGAGTTTTATTTTTTAAAAATTATTTCTAAAATAAATTAGTCATTTAAAACTAACCATGGTTAATGATTTTCATTAAAATGATTATTATCTTTGATAATTAATAATACAATGTTACCAAAAATAATAGATATTTTTACAATTCACGTGAAAATTAAAAAAAAAACACGATGTTATCAAATAAAATTTCCCAATAATTAAACATTGTATAAAAACTATAAATGTATGCCCAACAATCCAACATGTTCGTACACAATTATTAAACTCTAGATGTCATAAAAAATACTTATAATGATGTTTCTCCATTCGTCACATTAAGTTTTACAATTATTCAATTAAGTTTTGACCTTCAATACTCGTACGGAGTATTACTTTTGACATTGTTTTTACTGACTTTATTTCAGTCTTTGTAACATATAAGTAACACATGAGTATAATATTCACTTCATTCCTAATTGATGAAATCTAATACGGAGTACTTCGTACAATAAAGATAAATATATATTTCAAAACAAAAGTCATGTTAAATTTGTCTTTATTAAAACATCAAATTAGAATTTATAAGCAATAAATGTTACTCCGTATCATAAAATTCGTTTAAATCCATACTATAAAAACTTGTCAAAATTCGGTGTAGTGACATTATGATAATGGAACTAGTAATTCAATATACCAGCAGCTGAAATTTCTGATAGATCAAATTGTATCAAGATATCATGTAATCAAACATCCCTAAACTAGCTTTCTCATTAAAACTACGTAGTAAATGAAAATACATACTTCTACAATTCTCTACATACGGAGCATCATTTTGTACATTATCTTTAAATTAATTTTTTTCATGGGTATTTCTCAAAAATAAGCCCAATAAAAATTCATTCAAACAGCGGGCAGTGTATCGGGTCTCCACAAAAAATCCGACCCGAAATTAAGATCGGAATGATCAAATATCCCGTCTAATGCCACGTAATCATTGTGGTCCTGTTCATACCCGATCGTAAGCCCAAACGAGTCATAACTCGGAAAATCCCAAAACTCACCAACCCCCGACACCTCCGACGAAACTCCAAATTCATCACCAACACGTGTCTCACTCTCACTCTCCTTCAACAATCCGACGTCGTTTTCACAAAACTGTCCAATTTCCGACGGATATTCCCCGGAATCCGACGTTAAATCGACAATATTCACCGGAGAAGAGCGAGATCCTGAACCCGTAATCTCCTCTTCAAAGCTCCGAATCACCGAGTCGAGATCGTGAGTCTGACTCACTGAGTCACGCTCGGGTACATGGTCCGAGTCGTCGAGTATGCTCAGAAGATCTTCTCGAACCCTCTTGGCGTCGAACTCGGGTGGGTCCGAGTCGACTCGGACTCGCTTTTTCTGACTCAGTTTGAGTTCTTCCATATTTTCCTTAGAATAATGACAAGTAAAGAGAAATCACTGCAAAAAAAATGTAAATTTTTTTTAGAGAGAGAAAGAAGTAATGCGTTGTGAAGAAAATGGGAAGAAGAGGAAGTGGTTTAAATAGTGAGGAGAGAGAAAGTGGAAATACAAGGATGGGGTCGCTACGTGATGACCTGACGATTCTAAGAAAGAAATAAGAAAATATTTGTTTGTTAAAAGTCTTTCTTTTTTTACTAATGAAATGAATGAGATTCTTTTAAAATGTTGAAAACTCATCTCATCGTCCACGTACTACTTCATGTACTAAAGATGCAATTTTCTTATTTGGGCTTGCCGACGTATCATAATCTTCTATGTGATTCCTAATTTTAGGGAAAACATGTATTACCTCGTCTACTGTTAGGAAAGATACACGTTTGCCAATGGTCATATGTTATTATGTTATACCTTCTCATAAAATATGATTGATGATTTGGTGCTATATCGTTAGTATGCATGCATGTTGATTTTGCAATTTTTGAATTCAACTATAGTATAAAATACGATGAGATTGATGATTTGGTGCTATATCGTTAGGATTTGCAATAGATTCTTTTATTTATTTATTTTTTTAGGAAATTTGCAATAGATTCTAGTAATGCAAGGTTTTGACTATTGATCTTTTTTATTTCGTATCAAGAAAAATTATTAAAGTTGATATTTTAAAAGTATGTATATTTTGAGGCAAATTTAATAAGACTTTACATCATTGTAAAACATTTCCTCCATCTCAAATTAATCATCACATTTTTTTTCTTTTTAATGTCCCAAATTATTTGAAGAGATTTCCTTGAATAATGCTAAAATGCTCCTTTAGTCTCATAATATAGTTCATGTTTATATTTTTTCACAGTATTTAAGAAATAAGAGGAGAAAGTGAATGAAGTACATTAATAAAAGTGAAAATTACAATCATAAACAAAAGTAAGAGAGAAAAAGTGGAAAAAAGTACAAGGCATGTGCAAAATTCAAGGGTAAATTAGGAAGTGCAATGAATAAAGTTAAAAAAAGTGAGGGTATAATGATCTTTATATACTATCCAAAAATACAAACAGGAACAACATTTTGGATCTCCAAAATAGGAAAATAAGAATTATATTATGGGATGGAGGGAGTACAAATTAATTCCTTATATAAGTCAGTTTATAAACTATATTCCACAATAACGTCTACGTAAGATCGGTTCCTAGGTTTGGAATTTGATAGTATAAAACCGCTAACAATGTTGGCAGTTCTATATATAGAACCGCTAATACTAGTAGAGGCTCTGTGCATAGAACCTCTAATTAGCAGTTCTAAGTTCGTTGAAGTTTTCATGGTTGTAAATTTTTTCAATATCTTTCTTACCTTAAAGGTGAAATACGCACTCAATTTCTCTCTCTCTCTCTCTCTCTCTCTCTCTCTGTTCTTTTTATTTTTTATTTTCTTGCAATTTGTTTCAAAATGATTAACAATAGCTAAATTAAGGTCGATCAAAGCTAAGCTGAGGTACATCAGAGGGGTAAGGGTGAAAATTATTTGAATTATATCCAAAATTCAATCCAATTGAATCTGAATTAATAATTCAAATAATTCAAATTAAATCATTTGTTTAATCAAATTGGATTGAACTTAATTTTTTCCTAAATCAAATATTTGGATCAACATGCTGGCTCAAAACACCAGAAACAAACCAAAATCATACTAATAGTTAATTACCTTTAAGAGTTATATTATGTTTGTGTTACTATTTTAGAATTTTATTTCTCTTAAGATGGTTATATATGTAAGTTTAGACTTTTGTTACTTTTTAATTTAATTTAGTATTTCAAAATAAGGTTCATAGGCTATTATACATTAAAATGAGTCGTATTATTAATTTGCATTTTTGAATAAAATCTAATTAACTAGTTCTAAATTGATTTGGATTAGATCGATTTGGTGAAAATTCGCATAAAATTGGATTCAAACTCCAAAAACCAAATTTTATTTTGGGTTGGGTTAAATTTGTCCGATCCTAAATCCAACCTGAAAAGCATTCAAGCCAGCCAAAGTATATTATGATACTCTTTGCTTTCCAACCTTTTCAAGCTTGCAACCTTTTTAACTACTTAATTAATGTCTCTCAAAATTATACAAAAACCTTTTGTAATTGATACCATGCAACCATATTCACACCACCTTATATATTTTCAACTCTACAATTATTATACAACTCCTTTTTTGAGATGTGACTAACATTTATTTCTAATAAATTTTTGGAAGATGTGTGAATGAATGTAATTAAGATAGTATACCATGGAGTATATACTCATATACTAAAGTGAAATTTTTTGATTGGAATTTTCCATCTTAAACTCGTCTAGGTTTTTTTTTTTTTTTTTTAACATTTGTCTATCTTAATTACTACGTATGTAGGCCCCGTTCATTCCACCTTATTTTTACTGAACTGAAATTATTTTTGCCGAACTGAAATTATTTTTACTGATTCTCTATTATATTTCTTCTTTAAAGTTACTGATTTTTACTAAACTGAAATTAATGTTACCGAGCTTAAATTATTTTTACTGAACTGAACTTATTTTTACTGAACTAAAATTATTTTTGCTGAATATTATTTTTTAAGGTGAAGTGAACAAAACTGTAGTAATAAATTTATATTCACTCATCACAAACAAAACTATATATGATGAACTAAAAGGCTATTTTTTTTTACGGGAAGCAAAAGCCTTTTATTAAGCATTAATATGACTCAAGTCGGCCATAACAAGTCCCATTAATTACATCACTAGGATATTCCTCTAACCAAACTCTAAGATTAGAAAACTGAACACAAGCCTTTGCTAGACCATGGGCTACTCGATTTCCATCCCTTTTCACAAACGAGAAAGAGACACAATGACACATCTGAGATAGAGATAATATATCATTAATGATTCTACCAAACGGGGTAGGAGGAACATTTCCCCTCTTCAAGTGGCTATAGAGCTTCATACAATCCGTCTCTAGGCAGAGTCGCAAGAAACCTGCCTCCATTGCAATTTGAAGTGCGTGTCTCATGGCCAACGCTTCCGCTACATCTACCTCAAAACCACCTTCCATCTTGAGGCAAGTTGCAGCCACCACATCTCCAACATAATCCCTCGATCATCACTCCACCCAAACCCACCACATTTGGCGACAATAGTGCAGCATAAGTGTTCACTTTAATTTCTCCTTCTACTGGCAGTTTCCACCGAGTCTCTAACAGCGAGGCAGGGAACTTCATATTGCTTACCTCCTTCGCGAACTCATATTCTCCTACCATGGACACTGCTTTGCGTATCACCACGTTCCCTTCAATCCCTTTTCTGTCAAAGGTCCATCTATTCCGTCACAGCCACAAGCCCCACGCAATACACCAGAAAAGACCCCACCAGTTCATGTCTTTGATAACATTCCATACCGAGCTGCACCACTCTCCAAAATTCTCCCCTTGAAAGTTCTCTACTTCTAGCCGCAGAGGAGAAGTATACCAGATAAGTTTGGCCTGTTCACAGCGCACTAGCAAATGGAGGGTATTTTCACTTGCATCACCACTCATAGGACATGTTGGGTCAGTATTCATACCTCGTCACGCAAGAATTTCTCGGGTAGCAATTCCATCTCTAGCACATCACCACGCAAACAATTTAATCTTCTGAGGGACCTCCACATTCCATACCTTCTTCCAATCAAACATAGTACCCACATTTGATGAGGAGGCAGTATCACGCATTTGCTCCATCGTGAGAAGATTATAAGCACTTTTCACCGAGAATCTTCCATCCTTAGTGAAATGCCACATCCAGGTGTCCTTACTGTCATACAGAGGGTTGGGAATACTTCGAATTCTGTCGACCTCCACTACTGAGAAGTAAGCCTTGAGAGTACTTACATTCCAAGTTCTGTTTTCCCACAATTGCCGCACATAGATAGGGCACTGATTATCTTCCCTTAGGCTCGACATCACTCTAAATTCAGGAAGATTTGGAACCCACGGATCCCGCCATATATCTGTTGTGGCACCATCACCAATATTCCTCCTGGCACCCTTCATCATGACCTCTCGGGCCCCTAGTATGGACCTCCAAGTGTAACTTGAATTTTCTCTGATTTTTGCCTCCCTAAAGGACGAGTTTGCAAAATATTTTCCTTTGAGAACCTTGGTCACGAGGGATTCCTCATTTGAGAGGATACGCCAAGCTTGTTTAGCCAGCAAGGCCTTGTTAAAATTCTTCATGTTTCTAAAACCAAGACCACCTTGCTTCTTCGGAACATACAGTTTCTCCCAAGCAACCCAGCATATCTTCTTTTCATCCCCCTTTTGCCCCCAAAAAAATTGCCTACATAGTCTTTCCACCACCTCTAGTATACTAGCCGGAATAAAAAAAACATTACATTGCATAAGTTGAGATTGCAAGAGCAATTGATTTAATTAGAACTTCTTTCCCGGCTTGAGATAAAAATCTCTCTTTCCACCCCTTGAGCTTCTTCCAGATTTGATCTTGAATATTTTGAAAAATCTGTTTTTTTTATCCACCAATATAAGTTGGTAAACCAAGATATTTGTCATGCCCTTTAACAGCCTTAAACGATAACTTCATCTGAAGCATGTTTTTTCGATCTTGATCAATATTTCGACTAAAGGACACCTCTGATTTATCCATATTCAATTTCTGCCCTGAAGCCATCTCATATGTAGAAAGAATTCCAAGAACATTCTCCACTTCTTCCTCTGCCGCTCTCACAAAAAGTAGACTATCATCTGCAAAGAAAAGATGAGAAATCGGCTTTACGTGTCTACCAATCTTCACCCCATGAATGAGCCTCTTCTCTTCAGCATCCCTAAGTAACGTCGACAGACCCTCCGCACACAGAATGAACAGAAAGGGGGATATGGGGTCCCCCTGTCGAAGTCCCTGGGTAGACTTAAATTTTCTCGATGGCTGCCCATTCACAAGAACATCGAAAGATGCAGTACTCACACACTTCATCACCAAGCTTACAAAAGATTCCAGCATACCCAGTTTCAGCATCATCTTCCCTAAATACTCCCATTCAACCCTGTCATAAGCCTTGCTCATGTCAAGCTTAAGCCCAAGGTAACCCTTTTTCCCCGTTTTCTTCTTCCGAAGGTAATGAAAGCACTCATAGGCCACCAAAACATTATCAGTGATCAGCCGTCCCGGAACAAAACCACTCTGTGACTTATGAATAATATACGGGAGAACTAATTTTAATCTGTTAGCAAGCACTTTAGTGACAATTTTATACAGAACATTACACAAGCTAATAGGTCTATAATCAACAGGTGACTCACACTCTTTTTTTTTCGGAATTAAAACAATATGAGTCTGATTAATAGAACCTACATCCCCATTATTATTTAAAACATCAAGCACTTTCCCAACAATATCCCAGAATTTTTGGAAAAAAATTGCGGACATACCATCGGGCCCGGGGGCCTTTGTAGGATGCATTTGAAAAAGAGCAACTCGGACCTCCTCTGCTGTGAAAGGGGCAACTAAGCTCGTGTACTGTCTGTCATCAATGGCCAGAACCACCTTTTCAATCACAGGCTCCACCTCAATGTCACTACTTCTTGCAAACAAATCTTCAGAAAAATTCACAAAACTCTCAGCAATCCGTTCCTCCTCTATGTACACATTCCCAGCCTCATCTCTGATTTGGGAGATGTTATTACGGGCTTCTTTTTGCTTTGCCTTTTGATGGAAAAAGGATGTGTTTTGTCCCCATGCTTTAGCCATTTTTGTTTGCTGCGTTGCTTCCAATACATCTCTTCTCTCCTCTCTAGTTCATCCATACGATCATCAATGGCTCTCATTTGGGCTATCACCTCCTCCGTTTGATTTTCCCCCATTAAGAATTTCATTTGAGCCTTACATGCATTAAGCTCCTTAACAAAATCCCCAAACTTCTCTTTACTCCAAGCACTCGGCCTTATAGAGGTGAAGGCTATTTTTGAGCACAAATCACCCCCACGATCCCAAGCCTTCGAAATAATGCTAGCACAATTCTCATCCCGAAGACACATCTCCTCAAACCTATGCAACTTCTTCTTCTTCTTTTTCTTCTGTGCCGGATTTGTATCTTTGATGCATAGGAGGATAGGAAGGTGATAAAATTTCCTCTTCGTAAGGTGTGAAACAAAAGAGCCCTTGAAATTTTCCTCCACGCTTTATTTGCAAGAAATCTATCTAATCTTTCTTGAATATTTTCCTCCCCACACCTATTATTAGACCAAGTAAACTCATGCCCTATGTAACCAAGGTCTTCCAATTGGCAGAGAGCCACAACATTACGCAATATATCAGCTTCCTCTACATTAAACTCTTGCCCACCTTGTTTCTCACACGAATGGAGCATGAGATTCAAGTCACCCCCACATAACCAAGGTTCATCACACCCACCCCTCAAGCTCTCAATGAGCATCCCAGTTTTGACTTTGTTTTCGGCATCCGGATGACCATAGATACCTGAGAACCGCAACTTACCCTGAGACTTTGAGCTAACCCATGCACCAATATGATTTAAGGAAAAGGACCTCAATGTGACATCAACACTGTCTTTCCATAACAAAGTTAGACCACCCTTTCTTCTTCTCCCTTCACCCTCACCCTCACATTCAACAATGAAACAACCAGTAAACTTTATTTTTTGCTTTATTTTTTCCATCTCGAATCTCTTCAATTTAGTCTCCGAGAGGAACACAAGCTGGGGGCTTTCCAGGAAAACTATGCGTTTCAACGCATTTACTGCAACGACGCTCCCCAAACCCCTGCAGTTCCAGGCTAATACATGACTCATCGATCACCGAGAGCCTTATTGGTGAGGCTCGCCACCCTTTTAGCAGAAACTGGAAGCACACGCTTCTTTTTATCATGCATTTCCTCCCCTAGAGTTATCTCCTCCCCTTCATCATTCCTCTTACACTCCCTTGTTTTTTCACCTATCATAGTCACCCCACTGCTCATACTATGATTTGTATCTCTCGGCATTCTCCACCAGCCTCTAGCTCCTCCACCCACACTTTCCCCTACTTCCTTCTCCCCAACATTCTTCTGAGTTATATTAGCAGTTGTACTACTACCAAAGATAAAGATTGCCTTCTCTGTCTCTTTACCCTCTTCCCTCAAAATCTTCCCATCATCACCCATAACACTGTTCCGGAATGTTGTTGTGGCTTTACTGCTACCCGTAACAAAGGTTGCCTTCTCTATTTCTTTCCCTTCTTCCCTCAAAGACTTTCTAACAACACCAATATCCTCATTGTTCAGACCAACCCCCCCAGCTTTTGCACCATCTCATTTATTTGAACACCATCTGTGGCAGGGCAACTTTTCTGTCTTGGCTTAGTAGTGAACAAAGCCCTCACACCCCTTCATTCCCCTCCACTAGCTTTTTCCTCTGAAAACCTCATCTTGTACTTCCAAGGGGAAGCCTTCATCCAAGCACCATAAGGAATTGGGGGATTGTCACATTCCCTATAATCCTCACAGTCTTTTAAACCATGCCCCATATGACCACAAAAATAACAAAACAGTGGGGGGTTTTCATATTTTACCTCGAAAAAATCTTCAATTCCATCCCTTAGTTTAAGCTTCACATGTTTTGCTAAAGGTTTTCTCACATCAACAAGAATTCGCATTCTTATAGATTTATCAATGCCAACCCTAGCTTCATAATCCAATTTCACAAAGACACCCAATTTATTCCCAATTTTTTCAATATTATTAATGTTTAGCCTTCCTTTCAGAGGAAGATTGTACACCCTCACCCACATTGGCAAGTAAAAGAGTTAGATGTCAGAAGGTTTTACCGAGTCCGTGGTTTCTCCAAGGATCAAAGCATAATTATCAAAGTGCCATGGTTGCTCATCAATCACTCTACTCTTATCTCGCCAATTTTTGAACTGAAATAAGAACAAATTATTCCCAATGCTTGTGATGTCAACACACTAGTAGAAAAAATGAAAAAGGCACCCCCCTTTTCGCACCGGTTCTTAGAAACCGGTGGGAAAAGAAATGGGCGGGATTTTGATAATTACTTTTCGATCTGTTTCCTTATATTACCGGTGCCAAATCTTGGTTTTCGAACCGGTTTGAACCGGTGCTAAAATATTTTTTGTTTAAAAAAAAAGGGAGGGAAAATGGATTTGGCACCGGTTCAACCAAAACCGGTGGGAAAAGCCTATTTACAACCGGTTCGAACCGGTGCGCAAATTAAACCAAAAAACCCGCCTTTCGTTTTAATTCGTGAAATTCTCTTCTTCTTCCTTTTTCATTCCCCTGCTTTTCCACCTTCAATTATTCTTCCTTCTCTCATTCTCGCCTACCCTCACCATTGCTCTCCTTCACGCATAGGTCCGAATTTCACTATTGTTGTCCTCCATTGAAGCGCATTCTGGGCTTTCTCACCTCCATTGCCGCACAACTCCTCTCTTTCTCTCCATAGCTCTCCTCCATTGAAGCGCATTCTGAGCATTTCCAACTCCATTGTAGCAGCTTCAAGGTAAGATTTATTTTGTGGTCTTCCTAATCTATTGAATACCTTCACAATCTAGGGTTAGTCGTTGATTTAGGGTTTTCTGTTCTTTGTGGTTTGGTTTTGTGACTTTAATTTCGAGTTGTGCATTCAACAATAGTTCATTGTTTTAGGGTTTTCTGTTCTTTACGGTTTGCTTTGAGATTTTGGGTGGATTCTATTGTAACAGTTGGGTTGGGTTGAGGTCAAACCCTCTGTTACTGCTAGTTATACTTCCTTTTTCAGGGAATATAATCATAAAAAATAAAAATTGGTACTGTTATAAAATTGGCATGATGAAGGCGATATTGCAAGTTCGTCAACCTTCATGGAAGTTTTGACTACATGATATCACACATTCGAATTGGGGAGGCTGTTTCTTTTCAAGGAAACATTCCTCAAATGAATAAGATTCATAGTTTACCGAATTTTGCAGTGCTTTAGCTAACAGGAAACTCACCTGTTTTGTAGACAAAAATATAATACGCTTTATCCCTAGTGTTATAACAAAAGTTGTGTTCACACTGATGATTTACTCTTCCTCGTATACTTGGTTTGACTACACTTTTAATTAGTATTATATGAGAAACTATTTCTACAATAGTTTCAGTACACTTGAAAAACTAACAGTAGAAACCTCGGCATCTTTAGGAATGTACATTTGTTTTGTTCTCACCAATCGAGGAAGCGAGTCCATGACTAATGTGACCACTAAAAGAGACATTACCGTCAACTTTACTTTTCTCCATACTACTTATCAGTATTTTGCTTCAATAACAACTTCCAATTCACTTAACCACCCGCAATAAGTGTTTCTCAGAACTTTCACCCCTACAATAATGCCACCCCAACAATAATGCCATAAGAAATAATTCACTAATATGACACTAAAAATAAGCTTATATGAGATAAGGGAACAAAATAACACAACAATTTAACCCCAAATATTATTACTTTTACAAAAAATGACATTTCAATGGGGTGAGATCCCACCAATGTCACTCGAACTCTTCATTTTATATAGGGAGGATTATTCTAATTGTTGATCTTTAGTCTTACTCAATATGGTTTTAATTGAACACCACAGGCGGCTGATAGGATGTTAGCAGAGATTAATATTATGCTGAAATTTAGACATGAATATGATATCTTTAGTTCCTGCCCCTGATAAAATTCTCATTAATGTATTTGATATTTAGGTTCCACCTGCTGAATTAGAAGCATTGCTGCTTACTCATCCGGAAATTGTAGATGCTGCTGTTATTCCATAAGATTTAACTCTAAACATACACACATCATTCTTTGTGATTTCATTTCTTTCTCTGTATGTTTATCATTCTAAAATACGTGATATAGTAATGCTCTTTTGTACACAACAGGTTCCCAGATAAGAATGTTGGTCAGTTTCCAATGGCATATGTAGTGAGGAAAGCTGGTAGTAACTTATCAGAGAATGAAAGCATGGATTTTGTAGGAAAACAGGTGAGCTGAAAGGCCAGAGAGCATGAAACAGTTGTTAGGCGTTTTTAAACTTACCCACGCTTATGAACTTATCTGAAGTTATTAACCCTTATTTGAACTAATTAAAACTTATTATTCCTTCTTTCACACCTATTAACTCTTACAGAAAATCAATATTTGAACTTGGTTAGCGCTTATATCTAATTTTTACTTATCTTGGATGGGAAACATAGAGTAGAGTACAAGCTGGGATGTATAAGCAGACACGCAAAGGTCAAGCTGTGTTTCCATTTTGTTCATTCAAAGTTGTATGAAATAATTTAATTGTTCACGGTGCAGGTTGCTCCTTACAAAACTTACACATAACAGTAGAATTACACTAATAAATTAGTGGAATTACATTATTTACTCAAAAATTTTAAAAAATGATTAATTAGCAATTGTTAGTTTGATTAATGATGCGTTATTCTTTAGCAATGTATGTAGGTATTAATTACTTACTAACTTTTGTTTTTCGTTTTTAATTTTTTATAGATTCATATGTGAATTGAAGCACAAGTTTAGCTTGAAGACTACAAATTTAGCTCAAGTGGGAAGTTAGAAGGAATACATCCATTGTACTTTCTATAGTGGTATGAATTATAAACTTAGTCTATGTTTCTTTTTCTTGATTCATGATGAAAGTTTTTTCATGCTATTACAACTTGTGTATTGTTTAATGACAAATAAATACAACAATATATAAATGCTTGCATCATCATATGCCTAGATACTCGTTCAAGGCTTTCTCATTAGGAGAAAGTCTTGAATAGTCCCTGGTTGGGACTGTTCTTGAACGTTTACTCTCACTTAGGTGGTGAATGTATGTCTTCTTTTTTCGATTTTAAGGAACATCTTGGCTTAGCATTTCCTTACACTATTCTCTGGGTACATATGTGGGTATGTAATTATCTACATCGTGTGCTTGGAGAACTGGGGGGAAATGCTGCCGGATTTTCCTTAAAATTGAAAAGTCGACATACATTCACTAGTGAGATTAGATGTTCAAGGATGGGTTAGGTTGGAGTGATAAGGACCCTTTGGAAGCATATATGCATTTTTTTACTATAAGAATGTTATATGCATGATGTGTGCTTGAATTTGATTTAGATATATAATATATGTAGCAATTACACATTATTCATTATATGTTGCTATGTTTAGAGACAATATACTCAATGGAGAAGGATCGTGGTTGGATGTATGGTAGACGTGATACATTGGAATTCTTTGATGGAGTTCAAGAGTTTTGCGATAAGGCTTCATCTTATCAGCGTAGAATGGGTGTCGATTGCCTCTATTGTCCTTGTGTTGATTGTAATAATGTGAAGGTGGTCAATAGTGTTGATATCATTAGAGATCATGTAGTTTGTCATGGGTTTAGACTTAAATACCATGTGTGGATTGGGCCATTTTGAATGAAATTGCATCCTAAAACCCTTGACTTGCTCCTTTAATGCGATTTCAAGCCTTATCTGCCTCTAACAAGGTAATAATGACATGTTAAGAGGAAGAATGAGCTAATTTGATAAGAAATGTAGAAAATAGGCATTCAAGTAGTCATAAGGCCTTATTCGGGCCATTTTGGATGAAAATGCATCTTAAAACCCTTGAATTGCTCTTTTTATGCAATTTTAAGCCTTATTTGCCTCTAACTAGGTAATAATGATATGTTAAGAGGAAGAATGAGCTGATTTGATAAGAAATGTAGAAAATAGGCATCCAAGTAGTCTTATAGGCCTTATTCGGGCCATTTTGAATGAAATTGCGTCCTAAAACCCTTGACTTGCTCCTTTAATGCGATTTCAAGCCTTAGCCGACTATAAATAAGTAATAATGACATGTTAAGAGGAAGAATGAGCTGATTTGATAAGAAATGTAGAAAATAGGCATCCAAGTAGTCATATAGGCCTTATTCGAGCCATTTTGAATGAAATTGCGTCCTAAAACCCTTGAATTGCTCTTTTAATGTGATTTCAAGCCTTAGCCGACTATAACTAGGTAATAATGACATGTTAAGAGCAAGAATGAGCTGATTTGATAAGAAATGTAGAAAATAGGCATCCAAGTAGTGATATAGGCCTTATTTGGGCCATTTTGGATGAAAATGCGTCCTAAAACCCTTGAATTGCTCTTTAATGTGATTTCGAGCTCTAGCTGCGTATAAATATTTAATAATTACATGTTAAAAGAAAGAATGAGTTGATTTGATAAGAAGTGTAGAAAATAGGCAAAGTGGTAGTCATATTGGTCTTATTTAGCCCATTTTGGATCAAATTGCGTCCTGCAACTTTTCCATTGTTCTTTTAATGTGATTTCAAGCCTTAGCCGCCTATAAATAAGTAATATTGACATGTTACGAGATAGAATGAGTTGATTTGACAAGAAATGTAGAAAATAGGTAAAGTATTAGTCATATAGGCCTATGTACTAAATTTTTGCCTATTTTAAATTGTAAATGTATTTTTACATACATAACCTAAGTAATCAATTCTAACATCATTTTTGTTTAACCAAGTTTTGCAAGGTACAGAAAGAAGGTCCATTGACGAGCAAGGAGCTGAATGAAGTTCGAGACATGTTAGCGTCTTTCATCACATATAATTTAATTTGAACTTGTTAACTAATACATTAATAATTAGTATTGTTTGTAAATTTGACACCTTTTTATTAATAAGGAGTTGTAAAAGCTATATGACACTTCATTGTATCGCATTTGGGATTATTAATTAATATCTATGTTATGCTGTTATTATTTCAATGTAGAAATTATTATATTATTATTTTATTAGTATTTTTAATATTATAATAATAATAATAATAATTATTATTATTATTACTATTACTGTTATTATAATATATATTGATGGAAGAATTAATGCAGGATGTGCAGGTTTTTAATTATTATTATTTATTAAAAAATTTAATAAAAAAAATAGGGGTTTTTGCATCGGTTTTTACCTAGAACCGGTGCCAAAACTGTTTTTTAATCATGGCGCGCTCGACTTTTGCCACCGGTTCTAAATAAAAACCGGTGCAAAATCTTCACTCTATGGCACCGGTTCACCCCAAAAACCGGTGCGAAAAGTAGTTTTTACCACCGGTTTTGAACCGGTGCGAAAGCTATGGGGATTTAGCACCCCCAAATCTAGACCGGTTCAAAACCGGTGCGAAATGGGGGGATTGAACCGGTGAGGATTTCGATTTTTCGCCTAGTGACACCATGCTTTGGTTGCCACACTCCTGTTATAGTAGCAATAAAGGCATTAACGTTAATCTTACGGTTTGTCCATATTCTCCCTACTAGGGCAAGTTCGATTCTTGCATCTTCATCTTCCTCTCCTTTTTCCTCCCATTCAATAGCCTCATTCGAATTATCAGGAGGTTTATCCCCTGAATCACTGCACTCCCCTCCAACCATCTCCTTTATCGAAAGAGAATGATTTTCAATGCCAATAATTGTAGCAGATTTATTTTTATCACCCATGATTACCGGACAATTGGAAACACGGGCAAAATCCCAACAAAATTATGGAAACTCGACCCAAGATCGAGAAGAAACCTTGATTAACAAGAAACCCTAGCTCCAGAAAACTAGAAAAAACCCTCCCAAGGCAAACCTAGAGGGAAAAATTATTAACTCCATCTTAATAATTGAAAACATCAAATATAACTTTTTTATTTATAATTATATAGCTCCTTATTATACCTTCTTTTTTTTTTTACTTACTCCAATTTTTAGTTGCATCATTTTAGTTTTCACTTTAGGGTGGGGAATGTTGTTGCTCATCTCATCGCGAGATGGGATGTGGGTATTGACTCTGTAATAATTTTTTAAGACCACTTTCCTCAAAGTACTATTTCTCTAGCGTAAACGGATATGATTTAATTTAATAATGATAATACCCCATTAACTTTCTTCGAAAAAAATAGGACACATGTGCTAGAAGATAGATAAAGAAAACTTATTAGTTAAAAAGCAAAGTGATGCAACTAATTACAACTTCCGTCTTAGAAAAGTGGTGTAACTAAAATAAACGGAGGAAGTAGAAAATATATATGTTGTAAGTCAAGTACCAACTTATGACAATTTGTGGGAAGTAGAATTTCCTAATTTAAAAACACTTCTTATACTCCCTCAGTTCCTTATTTAAATGTCAGTATTCCATTTCGGGTGTAACATTTATTAAAACACTTATTAAAACAGGATCACATTTGGTAAGTGTAACACTTATTAAAACATGGAGAGAGTAAAAATTACCCAATTTCCTGAATAACTATGAAAATTGAGAAATAAGCATGTAAATAAGGGACGGAGAATTTCATCATACACCCGAGTGTATCAGGCGCATGGTGCGTGCACCCGACATAGGTTTTAAAAGACGCAGAAAAAACATTGTATACAAATATAAAGTACACGAGCAAAAAACATTCAAAATGATTCCCTCCTTGATTTAAGGGATTGATTTGTTATTTATATTCATTAATTTATTATTTACATTCCATATTAATAAAATATTTTTGGTGAATAAATTTTCAATTTTTTTTTGTATAGAGCGAGAAATTAATTTTATATATAGAGAGAAACCATAATAAATTTTGAATTTCGAAGTGATTTAATGTTATTACAGAGTTTTTTTTTTTTTTTTTTTTTTTTTTTATCGTTTTGATGAACCTTTTAATAGAAAGATGTAATTGACGAATTCGTTGTTGAGAGAAAAATTATTTTTCAATTCTTTTAATTTTTTTTTTTGGTGTTATTTTTTGAGGTTGAAGATGATGTTCTTTATTTTATGATGAAGGTTCTTCTATGATCATTTCTTTGATCCATATTCATTTTCTAATTGGAATGAAATATGTTCTTTGAGTCTAATCAATATGTTCTTTGGATTTGAAGTATATGTTATTTACATTACAAACGATGTTCTTTTACATAACAATAGTGAAGGGAAAGGGATGGGAAGGAAAAAGAGGGAAGGGAAAGGAACATGAGGGAGGGAGAATGTCACCTTCCTTTTTCCTTCTAAATCTCTCCAACAATAGAGGGATTTGGTTTATTAAAAGGAGATGGATAATGGATCCTTCCAATTCCCTCTCCTTCCTTCCTTGCATTAGATATCCAAACAAAGGGTAATGCATCCTTTCTTTTCTCTTCTCTTTCTTTACCTCCATTTCTTTCTATCCAAACATAGTGTTAAGATATGTAGATTAAAAATGTTATTTGGATTTCAATATTACAAATTATATTTTCGATCTTTACTTGAATAATATGTTCTTATGTGTTAATGTTAGTTTGTTTTAACACTTGTATTATTTTAAGTATTATATTTGTTTTATCATTGTGTCATTTTGTTTTACTCGTATCCCTTATGTTTTCAAGGCTCTTGTTCTTTTTGTAAAGATTGTATGTGTTTTAGGGTCTATACGTTCTTAATTTGAATTTATCTATTATATTCTTTGAATTTAACTCTGATCTTTATTTTTAATATTATACATGAAATCTATTTTTGTATATTAATTATTTAATTATGTGTATTTCTTTTTTTGAAATCGGGATCATGAAGCTGGATGATGACAGTATTATTTTGGAACCTCCTTTATCGATGATTGATTTTCAGATCTATTTAACATTCGTAATATTAATAAAAAAAAAAACATAATATTATGTAATGAACATCATTTATATTTACACAGCATGATGTAAAGACAAAATTTAAAAAACATTTCACAATAAGTAATGAACAGTATATGTGATAATAAAAATACATTACAATAATTCACAATAAGAGCAGTTAGCTTTACGAGTGAGGTTAAACTATATTGAGGTTTAAACTGTGTGATATTAAATCCCGTAAAATGTCTTTTCCTTTATTAAAAAATATAGTAAGTCTCTAAGGGGTCGTTTGGTTTATTAGGGAAATGCAAATTCCCATGAATTTTCAATTTGTGGGAAATAAATTCCATCATCAAAATCATGGAAATTCAACAAATTTGTTTGGTTAAGAATGGAGGAAGTAAATTTCCACGGGAATTTCAACTTACCAAGGGGGGGTAAGGTAAGTGAATTCCTATGTTTTGTGGAAAGTCAAAATTCCCATGAATTTTCATTGCCCCCATTTTTACTTTTTTGTATCAACCAAACAAGAGATTGAAAATGAAATTCATGGGAATTTTAACTTTTCACAAAATATTTAGCCAACCAAATAAGGCCTAAAGCTCTTGCCTTTTCCCGCACAATAATTAACGTTCATAGAGCACATGTTATGCACACGTTGCCTTGGGAGTACCTTTCATTATGTACAACACAGTTTGCGTCGTGAAACTACTATGCCCCAAGGGGTTGTTTGGGTAACGATCAAGTACGTCTACCGTTCACGTAATTCTAAATTCAAAAATAGACCAAGTTACGTTTCATAAGCTGAACTCCAAATAAAGTGGAGCAGTTGAGTGTATGTTGGTAGTCTAGACAAATCACAAATGTATAATAGATAAGTTGGATCATGTGGAAGTTTTTTTTTATTTTTATTTATTTATTTATTTTTTTGTTGACGAGTTTGCTTTTCTAGAATATAAGCTAAGATATACTAATAATTTCCTCTTTTTTCGTAAGTTGATGTAGAACTTTGGCGACTCGGCGTTGGACAACTTGTTTAGAAAATTAGGCCAAATGGAAGGACCTTAATTAAATCAATTCCTATTTTATAAGAATCTGACTCATGAGATAGACCGACCTTTGTATTAGAATATCCTAATATGTAGAATTTATGTGACATTTTTTTTTAATTATTATTATTATTCTATACCATTGGAAAATTCTAACATATGTATTACATGATCAAGAATTTTATTTAGTCAATCAAGCACTACTCACTTACTCAGTTTAATCCTCAAGATTGTACTCCGTGTGTCACAAGTTTAAAATTAGTTTTTAGCTATGAGTCAATATAACAAGACTCCAGTCTAATAGAACGTATTCTTCTGAATCATCAATACACTTGACTTCTTTTTTCTCAACAACTTGTTAATTATATTTATATATAATAGCAATAAAAGATTTTTAAAGTTGAGGAAAAAAAGTTAAGTATGTTAATTATTCAGGAACGAATAAAGTAAAAATTTGGCTTTTTTGTCCTTTTCTTCTAATTATGTAGGAGTTGCCGAATTTCGTATGTTTTTTCTTCTCTTGTTTTAACCTCCAATATTTGCGTCAAAGTTGTTGAAAATTCAATGGAATGAAATCTAATTTAGCCCACCATTGGACCTTTTTTCTAGGGATATTATTCAACTAAATTACAAATCTATAAATGTAGCTTTTCTTAATTTTATATTCGTACTTGGTACTTGTTTTGTAAGGGAAGCTTCTATCAATTGTTTACTTAAACTGTTGAACATCTTTCAATACGTTTTTTGTGTATGAAAGTTTTAGTAATTATTAATTCATAATTAATTTTCGGCTAAACGTGTGGGGAAAAACGTTTGTCATGTCCCTCGTTGCCGTCGTGGGCCTTATTGCGACGGCATTCGTATATTTCAAAGCATACTCGTAGTGTTGTAGACTCGTTCCTTCCAATGTTCACATGTTTCTCATTTTTATTTTCCCATGATTAATTAATACAGTAATACATTTATCATTTTTTGTTTTGTATCTTTGTGATTAACTAATGAAAAAGAAAATCAGAGCCGTATTAAATGTTTGATATTTTTTGTGATTAGCTTATGAAAAATGTGATTAACTAATGAAAAAAAATACTACCTCCGTTAAATATTAGTTGCAACTTTAGGGTATTATTTGTGAGATATAAAATATTCCAAAGTTGTATTTAATACTTAATGGAGGTAGTATCAAAGCCGTATTAAATGTTTGATATTTTGTGATTAACTTATGATGAAAACAAGACTTTTTTAAACCATTTGGAGGTCTCATGCTTATCATGTACTATGTCTATCTGTAACACATCTTTCGTGTTATTATTTTTTAAGTGACATACTAGGTTTTAATGGAGCATTAAGCGAGTTATACAAAATGTTAAGTATTACGGACGTGCTATGTAGGAAAGTATGAGTATGATTATAGCATAGGGTTTGTAAGGGAATTAAATATTGTGAAGAATGATTATGAATTTTATAGTGTATATTAAAAAGTAGATGATATAAAAGGAGAGAAATATAAAAGAATATACAAGTGAGATCATAAAAGGAGAAAGATAATTTAAATTTTTTTAGTAAGGAATAAAAGGAGATAAATATAAATTAAAAATAGTGGAATGCTTCCAAATCTAGGAAATACTCCTTCCGTATTTTATTACTTGCTCCATTTGTATTTTTTCCGCTAATTATTTAACCTATTTTGACTAATTTTTGTGATTTACACAAAAGAAAAAGTCTAGTCTTATGGGTACTTGTTGGAAAGTCTCAATGAATAGATTATTAATTTTCAATTGTTATAATTTATAATTAATGATAATTAAAGATTATTTAATTTATCAAACACTTATATTGACATGCGTGCCCAGGAGAAATGAAAGCTTGTATTAAAATACAAAGGGAATATATTTATACTAATAATACTCCCTACGTTTTTAAATACTTGCTTCATTTCTCTATACGCAGAGTTTTAGGAGAAATTGAATAAAGTAATAAAATATGGAGGTTGTGGTGTAGGTGAAAGAATAAAAAATTGTAAAAATCAAAAGTAGTTGAGAGAATTGGAGAAGAGAGAATATAAAATTAATAAAATACTTCGTATGATTTATGTTGGGTTCACTAGTTGAGTGAAATGAATTAAATATTGTAAAAACTTTTCAAATAAGGAAATGGAGCAAGTATTTAAAAAGACTGAAAATGAAAAGTGGAGCAAATATTTAAAAACGGAGGGAGTAATAAATAGAGAAAATATATTAACTGTTGTGTTGCCTAGGCGCTATTATGAGGATTGGGATGTTACTTTGAATATCATATTGTATCATTTGAGTTCCAAAATATAAACAAGGTAATGAAAAATAGTAAACACTAGAAAATCTGATCTAATGAATGAAATATAAAATGAACACCCTTAATCCAGCTATCCAAGCTAGATTTTTAAAGAACATAAAACATTAGCGTTTAATTAACACTTTAAAGATAGCTAAAATTGAAAGACTTTCAACTCATCTCTTGTTGGTTTTGAGTCCAAACTCCACAATAGGCAGCTTTATATATCCATTACCAAATGTTCGTACAGATTTGAGTCTCTGAGAATAGAGCTATATGTACACATTTTTACGACAAAACAAAAATTATACTTCATATTTCGAAAGAAACACCTATTTCCACTCCACTATATATCTAACTCGGCCCGCTCGTTTGTCATCGTCGCAAAAAAATGAATGATTATCTGAAACTCAAATAAGTGATGAATCCAAATGATTAAACAGGAATAATATCTCTAAACAAAGAAATGAGTCACAAAGAATAGATGCATAGAGCATCATATAATTGATTTAATGTCTAGACCAAATAAAAAAGTTAGTCAAAAGCATCTGGCAAACTATTTTCTACTAAGATTCTCATTATTCCCAGAGTGGAGAAAATTAATAAGCACGTGATATGGTCCCTCATCATATAATATGTGTATATGACCATGCAAATGTTGTTAATTTTTATATTTTTTTTTTAATTTTTGGATTATTCTCTAAGAATGTGCCTAATTTCATGTTGTTTTCCAAACAACCACCTAAAAAGAGTACAAGTGGAAATTAAATTCAGCAAAGATTTATGGGATGGCATCTACAACTACAAATGTGTTGATCAAAGCAATACTCGTATCTCCCTTAAAATGGACGGAGAACAATGTGTGCTCCAACCACTCATCTCCCATGGTTGAGGTTACACACAATCTATCAATTTTCCCCTACCACCAACCACCTAGATATTCTATTAAACATATGTCCAAAAAAAATAAAACTCCTAAATGGTATAATAATTACTCTGTAAAAAATATTAAGAATTTAATCGGTGTAATTACTCTTTTCATTTATTCATTTTTATTAACGGAAAAATCCTTATTAATAACTCGAATCGTTATTTTGTTAAATATTTTGAGCCAATACAAATATTTAGTTGGGTGAAAACCTTGTAACCTTATAACTTTGATACCACAAGGTTGAATTCTCTTAGTTGCAAGTAGTTGGGAGTAAGGATCCCTTACTTTCCCTCATCACTTCCAAGGTATTTTTATTTTACTACATAATTGGTAAGGATATGAGACCTTACTGAATCAACACCTCTTACAGATTAGCTATCCCAACTACACATGTCAACGCTTGTAAGTAGAGGGAGAATGTAAAGGAATCCTCTACACCAAAGCAAATGTATAGGTAAGTGGTGCGGCACAAACTTGTGAAGATGAGTTCCCCACCATCTCCACCAAGCTGTCCAAGCATGCTTGGTTCTTCATCACTTCTAACTTTCTAAGTGCCTGCTAGACCAAAAAAAATGAGGGTTGAAGGTTAGTCAGTGTCGTTTTTCCTCACTCTTACAAAAAATAAATGTAGTCTTTCTACATTATTTCTTTAAAATGAATTTTCTCCATTTTAATTGCACTGTTTGTCTTTACGAGAGGATATAAATATTTTATCATTTCCTTTTATGGTATGCTTCCATATACATTTTGCATCTAATATTAACACACCAAATATTCATTATACCCTTGGAGACATTTGATAACCACAGTTACTCCATGTTTTCTTTCTCCTTGGACAATTTTAGTATTCCCGCACTTTAATGCGTTTTCTAAATTTTATGCTCAAAGCAAATGATGCAATTATAAAAACAGGAGGAAGTATAGTTTCAAAAGTGATAAAAATAAAGACATGTTGTGTGCTAGTGATGCATGTTTTTTAAATACTAGTTACTCCGCACTTTATATTAGGCTCGTGCAAAACTATATAAGAATAATCGATTTGACTTTAGAATATTCGATCCGAATTTTCATTTCAAATCGACTAAATCCAATCCAAAGTAGTGAATATCAGATATCCGTTTGGATAATATGCATTTTAAAATTTCGGATATCTTAAATCTGAATGGGATATCAGATATCTAATTTGTTATCTAAATTATTAAGGTTAAAATATAATTTATTTTTCATTTTTTAACTTTTATTTTAATATTTATACAATATTTACCACTTAAACATCCTATGCAACATAAAAATACAAAAGTTACGGATAGTGTATAAAATATATTCCTAAGCCTCAACCACCAGCTTAAGTTTTTGGTTGAATTGGTCTACTAACATGTTATCAGAGCCAGCGTGATACTAAGGTCACAAGTTCAAATCTTATCCACCCTCCACTTTCAAGTGGAATATTGCGTACAGTATAGGGTATGCGGAACACAGTATAGGGTATGCGGAGGGCCCATGCTGCATCCACACTTCAAGCCCAACGGGCTCTCGTGTGAGGGGGTGTGATTGAGTATAAAATCAATAATAACTTAATATTAAAACAGACACTGAGAGTGACATGTGTCACATCTAGGTGCTGTTTTTTCCCTTCGAAACTCCCCCTCCCCTTTTAGCAAAAAATATTTTATTTTTGGAATATTTTTTATAATAAAACTATAATAAAATATTATTCCAAACTTATATATTATCTCTATATAAAATGTATTCCTTTTTATCGTGTTCTAAAATTTTCCATGCACATTTACCTAGACTAGTTTTCCAACTCCTTTTTAATTATC
Organism: Chenopodium berlandieri; assembly: GCA_034703905.1. NCBI lineage: Eukaryota > Viridiplantae > Streptophyta > Magnoliopsida > Caryophyllales > Amaranthaceae > Chenopodium > Chenopodium berlandieri. The sequence continues at coordinate 17,181,106 of CM068287.1, forward strand.
TTTTAAACGAGTATTATTGAGTTTTATCGAAAAAGTAATAATAAAATTGATTCATATCGAAGTAATTGATTTTAAAACATCACTTTAATTTATTTTTTTCGAATTCCTTTTTATTTTGTTTATTAGACTAATGGAGTATTAGATATGACCATAAAATAAATGTTGTGTTCGACAACTATATTATATGTCTAATTCAAAAATGTAAAATATCAATCAATTTTTTGTTATTACATTATTAAAAAAAGATAATATCTTAGTAAATACAAAAAAAATATTATCTTTTGCTGAAACACTTTATTGAGATAATAATTTTATCACATTCGACATTCATAAATAAGTTGCATTTTAAAAAACACGTCGGACATAGTGACAAGTGACATATTCTTGTGGTGGTGGTTTTTTTTTTTTTTTTCCAGATAAATAGCTATCATTGACAAATAAATTTTTATGGCAATAAACAAACAATAAACAAACTAGAATTATTGGATAGATTTCAAACACATTTTTATATAATAACAAAGCTAGAGCGACGATATCATGTAGACCATCAAGTCATAAACAGAAAATGTACTACTAATAATATAGGTTAGTGTTGCCTAATTATTGATTGTTATTGCCTTTAATGATCTAAGTAGTATTTATCTCCATTGAAATTATTTTATTGGATATAAAGATGATATATTATTTAATTTGTAATTTATATATTTACATGTATGTTGTGCCAATAGTTTTACTGTAGATTTTAGTATGTTGTTTGATTAATGTTTTGATGTTTATTAAAAGATATATATAAATAAGTCTTTAGTCATATAGTCACTAGATTGTATAGTTTTATTGGTAAAAACATGCATTATTAATGTAATATAATGTATACTACTTTTAAATATTTTCAACTTAACTAATCAACAATAATTTTTTTTCTTTCTCAATTGTAGTTTTAATGAATTTTGCCTTATTATTTTATTTTTCTATATGCATTGCATTTATTTATTCTACATGAGTTGCCTCATTTTTATATTAGATTATTACTACTGGCCATTGTACGGGTAACAATCTAGTAAAATATATTCTTAGGCCTCAACCATCAGCTTAAGTTTTTGGTTGATTGGTCCACTCAACAAAAAAAAAAAGGTAGTGAAATACCAACATAGTAATAGCATACATTATACTACTAACATAAAAATAAAATTTATTAAAAAATTTGAGTGATAACCTGAATCGAAGTTGAAAGACGAGTACAAGCAATAACCAAATTATGAAAATAGTGTTTTGCTAATATCTGCTAGTCAGAGTCACATGTCTATAAGTTGAATACAGAATACAACTGAAAAAATTATATACAGTACTTCGTATTTGTATAAACAAAGGTTAAGAAAGTGCCGAATTTGACATGTTGTCAACTATTGGCCCAATTTTAGTACAATAACTGGACTTGTGGCAAAACCTAAGACCATGATTGGCTTGAATCGAGCTCAAAAGAGAATGAGCTTAAGCCAAGCCAATGAGTTTATTCATCATTTTTGGAATAAGCTAATTTGTACTATTTTTTTTTAATTTTTTTTGTTTGAAAGGTAAGAAAAATAAACATTAGGAAGCCCTCTTCACAAGGGGAACTCCTAATGTAAGCTAAGTTGTACAATTGGATAACGGAGATCCACAATATTAGAAAAACTTGTATGGACCTGGTTCTCAATAATATTATTGTGAACCCGAGGTCTATACATATACAACTGACCTTATATTGAACATAGTGACCCTAATATTAAATATAGTAACCTTAATTTTAACATAGTAGCCTTCGTTAAAACTTAAGTGATTTTTAGTATTATTGCAAACCTGAAATACGACGTTATGTTGAACATAGTAACCTTAATTTTAACCTAGTGACCTTTATTCTTCATATTGACCACTATTTTAAAATTTTCATTATATTAAAATTTTAATCTCTTATGACCTTTATAAAAACACAATTACTTTTATTTTAACATAATAACCTTTATTTTAACATAATGATTTTTTTTTTGAATAAAACGACCATAGTATCTCTACTATTAGTGTTCCACAATAAATTAATGTGAACCAGGTCTATTTAATAATTTTCACCGCAATATTCTACTCCCTCCGTCCCTTAATGATAGTCCCTTTTGGTGAAATTTCATGGGAATTAAGAAACTTAAATAAGAAGTAGTGAAAGTGCATTTTTTTTTTGAATAGAAGTAGTGAAAGTACATTGGAAAGACAAATTTACATGGGTATGCAAAAAAGTAGAAAGAGAAAGTAATTATATGAAAGTGCAAAATTTACATGGAAAGCTAAATTTGCACAAATATTGTTGCAAATTGGAGGGAATTTTGGTAAAAAATTAATATTAATAGTTGTTGGTAAAGACAAATGGGGTGAACATTTTGGAAGTAAAATTTGACCAAAAGAGACTATCATTAAGAGACGGAGGGAATACTCCATAATTGAAAACTTTCGAATATTGAATATACGAAGTTTTCGAATCTGATTTGGATATCAAATACAGCAATTTTGGGACTCGGATATCTGATCCAATATGTTATTTCAGGCCTACTTTTTAGGACTGCACTCGTGTCTAATTCTTTCGCAACTTGGCTTTGGGTTTTTAGATGACTTTATAATGTCAAACAAGAGTCTTTACAGCCCAAAAAAATGTCAACCCAAAAGTGGACTTAAAGCCCACACAACTACCCAAGTACTCAAATAATGAAAGTCCTCCTCTGCCCGCCAGAGAAAATTAATATTTTTTCCATCATCCAGGACGTTTGATCAATCAAATCAAATGGCAACCGCTGAAGGCTTGCCAATTATTAGTTCGTGTTACTTGGGCCATGTTATTTGGTGTCACGCTTTGGTGGATTTGGCGTTGGAGGAACGAGAGAACTTTTGCAAGGGAGGCTGACATACTCACGTACCGTTTGATCAAGTAACCTTCATCCTAGCTCGAGTAGGGGATATACATAGAGCTCTAGAACAAGCGGGTTTACTAGGTTAAGATTCTGGAAAAAAGAGAGAAGAAGTGTATATTAGGTGGAGAACTCCGAGAGTTGGGTGAGTTCGGCTGAACACAGATGGTGCATCTAAAGGGAACCCGGGGCAAGCCGGTGCGGGAGGGCTTATCAGAGGTAGTGGTGGCGAGCTTTATGAAGTCTTTGCCACGAATTGTGGTGTTTGCTCCAACACAAAGGCAGAGCTGTTAGGTGTGTTGCGCGATCTTGCTGTGGCTTGGAATGGTGGACATAGGCACATTCAATTGTCCATTGATTCAGTTATTTATTTGTTAGTTGAGCCTTGCCCAACTAACTCCCCTTTTATTCACATCATTCGTAAATGTAAAGTTATGATCTTGAGGTAGGGTTGGGAAGCGACTAATCGAGCCGCTGATTGGTTAGTTAATTTTGGTGTCAACTCTCCGCAAAAGATGGTACTTTTTGAGGCGATCTCGGAGGATCTTCGGGCTGTTTTATTGGAGGATTGAAGTGGGAAGGCTGTGGCTAGGCTGGTTCCTCGTGGAAGAGCTTAAGCATAGTTTAGGTTTTTTTTTTTTTTTTTTTTTTTTTTTTTTTTTTTTTTTGGTTTTGTTTTAATTTGTTCTTCTTTGTTTTTGTTTCTTGTTCTTTGTTTTCGGGGCTTGCCCCCCTCTTGCACCAAAAAAAAAAAAATAGTTCGTGTTAGTGGTGCACGATTCTTACTATGCACCCAATCTGGATAAATGATAAATTAAAGAATTTTAATAAAAGTAAATGTACATCAAAGTTAAAAACAAAAGAACATAAACTCTAAGTGAACATCAATATCAAAAGACACAAAACCAAAAACATGATTCACACAAGAAACAAAAAAGTAACATGAGAAATTTCTATGTGGATCAGACTGATCGGACTCACCGTGAGTCCAATATAATAATATCTGACAATAATATTCTAATATATGACATTAATATTCTAATATTTGACAATAATATTCTAATATATTATATTAATAATCTAATATTTGACATTAGATTATTAGATTATTAATGTCAGATATTAGATTATTAATGTCAAATATTAGATTATTAATGTAAGATATTAGATTATTAATGTAAGATATTAGAATATTAGTGTCATAAATTAAAATATTATTGTCAAATATTAGTTTATTATTGTCAAATATATTGGATTTACTGTGAGTCTAGCTCACCCAATTTTTCCATATAATTTAAATCAAATAAACATGGCCAATCTCAATGCATAAAAAATATGGTGCGCATGGAAAATAATATGAAATAAAAGAACATATTGCTCAAATTTTTAGAAGATGTAATTCAAATCCTAAAAACATGTTCAAACAAGAATTACCACTAAGAATCCAAATATATACATGTTCAATTGTAGATGCCCTATGACTTTAATTAAAGAAAATCAATGTCTTTTAGGATGTTAGGAAATAAGGGTACTTGTGTTTGATTAATGCGGAACAAGTCAATGAAAATTAAGAACGAGAAAAGCAATAAAGAAGATAAACAAATAACACAAGGATTTACATGGTTCGGTCAAATTAGACCTACATCCACGGGTGGGGATTCGAGAGTTTTTTCACTATAATGGAGAAAGAACGAGAGAATAATACAAGGAATCCTAAATCTAATGGCTCAAAAAAAGTATGATCTAATTAATTAACTAAAGAGTTCTTTTATAGCACAAGGAAACCCTAATAAAACCCTTAATTGTTCCTCAAGTATACTCAAATAGCCGTTATAAAAAAGATAATTTTAGAAAATATTACATAAGCTATCCCACAAGAACCGAACTACCGAGCTATAACTTGGCAGCTAGCTCAAGCTTGCCGCAACCTCCATAGGAACGAGCTATAGCTCACTCGCATAGAGCTATAGCTCGCCTTCTTGTCGCATTTTTATAACTTCGTTAGGTCTTTGTAAAACGACCATAACTTTCTTGTTTCTTAACGGAGTTGAGCATATGACCTATCGTTGGAAATCTCTTGAAATAAGCTATCACCTCTAAATTGAATCACCTCAAACTCACTTAGTTTGAGAGACATCTGCATTCAAAGTCAGCCCTAATAGATTTCGAGTCACAATTTAACATGGGACTTCTTCATAAAAAAATCTAAGCACATGTTCATTTTCTATTCAATTTTTTCTTTTTAAAAAAAAACATGGGTCATAATAATAATAATAATAAATTTTAGGAAAAATACACTTTAATAATCCCAACTATGGGTGATTTATTTCTAATAATCCCAACTAAGGTTTATTATCTAATAAATCCCAACTATGCTATATGTTTGCCTTCAATAGTCCCAACCGGTCAACACCAAGTCGACGACCTATTATAACAGGTTACCATGACACGTGTCAACACGTGATTGGTCCAAAATTAAAAAAAAAAACTAAAAAAAAAAAACCCTGATTGCTGCCCGCCTTAACCTCCACCACTCCAACTCCTAACCTACACCGCACCAACTAACCAACATCACCATCCCCTGCTCCCACCAAATCCAAGCAACAACCCATCACGCTGCACTAACCAACAGAGCACAACCCTGCTCCCTCACTCGCAGCCACCATCACCCACAACAACAGCCGCTACACACATCAAACCACCACCACCACCACCACCACCAATCGCATCGTCATCACCCCTACCACCGAAACAGGCCGACCGACCCACTACCACTACATCTGACCTACCCTCGACTCCAGCCATCTCCACCTCTCGCCACCAATTTGCGCAACTAGGCCACCACTCAGCTCCACCGCATTCATCACAGCAACAACAGAGCAGCGGCAGTCGCAACTCCAGCCACCAACAGAGCAGCGGAAGCCGCAACTCCAGCCACTAACAACAACAGAGCAGCCGCAAATTTCCCCAATTGTGACCGGTGGTGGTGAGACGACGTTGTTGTGGAGTTCCGGCTTGTTGTGGAGTTGGAATTGGAGTCTCCTCTGATTGGTGTTCGCCGTGTTGTTGACTTGAATGCTGCCGTCGCCATTGTTGATGAGGAGAGAGAAATTGAGAGAGTTGAATTTGGGTTTGGGATTGTGAGTGAAGAAGATTGGCCGGGGAGGGATAGGTGGGTGGTTTTGGGGGGTCGAGGAGGGCTGCGTGGGTGGTTTCGGGGGTCGGGGATGGGTGGTAGAGGCCGGCCGGCCGTTTTCAGTGGTTAAGGGGGGGTTGGTCGACCGGTTTCCGGCGAGGTTAGGGGGTGGGGAAAGGGTGGAACTTTGGTTTTTATTAATTTATTTTTTATGTTTTTTTTTCCTTAATTTTGGACCATTCATGTGTTGACACATTGCGATTTAAAAATAAAAAACTCTGTCAGCAGGACGTTTTCCCAAAGTGAGCCTTAATAGCAAAATATATACGTAAATAGTTCCGTGGCAAAAGTATTTACCAAACTAAGCTTCCAGGGTAAAACGCTGTCTCGGACAGCGTTTTATGCCCTGGTATTTTTTTATAAAATATTCAACATAAAAACGCTGTCTGGGACAGCGTCTTTGTTGCTCACCTTTTTTTTTAAATTTTTGCAATTGCCTTTTATTTATAAAAATGTAAATTTAAAAAAAAAAACTGTTAACCTAAAGACGCTGTCTGAGACAGCGTTTAATGTTATAATAAAAACGCTGTCTCTAACAGCGTTTAAGGTTTTTAATGAAACGCTGTCTAAGACAGCGTTTCTGTCGTTTTTTTTTTCCCACCAGCAGCGTCTTTCATTTCATTTCATTTCCTCCTCCTTCATTCTCAAACCCTTCTTTCGCAATCCCACTAACTTAATCCCCCTCCCTCTCAAACTTGTGCTCCTCCTTGAAGACCGCCGCCGCCACCTCCACCGTCGCCCGCCGTCACCTCCACCGTCGCCCTCCGTGTAGCCTACACTCCCCTCACCCTGAAATAGGTATTCATTCAACTTTCTTTGTGTTTTAAATTCTAGGGTTTATGTTGGTGATTTCTAATTTTGTTGGAATTGGGTTAAAATGTTGATGAGGTTGAGTTGTTAGTGTTAAAAATGTTGAATTGTTAGTGTTGGTATTGTTGAATTATAAGTGTTGGTAATTGTTGAATTGTTAGTGTTAATAATGGTAGTGTTGATATTGTTAGTGTTGATAATAATTTGGATAATGTTGAATTGTTGTTGTTGGTTTTTTTGAAAATTGTTGAAGATGTATGATAATTATTAGGTTTAGAACAATTGTAATTACCTACATTGTTGTGTAATAATGGTGAATTAGGGGTTCTTAGTAGTTAATTTGTAGAGTATGTAAATTTTTTTTGTTTGATTGTGGTGATTTAGGGATGATTTAATGGGTTTACGTAAAATGTGTTTTGGTTGTTATGTAGAATATGACGGGACAAAATGTAGTGTTGTTATGCCGTTGGGGAGGTGAAATTTTGTGCGATGGATCAAATGTGGAGGGAATATGGAACCACTAACACTTGAACCGAACATGACAGTTAATGAGTTGATGAACGAGGTTCATAGTAGTATTGGTTCAAACCCAATGAATGTGGAACTGAACATTAAAATGAGGTTTGATACTGGTCATGGGGTTTAAGTGTTACCTGTCTCTACGAACAGACATTTGAAAGCTTTGAGGAGCATTGTTGCAATGAAGGGTGTTCCCAATGAGATATATGTAGAAACAGTGCCTATATGTACCCAACAAAGTACTCGGCCACAACAACAAGCTACATATGTCACCGATTACAACACCGCGCCCTTCCAAGTGCCCTCAAATCACATTCCATCGAATGAATATGGGATGGGATCCTTCACTCGAATGCTACAGGACGACCAATTTCACTTGCCGTTAAGTTCTCATATTGCTTCACCAGTACAGGCGGGGGGATGTGGGACAATGTTCGGCCAACCTGGTTCGTCGTCATCAAACACGGTGGCATCTTCACCGATGCAAATGCATAGCTATTCGCCTATGCAAGATGATGTTCAAGCATCACCGTCTCGAGAAGAGCCTAATTATTTTGATGATATTGTGAATAATGAATTGTCGGTGTATGATGTGTATGCGGAAATGGATGATGAGGACGAGAACGGAGAGGAGGATGATGAACCTCCACACGGTGTCACTGAAGTACTGTCTACTGATCACCCACACTTGGATTCGTCCATAATAGCAGAGTATGTGAAGTCCTTTGTGCGGAAAGATCCGACTTTGAAAGTTGAATTCATCCAGGACCTCATCTCCAAGCAATTTCATTTCGATGTCACTTATCGACGAGCGTGGTACGCCAAGGAGAAAGCAATAGCCGAAATATTTGGGGATTGGGAGAGTTCTTACGGCAGACTTCCGCACTTCATGCAAGCACTCCTACGGTCAAACCCGGGAACATGTGTCGTATGGAAACACAAAGCTTTGGTGGACGGTGTATACTACAACAACATGGAAGTGTTTGAACGAGTGTTTTGGGCCTTCGGTCCTTGTATTGACGGATTTAAACATTGTATGCCTGTTATTTGTATCGATGGGACGCACTTGTACGGGAAGTATAAAGGAACACTGTTGGTTGCTACAAGTGTTGATGCAAGCTTTCAGGTATTTCCCCTAGCATTTGCAGTGGTTGAAGGGGAAAACACATCCAGCTGGTCTTGGTTCCTGGGTTGTATTCGGGATCGTGTCACGCAAAGGGATGGCCTGTGTGTTATATCTGATCGACATCCAGGGATCATTGCAGCAATGAATGATCCTAATGTAGGATTCACCGAGCCGCGAGCCTATCACAGGTTTTGTGTCCGCCACATAGCTTCTAACTTGAAGACTCACGTGCGAAGTAACGACATGAGAGATATGTTCAAGGCTGCGGCGTACCAAAGGCAGGAAAGAAAACTGCTGGCTGATTTGTGTTTCATCGGTGAGGCATGTACCAAGGCCATGGAGTACATTGCTGAAGTCCCGTTCACTTTGTGGTCTCTCTTTCACGATAATGGTCGCAGATACGGGATATGTACTACAAACTTCTCGGAAACATTTAACAACGTGTTGAAGGGAGCTCGGTTTCTACCGATCATGTCCCTTGTCGAGTTAACCTTCCACAGAGTTAACAAGTATTTCACTTTGAGAAGAGAGTCTTCCGAGGCTAGGTCTGATCAGGGACTTCCATACCCCCCAAAGGTCACTGCGATCCTGGAGAAAAACACCGTAAAAGCCAGATATCATAGAATGGATGCGTATAATCGCCGTTTGCATATTTACCAAGTGACAACAGAGAGGGGAGAGCGAATTGGTAATAAAGGAGGCCACAAGCATACTGTTAACTGGCAGTTGAGAACGTGTACATGGAACAAACCGAAGATATTCCACCTCCCATGTTCTCATGTTCTAGCAGTCTGTGCGGCGTATTCACTTTTGGAGCGGCCGTGGGTGGACCCATTGCTGCAATCGGCCGCCTACACGAACACCTATGCACCACAGTTCTGGCCTATCCCCTGCGAGACAACCTGGGCACAGTGGACACAGTACGTCGGCTCTAAACTCATTCCGGACGGCACCATGGTTCATGGAAAAGGTCGTCCAAGGTCGAAGCGCATACGCAATGAAATGGATGACACTAACCGGCCTCCGACCAAATGCAGTCGTTGTCACCAGCAAGGTCACAACCGAACTACATGTCCATCTAGACCTACGTAGGACCCTTGTTTATATATGTTATTTGTTGTAGTGGTATCTAGTAGTGTTATTCTGAAAACTTCGGTCACTCGGAGGATTTATATGTCACTTGAATGATTTATATGTACTACTTTGGCTGTTGTACGTAATTTTCTATCTTTGCCTTTAAATTGTTAAATCGTCCATCCTATTTCATCGTTAAATTGCTATTCCAGTTATTCTGTTGGTGTATATTACGTAACTGACTCAATGAACAGACACCATGCACGGACAGGATTGGACACCCGGACCCCTTGACCCTTCTGTCCTGACTCTGCAGGACACACATCGGAGCGTCGACGTATGGAACCAGACGGTAATATTTCATCTTGTACTTTTCTGGATTCATTGATGTACTATCTAATATTAATTACAAACGGATCATGCTTTTTCAGGGTGACATAGTGAAGGCGCTGAATTGCAGGCACTACACTTCCCGGGCTCTGGGCGGATGGGTTGTCGATGAACGCTGTCTTGCGTACGTCGAGTACGCTGGCTTTGGTGGTATTCATCGGGTGGCGTTTAGGGAGATCGACCGACAGCTTGTCACTGCGCTAGTGGAGCGATGGAGACAGGAGACGCACTCCTTCCATCTACCAGTCGGGGAGGCCACCGTTACATTGCGGGACGTGGCGATACTGACGCGCCTTCCTGTGCATGGGTCTGTGGTGACCGGATCTGCGATAGCCGATCCAGCTGGTTTGGTTTCCCGGGTTCTCGGGGTGCAGCCGGGTCCCGACGATATTAGGGGCTCCGGGTTGAGGACTGTTTGGTTACGAGATACTTTCAGTCACATGCCTGAGGACGCTGATGACATCACAGTTCAGAGGTACGCTCGAGCGTACTTGTTCCTGCTCATATCCGGCGTGTTGTTCGGGAACAAGAGCGGGAGCCATATGCAGCTTATTTACCTACAGCTGTTAGACCACGACTGGGATCATATCCGTGGATACAGCTGGGGTAGTGCATGTTTGGCGATGTTATATCGCAATCTCTGTAGGGCCTCCCAGAGTGGTGAAGTCGAGATCTGTGGACCTTTGATCGTGCTTCAGGTAACCAGCCTGTTTTTTCACAAGCTAATTAGGCAATGACCACAGATCATACTTAACATACCTTTTCATTTTGCTATTGCAGTTATGGGCTTGGGAGCACATCCACGTTGGAAGACCAGGTAGGCTTGCTGTACATCGTCCAGGGCAGCAGGACAGGGATGACCAGTATCAGCCGTACATCTCTCCACCGCTCCCTGCAGCTGATGAGGCATACGGTTGCAGGTTTGTGGCATTTGTCAGTCTTTTTGGTCCCCATAAGGTTTCATTTTCCTAACAAACAAAACAACTTTGTTGCAATAGGTGGGTGGTCCCCAGACTCACACAGGCGCATGCGGCGACGGGTCTTCCGTACTACCGAGACGCCCTTGATCGACTCACTGAGCAGCAGGTAGAAACTTCTTACACATTTGTGAACAATTATGTGCTTTGTGTACCGTATGTGGGCTAACTAAATTATAATATTAATTTTGATGTGTTATTGCAGTTCACCTGGGATCCGTATCAACCGGCGTTGGTAGATGCCATGCCTGCACATCTACTGGATCATCAGGCAGAGTGGCGTGCTAGAGTCCCCCTGATTTGTTTCGAGGTCGTGGAGAGTCACCTACCCGACCGCGTCATGCGACAATTCCGACTACGCCAGACTATTCCCCAGCAATGTGACACTAGTGTACGCCTTCACGACATTGACCGTCGGGGAAAGGGGGAGACGAACTGGGCATTGGAGCATTGGCGTTTCCTTGAGCTGTGGCAGTAACGGCTGGAGTTCGTCGTTGGCGGTGACCCGATGCAGGACGATATGGATCCTCACGATCCGTACATGGTGTGGTACAGGCGTATTACACGCCTGTTCATCAACCCAAGCTACATACCACCGTCCACACATTACCAGCCAGCACATGACGTCATTCGCGGATATGTGAGTTTCTTTTATTGTACTTATCGTCCTCATTTTTTATTTTTTTTATATATCATGTAGCTGACTGATCGATGATTACTGCAGGCGGCGGATATGGTGTCGATGTTTGATGCACTTTCACTTGCCCTTGCAGACGGACCCACCAGAGCCCAGGTCGAGCGGATGCGAGATATGTCCGTGTCTTCCTTACAGAGACATGGTCACGGTTATCTCATCCACCAGCGGGACGGTCAAGATAGTGCATCCCCCTTCCAGACACAGTTCGACCCCGGCCAGAGCAGCGGTGGAGGTGATCATACGACACCGACAGACGCAGAGGAGTACATCATCCACTCTACTGCGCCCCCCCGGGACTCAGGAGGACACACCGGCCAGCCAGCTCACTCCCCCACCGCGGCGAAACCCATTCACCACCATGTCTCATTACAGTAGGCGTCGTAGACGGACGGACGACACTCAGCCTAGGGAACCTTTATCCCGAGTTGATGAGTAGGGATAGTATCGTATGATTTATTTGTTGTAGACAAACATCTTCTAGAATGCTGTATATAATGATTACATTATTAATATAATACATGTTTGTTGAATGAATCTGTGCGTGGTTTGATGTTTAGTTTCCTTATTTAGTGCTGTTGGTTGTGGTGGGTGGTGGTCGACGGTGGTGGAAAGGGTGGGGATGGTGGTGGAGGTGGTTGAAGTGTTCTTGGGGGTAGTTGGACTGTTTTGAAGTGCAGAAGGGTGGTCGAAACAGGCGGAAGGTGGTGGTCGATGGTAGTGGTTGGTGGTGGGGGTGGTGGCTGACTATGGTGGCTCAATCAAGGCAGGGGGTGGTGTGTTGGGGCAGAAATTGGAGAAATGGCTGCAAACTGCTGGTGCTGCAGACCAGCAGAAAAACGCTGTCTGGGACAGTGTTTTTGGTTCTACATAAGACGCTGTCTTAGACAGCGTTTTATGTACAACACACTTTGTACATAAAACGCTGTCCCGGACAGCGCTTTATACTAATTTTTTTTTTTTAAAAAAATATTTCTGAAATTACCAAAAACATTTACAAATAAGTAAACAACTAAAACGCTGACTGGGACAGTATTTTTAAGTTGAATTTTTTTTTTTAAAATAACCAGGCATAAAACGCTGTCCGAGACAGCGTTTTAGTCTGGAAGCTTAGTTTCGTAAATACTTTTGCCACGTACACATTTTGGTAAATATTTACCAACAACGACTCACTTTGGGAAAACGTCCCTGTCAGCAGGTCACAGGTCATTGGGACCATTGGAGGCAAATTGACCCCATAGTTGGAATTATTAGAAGTAAATCGCTCATAGTTGGGATTATTAAAATGTATTTTTCCTAAATTTTAATCTTGAAAAAAAATAAAATTTAAAACATACATTAGTAGTTCATAATAAAAAGATGACAAAGAACATTATATATTTCAAACCAAAAGAACATTCAATTTAACCTCAATGAAACATGCACCTTGAGCATTGTGTACCCAAGTGCACCATCTAATTTGCAATCTATAATAACTGTAGCAATAATTGGACAATTATTTTTATTTAATTGAATTATATTTTATATTATTAATTTATGGCAAAATTGATCTCAACAACACAAACTTTTAATGAGGTGCAAGTAGGAGCACAAACTTTGATTAGTATCCATAGCAAAACAAACTTATTCATCAAGTGCACAAAATATCATAAATGAATGCTGGCACCAAAATTTCTATCGAAAACATGAAATCTTTAATATTTTATAATAAAAAACTCTTGAATTGCGTGCCTTGATTTGCATATGGGAAAATTGGCCGATTAAGGTTTCGGAGGTCATTTTAACCCTTAAGATCAATTTTGAGATCAAATTTTTAGCAAAAACTTAAAAAACGCATCGATTTACGTGTTGTAAAAATGCATCGGTTAGCATCTTGTGATCAATTTAGGCCTTAAGGACCAAATGTGTGTTGTGTGTGTGTGTGTTTAAAATTGGCCAAAATTAATAAAATATTAAAGATTCCCTGTCTTTAGCATAATCTCTAGTTCTTGGTTTCATTTATGATATTTTGTACACTCGATAAGAAGTTTTGTGCGATTATAGCCACTAGTCAAAGTTCATATTGCTACGCACACCTTGTTAAGAGTTTGTGCTGATGAGGCCGATTTTGCATTTATTTATATTTTATCTTTATAAAAAAGAACATGAGTGTGAACTTGAGAAGGGCTTGAGATTCGTTTTTTCTTAAAAGATAGATGCTTTAATTTGTGGAATTGAAGCTAATCTAATTATGCATTATTTTTTACAAAGATGTATAAATATCAAATCAATATATAATTATCACTAGGTTTTAATCGTTGATCTGATCTACTTGATAGCTTGGTGTTTATTGTGAAATTGGAAAGACATTCATGTATCAAGATTGCAAGGCCTAATTCTTACTCTAAGCTTTTACCTACAAAGATGATGAAATGTCATTGATCATGTGGCGCATGTCAACAAAAATTAGGATGACACATGATGTAAAACACATATTGTAGCTTTAAGTACTAATTATAGCATATATTATCGGAGTTTATTTTAGAACTTACATAACATTTTTGAAACATATCTAAACTATTTGATTTAGATAAATTTTAATGACTTCATAAAAGTTAAAACTTTAAAAGAAAATAGGGTGGAGTGGGAATTATGTGAGTTGCTGTCGGGTTACACAACTCTAACTCACATTAATCATTTTACATAAGCTTTTGTTGTTTTATTTTTACAACGAGTATTATTTTTAGATATTCACAAATTTCAAACAAATATATAGAGTATATTAAAAAAAAAAAAAATGGAAATCACTAGCTAATACTAAAATTAGTACAGCGATTTCAATTTTTGTAAAGCATAAGCTATTAAAACAAGAATTCTAGATTCGCTAAATGCTTATACAACTAAGAAAATCAATCAATTAGTTAGCTTCCTTAGTGATTAGGAAAGTCAATAGAATTGTAATTTTACAGGCTCATATGCTAAGAGTAGCAGCTAGTAAAAGCCTGTAAGCGGTTTTTTAGGCTGTCAAAATATAAAATAAAAATTTATGTGTAGTATATATAAGGTGAAAATGAATTTAGATTGCAAATTAGGATATAATTATATCTTACCTTGAATTTCAACATTATTAGAGTCATCTTTCATATATGTTATGGATATCTTATTTCCAAATTAATACTATTATCTGTTATCATTCTTACAGCCTAATCTATCATATGATCATTCTTACAGACGTTACAGTCTAATCTACCATATCACTATTCTTGTCTGCTATATTATTTTTATCTGTTACATAATTGTTCTAATCTACCACATCATCATTCTTATCTATCATATTATCATCTAATGTGTACATATATAAACTTTTTGTTGCCTTCTTTTACAATCTTTAACATTTGGTTTACGAGTTTGCTCGAGTTATTAAACGAGACTCACACAGACGGGGAATCCTTTTTCTTGCTACCTTGTACACATTTTTATTTTTAAAGTACCATTACCACCGCCACAAATCAAGGGCAATCCAATTTCCCACAAGAAAAAACAGTCACACAATTGTTAACATTGGACCCATCATCAATAATACTCCTAACTTCTCAAAGAAAAAAAAAAGGCTTCCTTTGCATTGTGGACCCTATGAACCATCACCAATCACATGCAAACACAAGTCATTTATATCATCATAATCGATTAATCGATGTACGCATACGAGGTGTCAAAAACTGACCGACTCACATCAGCCCGACCAAATCTGTCTAATTTAAAGAGACTTGATTTAGAATTTAATCGGTATAATCATATAAACGCAATAATTATGCATAACCCAAATGCTAAATGACTCGACCCAATCAGACCTAACCGAAGTCCGTTTGATGACTCGAACCCTCTCAATTATTACATCATAGAATCTTTCATTCATATCATACACCCCATCACACTTGATTACCAACCCACTCTTGCAAATCTCTTATCCTCTGCCTTTAAAAGCGAACAAGTCCCAAAGGATACACTTACAGTCTGCCTCACTCACTTCTCTAAACATGTCTTCTTCCTTGCTTCTTTGTTTGTTGTTCTTCCTAATTACTGTCAACTTAAATGTAGTTTTAACTACTAATTCAACAAATAAACACTCTTCTAGTTCAACTAAACAATCCTCAAATTCTACTAAGATTGGTAATGGTTACCGTTTAGTTTCCGTTGAAGAAACCCATGATGGTGGTTTCTTAGCTTACTTGCAAGTTATCAAGAAAAATAAAATCTATGGCCCTGATATTCCTATGTTGCGCCTTTTTGTCAAGTGAGTTTGCTTTACCCTTTTTTTTTTTTTATAAACTTTAATCTCTTGATTTTTTTTTCAATTATTGGTGCTTTTGATTTGTTTGTTTAAAGATTTTTGCCTAGATTAGATCGAGGTCTGGAATGTGATACTTCCTGCGTTGTTTTTTGTTTTCTTTACATTTTGACTCAATAATGTGGTTATTTGGTTGACATATACGTACCTCAATATATTTTATATATTACCACTAGACGAACATTGCAACATTATGAAAAGTGGTACATTCTACTATGGGAATTTTTTTTTTTTTTTTTTATATAAATTTTTTTTTCAAAATTTTTACCTTAGCTTTGAGGAATTTTATATTCATTATTCAATGTAAATTTAGGGATAATAGCTCCCTAATTTTACACCTTCCTATTTTTGGTGGTCCAATTAGTTTAATTATGTCTTTATAATTATGTAGATGAATGTACATTTTCCTCTACATTGCCACATTTGCCAACTTAATGTTAATGAGATCTAATTTAGCTCATTTAGATTATCCAATTCTTGTATTAATATGTGTAAGACCGTCTGACACGAGACCAGCTAATATAGATTTCCGATTTATTAGCATAACAATTGGCATATTTTTGACAATTTAACCCTTTTTTACAGGCATGAAACAGAGGAACGTTTAAGGGTACACATTACAGATGCAGAAAAACCCAGATGGGAAGTACCTTATGATCTTTTACCAAGAGAAAAACCTCCCTCATTAAAAAACACCCTAGGAAAATCCAGAAAAATCCCTCTTTCTGATTCTAAAATCTCAGGAAATGAGCTTATTTTCAGTTACACAGTTAGCCCATTTACCTTCACAGTAAAAAGAAAATCAAACGGTGAAATCCTTTTCGACACAAGCTCGACACAATCCGACCCGTTTAACAGTTTAGTATTTAAGGACCAATACCTTGAAATTACCACAAAATTACCCTCCGATGCTTCACTATATGGGCTTGGTGAAAATACCCAACCACATGGTATTAAACTTTACCCGAATGACCCTTACACACTTTATACCTTGGATATTTCAGCTATTAATCTTAATACCGATTTATACGGGTCGCACCCGGTTTATATGGATCTTAGAAATGTTGGTGGGCAACCCTTAGCCCATGCTGTTTTATTGTTGAATAGCAATGGGATGGATGTTTTTTACACTGGTAACTCCTTGACTTACAAAGTAATCGGGGGCGTTTTCGACTTTTACTTCTTTTCGGGTCCCTCTCCTCTTGATGTTGTGAATCAGTACACTAGCTTGATTGGGAGACCTGCTCCTATGCCTTACTGGGCTTTTGGTAATTTCTCATCTCATTACTCACTAATCCCTAATTTCGCATTATTGTTTCGTTAGTTGATAATCTCTTTGTCCCTAAATAATACGTTCATGTTAGTCGATGTCGCGTAATGTTAGAATTGAGTTCAAGAGACCCTTCCCGCCTTTAACATTGATTTAATTAACGTACAAAATTTAGAAAGTCACGTATTATACTATTATTTGGCGCGACCAATGTTGGAGCTTATGATCTATAGTTTGTGTATCTATAATATGGCCAGATAAGTTATGTTGCACATGAGATAATGATGCTGATTTTGAGCTTTAAGAATAGAGTATATTTGCGTCAATTGTTTAACATTATCATCCCTCTCTAATCAGCATTAATATATAATTAAGGACACAATTTGCTTAAACACCGCGATTTGAGGGATCTGCTTTCATGTTTATTTGCCATCCCTTGGGCTGCGTTGCTCGGGCCATTTGTTTGTTTTATTAATATAAATTGGTGTAGATTCATGCATTCTATGGTTTTTACAGATTTAGGTACAACACATTAAATCTTACTTGGCTTAAACGGTGATCTACTCATATTATTATTATATATTTATAAACTCAATATTTGTCAGTATCATAGGGCCCTGGATTGATTTTTTCCATATGATTGGTTAGTAAAAACACCCATATTTAGGAAAAAGGAATCAAATAAGAGTGATTAATGTATGTTCTAGGGTATTGTAATGGTACCTTTTGTCTCCTCATTTCCTTTTTCTTAGTAATGTTAATTTAAATTGATTAATAGGTGATATAACTTTCGTAAATGATATATGTTGTGACGTTTATAAAACGGATGAAAGTATATAAGTTTCATTTATTGATTAGTGATGGTTTTGTCCTGCAATTCATAATCGCTAAGTTCATTATTTGATTGAGTTAGGAATTTTGGCACACAATATTTTAAGATGAGGTGTTTTCAATTGTTATCCACTTCACTAATTTTTTTTTGGAAAGCCAAGTAAGAAAGTAAGCCTCCCTTTATTTAAGTTTGTTGTAAACAATACGTCGATTTTACTTGTTACTTCAAATACTTATGTCTTTTTCATTAAGGTTATTAAAAGTCTAGTTACGTAGCTTTAAGTATGTACTATGTAATCCTCGGAAAAAAAGAGAGGAAGAGTGTCTCGGAACAATTGAGAGCTTTTTCTCTTCATCTATTTTTTCCAATTGACTACAGTATATAGTTATAGCTTAGTATTGAACAAACTCCATAATATTCTTCCTATTGTGAGTTTATGACAAGATAATAGTATTCAGAAACCAAAACTTTTGTTTGGAAAATCTCACAAATTTTGCCTATGTAAAAGGAGGAAGAAAATCTTATGACAAAAATCTTTAACGTACTAAAAATTAGAGTCATCATTGATGTGAGTAGAAAGTTGTACACATTTCTTGTTCAACATGGAAGAATAGAAAACGACTTTTGCAGTTGGCTGGGCTATTTCCCCAAATACACTCATCAAAAGCAGCAACTAAATAAAGTGGTCCTTACAAGTAGATAGCATTTTCTGCATTCACGTTTCTTATAATAAAAAATATCTCATATGTTATACTTTTTCTTCCTTTGTTTTTTCTCTTCTTTTCGGCCCACATTTTATACTTTTTTTGTAATTATCCTATCTATTTTGCACACTAATCAAAGTTTTCACAGAGAAACATATTTATACTTAAAACTTACCAATATGAAGTACTAAAGGTTGAGGCGGTGACCAAATAGAGGCGTCGCTCTTTTACCTTAGGTCCCTGTGGTTTAAGGAAAATATCTCATAAGATTCATTCGAGGGATTTCCCATTTCCCCCCCCCCCCCCATTTGAGTTAAAATAGAAGAACCGATTATATGATCCAAAACGAGCCGAATACTACCTCCTTGTGATACACATTGTAAAGCCTTGTCTCTACAATTTAGGCTTTTAGCTCCAATTATTTATGTTTGGTAGGTACACTTAATGGAAGAGAGACAAGTAGGTGATGCATTAAACTACTGTTTAGGGGTTTGGACCATTTTATAAAGTGGCTCTCTTCAGATTTCATAGTCTTAACATTTATGTCATGGTTAATTGGTTATCACTCATAGTCTCGTAACTGCTAGTAGTGTAATAATATAGTCACTTAACTCCAGATTTTTCTGCTGATTTCTCTCAATCCTTAGCTGCTAATATGTGGTTCCAATGTTCCATGTGCTTTATTTATCTCTGCTTTATTTGGTTGAGTGAAAGCATTAACTGTTATCTGTTCGATACATCAATGTTTTGTTTCTTGCTGCTCTTTACGAAAATAAGGTTGATGGCTAATACACCCTACTTAATGGTTATGAAGGAAAGAAGAGTATAACATATTGTCATATACACTAGCTAGCTATTTATAGATATCAACTTACCATTTTAGTGCTTGTATAGTGTGTAAAAGTTTTGGCATAGGCATTTCCCATAGGTAGTTCCTTGTGGCGATATTTGTAGCAAAAAACCATAACCCAACCCAAGTTATTGGTTATTTAAATGGTTAGAAAAATCTGGCAATAAACCCAAAAGGCCAAAATTGAGATGTCTTGAAACCATAACGAATGACTCAGAATCTCAGACTCTACCTCCTGAATTTGACCTGAATTGAACCTGAAATTTACTTGTTTGCCCCTCTGTAGAGTATCCAGTTGCCTCTGCTATTCAGTGGTGCTAAAAAGAAATTGTGAATTAGGAGTTTTATTTCCTTCATGGTGATTGTAGCCCGCTCAATAAAATGCATATGATGAAACAGAACTCCTGTCCTCTTTTCTTACTACTTAGAACATTTCTATTCTTGTATTGGCTTGAAGTTTTTCTCTAGATCCAACTGCTTGTGTCATTAATCCTGTAGGTCTCATCTACTGAGATAGATGTTACTGGTTGTGAATTGAAGGTGTTTGATGTGTTATATCTGCTTTGTTTAGTTTTGGTTTAGAAAGGAGAAGCATGCTACTGATATGAATATATTTGAGTGACCTTATCTGGTGTTATGAGTTGTGTCGATTAGTGAAGCATACATATTTTGTTGATAGAGTGATGTATTATTCTTTCTAGCATTCAAAATGAGCAAAGAAGAGAACATAGCTGACATTCTTTTGGATTGACAGGTTTCCACCAATGCAGATGGGGTTACCATAACCTTTCTGTGGTTGAACATGTAGTTGAGAACTACAAAAAGGCACAGATTCCACTTGACGTGATCTGGAACGATGATGATCATATGGATGGGCACAAGGACTTCACCCTCAACTCTGTTAATTACTCGCGTCCAAAGCTTTTGAACTTCCTTGAAAAGATTCATGCTCGGGGAATGAAGTATATAGTCATCATTGATCCTGGTATTGCTGTTAACTCGACTTATGGAACATACCAAAGAGGCATGGCTGATGATGTTTTCATCAAGTATGAGGGAAAGCCTTACTTAGCCCAAGTGTGGCCTGGGGCTGTTTACTTCCCTGATTACCTCAACCCTAAAACAGTAAATTGGTGGGTAGATGAAATCAAACGGTTCCATGAACTTGTTCCAGTTGATGGCTTGTGGATTGACATGGACGAGGCCTCAAATTTCTGCACTGGGCTTTGCAAAATCCCAGAGGGCAAAAAGTGTCCCTCTGGCGTTGGACCCGGATGGGAATGCTGCTTAGACTGCAAGAACATAACAAAAACAAGATGGGATGATCCACCTTATAAGATAAATGCTTCAGGGATCAGTTCACCTATTGGTTACAAAACCATTGCTACCAGTGCAGTTCACTACAACGGCGTTTTGGAGTATGATGCTCACAGTCTATATGGCTTTGCAGAAACAATTGCGACTCATAAGGGACTTCAAGCCATTGAAGGTAAGCGGCCATTCATTTTGACACGCTCTACTTATGTGGGGTCTGGCCATTATGCTGCTCACTGGACTGGTGATAATCAAGGAACATGGAATGATCTGAAGTACTCAATTTCTACCATGTTGAATTTTGGTATATTTGGAGTGCCAATGGTTGGTTCCGATATATGTGGTTTCTATCCTCAACCTACGGAGGAACTTTGCAACCGTTGGATTGAATTGGGTGCTTTCTACCCATTCTCTAGAGACCATGCTAATTACTACTCACCGAGTCAAGAGCTCTACGTCTGGGACACAGTTGCTGAGTCAGCTCGAAATGCCTTGGGTATGAGGTACAAGATTCTTCCTTATCTTTACACATTAAGCTATGAGGCACACACTACTGGTGCTCCGATTGCTAGACCGCTATTCTTCACTTTCACCAACTACACAGACTGTTATGGATTGAGCACACAGTTCCTGCTTGGTAATGGTCTGATGGTATCGCCTGTTCTTGAGAAGGGAGCCAACAGTGTGAAGGCACTTTTCCCTCCCGGCTCCTGGTATAGTATGTTCGATATGTCTCAGGCTATTACTTCCAAGGCAGGCAAATACGTCACCCTTGACGCACCATTGCATGTGATCAACGTACATCTATATCAAAACAACATACTTCCGATGCAACAAGGTGGAATGACCTCGAAAGAAGCAAGGGCAACACCATATCATCTTGTAGTGACTTTCCCAGCTGGGGCTAGTGACGGACAAGCCAAAGGGAATCTCTTTGTTGATGAGGATGAACTCCCCGAAATGAAACTGGGAGGTGGATCCTCGACCTATGTCGATTTCTATGCAACTGTGGATCAGAATATGGTCAAGGTTTGGTCAGAAGTTCAAGAGGGCAAGTTTGCCGTAGACAAAGGGTGGACTGTTGGGAAGATATCTGTGTTGGGATTGGGTGGAAGTGCAGGATCTGTCGCCATTCAAGTTGACGGAAATGAAGTAACGAGTGCACTGGACGTAGCTACAACAACATCAGAGCAAAGTTACCACATACAGTCTGATGTAGATGCTGCGATGAAGACCGTGATGGTACAGATTAGTGGGTTGTCTTTGCCTATTGGGAGGAATTTTGCCATGTCCTGGAAAATGGGTGTTTAGGTTTTGTGGATGATTCAATGCATTCAATTTGTAGACCAGCTTCTTCATATTTTTAGACAGATGATTCCTGATTTTTGTGCACAATTCCCTAACAGGAAGGGCAAGGAAAAGAGCAAACTTTGTGATCATCCTTTTTCCGAAAAATAGACTAAATGAAATAAGTTGTAAGCAAGTATAGTTGCATTATGGTAAGCAGTTTATTCTGGATTATAATAAAAAAAAATTCATGCTCTTACAAGTTACAATAACAATCAAATTCTCATTTAGCATTCATTTTCCTGAACAAAAAGTTCAAAGAAAAAATATAACTAAGAGTGATATAATATTTTGTACAATTATACTCATCATATTATTTGCCTTTTTTTTTTTTCCAATTTAGGTCATATTGTCTCCACTTTAGGCGACGTTCTCTTTATCTTATTTTTGCTAACTTTTAATTTTACTAGTCTCTCATGAGATTAAAACAAGTTTAAGTATTGACAATAGGGTTCTTGATTTAGAACCTTAGTTATTGGTCCAAAAATTGACCATTATGTGGTCAGTTTTTGAGACATAAAATTTCTAAACCATCATGATAAGCGTAAATTGATAATCATTTATAGGTATTTTGCCAACAGAGATTATGACAGAAGAAATTCATTGATGAAAAATTGTGAGTTTTACCAACTTATCAGTTATTACCACTGGACAAGAATATTGATAAATGAAGAATCTTTGATCACAAAAAAAAATTAAAAGTTATATTGAGAAATAGTCGTCCATGTGAATATGAAAGATGTGAAGATTTGAATCGAGATGAGCCTGAACATAAAGTTGACATGTGAATTTAAATTAATTTTTTTACATCGAAGAATAAGTTGGAGGAATATACACTAACGTAATTCATATAAGACTAGTAATCTCAACCGATTAGCTATTACCAATTAATTATTAGACTTAAATTTCTTTTATCTCACTAAGATTGCCACATTTAAGGAATTCACTATTTTAAAACTTGATTAAAGTCTTGCTTTATCCTCTTTCCAAAGATTTTTAAGCCTATATCTCTCCTCTTATAAGGTTAAGGAACAAAGTTAATGAGAGAATCATAGAAAGAATACAGAGCAATCTTAATAGGATGGAGAGAGTATGTGATTAAACTCTAAGATTTAGAGTGTGTTTGTATGATCAACCTATATTATCTTTTTTTCCCCCTTATTTCAAACAAAATGTATTTTGATACACTCACATATACGTTAAGTGAACAAGAGTTTACATAATATGGACTACAAAGTATAACTTTAGACTAGTTCAAATAATATTGTTTGAGAATATTCATACAAAGTTAAATTAAACAAAGCCTTAAGTTTGTGCTTGCCCAACGAAAATTACTTTATTTAGTAAAATAGTATCGACGTATTGTTTATAGGATCTTGATAGGTAAACTTGACAAAACTGATCTAACCCGATACACACAATAAACAACCCAAGACAAACAATCAACCTAAAGGCTGAAATGTTTGAAAAGTCCCATTTAAAGAGATTGAGGCTGTTTGACTCGCAATAGGCCTGGTCAAGTGGTTGTCATTAATGACATTCTTATAAAAAGGTATCCTCAATCAACCCCACATGAAAATAATATAGGGTTTATTTGACATTGTTTTTTTGTTTTCAGTTTTTTTTTTTTGAATTTTCTAAAACAGAAAATTCAAAATAGGAAACAAGAAAAAAGAGTTTTTACTTTTTTGTTGTCAGTTTTCAAAATTATCATGATTTTAATAAATTAACTAATTTTTAATCCATTATTGGAAAATGCTATATGTAGCTCTAGCCTCTAAGGGCTATGTATAAGAAGCTAAAAGAGGAAAGTACTAATGAAATATATTCTTTAATTATACTGATTTGTGCGTAATTTTATCATACATTCCTAAACTTATACCAAAAGAGGAAAGATATTAAAAGCTTATTTGTAGCCATAAGGGCCATGTATTGCATTACCTTTCATTATTTGACATATATTATATAAAAAATAAAAGGCCAAATAACAGAAAGCCACATTAATGCCAAACAAACTCTTATTAATTTGATTTTAATGTAACAATCACATAAACACTGTTGTAATAATTCGAACTAAGGAACTTGTTTGATAAAATTGATTAACGTTTTTTGTTGATCAAATGGCAATCTCGTAAATACCTTGCCTCGTACTTCGTAAAAAATTGAAAAAAAAATGCGTAATGTGATCAGATGCCAGGTGTAAGTAACGCTATGCCTATAACGCCTGGTTAACGCTCTAGTAAACGGTGAATGGAATTCCGTCAATGAAGGGGTTAACTTGGTTGTACTTTTTACCGTGGAGAGAGAGAAAGTAAATTAAGTAACTTTGTCAGAAGAGAGAAGAGAGAGTATAAGGAAATAAGAGAAGAAGTAGGGAACAATGAAGGAGATAGGGCGTACACCGATGCTAAGTTTCAGGAAATTCAAAGAGAACTTTCCCGGATGATGGGGAGGTAAGTGTTATCGATGAGAGCACGATTCGGTATGTGATTGATGATAGGGCGTGGATTGTACCGGAAGGTGATGAAAGTGAGGAGGTAATCACAGATCGACGTCGCAAGTACTCCATCTTGTTTAATCCAGTGACAAAGGAGGTTACATGTGATTGTAAAAAGTTTGAAACTCATGGCATCCTATGCAACCACTGCATTCTGTTCTTGGATTCCTGACAAATACATTCTTGATTGGTGGCGTAAAGATATTGTTAGGAAGCACTCTAGAGTGAGGGTTGCGTACCATGATCCCACGCAAACCCTTGAGGTTATAAAGTTCAACAAAATGATGAATGTATTTGAGCCAGTTTGTGACGATGCTGCAGCTGCTGATGATGACACACTTGACATAGTCATCAAAGCCTTATCTAAATATATCACCATCCATAGCTGTAATGTATGCCAATCCGACCACTAAACAATCATTGTATTTAACGACATACAGGTTCACTGGGTGTTTGCAGCAACTAATTCCCCACTTACCACAACACATATCCAAAATTAACAAAATGGCAATTTACCTCAGTGAATCTGAAATTGGCATTACGTAACCCAGATGAAATTAACATAATAATAAACTCACGTAGCTAAAACGAATCTGATATTGCAAATAATTAATTCAATTTACGAAAACTAATGACATATAATCGGAAACCCTAACCAGAAGTCCCAATCAGTATATAACCATGTACTTTCATCTGACATATAAATAGCAACTTAACATTAAAAAACCATACCAGATATTAAATCCACCTCTTGCCCACCTCAGATTCCATATTAGCCAATCTCGAATTAGATCCAATAAGACGTGAAGAGTAACGTCCTAACGTGGTCAACAAATCCGAAGTTAACGTCGTCAGCTGGGCTGACCAAACAGCGTGCCATGCAATTGTCAGTATTGCCCTTACTTTTCCAAAGGAAAGTACAACGTCACCCCTAGATAATCGAAATTTGTTTTTCATAGTGATAAACTTGAATTAGCTCCATCTTATATGCTACATATGTTAGTTTTGAGAGTGTATAAATCAATTATGAGTTTTAAGTTTTAACCATCAATTTATAATTTTGATTAATTTGGTCTTCTAAACTGTATAACATTGATATACTAATAAAACATGCTCTTTTCTTAAATGGAGGGAAACTTATGTCAGAAAAAAAATGAGCTTATGATTATAAGGGAAATCAACGTTAATAAATCTTTTGTATAGCAGCCATATGTTAAATACTTAATACTCTGATTTTTGCATAATTCATATATTTCATTTTGACAACAAATTTTTACCAATATATGAAAAGAAAAGTTAGTATTATATACTCCTGGTATACTATATACGGATCATGGTACTCCATACCCAATATGCTTGAGTTATTTTGTCTAAACCTTATATTATTTTGCTTAAATCTTGTGTTATTTTGCTAAAACAATATGTAAAAATTGATAATTTTTGTTTTCAAAACCAACTTAAGTGTGTTCTCACTCCTTTGAGAGAATTAAATATTACATGAAAATTATTGTTAAGAGTATGGAATATTCAAAATAACACAAGAGTTTTGTACAGTGAAATGATTGATGTTGAATATAAAAACAACAATGCATGTATAAAATAACATGTACTTATTTTAAAATAACATATATATAAATTGAAATAATAAGAAGTTCACATCAAAATAACATGAATTTTATAAACCTGGAGTACAGTGAATAATTGATGTTGAATATAAAAAATAGCATGCATGTATAAAATAAAATGTACTTATTTAAAAATAACATATATATAAATTAAAATAATAAAAAGTTCACATCAAAATAACATGAATTTTATAAACCTAGAATACCTTGTGCATGGTACTCTAGGAATAAGATAGAAATTGCGCTAACGTGATATTATAATGAAAACGAAAAACAAAACTTTTATCAAACTTGAAATAAAACCTGGCTCAATCTTAGACTTGGCTCAAATCATGAAATGAGGTCCAATTAGAACATAGAGACCTAAATGGGATATACCCTAATAAATATGACTTACACCCTATACTAACAACTCACTTGTTTCTTTTTTACTTATCATAGTTTGACCGTTAATATTTTTTAGGGAAATTATCAATGGTACATCCAAGGATCGAGCGCTTATCAATGGTACACCTACTTAACTATGGATTATCAACGGTACACCCAAGGTTTCATACACTCGTCTACAGTAACCATTTCGTTAAACAAACGTTAATCCTAGGTCAGTTTACTTAAAATGCAATGACTAAATTGCCCCTACCCCCACAGACATTAACTCTCCTTCCAAAGTCCAACTACCCAAATTAAAAACCTTTTGATCTTTTATCTTCTTCTTCTTTCTCACTCTCTCCCCTGTTTCTGCTATTGTGAGGAACCCTAATTGACGCGCATTTGAAGCAAAATTCTTGGAAATTCAGTGCTTCTTTGTTGATCGTTAAAGGTTAGTGTTGATCTGAGCTTTCAATATTGTGAATTTCACTTAAAATGGTTTGCGTGTTGGTATTAGATGAGTTTTTGTTTAAATGGTTGAAATATGATTTCCATGTACAATTGTTAGTGGATTATGGTTTGAATTATGCACAATATGCCTATGATTATGATTTGTTTCTTAATTTTGTCTTTGTTTCACACATAATTCGATTTGGGTGTGTTTGATTTGATATTGCTAAGTTTGTTAGTGATAGGTAACCCTATGTCAAATTATGTGTTATTTAGTTTTGTATGCTATGTTTAAATGATTTTTATTCATTGATGATGGGATTGAATTGTGGTATTTTGTCCTAATTTTGTAGAATGAGTGACAAGGTTGTACTAAGATTTAAATATAAGGTTCATAATGTTGATATTGAAGTGGATCCTGATCTTTGCAATCTCATGGATTTAATGATTGAATTTGAAGATAGGTTACAAAAAAAAGGGAATAGTTATATTGAACCCTATCTTTGCTTATGCATATAGAGGCAAACATTGGCCTATAGATGATGATGGTGGTATGATTAGGATGTTTAGAACATTCCCTAATGCTATCCTGTTTGAGATTTTAGTTGACACTGCTAAGGATTCAATTTTTATGAATGATCTAGTGTCTGAGTGGAGGGGGAAACAATTAGCTGCTGAACAAGCTAACCAGGTTTTACTTTCTGCACCACAACCACCTCCTCTAAATGAACCGCCTCTGAATCAACCACCACCAACACCTCTTGTAAATCAAGCACCACCAACACCTCCTGACCAACCTTCAAATGATGGTGCATCACCTACTATAGGTCTTGAAATGAACCCCTCTTCTGCCCAACCTTCAAATGCTCCAATGGCCAAACTCAAACCTAGGAGGAGATTGAGATTGACATACCAGTCCACCAATGATGCTATTGCTAATGACCCCTCATTAGATGATATTATTACTAACCCCTCATTAGATGATATGTTCCCTAGGGAGTTTAATTATGATCCAACTGTTACTGCTGATATGTAAGAGGAGCTTGAGGATAGTGGTGTTAACATGTCTAATAAGGAATACACTAAGGGTAGGAAGGCATTTGAGAAGGCATGTGAAAAAACTGCTACATCTAAGGGTAAGGGAAAGGGTAGGGGGAAGGGTGAGACTTCTACTGCACCTAAGGGTAAGGGAAAGGGTAGGGGAAGGGTGAGACTTCTACTGCAGCTAAGGGTAAGGGAAAGGGCATAGCTGTGAGTAATGCTTTTGGTCAAAGAATTCCCCCATCTCTAGAATCACTACACACCATCTTCAAAACTCTTGCTGTGAGGAGGAGTCCTAGTTTTACAGTCCCAAAATCTAATCCCAACATCTCTTTATATGAAACCACCTTGTTTGATAGGAAAATGCCTTAAACCACAGCTATAAGGAAAGGTGTGTGGGAAAAATTCGCAAAAAAAAAAAAAAGTCCAAAATGTGCAGGAAGATGATAGTACTGTTAGTGTTGAGAAGAGAATGGTGAATTTTGATGATGCAAGTGAAAGTTCTGATGATGCAAGTGAGGGTGCTGATGATGCAAGTGGGGGTTCTGATGTTAGAGGGCCTGAAAATGATGATTCTGACAATGAACTCATCATATCTAATGACATTCAACCTGATGAAATAGAAGAAATTAGGGGAGTTCCACATGTAGAAGATAATTAGGAGCCTGAAAATTGGCATGGCTTTATTGATTTTGATGATGATGACAGCTACTTCAACAAGCTGTACAAAAATGGAGAAATTTATGAAGAGAAAGACTTTGGAAAAAGTTAACTTAAACCTTGGATGCTTTTCATTGATAAGGGTCATTTGAGGGAAACATTGAAGGACTATGTTGTTAATGAAGGGTTTGCTTTGAATATGGTGTATGCAGACAATAGGAGGTATATAGTCGCTTGCTATGCTGAATGTTGTGACTGGAGATTACATGCAAGCAGACTGCCAGATGGCAGGACATGGGCTGTGAAGAAAATATGGCCTGATGTTCACACATGTAGGGGTTTGGAGACATACAGCCCAATGTGCACTGTCATATGGGCTGCATATAAGGTGATGGAGGATATTAGGGCTAACCTAGATATCCCCGGGACACCTTTGAATGAGCTGCTATTTCAGAGGTATGGCATATACATGAAGCAAGCTTCTTTGTACAGATTGAAGAGGTATGTCAGAGATGTCCTGTTTGGAGGGCATGATGAGTCTTACACTCACTTACCTACATATGCAGAAGTGATTAAGCCTACTAATCCAAAATCAGCAGCATTTGTAGCATGGCATGAAAGTGAAAGCATCTCAAGGGTGAATTTGTTTAGCAGCATTTTCCATATCTTTTGCTGGGCAATGGAAGGGGCTCTTAAGTAGTTGCAGGCCACTAATTGGTGTTGATGGGGCACATTTAAAAGGAAACTATAGGGGTATCTTACTGTTTGCTATTGCAATTAATGGAAACAATAAGATTTTCTCGGTGGCATATGCTATAGTGAGTGCTAAAGACAAGGAAAGCTGGTCATACTTCTTTTGGCAATTGCACAATCTTGTTAAACACTCAGACGGGATAGATTGGACTATAATATCTGATAGACAAAAGGCACATGTCTTTTGCTTTCCATTATACAATTGCATCCATACTTAGACTAGGAGTAATTGATTTTATTTTGATCTTGCAGGGTGTTGACATAGCTTTGCAGCAAGTTTGGCCTGCAGCTAGAAGAAGATATTGCTGCAGACACCTAAGCAAAAATTTCAAAAAGCTCTTCCCAGGTCTATTGATGTATATCCTATTCTGGAGGGCCTGCAATACAACATGTAAGTTCAGTTTTAGAAAAGCAATAGAGAAGCTTCAAAAGGAGGGAGGTGAAGAGGTGATGAAATGGTTTGCAGACATTGGTGATCAGTCTAGATGGAGAAAATACAAGTTTGATCCAGATGTTTGTAATGACTCAAACACATCAAACTTTGTGGAGAGTTTTAACTCAACCCTTGGGGTTGACAGGTGCAGACCTGTCTTAAATCTACTCGAGGGTATAATCTAAAACCTTTATTCATTTTCACTTAGTTAGTTGCATGTACTATATTTTGCTGAATTGATCTTGTTCTTGTGATAGGAATTAGAAGGGTGTGTATGGTCAGGATGTCAGTTAGGCATGAGAACTCAAAGCCATGGAATGATGATTATTTGTGTCCTAAGATAGCAAAGAAGGTTAAGGACATCAGCAAGGCAACTTGCAAAGCATACCAATCCAGTCCAAGGGAGTATGAGATACATGAGGGCAAATCTCAGTTCCCATTAAACTTGAACATCAAGATATGCTCTTGTGGTGCTTGGCAGCTATCTGGCATACCTTGCAGGCATGCCATTAGGGAAATGGTCCATGAAAAGGTTGATCCATACAATTACATCAGCTCTTGGTATTAAGTGAAAACATACAAGCAACTGTATAGCCACTGATAAATCCAGCGCCTGATATGAGTCAGTGGCCAAGCATGGATGCTTTCCCTCACACTGACCCTCCAAAAATGAAAAGAGGTATTGGTAGGCCAAGCATGAACAGAAAAAGGGAAGAAGAGGAGGATCATCTTAGTAAAAGATCAAGGACAGTCAAGTGTGGCAGCTGTGGTTCTTTTGGACATAATGCTAAGACCTGCAAGGGAGGTTTAACTAGTAAAGAGGTAGCACAACAGGCTGCATCAGTGCTTGATGCTTCACAGCTACAGAGTCAGCCCCTTCTTAGCCAGTCACAGTCCCAAAATTAGAGAGCTTTGCATGTTCTTGCTTAGAGTTGCTTAGATTTTTGTGTATTGAAACTTTGTGTTGGTTTATGTCTCTAGTAGCTTTTGAAAATCAGTTTAAATTTTAGCATTTTTAATTATGCTGTTGACAATCAATTTGGTACTCTAAGCTTTTGAATTATGCAATGAATGGCAAATGCATTTTCTTTTGGTCAATATTTGTGTATTGAATTATGCATTTTGATTTTTCAACAATTGTTCTACTTTAAATAAGAAGTTCAGCAGCAATATTTCCATAAAAATAACATACTTAGCTTTATTCATATCAAATAGCATATTACAGCAGCATTACATTATTTCAAAGCTACCAATAATAACACCAAATACATAACAACACCAATTTTGACCACCAAATGAACAAAGTCAGCAAATTCATCTGTTTTGTGCATAAACTCATTGAATTCTCTTCTCAGAAGTTGAACACTTGTAGCTTCAGGTTTATTACCCACCCTACCTGCTGTGTAACACACAACTTGATCCTCCTTAACCCACATGAAAAATTCACACAACCTGCACTTGTAGTAGAGCCTTCCTGGGTTTGAAACAGAGCTTGCGAATCGTATATCAGCTAATCTTGAGGGGTCACAGTTGCAATTAACTAATTTAAACCACAAACTCCTTCCAAAACTGTTGCTTGAAGAACCCATGCCAGAAGAAGACATTGAGAAGCAAAAATAAAAAAAGGGAAAAGGGAAATTCAAGAAAAAGAAGAACCGTAAGCTGCAAATGAGGGGGGAAACTATATATACTGTTAGAGTAGGTGGGTTAGTTTAAATAAAGGAGGGAAAGTAAAGAGGGAAAAAAAGGAGGGAGTTTTTTAAGTAAAAAAATCAAAATAAGTCAAAAATAAACTAGGAATAACTTTTGTTTAACGGAGTAGTTACTGTGGATTAGTGTATGAAACCTTGGGTGTACCTCTGATAATCCATAGTTAAGTAGGTGTACCATTGATAAACGCTCGAATCTTGGGTGTACCATTGATAATTTTCCTATTTTTTATTGTATAGTCGATTAGTCGTAAAAGGTCAAACTATTCACTGAGACGATTATAACACATACCCACAAAAATATATTTATTCTATATATAAATCATAAACATTAATAAAAATAAATTAGATGAATAGTACAAAAAGTCAAAACTCAAAATAATTTGTTTATTTAAATACAGAAAGAGTAGTATGGTCATAAAAGGTCAAAAATACTTTTTTCTTTTAATTAGAGTATTAGTAAAAAGTAGAGCTGTCAAAAGCTAACCAGGCCAGAAATATCGACCCGAACCCGATTATTAACCGACTCGTCTAAAACCGGAAAAATGATGACCCGAACCCCATATGACCCGACCTGAAACCAACCCTAGACCCGAGTTAACCCGAGTATTTGAGACCCGAACCCGAACATGAACCGACCTGGAGATGACCCGACTCGAATATAACTCGTAAAATATTGACTTGAACCGAACCCGACTTGAACCGAAATTGACCCAAACCCGTTTTAACCCGTCAAAACCCGACCTGAATTCAACCTGACCTATTCCTAACTCGACTCGAATTTAACCCGACCTATTACTAACCCGACTCGAATTTAACCCGACCTATTACTAACCCGACCCGAAATTCAACCCGATCTGTCACTAACACGACCCGAAAT
Source organism: Chenopodium berlandieri (assembly GCA_034703905.1). Classification (NCBI taxonomy): domain Eukaryota; kingdom Viridiplantae; phylum Streptophyta; class Magnoliopsida; order Caryophyllales; family Amaranthaceae; genus Chenopodium; species Chenopodium berlandieri. The sequence goes on from CM068287.1 coordinate 17,213,880, forward strand.
CAACTTGACTTGTTATTGACCCGAAATTAACTAGCAATCTAGGATTACGTCATATCTTTTTTTTTTTTTCTTTTTTTTCCCCTAATTCTATGAGTTATTTTCCTATTTAAGCTTATTCAAATATTTTCAATAAAATTCTCTATTATAAAATGTAGTACAATTTATATGTCCCAAAAAAACCTATAAAAATTAATGAATACCACTACTTTTTGAATGCATGTGCATTCTTTATTTAAATTTAGTAATTACAATTTACGAATACTACTACTTTTTAGGTGCAAGTTCATTCTATATTTCAATCAAGCAATTATGGTTTACGAATACTACTACTTTGTAGGTGCATGTGCATTAATGTAGTCAATTACGGTTTACAAATACTATTTGACCTTAGGATTGTTTGTTTTATCTTATATTTTATATATATAATATAAAAAAAATAAAAAAAAATTAATTCAAATAAAAAAGTTAAAAAAAAAAATAATTTCGGATAATGATTGAATTGAACGTGATAATGATTGAATGCGAGCATGAGTATATGACAATGACCCGATGATAATCTGACCCAAATAATTTACCTGTATCCGATCATGACTTGACTTGTCTGCACTCGAGAAAGTGGTGACCCGAACTAGAGCTGTTAAAAGGCTTTTATTGGTCTTTTATTTTTCTAATTTTATTATTCATTTGCCTATTTAATCTTATTTAAATGTTTTGAATAATGCCATTTAAATGTTAAAAAAAAATGCCATTAAAAAAAACGTGAACTCGGATATGAACTTATAAAAAATAAACAAGTTTAGATAATTTCAAATAAAATAACTTTAAAAAAAAAATTTATTGTATTTTAACTTATCTAAACTAAACCTATTTTATCCGAATTTATATGAACTTATTGTATTTTATCTAAACATGTCATCTCGAATATGAACTTGTTAGAAATTGTTATCCCTAAAATGAGTGGAATCAATGTGAATAGATTAGAATAGGGTTTGAACTTATCTTCTAAAAATCTAAACTAAACCTATCTTATTGGAATTAATATGAACTTATTAAGTGGATCTTATCTAAACTTATTAGAACTTATTACCACGAATTTAAACTTATCTGAAATCATTTCTCTTACAATAAATGAAGTAATTGATAATGATTAAACGTGAAATGTCATTACATGAACTGTTAACAAACTGACCCAAAAAATGTACCCGGACCTGATATGATCCGACCTGAAATCAACCTGATACCCAGATTAACCCAATATTGAGACCTGAACCCGAACATGACCTGACTTGAAAATGATCCGACCTGATTATAACCTGCAATTTTTTGACTTGAACCCGAACATGACCCGACTTGTAAATGACCCGACCTGATTGTAACCCGCAAATAATTGACTTGAACCGAACCCGACTTGAACCCTAGAATGACCCACTTGGAAATGACCCGACCTGATTATAACCCGCAACTTATTGACTTGAACCGAACCCGACTGAAACCCGAGAATGACCCGACCTGATTATAACCCGCAAATTATAAACTTGAACCGAACCCGACTCGAACCTGAGAATGACCCTAACCCGTTTTAACCCGTGAAAACCCGAATTAAACCCGACCTAAGCTATTATTCACCCGACCCGAATGTAACCCGACCTGTTATTAACCCGACCTAAACCCGACCCAAACCCGATAAGATGTATGACCCGACGTTACCCGACTCAAGCATGACCCAACCCGAACTCGACCCGTATAGGTTACGACATTAACCCGAAATGACCTGACCGAGTTGACCCGACCCAAACCCGACCTGTTTACCCGAATTGACAGCTCTAGTAAAAAGTATATATATATATATATATATATATATATATATATATATATATATATATATATATATATATATATATTTGATCTTTAGTTTCAAGCTTTAATGGAGGATAGTTGACAGATTCAGGATGAGAGAAGTAGGAGAAAGCCATAGGGGAGCAAAGGAGAAATCAATTAGGGTAAGCAAGATGGTAGCGGTAAAAGAAGGGTAAGGTTTTTTAAGGATTTGAAATGACACCTTTTGACCTTGGATTTCAAATTCTTTCCTCCATGGCATATGAAAATACAAATTCCTAGATTACCTAAACACACCATTTTACCCAATTTCATTATTTCAAATAAAATTATGTTTCCAAAAAGGCCATAAATTAATTTGATGTATTCGAATTATCTCTTATAACGAAGTGTTACCTCCAAATATCTTGTAACAGAGTAGTGTCTTCATTGGAATAATTAACGTCATCATTAAGCATATAACGTTCTCAATCCATTCGTCAGTTACCCTTACTATCCCAAGTAAATGAAATTACATGCTTTGATTTGCTTTATTGGCCTTATAAACTTGAATTTGCTCTTATTTAGACATTCTTTTGAAGCAATATTGTAAAATGAGAATTAAATACATTTAAGCAGTTTAAGGTGAATAGATTAATTCATGAATTGCTTGAATACTTTAGAGTTGATTTAGAATGATTGGATGGAACAATGCAACTACAATTAGTAAAGATCATCAAGAGTTTACTCAATTTAAGCTCGGCATTATATTTCTCTTAAAAAAAAAAAAAAAAAGGTTCTTCAATTCATAATTTTAATCATTTATTTATTTAGACTATATTTAATCTAACAAGATCTCACATACTTATGTTTATTTAAATCACCAAAACTAAGATAAGTGAAGTATGTGAAATACTGAGTACTTCGTAGTTAATATTGAAATCAATTTTTACTTTGAAAACAAACAATGGAGGATATAATTAAGAAATGCTTATGAGTTTGGTCCACATAAGTCCTTCACTTGGCTTTTTACACTTATACAGTTATATGTAGTATTAGTATTTCTAAAGTGCGAGCTTGTTAGTTTTATCATTAAACGCTCTCTTGAGATTAAGACAAGTGTAAGTATTGACAATAGGGTTCCTGATTTAGAACCTTAGTTAGTGGTCATAAAATTGATCGTTATGTGGTCAGATTTTTGCAACCTAACATTTCTAAACCATCATGATAAGCATAACTTGACAATCATTAATCGGTATTTTGCCAACAAAGATGACGACTAATGAAATTCATTGGTGAAAGATTGTGAGTTTCACCAAATGAGAATCTTTTTTCACAAACAAAAAAAAAATCAAAATTTATATCAATAAATAGTTGCCCATGTGAATACGAAAGATGTGATGATTTGAGCTGAGTATGTACATAAAGTTGACATTGTTGGGTTTTGAGAAGTGTGGAGAACGGTTCAAGAAGGCTAAGGGGGTGCATAACTTAGGATTTTAAGCTATGGGCTATTGCTTGGTGTTTAGCAATGGTGAATGGCAAAGGGCTGACTTCAAATGGGCATATCTAAAGATTTAGAAGTGATATTGAGATGATTCAAGTTGGAGGTGATAGCTCGTCTCAAGAGCTTTCCAACGAGACTGGTCATAAGCTCGATTTGGTCAAGAATCGAGGGAGTTATGGCCGTTTTACGAAGAGCTGTCTGCGCAGTGCGTAAGTTCGACCGAACTTTTGAACAGTTTGATCGAACCATTTGAAGAAATTGAGCTGCTGCTAATGACTGCCAAGTTCGACCGAACCACACCTTAGTTCGGTCGAACAGAGGGTAGGTTCGGTCGGACCTCGCTGTGCTCTGTTTCAGCCGCTGATTTGCTCGGTGTTTGCTGCTCTTTATTCTTAGCCCTTGGATTGTGTATTATACTTTTAGACTATATATACTCATGTATGTCATTAATTAGATTATGATGTGAGATTTAGGAGAGAGAAAAAAAAAGGCCTCTTGAAATTAGTTCATCTTCTTAGGGTTAAGAGAGTGAATTAAGAGAAGTGTGAGCTTTCAAGTAGGCTTGAGAGTTTGTAATCATCATCATCAAGTTACTCCATAGTGGATTGGTGGGTTTTCTCCCGGTACTCGGGTTCCCACGGTAAATTTGTTCTTGTTCTTTGTTCTACCTTGTTTTTGTTCTTCGATTATTGTTAGTTGCGTTTATCACAAATTCGCTTGCACATTCGTTAATCCTTTCAGACATGTGAATTTAGATTTATTTTGCCACTGAAAAATAAGATGGAGGAACATATATTAACGTAATTCGTATAAGAATAGTGATTTCTCTACCTATTAGTTGTTACTGTACTCCGTACCAATTATAATTAGACTACTAATTCTTCTATCTCACTAAGATTACACCATATAAAAGAATTTATTTATTTTATATATTGGTTGAAGTCTTGCTTTATCCTTTTTCCAATGCTTTTAAGCCTATATCTCTGCTCATATAAGGTTATGAAACAAAGTCAATGGCATAATCATTGAAAGAAAATAGAGCAATCTTAATGGGATAGAGGGAGTATGTGATTAAACTCTAAGGGGGCGTTTGGTATCAACTTAGTAAACGTAACGGAATGAAAACAAATTAGGAGGGGAAATGGGTAATGTATAGTGTTACCCTTATTAGTTGTTTGGTATTATTAAAGAAACGTAAACGATTATAACCAACCCATTTCCTTTTGTTTGGCATAAAAAAGGGAAAACAAAATTTTCACAAAAAAAAAATTCATAAAAGGGAAAGCTGCTTTATTGCTTTTACCTGTTCAAAATTCTTTTCTCTTTTTTTCTTTCTCCAATTTAATTACTCTAATTCAATAACCAAAATCATCACATCATCAAAAATCAGATGACTAGATCACTTTTTTCTTTTATTGATCATAAAAACACAACTACACCAAATTGAAATCAGTAGACCATCAAAAATCAAAATTATCAACATCAAATCAAATCATCGCAGAGGCAGATCAATCTTCATCGTCAATCATCATGAAAGCTCATTCAATTTTTTTTTCTTTTTTCTTTTTTAATTTTTGGTGGGTGAAATGTGAGAATGATGAGTTGTTGAGTGATTTTATTTGACCCAATTTTGACGAGTCTTGAATAATGAAGCAAGATCTTAAACAATGGCATGTTGAGAAATCGAATTCGAAAGAGAGAGATTGGGTGAGTAAGAGCATTGGAAGAGAAAATCAATGAGAAATGTTAACATTGTTGAATGCAGGAAACAGAATTTGTTTCCTTGGGTCAAGGAGCGGAACCAAACTGGGGGAACTGTTACACCCAGGTAACGGTATTAGTTACTCTTTGGCCTTTACCAAACAAGCAGTAACGGAGTGGGTTATTTGAATCCATTTCCATGCCTTAAAAAAATCCATACCAAACGCCCCCTAAGATTTAGAGTGTGTATATGATCAACATATATTTAACCACCTTAGTGAAAAGGAGTTTACATAATACAGAGTGCAAAGTATAAATTTAACTAGTTCAAATAATATTGTTTTAGAATATTCATACAAAGTTCAATTAAACAAAGCCTTAAGCTTGTGATTGGCCCAACGAAAATGATTTTATTTATTAAAATTACTTAGATTAGATGCAATTGGTCTAAGCTGCACCCTTGTGCAGTTATTTTAGCTGCAACACTGGCTCACAAGCCCAATTTCAAACGTGCTCCATTAGAAAAAGCCCCAAACCAAAACAAGCCCACCCAAAAAACTGAACATATCTTTAAAATGCACCCAACCAACCCTCATTTATACAAAATTCTCACTTCCAAACTTAAATTTCTGAAATTTATTACTCCTCTCTTTGATTTTCTCTCTCTAACAATCAAACACTATTCACTCTCTCTCCTCAAAAACAACCATGGACATTCGAGATGAGATGAAAAGTCAAATGGATTTTCCCAAAAAAAAAAGGTAATTTTATGTAAATATCACTTAATTTTGTTTGAATATTGTTCAATACTCTGTTGTTCGAAAATTTAGTGAAATCAAACGGATACCTTATGTTCATAAAATGTTTTGAAATGTTCATAATATTAATATTTGTTGTTCATATGATAAATATTCTTAATTTTCATAAAATGTTCTAATTTTGTCTGTTTTATTTGTTTATGCTTATGTTCATATTTTGAATGCTTATGTTCACTTTTTGAAATGCATATGCTCACTTTCTTAAATGCTTATGTTCATATTTTGAATGCTTATGTAACTTTCTGAAATGCTTATGTAAACTTTCTGAAATACATATGTTCACTTTCTGAAATCCATATGTTCATATTTTTTATGTATATGTTCACCTTCTAAAATGCTTATGTTCATACGCATTCAAAAAATAAACCAATGCATATGTTCATATTTTGATTGCGTATGTTCATTTTCTAAAATGCATATATTCATATTTTTAATGTATATGTTCATATTTTCAATACTTATAATGCGTATGTTTCATAATCATTTTATTTTTTATTTCTTCAATTTTCTTATGTTCATAATTAAAGGTCGTAAATTCAATTCGTATGAATTACATGTTCACAAACCTAATCAAATTGATCAAAATTCATTACAAAATCACCACATAATAAATCGAAATTCATACATAAATCAAATTGATGGAAATTAAACAAAATATAATTACAATTGAAGATAACCTAAAAAAAACCTAATTAGTAATTACAAATCAACAAAACAAAACACTAACCTACGTTGACGATCTCTTCGAAAATAACAACTAATTCCATAGTAAGCAACAAAATTAATTGAAAAAGTGAAACGAAAGAGAAAAATACAGAAAACAGAGGAGAGAGAAAATGAAGAACGAAAGAGGAAAAACATAGGAGAAGAAAATTTTGATGAAAGTATGATCGAAATTTTGATCAAAATTATTATTGAAAAGAAAAGTGAAGAGAGAGAATTTGAAAAAAGGAAACAAAAAAATTTAAAAAGGAAAGAAGAACGCGGGAAGAACTGGGGTGTTCGCGGTGTGGTTTGGATCCTAAACCGCACCAAACCGCAAAATTGTGGTTTGTAATTTTTTCAAACCGCACATCTAAAAAAGCCGCACCAAATCGCACCGCAAAATGCGGTTTGGTGAGGTGCGGTTTAACCATACTATTTTAAAATTATAATTATTCTTTTTAAAACAAAACTTTTATTTTATTTTGTAATTACTAATTTATAATTCAAATATTAAACTCTTTTTTTTTAACCTTTAATTAACTAATAGTCAAAGATTAGCTTATATATTTTAGTTCTTTTTATATTTTTTTAATAAAGATATAGTATAAAAACCGCAAATCGCATTAAAGTGCGGTTTGCGGTGCGGTTTAGTCTAAATAGTTTTTGAAACCGCACCAAACCGCAAACCACGGTTCGGTCATTTTAAAAAACCGCACCGTAATTTTCAAACCGCGAACCGCACCAAACTGCAGAGTTACGGTTTGGTACGGTCTAAACCGCATTCTGTACAACCCTAGAAGAACGTTAGCTAAAATATGCAGAAGAACAAGTTGGGCTGCATTTCATGCTATAATAGCTCCGTTTAAGGAGCATGCAGCCAAGAATATGCGGAGTAGATGAGTATGAATTTTGTCAAATTAAAAGGTAAAGAGGTTTAAATGATTGTCGATAGGATCTTTAGATAAACCTGACAAAATTAACCCAGCTCGATACATACAATCAACCTAAAGGAAAGGCTGAAATGTATGAACAGGCCCATACCCAGCCTGAAAACATAGATTAAGTATTTTCAATAGACTAGCCCGGCTTGACTCGAACTTGGCCTGGTCATTAATGACACAAATTAGAGTTCTTGTAGAAAGGTATCCTTAATCAACCCAAAATGAATTTTTTTAATTAAATTTTAATGTAACAATCACATCAACACTACTGTCATTGCATCAACTTATTCAACATTACTCTGTTAAGGAACTTGTTGGAAGTTAGTCGAGTTATAGCAGTTCTGAATTGAAGTAGATCATATAGCTAGGACTTCGTATTTATCATCTTATGTAAGTTAATTTTGAGAGTCTATGAATCAGTCATGAGTTTTAACTATCAGTTTATGTAAAATGTAAAATCTTATGTAAGATTTTGGCTGGTTTGATCTTCTAAAATGTGCTTGATATAACATTTATATATTAACCAAAGATGCTCTTTTATAAAATGGTGGGAAACTTGTGTGGAAAAAAAATGAACTTATGTTTTTAAGGGAAATAAACGGTAATAAATCTTTTATATAGCAACCACATGTGTTAAATACTTCTTAATTTGATTTTTGCATAATTCATTCTTCCTCCGTTTTCTTTTAAATGTAACACACCTTTTTAATTCGCTTTTTTAGGAGTCGATTACGATAAACGAGCTACTTTACCATTATAATTTCAACACCAAAATTAGAGAAGGTTTAGATACTACGTGTATAAATTATTTTGATTAAATTGTCCGTTTACATTACTTAATTTCTTCCTCAAATTACATGTCAAGAATGTGTATTGCATTTAAAAGAAAAGGAGAGGAAGTATATTCCATTTTGACAACACATTTTTACCAATATATGAAAACAAATTTTTGAATACAATTTGTTTGATTTGTAATATCTTGACATATAATTTCAAAATGTTAATATTATTTATTTATTTTATTTATTTATTTATTTGAAAGAAGTCCTGGAGGATACCATATCTATCTATAACTTTATAGTAAAGGCGAACTTTGAGATGACTCGTTTCATCATCTAATTAAAAAAATTTCTGCCTAAATGTTTTTTTTTTTTTGTGTCAAATATTAACTTCTATATTTGACATCAAATTTATCCATATATGTTCTACCAATATATACTTTTATATCTTTGTTACCATTTTTATTGGGTATTAAAGTAGTAATATTCCATAAGACTTTAAATTAATCTTTTTTGCCTAATTATATACATATGATATTTTATCTTTTATTTTCAAGAATAAACCCATCAACAATTTTCGGTGAAAAGTAAAATAAATGAAGTTGTAAAGAATCTAAATTTTTATTAACATTGCACCTCAATTTTTGTAAATTATATATTTATAGATAACTATGTATTTTTTTTGTTTAATATTATAGGAATATTAGCTAAAAATACCCATGGACTATAATCATAACAATAGTATAGCTGTACTAATAAAAACAAAAAATAAATTCTCCACCATTCACTAAAAATGAAACAAATAATCAAGTAAATTACACATGTGCCTATCAAAATGTGGGATTAAAAGTGTATCGCACGAGTATTGGCCATGATTTTATTGTTAATGTATTGTATATAATGAAGTTATTTTATTATGTTCAATAATGTAATTCATTTTAAAAATTAATTATTGTAGTAATAACTAAATGTTGTAATTCGTAATAAAATTTTGTAAAAACCATGCATTTGCACGGGACTTATACTAGTTTCATTAATAAAAGCCATACGACATCGACAATTGACTATTGACGATAATGAAAACAGTTTTAACAAAATCAAACACGAATTAATCGGGAAGTGCTAAGCGTAGATATAACAATTCGGCATATTCTCGATTCGTTCTCTCATACAACTGAGTGGATCCGTCGACGCTTCATAACTTTATAGAGAAGAAAATTCTTGTAACGATTTTGTAATCTGAATCCAAGCAATAATCAATCGAAGCCCCGCAAAACTGGAGACCCTATCAAATGCAAATAAAATCTTGTCTTTCGAAAGAGATCGGAAAAACCTCGTTTTTCGAAGGAGATAAACCCTTTCTTTCGAAGGAGACATTATCATTTTAATCTAAGAAATAAAAAATAAACTTAGAAACAACGATTGAGACTTTCCAGCGGTAAAATTCGATGAAAACCCCTTCAAAAATAATAATAGAGGCTAGGATTTAGGAGAGAGAAGAGAGGGAGAGGAGGCTAGGGTTTAACAATATTTTTTTATAATTAGTTGATAATATTGTAAAGTGTTTCAAGCAAAGTGTAATAGGTAATACGGAGTAAAGAGGGGAATAATAACTCGATCTAACATGATTATTAAAACAAAAAACAAAACTTTTACCAAACTTGAAATGAACCTGGCTCAATCTAGAATTCTAGATTTGGCTCGATTGCTCGAATCATGAATTGAGGTCCAATTAGTACATTAAGACCTAAACAGACTAAACCCTAATAAAATTGACTCACACCCAATACGAACAACTTACATGTTAAGCCTAGGAGTATGGTAGCATCCACAATGATGTAAAATAAGTTTTTGCTTGCAATTTTCAAATAGTTGGAGTTAATAACTTACCACTGTAGAGCAATAAGAATTGTAACTTTGGTGAAAAAGTTATAGAGCTATGTAATTTCACTACTCTAAAGTATGTGTTGTACACTTTAGATGAATAAATTAAATATGATTTTATCTTTTGCATTTATTTTCCTTTTTTTTATTTTTATTTTTTTACAAAAGGTAGTAATTTGCCATTGTGTAGGTTGTATCTTAAACGATATAGTATGGAAATAATAATGTGGCATTGCAAAAACTACAAGGGAATTTAGTTATTTTAGCTATCCATTGTGTATGTTTTAATAATCTAAGATACTCCCTCCATATTTATATTTGTTTTATTTTTACTTATCGCATTAATCATCTAACTTTGACCATTAATATATTTACTCTCTATGTTTCAAAATAAAATGTCTAATTTGACTTTTTGCACTATTCACCTATGCTACTTTGATTAATGTTAATTATTTATACTACCTCCGTTGCTTATTATTTGCAACAAGGGGTATTATTGGTGAGACACATAAAATTTATTTGTTGCAAATAATAAGAAACGAAGATAATATACAAGAAAAAAAATATATAGTCATGTGAATATGTGTTTGAATCATTACATGCATGTATAGGTTCGAATATCAACTTTTTATTATATATGCTTATTGATAATTACAAATCAATGTTATTAGCCAACATAGGTATCCTGTTTGACTGGGCCATTTATTTTGAAACAAGAGGAGAGTATTGTATATTCTTAAAAGCTTAAAATGTTACTACCTCCGTTTTTATTTAGTCGACAACATTCTATTATTACGTTTGTCAATGCACTATTATAACGAATAATATCTTTAATTATCGACATTGTAAAATTATAAAAAAGTGGATGTTAATAAAATATACATTGAGACGATTCAAATAAGACCCCACTTGACAATATTTTATCGTAGCTATAAATCACAAAAAATAGTTAAAGTGTAGTTTATAAATAGTATAAAAGTCAATTGTTGTCGACTTAATAAATGGAGGTATTATAAAAATCATAAAAGTAGATTTTTTTGTGTGTAACATGAATAATATAGGGGCCTACAACTGCAACAACACCTACAAAAACTCTGCTACTAGTTTCTCCATCTATCTTTAAAAATCAAATCCAATAAATTCTATTAATTCCTATTCTCCCCATATTTCTGCATGACCCCTCTCTTGTTCAAACAGCTGTAAGACACATTGCTATAACTACATAACACGTGTCACCTTCCCCATTTGTTTGTGTAACCATAATTTGGCGCCAAAATGGTTGCCTGGTAGCTTCCACGTCAGCAGATTTGGCGGGAAACTCCAACCGCTTTCCCGCTTTTATCTCTAACTTCGGTCCACTTATTGGAATTTGCGTAGCCCACTTGATTTGCAGCCACCTTCTTCTTCTCTTACTTTTCAGTGTTTTCTTTTCTGCAATATTTTTAATATAATATAACGACCTTACATCACTCTCTTCGCACTTTGTAAAGTTCACATCATCATGCATACTTTTTGTTATATGTATGCATGCATGCATGCATGCATGGTACTGTATAATATTATGGGTATGAATAAGTATGATGATGGATTATCATCATTATGTCATAGACTTACACTTGGCCCATGCAATTTTGACTTTTAATGGCACCACTCAAATATTCCCTTGTACTTTTTCAAGTTTATTTCGAGGTTAATTAGTCACATTTTATTATTTGAACATACTTGTATAACTTATAAAAATGATCACATTTTTTCAATGATAAAAAAAAAATGAAATATTTTGACTTCTGTACACAATTCATCTAATTTATTTTGACTAATGTAATTTTATTTATTAGAAACGTTTCAATGAATAAATTATTAATATTTAATTAATGTAATTTTATTTATTGGTCGTTAAAAATATAATTGGTCAAAGTTTTGCATTGACATATGTACACAGGTCAAACGTTTCATTTATCAGAAAAAAAATAAGGAAGGGCTAATTATTTTTTTATTGTTAATTAAGTTGCTAATATCTATTCAATTATCTTGTTTCTATTTTGTTGACTTATTTTAATCTCCACAAAGTTATTCAAATAACAAAACTTATTTTAATCGCCACAATGCTGATATTTGCTCCCTCTGCCGCTCCTTTGTTACCTTTTCTGTACCTCACGTCAAACGTTTGGGTAATACTGTAGCTCACCATGTAGCTAGATGGGATGCTAGAGGTTGTAACGAATTTTTATGCTTGGGTCCGTTTTCCCAAAGTCTAGTGACTTTGGCGGAAATCGATCTCTTATAATGCTAATCCGCAGGTGTTTAAAAAAAAAAAAAAAAAAAAAAAAAGTCGCCACAATGCTATAAAATCTAAATACAAGTTTAGGTTTTTTTTTTTTTTTTTAATAATATTCTCTCGTAATTACTTAATTTACTAGTATGTGGCTCAAAAATATCCTATACGTTGTTAGTTTGAGTATTATTCTGTATCATTAATACGAGGTACAAGATTACAAGTACTTGTTTTTGAGTAGTAGTGTTTTATCATTTTTGGGTCGTTGTTTCTTGTTTGTTTGGAGACCCATACTTAATGTTTTGAATGTTATGATTTTTAATAACCCAATGGGTACTTACGAAGTTTATTAATTATGCTTAATCCCCTCGTTTATTTTGTTAATTTTTATTCTAATAATCTACTCCGTAATTCAATCCATCATAAAGAGTTGATAAACTCCAATAAATCATGGTCGCTAGAAAACGTTGTTGCACCACTAGTCCACTAAAAGCTAAATTTTTAGAATCAGATTCAATCACTACTTTGATGAGTTGTGTGACTCACTCTTTCTGATATGATATCTCAAATTCCCAATTGCCTTTTATATTGTATTTGTATATACCTTTGTCTTCTATTCTAATTCCTTTTATGATCACAATAAAAGAAACGATATAGTATATATAAATTTTCCGTTGACAATCACAACAAAAGAATTTATAGACAGTGTGTCACACTCATCCGTACTTGGTTGCTGTCTTGTGGAAGGTATGGTATGTAGATTGTCAAGTACTTTTTATGTATGTATAAGTTTGTAAACCCTTATTAATTCATATCCAGAGCTCAATGTCAAACACCCTACAAGAGTAAAACCTAGCTTTCATTATCTTTCAAACAATGTAACATGGTTTAATCCAATTTAAGAAAGAAGGGTTTCTAAAAATACCATCCAATGAATATATGATTTCCCACCTCCATGTCTTCATCCTATCTTATCTTTACTAGAATGCAAATTTGACAAATGCTATCATCATTTGTGGACTTGGGAGTTCCACATGATTTCTTAGAATTCTTTCTTATATTGGACAATTTTACTGAAGAAAAACTTTCCTTAAAGCCAAAGATTTGCGTAAATGCAATGATCATGGATACCCAAAAAAATTCTTTTCTCTACATTGTTTATATTCCTAGCTTTAACAAGGTAGTATCATATTCATATACTTACATTTTGCGGAGTACATGTTATTTCATTGCAACTCAAAACTTGCAATTGGTTATTGATGCAATGTTTTAAGAAAGAGAAAAAGGAGGTTGTAGGCTTGTAGCCCTTGTAGTTGTAGGTGGGTTCATTGCTAAGAATGCTAACCCAAGTGAACAAGTCTAAAGAGTGATATACTTCGCATTAAGGAAGATAAAAACTCCCTCAAGTATGGAAAGGTAATGGGCAAATAATGAGTATGTGGATACAGGCAAATGGTGGGAAATAGAAGGTGGTGGGAATAGTAAAAAAAAAAAAAAAAAAAAAAAAAAAAAAAAAAAGAGCACGTGAGCTGCAACATGGGGGTCAATTTTGGAAAAAGGCCAGTCAATGTTGGAAAGTTAGGGTTGACTGTATTCAACAAAAAAAATTAAAAATTTTATTTCAATTTAACAAAATTTCCCAACTAATATAACCAACAATAAACAATAATATTATGCATTGTTTGATATGGCTCTGTATAAATTATTATTAGTTTGGTTTTGACTTCTTTTTTTTTTTTTTTTTTTTTTAATTTTTACAGTAAGGAAAAGGACCCTAATTGGACATTCATTCACCCCCACAGTTTTTTGTTCCATTATTTGAGAATCAGGCACTTGAAATGAGAAAGAAGAGTAATGGATCCTCAACCCTAACTAGTGCAGTTGGGAGAATTCGATTTTGTGACATCTGTTGAAGTATCCTTCCAAATAACACATGTAAGTGTCCCACATTGATAAAAGTTGAGAGAGTTAAACACTTTATAAAGCTAAGGGGTCAAACCTCCTGTTGCCATATTGTTTTGGGATTCAACTTCTGTTCCGGGTGTGCTCCGGTAACTTGAGTCTTGGGATCCGTAAATGTTTGTCGGCCAATTAAATACCTGCACAGGCAAACGCAAATTAGCTAACCTGAGGAATTATCCGGGGATAACCACTCCGATGCTAAAGTCAGCAATTTGATGAGAAGAATAAGAAAAGAGATAAGAGAGAGTGTTTAAGAGAGAGAGAGAGAGAGAGAGAGAGAGAGAGAGAGAGAGAGAGAGAGAGTTAGAGAGATAAAGATTTTACCTTAATAAAAACGAGGCATAGAGTAAAGAGTGAACCCAAAATCTTACCTCGTTGATCAACATTACCCAAGCACATGGCCATTGCACAAAGCTACCTTTTGCTTCCCAGAGTGTAGTAATCCCATCCTCCTTTACGGGCACCGGTACCAGGATGTCCTCGAACCCCGCAATCACATAATTGTTCCCGACCGAGTAATGTTATGGCCTAAGCGGTCATAAACGGACCATACCACTGGTCGATTGTGCACTAGCATACGCAACCAAATGCAAAGCTCCACTGTTTGATAGCCTCGGATGTAGAAGTGCACAACGGATCTCTTCCTACACCAATTTGGAAGATCACTTATAAGAACCAAACATATCACAAGGGGCCAATCATCCACCAACAAACAAACAAAACCGAAAACAAAACAACCAAAGGCAAAAAACGAGCCTACAAAACACCACAACACCGAACAAAGCTACACAAATAAGCAAACATAAACTGCACAGACACTCAAACAGCCAGCACAACAACAACACACGGCAACATAGAAAACAGCACACAACAACATAGAAAACACAGAAGACAGCAGCCAACACACAGCAACACAGAAAACAACAACTAGCGCACAACAACACGGAAAACAGCAGCCAGCACACAGCAACACAGAAAACAGGAGCGAGCGCATAACAACACAGAAAACAGCAGCCAGCACACAACAACAGCACACAACAAGCACTCAAACATCACACAACAAGCAGCTCCTAGGCAAACACAGCACAATAACAGCACACAACAAGCACAACAACAGCAAGCACAACAACCAGCACAGCAACAACACAACAGCAAGCACACAGGAAGCACTCAAACAACCAGCACAACAACATAACACAACAACAGCCTAGCACAGCAACCAGATCACAGTCAGCAGAGAAATGCAGACAGAAACAGAGCAACTCCAAGGCAGACACAGCAGGCAGCACAACAACCAGATCACTATTAGCAGAGAGAAGCAGAACAAGTCCAAGGAAGACACAACAGGCAGCACAAAGCAGCACAGAACACCGCAACAAAACCCTGACAAACCCAAACAACCCAGCAGCCAACAGAAAACAGAGCTGCATAGCACAACACAGAACAACAGCCAACCAAGTAGCAACACAGAAACGAAGACAACAGCTGACTCCATCCAGATAAAGACACGACAAAGCAAACTTCACCAGATCACAGCACAAACAAAGAACTAACAGCACCATCCAGACAAAGAACTAAACCAATCACTTGTAAATCTGGAAATTCATGAGGTGCTGGATTATCAAGCTCCCTCGAGTCCGCATGTGTAGGAGTACCAACCTGCAACAGTAAATTAATAATAACACCTTAGATCCCACGTAACTCAATATGCCAAAACTAATAGATTTGAAACTACCTCATGTATCCCATCGTCTCCATGTATCTCATCTTCTCCTTGTCCTTGTGGGTGAATACATGAGTCGATCGGTGTAGTCTAGGGGAAAGGCAAGCCTGGCAAGTTCATTTGCTTCGCCCAAGAATTATATTCATCTCGCATCTCGTTGCGCACTTGTTCCTTAATTGATTCCACCGTGGCATCCAAGTCATGTGGTGAGTTCACACTTGCTCGGGATCTTCCTGATTTGGTATATTTTGGACCCATCACCTTTTCCCATCCTAGCAAGGTCCCTCCCGCACCTAATACCCGTCCTGGATGGTAGGGCTTTCCCAAAGCCAAGGTGAAAGGGTCCTTTTCTACAGTTGAGATGAACTTGCCTTCAACCAGTTCTTTAGTGTACTCAAGCTATAGCAAAAACAAAAAGGCAACATGAATATAGTTAATGTTTTTGTAAAGTGATATTTATGCAAAATCTTCATAAAGTTCACTAGTTCATAGCTGCTTACGAGTTTATCTGCCATTTATTTGGTTTCCGGAGCCTTGATGACCCATTTTCCGGTTTCCTTATCACACGCATGCAGAGAACAAATGAAATCGCCAGCACGACTCACCAACGTAGTGATCATGGAATCAGAGGGTTCTTTGGAGGACCCTAGAAGCGCAGTGGGGTATACTCCTTCCTTGACCCACGTTTCCCTCCATTCACCAAATGTCTTACACCCCATACGATTGGTGTATTGCCTCTACAATGCATTTTTGGAATTTTGCTCCCTCAGTTCCTACATAATTAGAAATGTTAGTATCATTACTTCAAAAAGAGTTAATATATTATACAATTGTCATCAGATTTACCCAAACTTACAATTGCTTCCTTTTTAATTTTTGAAGTACGAAAGCTTCCCAATCATCCTTCGATACGCTTGGCCATTTTTGCCATGGGAGTTGCTCTTTCTTGATAACTTCATCATCATTGCCACCTCCATTATCCTTTCCTTTGTTAGCTTTCTTCTTCTTTGGTTTTCTCACAATTGTCTTTGTGATCCACCCACGAACTAAGGTGGTCTTGAAGCCTCTGAATCTTTCCGCTAGTAAAGATTCAAACACCCTTCGCTTGGTGGCATCATTAGGAATATTAAACAGACTCTACAAGCACAAATAAAAGCGATTATTAGTTTCCCCTTTTAAATAACAATAAAGTGAAGGTATTTATAATTGTGTAAATGTGCAAACAAAACACTTGCCCTTGTATCATTCCAAAATGTTTGAATCAAGCCTGGAGATACTTGCCGCCAACCAAGTGTAATGGGGGTTTTGCGTGCACAAATGCCAACGTGAACAGCATATTGACGACGCCATTTGCCCGTAGGTTGGCCTACCTTGTCATACTCCAGGACCATGGGACTGACGGGTTTCTTGAAACTTGTCATCGGACCCCTCACCTTTTTCTTAGTCGGTGCCTTCACCCCCCCTCCCCAACCTTGTCCTTGGCTTTGAGCGTGGGAAGTAGGATTCTCACCAACCGTATCAGAAACTGCATTTTCAATAGGAGGCGTTTGTTCAGTTGAAATTACAAATTCATCAAGCCTACGCTCCAACTCATCCTGAGCCTGATCTTTTGCCTCACCCAAATCAGGCTCCTAGCTCACATCATACAGCTCGTCCTCATACTCATAGAAATCATCATCATCATCCTCTATATCCGCGACACAGTTATGGTCTTGATCGTCTATCATGAGATATAAACACCTGCCATTACAAACATAACACGTTATTAGTTGTAATATAAATAAATTTGTAAGGTAAAGTTATAACCAAATATAAATTGCTGAATTATAATACAAATCAACATAGAAAAAGGGCAAGTGTAGGTCATTTTTATTCCATATTTCACATGTTTTAAAAGTTACTTCATTCATTTAAAAGAAAATGTGAAAAATAGGCAAGTAAGTTAACACTTTCATTCATTTTCACCTAACCTGTGATTTTATAATACTTTCAACGCCTACAATTTCAAAATAACAAAAAATAGTACCTCAATCTAATATTCCTTTGTTGTGGTCTGATTGCATATAATTGGCTTGGTCGTCGATGTCATTTGGTACAACAGGTCTAGGAACAGTGAAAGGTGTCGAGTCATCAAACGCATCATATTCTTCCTCATCTTCGACATCTCCAATGCCTAGGATTCTTCTTTTGCTGGCTAGCACAATAGACCATTTTGAATCGACTGAGTCAGTTACGTAAAACACTTGCTTAGCTTGAGATGCAAGGATGAATGGTTCCGCACTATTATTCAGGTGGCCAAGATCTACAAGAGTAAAGTCATCATATTTGACGTTACGCCTGATATTATCAACCCACTTACACTGGAAAAGTGCAACCGTGAAGTTACACTAATCAAGCTCCCATATTTCTTGAATTCGACCATAGTATGACAACTCTGCATCAACGGGTGATTTATCCTTAGCACTTGCAAACTCCATTGACGATGCCACAAGCGTTACACCACTGTTTTGGGTCGAGGAAGATTTCAAATCCTGACGCTCAGTCCAAAAAGTGTACCCATTTATGTCATATCCCTCAAATGAGCGAACATCATCCCTGGGACCATAAGTAAGCCACCTTACTGTATCAGTGACACTCTCATCCATTCTACCCATCACTCGATCACAAAACCAATCACAATCCTCTTATTATGCAACTGCATCAATGCCCTTTCACCTTTCGATGGAAATTCATCACGCAAACTAGCCATGTGCTTGTCTAAATATGGGTGAACATCTGCAACATGGTGTAACACATATAGGTGTACTTGTAAGAACTTATCTCAGTCAGGTGACATTCGTTTCGACACGATTATGCCATGACCATCAAGTCTCCCTTCATGTCGAGAAGTAGGAAGACCAATAGGTTCAGCAACGACTATATAGTCGGCCACAAAATTACTAATCTCCTCACCCACAGTCCCTTGAATCATACTTCCTTCCGGTTGAGCCCGATTCCTTACTTTATTTTACAATGTACCCATGTGTCTTTCAAAAGGATAGCACCACCTCATGAACACTGGACCGCACAACTTAATCTCACGCACCAAATGAAGAATCAGATGCACCATTATGTCAAAAAATGAGGGTGGGAAGTACATCTCAAATTTGCACAAAGTCACAACCACATCTACCTGCAAAGCATCAAGTGTACAAGCATCAAGCACTATACTGCATATTGTATTGAAAAACGAACAAAGACTTGTAATATCTTTTCTCACGTGCTTTGGTAAAATACCACGTATTGCAATTGGTAGGAATACTTGCATCATAACATGACAATCATGGGATTTCATGCTTGTCAGCTTCAATTCTCTATTTAAGGATACAAATCTTTTCATGTTAGATGTGTACCCTTATGGAACCTTAATTCCATACATACATGCACAAAACATCCGTTTTTCTACCCTTGACAATGTGTAGCAAGCCGGAGGTAAATAAGCCTTGGCATCCTTGGCTTTTCCCTCATATTTCTTGTTCGACGCATTTGTGGCCTTTCACTTTCCCTTTCCCTTTCTCTTCCCCTTTCCTTTTTTCAAACTCATTTCATTTTCCTTTTCCTGTTCCTTTCCCTTTATAACCTTTTCCTGAGCCCACAATTCCAGACGAACCCCCATCTTTTTCAAATCTAACCATGCACCCTTTCCGTCCTTTGTTTTGCCTTGAATATTCATCAGCGTTCCCACAAGAGCATCACACACATTCTTCACTATATGCATTACATCAAGACAGTGCTTAACGCCATGTTCTTTCCAGTACGAAAGCTTCCAAAAGATTGATTCTTTTTTAATGAGAGCAGTTGAGTCCGCAACTTTTTCTGTTTTCCTAAATACTGTTCATATACCCTTAACTCGAGCATAAACCTCCTCACCAGTCAATGGCCTAGGCGCATTCCCTTCTTCCGCTGTCCCATTGAAAGCCTTTTTCTGCCTACGGTGCGGGTGATCGCGCCTGAGCAACCTTCGGGTCCGCACGTACACCTCTTTGTGAGAATGATCGAGGCGCATGCTTGGTGTGTCATCAATACAAATGGGGCATGTTTTTTTCCTTTGTTCTTGTACCCAGACAAGTTGCCATATGCAGGAAAATCATTAACGGTCCACATAAGAGCTGCACGCAATGTGAACATCTCATTCTTATGAGCATAAAAAACGGAAACCCCTTCATCCCACATCTTTCTCAAATCGTCAACAAGTGGTGCAAGATAAACATTTATGTCGTTTCTGGGTTGCCTTGGCCCCATTATTAGTAGTGAAAGCATTACATACTTACGTTTCATGCACAACCAAGGAGGCAAATTGTAGATCACTAAAAGTACCGGCCATGTGATGTGTTGGGTACTAAGAGTGCCAAATGGATTCATCCCGTCAGTGCACAACCCTAGCCTTAAATTTCTGACTTCAACACCAAATTTCCCAAACTTCATATCAATGTTCTTCTATTGCGGGGAGTCGGCTAGATGCTTCAGCATTCTGTTTTTCTTTCTTCCCTCTGCATGCCACCTCAAGTTTTTAGCGTCTTTTGGTGTTGAGAATAGACGCTTAAACCTTGGAATAATGGGAAGATACCACAACACCTTAGCAGGAGGTCCCTTCGTACCATCATTGCAACTTATGCGCTTGTAGCGCGACTTCTTGCATCGTGGACACTCCTCCAATTGTTCATATTCATTTCGATAAAGAATACATCATTAGGACATGCATGTATCTTCTTATACTCCAAACCAAATGGACACATGAGCTTCTTTGCATAATAGTAAGACTTAGGAGTTTCATTCCCGTCAGGCAACATCTCACTTAACGCGGTCAACAAAGAAGTAAAACTATTGTCCGTCCACCAATGCTTCGACTTAATGTTAAAAAGTGTTAGCACGGCTAATAGTTTGGAGTATTTTTTGCACCCAGGATACAAAGGCTTTTTAGAAGCCTCCGATAATGGCTCAAACAAGTCACCTCCAACACCACGCATCATTTCATCCACCCCTTCATCCCGACCTCATCCACCTGATCATCCTCAAATCCATCCTCATCACCATTATCAATAATATATTCATCATTCTTGTATTCCTCGTCCACACAAATCTCATTGCTTCTATCATGCACATCATTCCCATCAACGTCCCCACTGTACTCTCTTTCTTCACCGTGCCAAATCTACACATGGTATTTAAGCCTAAACCCATGACAAATTACATGATCTCTAATGATTTCAACACTATTGACCACCTTCACATTATTACAATCAACACAAGGACAATAGAGGCAATCGACACCCATTCTGCACTAATAAGATGAAGCCCTCTCGCGAAACTCTTGAACCCCATCAAAGAATTCCAATGTATCACGTCTACCATACATCCAACCACGATCCTTCTCTATTAAGTAAATTATCTCTAAACATGGTAACATATTACGAATAATGTATAATTGCTACATATATTATATATGTAAATCAAATTCAAACACACACCATGCATATAACATTCATATAGATAAAAAATGCATATATGCTTCCAAAGGGTCCTTATCACTCCAACCTAACCCATCCTTGAACGTGTAATCTCACTAGTGAATGTATGTCGACTTTCCAATTTAAAGGAAAATCTGGCAGCATTTCCCCCTAGTTCTCCAAGTACACGATGTAGATAATTACTTACCCACATATGTACCCAGAGAACAAGCTGAGGAAATGGTAAGCCAAGATATTCCTTAAAATCGAAAAAAAAGACATACATTCATCACCTAAGTGAGAGTAAACATTCAAGAACAGTCCCAACCGGGGACTATTCAAGACTTTCTCCTAATGAGAAAGCCTTGAACGGGTATCTAGCCATATGATGATGCAAGCATTTTATATATTGTTATATTTATTTGTCATTAAACAATACACAAGTTGTAATAGCATGAAAAAACTTTTATTAAATGAATAAAGAGATAGAAATATAGCTTAGAGAAGTTTATAATTCATACCAGTATAGCAAGTACAATGGATGTATTCTTTCTAACTTCCCACTTTAGCTAAATATGTAGTTTTCAAGCTAAACTTGTACTTCAATTCACATATGAATCTATAAAAATAAAAATAAAAATTAAATTAAATTAAAATAAAAAAAATAAAAAAAAAACAAAGCAAAACAAAAAACAAAAGTTAGTAAGTATGAACTATCATTTGTCAATTGGAAACTATGAACTATCAAAGTATCAATCTATCATGTCTATCAAATTAAAAAAATTATATGGCTTTGCAAATTTAGTTTCATTTTATTATTTATTTTATTTTATTTGTCTCAATTCCTTTCCTCAGTTTTGTGTGTAGGGGTTCGAGTTTCATGGCAAGTGAGTTCAGGTTCCAATTTGAGTCAAATGTTAAATGCCCAATTTCATAAGCATGCTGCCAGCTCCACCAATTACCGCCAAGCGCAACAGTTGCTCTACCAGGCTGTTGCAGCCACACTCACCGAACAAAACCAGCAACCCCTGCTTCACCAATCAACCAATCCAACCCACACCACACGTCCACACCTGCCACACCTCACCAAACTCCCCTGCTCCCTCACAACCCGCAATTCATCCACCAAATACCACCGCAGCCCAACCACTAAAACAAGAAATACCCATAAAAAATTTGCAAGCTCACAACAAGGCAATAACTCAATGCACAGCAAGTAAAGGAAACCAGAAAGGGAAGCTCACCAGACACCAGGTCCATTGTTCGAGGTCGTGCCGCCGTGACAAGAAGGTCGTTGTGGTTGAGGTGGACCCGTGCGCGCTTCAATGACAAACCCTAGATTACAAGAACCATAAAATTACTAAACTGAAAAGCAAATCAATGACAAACCCTAGATTGCGAAGGAATTTGATAGTTTAAGAGTACCACAAAAAAATCTTACATCGAAGCTGCTTCAATGGAGGTGAGAAATCTCACAATCCGCTTCAATAGAGAATAAACAGCACGAGCTTCAATGGAGGAGAGATATGGAGAGAGAAGGAGGTGCAGCTGCTTCAATGGAGGTGAGAAAGCTCACAAACCGCTCCAATGGAGAAAGGTGAAACTTTGGAGGTGGTGGAAGAGAAAAGCGAAAAAACGAGGGAAAAAAGAAATAATGAAAATAGCAAAGGGAAAGAAAGAAAGTAGAAGATCGATTTTTTTTTTTATTTCGCACCGGTTTGAACCGGTGCTAATACATTATTTTGCACCGGTTTGGTTTGAAATCTCTTTCCCTCTTCTTTTTTTTCTTTTTTAATTCGCACCGGTTTGAACCGGTGCGAAAAAGATAATTTCGCACCGGTTTGGTTGGAACCGGTGTGAAAAGTCTATTTCCCAATCACGCCTATTTTTTTTAACACCGGTTTTCAAAAACCGGTGCGAATTGCGGTGCCTATTTCATTTTTTCTACTAGTGAGAGCCCTTGCGTTTACCACGCGATCTTAAAATGGTAGATACAGTAGTCGACCCAGAATGGCTAAGGTTGCTACCGAGAAAGAATACTTTCGACATGGAAAGCGTTTCTATAGGCTTCCTGATGATTACGACCTTAGATTGACTGAAAAGGGGCAAACCGCATTAGATTGCCTGTCGGTCATATCGTGGTATATGCCAAGCACTTCGAATTTGGTTTACGGTTTCCCTTACATCATTATATTGAAAAGATATTCAGAGCTTGGAATGTGTGCGTTGCACAGCAGACACCGCCGACAATTCGGAATGTAGTCTCTCTTGTCTGGGTTATGATTTTTATGGATTTTCCATTAACCTTGAACCTTTTTCGACGGTTACATTGGATCAAAAAAGATAGCCAGTCACCGGGATGGTGGTTGTTGTACACGGCTCCCGGTAAATGTACAATATGGCCGAAATTAACTAGCTGCAAGAAATGGCATAATCAGTTTTATTTTCTGAGGGTGCCGGATGATTACGAAGTGCGTAGAAATTTCTACCCTCCACATAGCATGTTTGATACCATCAAAGCTAGGAAGTTAGGCAAATTTGAAGCAAAAGCTTTTAAGTTTTTTTACTGTGTATATATTAATTCCGATAAGAAAAATAAAGCAATTCCAGGGTGTGGCTGCCTGACTGTAATTACATCCTGGGCAGCGCCCCTCTTTCACATGTCGGTCTTTGCTAGACTGACGAATATGGTATGACCTTATTAAAGTCTTGAAAATTTTGTCAATTCTCATAACTGCCTGTTTTCTTGCCGTCCATTTATTTTAGAAATTCTGCTTGTCTTGTCCTTTTTTTTTATGCTGACGAGATTAATGGAAATACAGGAATAAACAAGCTAGACTTTTCTAGATTGGGGTTGCATCCTGATGGCAGGGAAAAGGAACAATGTCCGCCCAATCCCAAGCAGGCCTGCGACACATTTCCGATCTTTGCCACTAGGGCGTCAAAAGGAAAAAAAGAGAAGTAAGCGCGACATGTCTTCAATCGAACAAAGAAGGACAAGACCCAAGACTCTTCCCCTCAAAAGGAGCAGTGGTGCCAGCATTAGATCTAAGAGGTCCAGTGATGCAACTGACCGGAATCGGGCTAAGAAGCAAAAGTTTGGCCCTCCCAAGGACCAGCAGTCAGCTCAACTGAAGGATGCCCTAGTGGACAACTTAATTGTTATAAATTTGGAGGATGATGACGGTCAAAACAGAAAAAGACAGTGAACATTATGGTTCACAACAAACCGTCAGCTAGAGCCGACAAGGCAACCTCAGTGAACAAGGACATGCCTTCAGCAACCATGCGTTCTGGTTCTAGCAGTTTGAATGCTTTCATCCGAGTTCTGACGGGTGATTATATAGAGATCCCTCACATTAAGGTTCCTAACGAGGTGAGGGAAGAGTTTCTGGTTCCTGCCGGCACTGCAGGTGAACCATGGCGCCCTCGTATTAATGTGAACCGAGGGGAGTCTGTTATCGTTGACGACCCGTCAACTGGTGGGAGCATGGGTTGGAGAATACTGAAAGACTTAACAACTCCAGCCGATAGACTTGTTGATCGGTTATCTGCTCCTTGCAGCCAGATGATGAATGATATACTAAGGGTAATTACACTATTTCATATACCGGTTTTGTTTCTTACCTTCTTCTTTTTCTTCTTTTTTTTTTTGTTTATTTTCGTGTAAGTTAATAAAGCTGTTTTCGTATGCAGACTGTCAACTCGACTGTGGAGGTCGTGCATATGTACAAATATTATCAAAGATATGTAGACTAAGCTGAGACGAAAGTGAAGAAGGCTGATGACAAGCATAAGGCTGCTGTTATCGCGCTCGAGGAAAACAAGGTCCAAATGAAACTTTTGGAAAAGCATGTTTTTTATCATGCAAAGCTGAAGAAAAAACTTTTGGATCAGAACAAGATGACATCCTAAATTGTCGAGCTGGAAAAGAGTCTAAAAGCTGAGAAAACGGAGAGAGCAAGGCTGGCAAAAAGCTTAGAGGAAGCCCACCGTGAGAAGCCCGGTATCAGACGTCGAGCCATCAATCGCTTTCTGAAATCGGACTTATATAGAGACAAGCTTTTTGATCGTTATACCGGCGGATGGGTAGCGGCGTATCACTGTGTTTGCAAAGCCGAGAACTGGGATTAAGAGAAATGGCAAGTTGCTGAAAGTGCCTACGGCGATGACAAGCATCATTCTCCTACCAGCTATGAAAAAGATTACTTTGCTGACCCTCCATCTTTCGAGGTAATGACGAATGTGGATCCCTGTGATATGCCTGACGAAGAGTTTGATGATGCCCTTCTTGCTAGCCCCCAAATTGAGAAAGGACCGGTGACAGAGTCCGAAAAGAAGAAAGATTAATTGGGCGGGCAGTCATCACCAAATTCTTCATGTGGATCTTCGTTTTCATGTAACCGCCATTAAACTTAATGAAATTGTATTTGTTGTTTTTAGACTAAGTTTTTGTCTGAATAAACATATTAATGTTTAGATTTAGCCGGTCTGATCCTTATGTTTTCTGGGTGATGGCTGTAGTTTTTTATGTTTATTTCAAAGTACTTTGATAGCTTGTTTAAATTTTAACCGTCATGTATATATGAATGTTATCTGCCTTAACCTACTCATCATTGTTATCTGCATATGAATTATATAGTGCTCTCTAAAAAATTCAAAAAAAAGAATGTTTTATTGATATCTATCTTTGAAAAATTGAATGTTTAGTACCGGCTTTTGTGGATGTATATCTTTGAAAAACTCTTATTCAAAAAGAATGTTTCATTGATATTTATTGGTTATAATACTCCTTAAGCCAGGTTCTCCGCGTTGGTGTGCGCTTCGGTCCTTCAAGTGGTTTTAATTAAAACTTGCTCGAATACATTTCGCAAAAACGACTATCGGCCACTATAACATGACCAGATTATGGGTCAAAGTTATAGCACGATTCACCGGTAGGATACTTGCAACTCTTTTTAGATCGAGCAAAGATAGTGGATCAGACCATCATTTTAACTCGCCTATTAGGTGCATTTGTTATCTAACCTCCCTCCTCACCTAAATGGGTGACACAGCTAACTAGGTTGTTCGCACATCCATATCGAAAGCGGGGGGAGGGGGGTTCACACTTGATATCGGGCCGTTAACTTTATTTTCATTAACGGCTTCAGCCAAATATAAAACATTTAGGAAATACGATGACCCTTAGTCATACCGATAATACGTACTAATTAATTAATACGACAACTTATATTAAACATAATATTTATTAAGGACGCTTGCATTCCAGACATTTTTAAGGGGTACATGATGAGTCTATTTTATATATATTTTTATTCCCTATCCTACGGTCATATTTGTGCTTATTTGAGCTCGACGGAGCTATTTTTAATACTAATATACGTTTTCTAGTGTTTTTGTAGAGTTGGTATTATTTTGTAGGAATTTGCAGAATTATGATAATTCCCGAGCTTATTGAGCCACTACGAAAATATTAGAGTCGGATCGTATTTTATAATCGTATATTTATTTTCCCAAGATCGAGTTAAAGGAAATTGGTTCGGTGATTAAGGGCTCAATTTGTGAAAAGGTCCAAATTAATATTTCGGACCAAGTAATGAGCAAACAAGTTAAGGATTTTGAGCCCAAAACAAGAAGAAGCCCAATACCAAGAGAAGTCAATTGCTGGGCATGTGAAAATAGCGAGCCCGATCGGGCGACCCAATGCCCGATTGGGCGACTGCGTTGCGAGTTTGCTAGTTGATTTATTATGTTGGCTTTGATTTCCTTGGGAGTTTGATTAGTAGTGGGATTTGTAAAAATCCTTTTTGCTGGGTATATAAGGGGGTAGTACGTAGGTGGGATGAAGTTAGTTTTTAATAATTTTTATTTGTTTTAGTTTGGCTTTTCTTTATGCAGCTTTATTTTCAGTTTCTTAGATTAGTTTAGCTTTTGTTAGATACTTTGCGATGATATTTGTTTAGTTTGTATTTTTACGTTTATCTTGTTTTATTATTATTGTTTTCAGTTTAATTTTATTTATTGCTTTTATATTAACTTTTATTATTGATTTAACCATGCTTTCTTTAATTGCTTTGATTAGTTTAGATTTAATTATGTGTGAGTAGTTTTATTCTAGGGTTGTGGGGATCCATGAATAATATGAAGGGATAATTTATTATTGTTGATTGTTAATTTTTTGAATTGATTTCCTATTTATTGATATAATGCTATAAAATTAGATTAGCGCTTGTTTAATTATATGAGTTACGCAATATTGATTCGAGATTCGACAGATGAGAATTGATGTTAAGGCTTAGTTTCAATAGGCAGGTTAATTTATAAATGGTTAAGTCAAGATTCGAGAGATACAATTTAATACCGCTAAGTTAATTCTGTGATTGTAATACGTAGTGAAAGCCCTTTATAATCTGGTTGATTTATGCATTGATAATTGATTGTTATCTTTCATCCCGGAATATAATTTATTGGTGAACCTATGCCCTAGGCTTTTATTTCATTGATATTCTCCTAGTCTTATTTGCTTATTTTAATTAGTTCCCTTAGATTAACTCACATAAAATCATACTTGTTACTTGATAATTTAGATTATAATAATTAATTAGGAGTAAAAGAACATCGTTTCCTTGTGGATTCGACCCTACTTCTCTATCTATTTTAGTTAGTGGTTTTAAGAATTGCTTTTGATTAGGTGATACGACTTTAGCCTGTCTATACACTCTCCAGAGTCATCAACCGATATGACCCCTGTCTGAGGGTTTCATATATCTGTTACGGACCTTCCCAATTTGCGATAAGTTTGTCATCTGCATTTACCTTACCAATAGCTGTCGTTCTTCGTAAAACCAGATCGCCATCTTCAAGAGGCCGATGGTTAACACGTTTATTGTAAGCCTGAATCATTCTATTTTTATAAGCTATAGACTTGATTGCGGCCTTCAACCTTACCTCTGGCAAAAAATCTAGTTGATGCCGCAACAGAAGGTCGTTTTGCTCCTCACAGTAATGCTGGATACGAAACGTGGGGAGGTCGACTTCGGCTGGGAAAACCGCCTCTGAACTGAAAGCAAGGTTGAAAGGTGATTCCCCAGTGGTTTCCCTTGTTGTCGTTTTATTGGCCCATAATATCTCAGGCACTAAATCGGCCCATAGCCCTTTTACGTCTGCGATTTTCTTTTTCAACGCACATAGTATCTGTTTATTTGCGGCCTCGGCCTAACCGCTTAACTATGGATGGAAATTTGCTGCGTAGGCAAACTTCACCTTATATATGCTCAAGAAATATTTGGCAGGGCTGCAATCAAATTGGGAGCCGTGATCAAATAACATTGCCATCGTCAAACCAAACCGGGTGAATATGTTTTTCTAGATGAACTTCTTCACCTCATTCACCGTTATTTTTGCTACCGGTTCGGCCTCTATCCATTTGGTGAAGTAAATCACTCCAACAATTAAGAATCTCCTTCCCCTAGTAGCCAATGTAAAAGGTCCAACAATATCCATTCCCCATTGCGCAAATAGCACCAGATTTAAGATGGGTATCAAGTCGTTTGGCGGCTGGTTTATTACCGGCCCAAACTTCTGGAATTTATCGCACTTTTTTGCATAGGCCAGCATGTCTGCGTTCATTGTCGGCCAGTAGTAACCTCTTTTCATAGCTTCTAAAGACATAGATTGACCACCAGCATGATTCCCGCATTCACCTTCATGAATTTCTTCTATCAACCTTGCAGATTCAAATGTCGTTATGCACCTTCGCAGCGGTAATGAGAAACCTCTTTTATATAACCCTCCGCGAAACATAACGAACCAAATGTTATCCTTCTTCACTTTTTGGGCTTCAAGATTATCAGCAGGGAGGGCATCATATAACTTATAAGCTAGAATATCATCATACCACACTCGGCCCCCCGTTAATGCAATTAACCTCCACACGAGCTACATCAATACTTTTGCGATCTAGGATCTCTACCATCACCGTTCGCTCTAGATCGTTAAAGCTTGAACTCGCCAATTTTGCCAAGGCATCTGCTTGCGCATTCCGGGCACGTGGGACCAGGTTGATTTTAAAGTGCTCTAACTTTGCCGTTATTTCTTTTAGTTTGGCCAGGTAAGCTATCATTGTTTGCTCTCGGGCCTCATATTCTCTTCTAAACTGGCTTGCAACCAATTGTGAGTCCATTGATAATTCAATTCGTGTCGCCTTCGCCGTTATGCATAACTGAACTCCCGCGATTGCTGCTCCATATTCAGCTTTTTCGTTATTAGAAGCCCTGAACTTGAACTTTATAGCATACTCGAATACATCTCCCTGCGGGGACGTCTTTATAATACCATCTCCTGAACCTATTGAAGTTGTTGAGCCGTCAACCGAGACCTTCCATGTTTCGACATCTTCCTCTTCATCTGTGTAAGATGCTTCAACAATGAAGTCAGACAAAGCCTGTGCCTTTATAGCCACTCGTGGTTTGTAAACTATATAATATTCCGACAGCTTCCTTTGGTCTTGTGTAGTGGACTCTCTCTTAATTTGCGAGTGCAGCCAAGACCCGTATTTAACAACTTCAAAGTTACAAGGTGGTATAATGATACCTGCACACCATGGATCATCGGTTAACCGACGATAACGTTGTATGCCGACGGCACATCCTCTGCCAGAAATTTCGTCATTAAATCTCTTGCGGCGGCTCCTTCACCGATATGGACCTGCATCACAATACTGCCCTTGGGCCTAACAGTAGATCCATTGAAGCCAATAACTGGGTACAACACCTGTGTTAAGTATTGCCTTCCAATAATCATGGCGTCAAAGGCCTTTGTAAACAATATGTTTGCAAAACTACCTCCGTCAACCAAAACTCGCTTGATCAAACTGCCGTTAATAGCCAGTATGAGCACCAACAGATCATCATGAGGAAAAACAGTGCCTTTAATATCAGCTTCTGAGAAAGACTCTGAGGGAATGTTGGAGGGCCGAGGACGGTCTTCTACACCAAAAGCGTTCACCACGTGCCTGTGCTCCGACAAGCTTTTCTTGGCGCCACTAACGGATCCACCATGCACCGGCCCGCCAGTAATAACATCCACCACTGTATTACGCCCTGACGACACTTTCCCCTGTCTTGACATGTCATTCTGCCGACCTACCTCAGGTGCATGTCTATGGTCTGGTTGCTAGTATTCAATCTGCCTGTCGGAGGTTGTTGTTGCCGACTAGTACCCTGCTGAGCTCGATACTAAGAAAGGTGTCCTTTTCGAATCAAATCCTCAATGTTTTCTTTCAAATGAATGCAATCCTCTGTATAATGGCCAAAATCTTTGTAGAACATGCAGTATTTCTTCATGTCTCGGCCCTTGGCTTTCATTGGTGTCGGCCTGGTCCAATCTTCCCTTTGCTGGTTTATGGAATAGATTGTCGCCTTGGGCGTGTTCAACTACGCGTAGTTATTGTATCGGCCCAGACCTTTTCCCGACCTGCCTGCCCTTTGTTGACTTTGTTGTGCCGGTCTGCTTACTTCATGTGACGTGTTGTCAACCGGTCGCCGACTTGACTTTGTTGACGCTAAATTGCTACTGGCTTTTTAAAGCTCTCCACTCTTAATATACTCATGTGCTTTATTGAATGCTGCGCCTAAGTTCAGGAAGGTTTTTCGGGCCATAATACTTTTTGAAATCACAATCACCCAGCCCATTCATGAGGGCCATCACAGCTATTTCCTACTGCAGCTTGGGAATTGTACTTGCTTCGTTGTTAAAACGTCTAACGAAATCCCTTAGAGATTCATCCTTTTTCTGATTAATTACCATTAACTCTCTTGACGTTCTCTGCCGTGTACTATTGCTTATGTATTGGCCTGTGAACATCTCTACCACAGGTTCAAAGTAATTAATTGAACCGGGCTCTAGATTCGAGAACCAATCTGAGGCTGCTCCCGTCAGTGTTGTCGAAAAGACTTTGCACCACACGGCATCCGTGTCGGTGTACAGCAGCATATGGCTCTCAAATGCAGCCACATATCTCTTGGGGTCGCCTTTGCCATCATATTTACATGACGGCATTTTGATTTTTTCCATTTGTTGGTCCAGGATCTCCTAAGTGAACGGAGAGACTCTTGGCCTAACCACAGCTTTTCTCACGCGCCTAGATGGCCCACTACTAGCTTCTTGCCTCTGAGATCCCGAATCTTCAACTCGCGTATTGGAAGGAGCTTGACACTCCCTTTCTAACAGTCTTGGCCTTAACGGGGGTGACCCTTCTCGCGGCGGTTGCCGAGGTGGGGGTGTAGCTTGATTAAATTGACTCTCCAAATTAGCGAACACAGGCATGGATTGTGTCCTGTTTCCTCCTACCCTACCAGCTGCTGCTTCATCGACTTCTTTCCTTTTTCTAGACATAGCACGCATCACCCTTGCTGTTAGTTCCAACTCCTCAGGAGTGAACTCATCCACAGGATCCGGGGTGATGGCACGAGGTCATTCTGGTGTTATCGGCATATTTGCCGGCTCATTGCGAATAAGGTGGGTTACATCTTCCACCATGAGTTCGGGTACGTTGTTAATAGTTTTACTTGTATCGGCATTGAGAACACCGGTGCCATAATTTCGATTGTCGGTTCTGGAACTGGTACTATGGTTTCATTGTTCCCCTCCATGACTGCTTAAGGTTCTTTGGACGATAGAAGTTATTATTGTCCCCTCCTTCTAACGCCAATTGTTCCGAGTGTGCTCCGGTAACTTGAGTCTTGAGATCCGTAAGGGTTTATCGGCCAATTAAGTACCTGCACAGTCAACGCAAATTAGCTAACCTAGGGGATTATCCAGGGAGATCCACTCCGATGCTAAAGTCAGCAATTTAATGAGAAGAATAAGAAAAGAGATAAGAGAGAGTGTTTAAGAGAGAGAGAGAGAGAGAGAGTTAGAGAGGTAAAGATCGTACCTTAATAATGAATTATGCTTGGGTATTTATAGGAACACAACCAAGCTGGTGCCACCTATCGACATAGGTGGCAAGTTGGCTTCATAGGCAACAGGTGCTTACGTGGTCGAAAGTAGCTCTCCACGTGGCCGTGATTTAGGCCGTTGTGTAGAGTAAGCCGATATGAGAAATAA
Source organism: Chenopodium berlandieri (assembly GCA_034703905.1). Lineage (NCBI taxonomy): Eukaryota > Viridiplantae > Streptophyta > Magnoliopsida > Caryophyllales > Amaranthaceae > Chenopodium > Chenopodium berlandieri. Next base: position 17,246,588 of record CM068287.1, read on the forward strand.
TGGATAACTAACAACACAATTTTCTTTAGTGGACAAACCCTATCAGTATCGGCACTATCCTGTACAACTTCCTTTGGTCCTGGACTCTCTCTTAATTTGCGAGTACAGTCAAGACCCGTATTTAACAACTTCAAAGTTACAAGGTGAATTCACCAACTACACCAATCGATGGGTTTTGACTTTTGGATAGAATCCGAACTACTGTACACTGAAGTTGGATGCAAGTCATACAACTCGTATATTCGGACCCAAATACTAGTCTACGGTGTACCCACCTGTTTGCCGGCATAATAGACATAATTGTCAGGGTCACGTGACACAGCATGGGGGGGATAGGTGGTCTTTTACTTTAAAGAGAAAAATCAAAAGGAGAGCGTACGGTCAAATACAGTAAAAAACAATTCTGTTTTTGAAGTGACGTGGCTAGCTGTTATCCGTTGATATAGAATCCAACGGGGCTAACTTTTAAGCTTACAGTCTCAAACATCTCACGTGATAAGCCTGCTCCCATTTAATCTGCAACAACTACAGTACTAATTAACCTTTTTTTTATTTTACTCCGTATTATTTAATCCCAAAGTGACATTATTTCTTCTCCAACCATTTACTTCTTTTTTAATTATTTTAAATTAATAATTTTTATAAAATTTTAGCTTGGTATTTAAATTTTGTAAAGCAAGTTGTAAATTGCTAAAATTTAAATTTATTTTATCTAAATTAGACATACTTCATATAGTACAGTAATTAAACTTTTGCTTAACACATTATGCTGTTGAATTTAACTGATTTATGTATATAAATAAGTTGGATTGAAGTGAACAAAGTTTAAGATGAATCTATATTTAATACTCGTATTAATTTATTTTATAGTATTAATTTTTTTATCTTCAGGGATCCAAGATTATAGTATCTATGATTCTTTAAGAATAAATTTACTTATAAGATTCGTTTTATTGTATACAACCATTGCTACACAAATTCTAGCGTTTATAAAAGCATACTCTAATTTTGATAAGGTTTTTTAGATTGTTCTAAAGTCAAAATTATCACATGCTTCCTCCATTTTTTAATAGTTGCAACACATATTTTTTACGATATTTTAGAAAAGTCAAGCTTACATAATTTAATATACTTTAATTGGGTGAGAGGTTGTTAGAATTACTCCCTCCTTTTGTAATAATCTCAATAATAGGCATGCATGACAATGTAGTTTTCGGAAAATTATAGGGTGGAGACCAAGTAAGAGTTTAATGATATATAGTATAGTTGGTAGCTATATTTAATTGTTAATTACTCCGTTTCATATTAAATGTAATATTAGGGTATTCACCAAAATTAAGAAAATTTAATGGGTGGGGCCCAAAAGAGGATTTTTTATAATATAAAATACGGTGATTTCACCAAATGCCACTGAGTTTTTAAAAATTCACCAAATCCCATGAAATTTTCACAAATTCACCAAATGCCAACGAGCTTTTAAAAAATTCACCGAATGTCATTAATGACTTACGTCGTTAACTCCGTTAGTTATTAAGATTAAATCATGACACGTGTCATGATATGATTATTTCATTTTAATCATTTATTTTAATTAATAAAAATAATATTTTTTTCTCGATTTGTGTGACGAAAATTGCTCGGGTAAATTTTGGGGGTCATTTTGATCCTTTATGATATTATTTTAGAGATATAAAATATTCCAAAGTTGCATATAAAAATAGTCGGAGGTAGTAATAAAAAAAAAGTAGTCTAAGTGGAGTTGGTAGGAGAGAGAAATAATAAAATAGTAGTGGGTCCTTACCAAATAAAGAAGTGTTGTAATTATTATGAAACGAACGAAAAAAGAAATTGTTGCAATTATTACGAAACGGATGGAGTATAATTTAGTGGGTCATGATTTATTTATTTTTTTGAACGAAAGTGGGCAATGTACTTTAAATAAGGGAAATAGTATAACTTTTCCTCAAAATACCTTTCTAATTATAGTGTGTTTCAAGTATTGTGACATTTCCATTCTAAGGAAGTGTTGGAAATATTAAAATCTGGAGGAAGTATATTTAATTGAAAACCAAGTGGTCATATGCTAATTGCATTAATTTTAAAGTTAATTTAAGTATGAAAGGTTTACAAAAAGCTAAATTATATTAACATGTTAATTAATTCAGAGATTTTTAATTATACTGTATTTGTTAAAACTTTTTATTATTTTGTGAACTTTATAAATTAATATTCCCAAAAAAAGTATAAATACATGTCTTGCTGGCAAGTTGGCAACATGCAGACGGTTGTATGTCTTGTATCAGATTAAAGACAAAAGAAAAGGAAAGAAAATAGATGGGATCTAATAATTTAAGGAGAGAAAAGATTAATTATTCAGGTATAAATTGAAATTAATTATTCTGCAATTATCAAAAAATAACAAAGAAGAGATTCTGTACAATGTTACATGTTTTCACACGACCACTGAAAAGCAATTTAAAAATAAGAGTATAAATTTATTTAATTATGATAATAATGGAGAATCTAGCATGACTAAAGGAGGTTGTCTGTCTTAGATTTTAGAGGACTGCCATTGTGACAGGGGGTATGGTCATATTTTAATTTGCTATAATTGTCAAATACTTCGTACTTTAGTTGCCGCTTTTTTCATTTGGGGTTATTATGCTTCTCATAATGCGGAATTACGGAGTACCGTAATAGTATAGCTTATAGGAATAGTTCAGTCATGTTCTTTTGAGTTTTATTTTTCTAGCTTTACTCTGCACTGCTCTATTTAGTATTAAACTTTATTTAATATTTATTATTTAATTATCAATAAATAATAATCAATAAATAATAATCAATAAATAAACTTTAACTAATAATATTTATTTTTTTAGCTTTACTCTGCACTGCTCTATTTTTCTAGCTTTACTCTGCACTGCTTTATTTAGTGTGCTTGTAATAAACAAAGTAACTCTTATAATACCAACCTAGTAACCATGGGCGAAGCCAGGGGGGTTGGTGGAGGGCCGGCCCCCCGCGACCCAACTTTGTGACTTTGATATTTACTCCTAGCCTCTACATGATTTTGAATATAAACTCTAACATCTCAACATCATAGTAAAGTTTAGCGTCTGGCATAACGGTATCATTCCTTCAGATTTCAACTTTATACTCCTTGATATTGCTGGGTTCGACCCTCACTAACACTAATTTCTCAGGTGCCTACTCCAAAGGGGCCAAGTAAACTAGATTTTTTCTTTTTTGACAAAGTGAAAAAAGAGGCCTAAGTAAACTAGATTAATTGATATATATTTTATAATTATACTACATCAATTCTAATAAGTTTTTAACTATTAATTACTAAACTTTTTGGGCTATTTGCTTACATTACGTAACATTTTTATATTTACTAAACTTTGAGTGTGATCCTAGACTACTACTACTACTTAAACAAATGTATGATTATCATCCCAATAAGATAATAATATCATAGACTATAAGCAATTCAATATGTACATTTATATTTTGTAAATTGAAGTACTGTATCAACTAACCGGACACCATAACTTTATAATCCCGACTTTGCCACTGCTAGTAAACCCTGCAATTCTTATAGAATAACCCCTATAACACTGACCTAATAACCCCTATAATATTGACGGAGTAATTTTTGCAATACTGTCCGAATAATCTCTATATATAACATTAACAAAGTAACCCAAATGAAAGTTGGCCACACGGTGTGACCAACTATATATGAAAGTTTGTGAATAACAAATATTAGTTATTAATAAATAATTAACCAATTATTAATTAATCTGATTAATTTTTAATAGTTAACTAGCTTAAGTCCCATGTAATACATGGCTTCACCAAATTTTATAAAGATTTACAACAGTTTTCTTAAAAATTTATTCTCTTTATAAAAAGTATAATAATGCTCATATTCATTATAATATTCTAAGTAGTAATTTTAGGTTGTACTCGTATTGTTTAGGGTAAAAAACTACCCTTGACACGTGGCAACCTCTCAGAATTCTACAGGGCTCCAATACCCTAGTGACACGTGTTCATGGAACCCTAGATGAGGGACAGGTTCCCCCACTATAAATAGTGGACCAAACCTCATTTATTGGGCATAAAAAAATTCACCCATAAACACTATACACAAAAACCGAGCAATATTTATTGCGGAATTCTCTCTGAACCCAAGAGAAGTATTTACCATTTCCGTACAATTTATTACTCCGGACGTATACTAACTTGATTGTCGGAGGAGGAGCTCCCACCAATCGGAGTCTCCGTTGTTTTGCAAGTACAGGCGTCGGCTGCGTATACTAGGGATTGTAACTCTCCCGAGGGACTCCAAAAACCCCCGAAATATTTGGCGCCGTCTGTGGGGAGAGTACTTCCTAGATGACTTCTGACACTGTACCGCTTGTTGAGGGCAGATGGCCTTCGGCCGAGCTTGAGGTCCATACAGACCAAGATAGTGGTGACGACTATGAGATCGACACCTATGTGGCCCCAGACGGGTCACTTCGATCAAGGCGCACCCGTTCAATTCCAAAGAAACAAGGGAACAAGGCCAAGACAAAGCTGGTCCCAGCAACCCAGCCGGCAAGCCTGCTAGGCAACCCCAGGCGGAGGAAGGCACAACCCCCGTCACCAGAGACGAGCTCATGAAATTCATGACTAATTTCAAGGGAAAAATCAAGGACATCATCAAAAAGTCAACTGGCTCAAACAAGGGTCAGTCGGCAAAGAAGCCTTGTCCCTCCGGGAAGAAGCAACTCGAAGACCGGGTGCCTACTCCTCATCCTAAACCAAAGGGGGCGGATGGGCCCCTAATCGACCTCTCCAAACTTCGTTTCCCTGAATCAGGGCAAAGGAAGGTCATCCGGCAAGTTCAGTCGGATGGATCAAAGAGGACTTACTCTGACTCCCGGATGTTCATCCAGGAAAAGAGAAGTCTACAGCTTTCCGCGTTGGCTTCAACGTCGACCTACCCAGACAGCTTCCGAAATGCTTCCATAAAGCATTCGGAATCAAACAAAGGAAGTCAGTCGTGCGGTCCTTCCGCACGTTCTGATCCCAAAATTATCAAGCCAGTACAGTACGGGTCACCATACATGCCGTATGGATCTCCTTACATGTAGCCGACCCTCTTCGGGGGTCAGGCGGCACAACCAGTCCAGCCTATGGACAAGCAGCTCCGGCTGCTTAACCTTGGGGAATAGCCAACGACTTTCTCCAAGGAAATAACCGAGGCGGCACAGCCGGCCAAGGTTAAAAACGTGTTGGTCGGCACCTATGACAGTACCGCCAACCTAGAAGACCACCTAATGGCCTACACCAACCTCATGTACTTGCAGGAGTTGGATGACGTCGCCTGGTGTCGGTGCTTCCTGGCTACATTGAAGGGCATAGCCCAACGATGGTTTGGCAACCTGCCAGCCGGATGCATCAACAACTTCAAAACATTGGCGTACTTGTTTACGTCCAACTTCTCCATGAACATTCCTGCCAAAAAGACAAGTCTCGATCTCGGGGCTATACTGCAGGCGGTTCAATCTGATGCGCGGATTCAGATACAAGAGCTGTCTGACGACGTTGCCTACACAGAATTCTTCCAGGGTCTGAAGGACGGGTCGACCTTCAAGTTCCACCTGGTCAGGAAGAGGGTGGCTACTCTCCAAGAGGCATTAATGGAATCTGAAGCCTATATACAGGCGATGGAGCTTTGTGCTGTGAGGCATCCGTCAGACCCTAAAAAGTCCGAGAGGAAAAAGAGCCGGCGATCCCAACCGGCAAAGAAGGGAAAAAGAAAAGAAAGAGAGAGAGAGAGAGGCGGGAAGTAGACCAACCGTCACTCCCCCAGAGCATAACGCCTGTCACAGGTGACACGTGGCTAACACACCTTTGAGGGGCAAATGTTTAGGGTAAAAAACTACCCTAGACACGTGGCCCAATGGCCCTTTGACACGTGGCAACCTCTCAGAGGTCTACAGGGCTCCAATCCCCTAGTGACACGTGTCCATGGAACCCTAGAAGAGGGACAGGTTCCCCCACTATAAATAGTGGACCAAACCTCATTTATTGGGCATAAAAAAATTCACCCATAAACACTATACACAAAAACCGAGCAATATTCATTGCGGAATTTTCTCTGAACCCGAGAGAAGTATTTACCATTTCCGTACAGGTTATTACTTCGGACGTATACTAAATTGATCGTCGGAGGCGGAGCTCCCACCAACCGAAGTCTCCGTTGTTTTGCAGGTACAGGCGTCGGCTGTGCATACTAGGGATTGTAACTCTCCCGAGGGACTCCAAAAACCCCCGAAACACGTATGTGTAGACACCTAAAAATGTCTCCCCAAAACCAAGCCCGATGATAAATAACCTTTCACCGCCGCCATTGGTCGGGTTTAGTATTTAATCCCGAGAGTGCTTAAAAAACCGTATTTTATTAAATTCATATTTTTTGAAAGGTTCATGGATCAGTCTTGGTGTTTGGTAAAAGCATAGTTTTAATTTAATAATTAATTTTAAGCCCAAACCTTTTTATTTTATTATTATTTTTAGCCCAAATATTTTATTTTTATTTATTATTTTCTTATTTTTAGCCCGAATAATAAAAGTCAGAAAAAAAGCCCGAAATTATCAATCGGCACTTAAAAAGCCGAAAGAAGTTAGGGTTAAAAATGAATTTAGACGGAAAAGTGGACTGGAACTGACCGTGTCACGGGAACTCTTCCCGTCTGACGGTGGGACTTCCCGGGACACGGGAGGTCTGCCGTGACACGGGGAGTTCCATGTCCTTTCCGCGTAAACCCTTAACGCGTTTTCCGTTCCGTTTTCTGAAAATTTCCCGCGTCACGCCAAAACTGACCGTGTCACGGGAACTTGTACCGTGTGACGGTACAGCCTAACCGTGTCACGGTACAGCCTGACCGTGTCACGGGATACTTTTTTAGGGTTTTTATCATTTTAGGGTTCCGTGTGCTCCCTCGTCACATTTCCCTATAAATACCCCCTCATTTCTGATGTACGGGGCAACCAGAATTCGATTATTCTTATTTTTCTCTCTTCTATGCTCTCAACCTAAACACTAGCCTACCCTTTTCACTTCAAAAATTCCTTCTTCAAGCACTCAAAGGAGTCCATATTTTACTCGAGGTTCTGTCCTTAAGCCAAGGCGTGAAAGGTAGAATCGTTTGAGGGTTTGGCCCCAAAATCAAACTTGTTTTCATTTAATTTAATTTAATTGTTATTTTATTATTTCCTTGAAGTTACTAACTCGTTTATTATTTTGTAGTTGCAAACAAACAGATTCAAAGTAAGGATCATGCTCTTTTTACTGTTGTTATTTTTCTAACGATGTTTATGTTGTTGGAATTATGATCAAATTGGTTCTTTTTATATTCATATTGATTCTATTATTATTTTGATCACCCTATTGCATGTTTAAAGGGAATATGTAATTGAAATCACGACTAATAAGATAATTTGGACAACCGGTTTAGGTTCCTTTTTAACCTTATTGTTAATTCAAGTGATCACCAAATATTTTAGAATTATGTGTTGCATTAATATTAAACCAATTTAGCTTAATAATAGTTTGGAGCGAATTGAATTATTGTTTGTATGCCTTTGAGATTGCAGGAATGCTTTTCATTATAAGAATCGAGTAGAGGCCAATACGGGCGAATGTGACTCCATGACTCACTTCGTACCATCATCCCCGATCCTCCTTTCGTGGTTCCGAACCATATGGAGTTAATAATCTCATGGATTATGAATGGGGTGTAACCTTCACGGGTCAATCGTCGTTGCCTTCGTTGTCCCTTTATCGTGGTTGCCTTTTTATGATCCGTGAACGGTTTACAAGTTCCTTAAAAACTTGTTGGCGGCTCCCTACTTTATTTGTCCCTAGTCGTAATGTCAATTCCCACTTCCTATGAGTGCCAAGCATATTCACACATGCTTTTAACGTAGGCGCACTTCGAGCGATGCCTACAATTTGGCGACTCCACTGGGGAGGATTCTTATTTATTTATCGATTTGAGTGATCGGTATTTAATTAAGATGAGTGGATGAGACTTGAAAGATTCTTGAAAAAATATTCCTGTGATTAATTTGGCATTTTTGCATCTGCATAGACGTTTTAACGTCGCTTTCAGGTCTGTCCCGTAGGAAAAATTGGATAACTCGGTTGCGCGCAAAAGCAAACGGGGCACCAGTCAGATTTTCTGACTGCCGTGTCACGACAGAGTCTGCCGCGTCACGGTATAGTGTACCGTCTGACGGTATACTGTACCGTGACACGGGAATTACTGCCGTGTCACGGCAGTCCTAAAATCTGTCCGGTGACCTATTTTCTTTTCCCACAATCGACTTCCTTCGATCTTTCTGAAAAAACGTATGTGTTCTACATGCGTCTTAGCCCCGGGGAATTTAAGCTCTATCAACCCAAAAACGCTCATGGCAATAAGGGTTCATCCGAGTCATTAAATTCATCCCAACCATGGAGTCGAGTTCGATTTCATCACGAACTCGCGGAGCCGCCCGTTGGCATACACCCTCAAGGGAGGCTGCCTTGCTAACGCGTCCAAACTCTTAACCATGGTACCCTTTTGACACCCAATGCTTGACCAATAGTTGAACATAGATCTTGACTTTAGGTTGCGAACTTTTTTTACATCATCGTGCCTAAATGCTATGTGTTTGTTCGGTGCTAACCCTAATGTGTTTGCTCTTTTTGTTTGACCCATGACCGAGGGTTTTTATTCTCACATAGTAATTAGTACGGATTTAAAATCGATTAAAATCTAAAAAAAAAAAAAATCACAAAACTGACCTGGAACTGCGCACCGTGTCACGGCATTTTCTGCCGTGTCACGGTGAACAGTGCCGTGACACGGTAAAGGCTACCGTCTGACGGTAGGCTTAACCGTGTCACGTCAGTCTGCACCGTGACACGGTGCCCAGGAAAGCGTCCCGTCAGTCTTTTTTCTCGATTTTTGTGTCTAGTATTGAGTCGTGTTTAGTTATACGGTCAAAACACGCGTCTATAACCTCACTTAATCACTCACATGTCGTGTTTACACACTTTTTGCTTTAAGTCGTGCACCACTTTTTTGACCGTATTTTAGGGAAAGTCTTGTTTTTATGTCTTTTTTTTAAAAGTCGGATGGTTTCCTCCCTTTTAAAAATAAACAAGCAACGTTTCAAAATTATTTTTTTTTTAAAAAAAAAAAAAAAAAAAAAAAAAAAAAAAAAAAAAAAAAAAAAATTGACAGTGACACGGGAATTTATCCCGTCTGACGGGAGAAGTGTCCCGTGCCACGTCACCCACTTTCAAAAAAAAAAAAAAAAAAAAAAAAAAAAAAAAAAAAAAAAAAAAACACCAAAAAAAATTTTGACCGTGACACGGGGAATTTATCCCGTCTGACGGGAGAATTGTCCCGTGCCACGTCACCCCTTTTAAAAAAAAAAAAAAAAAAAAAAAAAAAAAAAAAAAAATTGAGCATGACACGGGAATTTATCCCGTCTGACGGGAGAATTGTCCCGTGCCACGTCACCCCCTTTCAAAAAAAAAAAAAAAAAAAAAAAAAAAAAAAAAAAATTTGGCCGTGACACGGGAATTTAACCCGTCTGACGGGATAAGTGTCCCGTGCCACGTCACCCCTTTTCCAAAAAAAAAAAAAAAAAAAAAAAAAAAAAAAAAAAAAAAAGAAAGCGTCAGTGTTAATTTGGTCCTCGCGTCAGTCATTTTGGTTATCGTTCACATGTCTAGCCATACGATCATACCACGAGTCTTATAACATCACTTGATCACTCACGAGTCAAGTATAGTCCACACACTTTCTTTATGTTCCGACTCGAGTCGTACACCAGGTCGTTTATGATCGTATATTAGGTTCATGCACCCTTTTTCGTCATAATGAGTGGAGTTTTCTCACCTGTTTTCAAATGTCTATTTTTTCCTTCCTTTCCTATCTTGAGCAATGAGTCAAACAATTAAGTGAATTGTTTTATTTCACAGTACTTGTTCAAGGAACAGAGATAGATCAATACGGTTCGAGCCATTATCGCAACAATCTCTCAGATCTAATAGGCGTTCAAAGAGAACTTTGTCATCTCCGTTACTCATCACCTTTCAATGGCCACTAAAGAGGACATTGAGAACATCAACAAATCCATTGAGGCACTGTCTTCCATGATGCAAACCCTTACCACTAGGGTCACTACCATGGAACAAAACAAGGTCACTGTTTCCACTCTTGACAAACTGAAGGAACAAATGAGTAAGATTTCTGAGGATTTCACTTATGTGGAACGGCCTCCCACTCCTTTGAATGTGAAGGACAGACTCCCTGAAAAGTTCTCCACTGCTGATATTCCAAAGTTCAAGCCTACTGACAATCCAATATTCCATTTGAAGGCGTTCTCTGCAACCATGGCTCTTAAGGGATTGGACGTAACACTCTTCCCTACGGTGTTCCCTCTCTCCTTAGAACATGCTTGCCAACAATGGTTCTATTCCCTAGATGCCAAGCGTACTGCGACTTGGAAAAATGTCACCGACAGTTTCATGAATCGTTACAAGTGTAACATTCAAACTAAAACTTCTGAACGTGAACTCTCCATTCTCAAACAGAAAGAGAATGAAGGCTTCACCGCTTACCTGAACAGGTGGAGGGAAATAGCTTCACTCTTGGTAGATCCCCCCAAAGAAAGAGAGATGGTTCGCCTCTTTATTCAAAATCTGACTCATAAATATAGGGAACATCTCAAATTTCTTCCACTGAACACTTTCGAAGCTGTATATGACATCGGCATCAATATCGAGGATGAGCTAATAAAGACTACTGGTAGTAACAATAATAACACTTGGAAAAACAAGAAGAACGACCATCCTTCTTCTTCGTCTTCTAAGCACGAAAATACTACCAACAATATAAGCCAAGTTGATCTCAACGAAGTGTTAGCTCTTGATACTCCATTGCCCAAGAAGAAAAGAATTTACACTCCTTTAGGAATGAGTTATGATGCGGCCTTTGATCGCCTTTACAATTAAGGCCTGATCACACCTATTGGGCCATTTCCAGAGCCAAAACCTTAAGAAAGGAGCGCCAAATGGGATCCCAATGCCTATTGCAAGGAAGGGGCCACACTACGGAGCAATGTTGGAATTTGAAGGACGTCATTCAAGACTTGATGAATGCAAATAAACTTCCTGTCCCTCCAGGCGGCAAGAAGTAATGAATACAAGGCACACAGATCCTTCGTGCAAGATTTCATGTTTTTTTTATTCTTTTGTTTCAACCCTCTCCCCAATAAGTTTAGCATAGGTTCCCGTTATCCAGGTGTCTATGTGTCACATTTCTTACCTTCTTCATAAATGAGCATCTTTTTCTTACATTCGATCATGTGATTAGCAAAAAAAAAATAAAACAAAAAAAATAATAATAATAATAATAGTAATAAAAAAAAAAGTTGCCGAACTAAACACAAGGTACACCAATGATTTGAGGCACCTTTGCAACCCATTCATTCCCCATTAACCATCCAATTACATATCCATTTTTTTCATCAACCACTTTGAGCCTCGTCTAACGTTTGGCCTTCATTTCTTCAACCCACATTCACTTAACCCTGGGATTGGAAGATGTGTAATTGTATAACATTCATAAAGCAAGTAAAAAAGAAAAAAAGTAGCAAAGCAAAAATAAAACAATGTCTAAAGGCAAGTGTTCCAATGTCTTTGATATGAACATGTCTCAAATTGCGTCTCTCATCGAGTGCTCGGTACCGTGCCTGAGAAACATGAATGCCAAGTGAGTGATGGACCGCATGATCTGAGATTGCCTACATTGATTCACAAGAATGAAAAAAAAAAAAAAAAAAAAAAAAAAAAAGAAGAAAAACATATATATTGAAAATAAACTTGCAAAATTCAAAATTTTCAAATTCAAAATTACACATCTTGGGGATTCTCTCGGGTCTTGAGCCTTTTATCCCTTTCTTCCTTAAACCATCAACTTAGCCACATTACAACCCTTGAAAGACCTCTTTGAGGTGTACTTACACTTGTGCAAAGTTCGGTTAGAGCTACGTTCGGCCTGATTCCTAACGGATACGTAGGCAACCTCACATCGAGGTGCGGCCACATTCATATTCATATCCATGCATGATCGAGTCAAAGAATATCCAATGCTTATCCCTACCCATTTAGAGCTAGACTTGGGGGCTTGAACCCAAATCACATTAGCTTACCCAGCCTGAAAAGTCATCATCTTTAACTCTTCTCACATCTCTTTCCATCGCCATAACCCTTGCAGCCAGCCTTAGTATTACAATTCACACACTTCACTCACACATCCATATCAATCATCCTTCCCTTTAAGAGTCCTTTATCATGAAATCTTGTTTCAACACTATGCATGCTTCAAGATAACATTCAGTAGAAGAAACATTGTATACTTGTTTAGCTTCCTGACCTGAGCAATGTTCATTGTTTCGCATAATGTGCTAAGGAATATTTATACATCAATGATTTTTAATCATACAAAGCATATCGTGCTTAGCTCCTTGACCTAAGCAACGTTCATTATGCAATAATCCCTGTACGTGCTTAGCTTCCAGACCTAAGTGACGTTCAAAATCGCTTCTTTACACCATATATGATGCTTAGCTCCATGACTTAAGTTCATTCATCTATCGTGTCACATGATGTAATTGTCCTTAGCCTCCTGGCCTAAGAACATGCATCATGCATACATTATTTTCTGGACAAGCAATTCAATCCATACGATTTATTTCGTCTTGCTCAAGGAGGAATTTCAAAACTTCTTTCCTTTTTCATTATTTTATTTTGGGGAAGTTCAAAAACTTTTTCCAAGTTTTCATCGAAAGGAAGTTCGAAAATAAAAGTTCAGTTTTCACATCTTTCTTTTTCGGGAGAAAGTCGGTACCCTCCACTCATGACAAAAATTGACGGAAAATTTTTGCATCTTCGTTTGTTTGTGTCTGCACACACACATATACACACACACACACACACTCACAAGTCATACACATGTCATGTCACTTCAAGTCAAACTTGGTCAAGTTAGTGGTCAAGTCAATCACAGTGTATACAGTCCAATGGCAAATTTATTTTTGCAGGTCTTTTCTACAGCCCACGTCCGGGGACAAGCGGACCATCTATAGCCCACGTCCGGGGACAAGCGGACCAACTACAGCCCACGTCCGGGGACAAGCGGACCAACTACAGCCCACGTCCGGGGACAAGCGGACCATCTACAGCCCACGTCCGGGGACAAGCGGACCGCCATCATTTCATGACGCAAGGTTCTCGATACACAGAGACTTGCAATCTCATCATCTTTCAACTTTCCTCAGGCTTAAAAAGCGTTATCGGTGGATTTTTCTTCAAGTATAGAAAACCGCCAAGTCGGCTTTCCTCAGGCTTGGAAAGCGTTATCGGTGGATTTTTCTTCAAGTATAGAAAACCGCCAAGTCGGCTTTCCTCAGGCATGGAAAGCATCATCAGTGGATTTTTCTTCAAGTATAGAAAACCACAAAATTCCTTTGTCGGCTTTCCTCAAGTATGGAAGGCATTAGCGGTGGATTTCTTCAAGCATAGAATGACACCAAATTTGTTCGTCGACTTTCCTCAGGCATGGAAAGTATTATCCGGTAGCTTTCTTCAGGCTTAGAAAGGTACCAAACTCTTCAGTCGGCTTTCCTCAAGCATGGAAAGCGTTTCAATCAATGTCACTCGGTAGATTCCTTCAAGCATAGGAAAATACCAAACTCGTTTGTCACCGACACACTGGTGCCAGATATGTATTCTATCCCTTTACTCTTTTATCTGTGGAATTAACATTTTTTCTGCAGGTATCGGCGTATACAGGGTGATTTAGGATCGCAGAACGTCTTAAATCATTCTCCGTCCCTATCGACTACTTTGACTATCGTTTTCGAAACTGACGTTTCTAAAAACTCAGTCAAAGTGGGGGCTTCTGTAGACACCTAAAAATGTCTCCCCAAAACCAAGCCCGATGATAAATAACCTTTCACCGCCGCCATTGGTCGGGTTTAGTATTTAATCCCGAGAGTGCTTAAAAAACCGTATTTTATTAAATTCATATTTTTTGAAAGGTTCATGGATCAGTCTTGGTGTTTGGTAAAAGCATAGTTTTAATTTAATAATTAATTTTAAGCCCAAACCTTTTTATTTTATTATTATTTTTAGCCCAAATATTTTATTTTTATTTATTATTTTCTTATTTTTAGCCCGAATAATAAAAGTCAGAAAAAAAGCCCGAAATTATCAATCGGCACTTAAAAAGCCGAAAGAAGTTAGGGTTAAAAATGAATTTAGACGGAAAAGTGGACTGGAACTGACCGTGTCACGGTCAAGCTTGACCGTGTCACGGGAACTCTTCCCGTCTGACGGTGGGACTTCCCGGGACACGGGAGGTCTGCCGTGACACGGGGAGTTCCATGTCCTTTCCGCGTAAACCCTTAACGCGTTTTCCGTTCCGTTTTCTGAAAATTTCCCGCGTCACGCCAAAACTGACCGTGTCACGGGAACTTGTACCGTGTGACGGTACAGCCTAACCGTGTCACGGTACAGCCTGACCGTGTCACGGGATACTTTTTTAGGGTTTTTATCATTTTAGGGTTCCGTGTGCTCCCTCGTCACATTTCCCTATAAATACCCCCTCATTTCTGATGTACGGGGCAACCAGAATTCGATTATTCTTATTTTTCTCTCTTCTATGCTCTCAACCTAAACACTAGCCTACCCTTTTCACTTCAAAAATTCCTTCTTCAAGCACTCAAAGGAGTCCATATTTTACTCGAGGTTCTGTCCTTAAGCCAAGGCGTGAAAGGTAGAATCGTTTGAGGGTTTGGCCCCAAAATCAAACTTGTTTTCATTTAATTTAATTTAATTGTTATTTTATTATTTCCTTGAAGTTACTAACTCGTTTATTATTTTGTAGTTGCAAACAAACAGATTCAAAGTAAGGATCATGCTCTTTTACTGTTGTTATTTTTCTAACGATGTTTATGTTGTTGGAATTATGATCAAATTGGTTCTTTTTATATTCATATTGATTCTATTATTATTTTGATCACCCTATTGCATGTTTAAAGGGAATATGTAATTGAAATCACGACTAATAAGATAATTTGGACAACCGGTTTAGGTTCCTTTTTAACCTTATTGTTAATTCAAGTGATCACCAAATATTTTAGAATTATGTGTTGCATTAATATTAAACCAATTTAGCTTAATAATAGTTTGGAGCGAATTGAATTATTGTTTGTATGCCTTTGAGATTGCAGGAATGCTTTTCATTATAAGAATCGAGTAGAGGCCAATACGGGCGAATGTGACTCCATGACTCACTTCGTACCATCATCCCCGATCCTCCTTTCGTGGTTCCGAACCATATGGAGTTAATAATCTCATGGATTATGAATGGGGTGTAACCTTCACGGGTCAATCGTCGTTGCCTTCGTTGTCCCTTTATCGTGGTTGCATTTTTATGATCCGTGAACGGTTTACAAGTTCCTTAAAAACTTGTTGGCGGCTCCCTACTTTATTTGTCCCTAGTCGTAATGTCAATTCCCACTTCCTATGAGTGCCAAGCATATTCACACATGCTTTTAACGTAGGCGCACTTCGAGCGATGCCTACAGTATGATATACAAATTTTATGTAAAAAAATTATGAATATCTTTTAATGATAATATCAACTTAGTTTTCTATAAGTAGTTACAAAAAGTTTGATTGATTTTAGGAGGGAAAAATTGCAAAAAATTTGAACTTACTTTTTTTTTTTTTTTTTTTTTTTGCTTAATATAAAAGATGTACTTCATAGAAGATTTTGAATAATTTTTAATTTGAACGTATATACAATGGTGAAGTAGGAAAAAAAATATTACAATAATAATATATTTCCTAAAATAATTTGGTACAAAAAAGGAAGAGGATTTTTGGCGGGAAATTTTCTTTATCTCCTCGCCAGTCAGCTTTGTGGAAGTCTCAAATGGAGAACACACCTCGAATTGGCTTTGGACGGTCCCTATGTCAGGGCTGGGTCAGGCGATGAATGCTAGGACTTATCGCTGTGTGTTGTGTTATCGATTGGGGGTTCCTTTGTTCGTTATTTCATCACCGTACTCTTTTTGCTCAAGGGTATTTGTTGGGGATATTTTTGGGGATCATGCGGTGTCATGTATTGGTATGTTGGGTATTAAACATTGCCATAAATGTTGTTCGGGATACCTTTCTTGATGTTTGCTATAGGTTTATGATGTACAAGTAGTTTTAATACACTTATTTGTCTAATCGATTCTTTCATTATATTCCATATTTTATTTCATTATATATGCGTAATAAGAAGAAAATAAGTATAAGTATGCAATAGTTGTATTTTGTCCATATTGTTTTTATAAATTATAATTTTTATTATTTTTTAAATTAAATGTAGTTAAATATGGCTATGATGGTCTATGATGTACAAGTAGTTTTAATATACTCATTTGTCTAATTGATTCTTTCATTACATTCTATGTTTTATTTCATTATATATGCGTAGTAAGAAGAAAATAAAAACAAGTATGTAATAGTTGTATTTTGTCAATATTATTTTTATAAATTATAATTTTTATTATTTTTTTAAATATAATGTAGTTAAATAAAGAGGTCAATCGCACGTCCGAGATTCTGATTCTGCTTTGACCCTTCTCAAAGAGGGAGGACTATCAGCAAATAATGCATCACTCCATAATAGTTAGACTCATACAAGGGAGTGATGGGATGGATTCTATGGACATATTCGAAAATCTTGCAAGGGTGCTAATAGGAAATAAAAGGGGGGTTGATGAGGTGGAGTAGGGTGCTAATGGGAAATAAAAGGGGGGTTGATGGGGTGGAGTGGGGTGCTAATGAGGTTGTAAGAAAAAGAGGGAAGAAATTAGGAAGGGTTGTAGAGCATGAAGGAGATGTTGTTAACTTGAATCAAGTAGAGAACTTTGGTGAATCCCAAGCCCTCGAAAAGCAATGAAAATCATAAGTTTGAACTGTCACGAGCTTGACAACCTGTTGACAGTTAGAGCCCTCCAAAATCGATGTTGGGGAGAAAGGCCAAACATTGTCTTTGTAGTGGAGACAATGATTAATGAAAATGTACTTTCTTGAATAAAGAATAAATGTGGTTTTACCAAAGGTATTTGTATGAGTAGTAATGAGAATTCGGGGGGAATGGGGTTTTGGTGGAAGGATAATGTTGATGTAATTTCTTAATTTACTCATCACTTTGTTGTGAATGTACTTGATGATAATAACAATCTGAAATGTTGTGCTATTGGTATTTATGGGTGGCCAGAACAAGCAAACAAACATATGACTTGGACTCTTATGTCAAATTTGAAAGCAAGTTGTAACATTCCTTGCATTATGTTTGGTGATTTTAATGAGATAACTAGCTTGTTGGAGAAAGAGGGTGGTGTCCCTAAGCTAGAAGCGAGAGACTCATGAATGCATTTAGGGAAGCGTTTGGCAATTATTCTTTACGGGATTTGGGCTTCAAGGGTAGCATCTTCACTTGGGAAAGGGGTACCTCGATGACTATATATATGTGCGGGAAAGGATGGGAATATTGATGACAATGCAATTGTAGTTTTTGAGATTTTCCACGATGTGAAGAAGAGAGGTGAAGGAAAGGATGGGAATATTGCTCTCAAGTTGGATATGAATACGGCATATGATGGAGTAGAATGGTCGTTCTTAGAAAGAGTGATGGAAAAAACGGGGTTCTTTTTGCTAGAGCGAATGTGCAAGAATGATTCGTAATAGCTGACATTATTAGCAAATAGCCAAATATGAGAGGGCATCGGGTCAAAAAGTCAATCTATACAAGACAAATAATATAGTGTCACTTTTAGCAAAAAAAACGTTTATTTTGATCGTCAGAAGGAAATTATTGATACTCTTGGGATGAATGAAGTTGAGAGGCATGAGAAGTACCTTGGTCTACCGATCATAATTGGAAGATAAAAAAAATAAAAATAAAATAAAAATAAAAAAACCCTACTATTTTTGCAATGCTTAAGGAGTGGGTATGGAAAAAATTGCAATGTTGGAATGAGAAGTTGTTATCTAAGTTGTGAAAAGTAATCCTTATCAAAGCGGCAGCTCAAGCAAATCTGATAAATATGATGAGCATTTTCAAGATCCTGGATACTCTCATAGATGAGATCCACTCCCTTTTGGCTCAATTTTGGTGGGGTTCTTGCGATACTAGCTATGAGGAAAATGAATTGGCAGTGGTGGGAGTTTTTATGTCGACCGAAAAATTGTGGTGATATAGGTTTCCGAAACCTTAGAAGTTTCAACGAATCAAGCTTTGTTGGAAAAACAATGTTGGGCGCCTCCATCATAACCCGAGTACTCTCCTACACTCTATTTTAAAAGCACGATATTTTAAGAATTGTGACGTGTTGTGTTTGGTTAGGGGTTTGACCCTAGTTATTCACGGAGGAGTATGTGGGGTGCTAAATCCCTTCTACTTGAAGGGTTGAAATGGAGAGTAGGAACTGGGTGTAATATAATGGTCTGGACTGATGTAGTGATGTGTACCGTGGATGTCGGGTGAAGCCTCGTCCATTGTTTGATCTCCATGCGCTAGGAGTGATATGGACTCGAGGGTATGCGATTTGATAGATCATGAAAACCATGTATGGAATGTAGAGGCTATACGTAATAACTTCAATGCAGCTTGAGTGTGACTCAAATGAATAATCCAATAAAATTAGACGTATAACATTCTCAAATAGGTTTATAATGTTCCTTTTAGCCTTTAAAACCTTTTGGAAAAACATGGATAATGGTTTACGAATAATCTTTTAGTTTTGAGAATGCTTCTCAATATTTATTTCAATCGAGGAGAAAACATATATAAAACGAAAGTTTAAAGACATAATATTTACAAATAATACAAAGTTCAACTATGTTTATCGAAGTAGTTGATGATTCAAACATCCTTTGAAATCATTTTAGTTACTTTGCATTATATTCATTTTTGTGTCCATTATTAATGAATAATGTGATTCCAAGATCCTAACCCTAAACCCTAACCCTAAGCGAACGGAGGCCCTTCCTTAAGGTTACATTTTCAAGGTAAGTAAACTCTTTTACTAATTACAACTTCTTGTAACTCTTGGTTGGATAGATAACATCACTTGTTCAACTATCCCCTTGCTTCAAAATCCAAAACGCTTCTGATGATTTTGTTGAGGATAACCAAATTAAGTGTGCAAAATTCGCAATTTCACCTTACCTCCCATTATTAACAATAACACACTGCAGAGGCATGACCAATTACTATTAATCAAGTGTTTAATAAGTATTTTATATTTGAAAAAACGAGCCTCAATATAAGTGGGGCTTAAGTTTATTATGTTGTTATAAATTAGTGAACTCTAGCGCATTTGATAACCAACATTCAATAAACTTATAAACATTTTAAGAAAAATAATATAATGCATAAATTAAATATGAGCTAGTATGGCCCCTGATCCTAAGAACTAAGTTTGATTAGACACCTCCCTAGACTCTTCATGGATCTCCATCCACCTTCGTCATGGGCCTTCTCATCTTGGGTTTTGGATTAATTAAGTATTTAAATAATTAAACTAATTCATAATGAAAATAAATTACAAAAAATACTTAACGATATGCAGATTATATTAAAATTACAAAAATACATAATAATACGCAGATCGTATTTTTTCTAATTTAAATTTTGGGCCATACTAGTCATTTAACAATAAAAATATATCATATATTAATAGAATTGTCACATAATAAAACATGTACCATACTTTGCCCTAACTAAAATATCATATATTCTTAATTAAGGCATTGTATATTCTAAAATATCACAAATCTTAAGACATGATTAGATAAAATCTCCATATTATTCGTTGCCATATTTAAAATATCATATACTTTAAGTTAGGAATGAGATAAAATTATATAAATACATAATCTAATAAAATAAATCATATTTATATTCAAGGATTAACTTAACTAATTTCAAATATTCAATCCTAATCACTAGCTAACCATCCAATTTTAATTCAATTAAAAAAATCAAATTATGGAATTATCACATAAACTAATTCAAATAACCATAATTGGAATTGCTTAAATATCTCTTAGGGGCCGTTTGGTTCGCAGGGGGTAATCGGAATAGAATGAACAAAGGGAAAGAAAGAGAATGGAATGGAAAACCTTTCCAAGTAGTATGTTGTTTGTTTTTAAAAAAAATAAAAGGAATGGAGCCACCAGTCCACCACCACACCACCACCACACAGCCACACAAACACCTCATTCCCTCAAATTTCCAGCCATCACCCAGCCAGCCCACCACCCAGCCACCACCTAGTCACACTCGCTGCCCCTAGTCGCACCTCCCCCACCCATCCCCGCCGTTCCTTGTTTCCCAAAAACCCCACCCTCCCCCCGAAACCTTCCCCTACCGTCCTCTTCCTCCTCCTCCGTGTAAAAACCCTAGAAACCCAAAAACCTTATCAATTTTCAACCACCTCACCTAAACACCTTATCGATTTTCGACCACCTCACCCACGAAACCCTCACCGTCGAGTCCCTCTTGCCGGCCACACGTCCCCACCCACGAAAATGTCCATCCACAACCACCCCACCCACGAAACCAACAAAAATCCTCCCTTTCGATGGTAGGTGGGTGGTTTTCGGGGGTAGGGGAAGGGTTTTTGGGCGGCGAAGAAGGGCGGCAAAGAAGAAGGTGAGGTGCGGCAAGGGTAGCTGGGCGGTGGGCGGCGATGGTCGGGGAAGGGGCGGCGATGGCGGTGAAGGTGCGACTGGGTGGCAGTTGGGTGGTGGGGGTAAGGTAAAAGGGTGGTGGCTAGTGTGTGTGTGGTGGTGGAGGGGTGGCCAAGGAAAAGGAATGCAAAAGGTAAGGGGGGAGGGGTGGGGAATGACTTTAGAACAATTTTGGGTAAACCCAAAAATAAAAATGGAGAATGAGAATGACAAAACATGCAAAACAAAACACTTACAATAGGGAATCATTCCCATTCCTTTTCCCCATTACAGCGAACCAAACGACCCCTTAAAAATCTGATTTTGAAATACTTATCCATATTTAAATTTTAAATTTCAAAATTCAAAATTAATTTAAATAAAAAAAGGAAATTTTGGATTTTAACACCAGAAAATAACCCGAAAATGGTATTTAACACCTCCTAAAAAAAAATTATTTTAACACTAGAAAAATTTTAAAAAATTGGATTTTACCACCACTTAACGATCTCTGTCTAAAAAATCCGTTAAGTGGGGTCCACAGTGACACGTGTCGCCATTTTATTTGTTTTAAAAATAATTAAAAAAATATATTTTTTTAAAAAATTAAATTCCTAAATCTACCTAGCCCCACCATCGCCCCACTGCTGGCACCTTCACCCAACATTGCCGCCGCCACATCTCTTCCCTTCGCCGACCCACCTGAACCCACCCCCTCCCTTTCCCGCAGCCCTAATCCGCCCCAAAACCACCTAACCGCAACCCTCCTTCGCTAAAATGGGCCATGAATTCGGCCACAAATGGCCAAAATCGGCCGGTTTTAGGGCTGATTGGCCTTTACCGGCCGATTTCGGTCATTAATGGTCGAATTCGTGGCCGTTTTAGGGAAGGAGGGTTGCAGTTAGGTGGTTTTTGGGGCGGATTAGGGCTACGGGAAAGGGAAGAGGAGGGTTCAGGTGGGTCGGCTAAGGGAGGGGGAGGGGATGCCCCAGCGACTGGCCAGTGGCAGCGTTGGGTGAGGGTGGCAGTGATGGGGCTGTGGTGGCTGGGTAGATTTAGTTTTTTTTTTTTTTTTAGTTTTTTTTTATTTATTTTCTTTTCCTGGACAATAACAAAGTGACACGTGCCTTTATGGCCCCACTTAACGGATTGTTGGACGGAATCAGTTAAGTGGTGGTAAAACCAAATTTGTTAAAAAAAATTTGGTGTTATTTTTTTTTTTTGGGGTGTTAAAAACAATTTCCGGGTTATTTTTGGTGTTAAAATCCAAAATTTCCTAACAAAACTTTTTAAAATTAGGGAAAAAACATTGTGTAGCTCACGTCACATCCCAGCCACAGCCAGGCTCACAGCTCAGCCACCATAGCAGTCAGCTATTGTAGCCAAGGCCAAAGCCCAGCCACAACAGCGCAGTCCGACGCAGCAGCGCAGTCCGACGCAGCCAGGCATCACGTCCAACCACGCCAGCCACCAGAGTCATGCAACTCTTGCACGCTCCAGTCACCTCCCATCCCCAAACTGTCGCACCAGCAGTCATGATCGAGCACATTACCCAGCCACGTCGAAGCATCTGCTGCAACCAAGTCAGAGCCCAACTGCAGCCACGCTCAGCCTGGTAGCCAGGCATAGTGCCCAAGCCACGCCAACTTGCTGGATATCAGCTGAAACTCGTGCAACAGTTACACGTTCAACCACTGCCCTCCCCCCAACCGCCGGTTCTTCTGCCCCACCCTCTGCGACCACTGGAGTAGCCACTATGGCCCACCGGCAGGTGGCTCCGCCACCCAGCCGTGGCTACTCCCACTCAAACCCTTTTTTATTAGTTAAATCAATTTCACAACTTTTGCAAAATTAATTTGGTGATCTAATGAAATTAAACATAACTTTTACGCCTTATTTAACAAATGAATCTAAAATCTCCATTTTAATTAATTTAGGCTTTTCATAAAATTCAATCTTTAATTCATATAAAATCCTTTTACATAAATTAATTAATCACACCAAACACTTTTAAGTATGAAAACATTAAATAAAATTATATGAAATTAAAACTTAAAATTTGAAATTATTAGGGTTCATAACACATCAAATTTTCAAAAAACTAATTAGGGCTTTTGGATTTAAAATAATTCGGCAAAGGCATAGAAGATAATTGAGCAATTAAATCTCCATTTATTCAATTCCAATCAACCATAATCATATTTTTAATTGGGTTATTTGATCCATAATTCAATTCCTCCCCTTAATCGAATTAAAATTAGCATAGAATACAACCAAATAATCATATTATCGCAACCAATAAATTATATCATTGTAGGATTTTAGGTACTCTAAGTTTAGAATTAACCTTTGATGCGTGAATTCCCAAGCTTTCTTCAACCTTCTTGCAGATACTAGAGCTCCAATTGTTGCTCCTCTATTATTGGTCCACAGGCGTAGATCGAACTTTCACCAATGCTAGTTGGACGGGGGAGATTAATCTCCTCTTCTATGGAGAACTTCTAACCGGTTGTAGAGAGAGAGGAAGGGAAAAATATTACGCTGTTTCTTTTGTGAAAGATGAATGTTTGTTTGTTTTCCCCAAGCCATTAATTATATAATCACATTATCTAATTAGGGTAAGAATCATTTCCTTTCTACTCCTTATGGTCGGTTAGCCACTAAGCCCAACTTTTGGACTCGGTTTCCTTGTTCGACCTAACACTATAACGTGTGACCTCATAGGATCCATTTAGCTGGCATCGGTTTAAACCAATGATCAATATTGGTCTTTAGCAAGACATAAAGACAACCCAACTAAATGAACTTATTATCTCTCTAATATGATTCATATTATATTCAGTAATTGCATGAGAGTCGAGGACACATTTCCTTCAGCCAGGTGGAATACGAGGGGTTGGATGAATTTGTATGTTGTGGTTCTTTTCCCCCAAAGTCTTAACTTTGGCAGACATTGATTGTTAATAATATACCTCTGCCGGTTGAAACATGTGTTGGAAATTCATCAATTATTTTAATTGTAAAAATTATGTCATTAAATATAACAATCGTAAAAAAAATGTCACTTTTGAGTAGGGATGTCAGTGGGGCGGGTCAAATAGGAGACCCGCCCCATTCTCGCGGGGCGGGGATGGATCTTGGTTTGGCGGGTGGTGGGGCGGGGATGGGGATAAAAACCATACCCGCCATGGGTGATGGGGCGTGGGTGGATTTTAGGTTGTACTCGCCCCGCCCCACCCGTCCCGCTTCGTACCCGCCCCATCCCCACCTACCCCACTTCGTACCCGCCCCATCCCCACATCCATATATTTTTAAAACAAAATTATATACTTCTATACTATTTTATAAAAAAAATTATGTAAAATAAAATAGTAAATATAATACTTTGTAGTACACTTATATTATAAACAAAAAAAATGTGTAATATTAACAATAATTTTTTTATTTTTGCAATCTTTATTAATTATGAAGGATTGTGTATTTGGAAGGCGGGGATTAGACGGGTCTTAGGTGGGGATTAGGGGGGGGGTGGATATCCAAGTGGGGGTTGGGGTGGGGATGGTTTTGGAATTGTACCTGTCGGGGCGGGAATGGGGATGAATTTTAGACCCGCCGCGTAGATGGGGATAGGGATGAGATGAAAATTTTAGGTGGGGATGGGAAAACCAACATCTGCCCTGCCCGGCCCCGCCCCACCCCACCCCATTGACTCTCTACTTTTGAGGGAAAAATGTCACTAAATATATAGATGAAATATCTTTTTTGTTTAATATATTTTTTTTTTTTTTGGAAGAAAATACTTTAATGTGCAAAATATCTTAAGATTCAAAAGAAGTGAACCGTAAAACAAGTTTGTTTTAAGGTAAAAAGTAAAAACCGCCAGTTAAGAATAATACGGAGTAATATGTCAAATGACAACTCAATTAAATAGGAGTATCTCTAGGATATCATCCTTTGGCCCCAAGTATCTTATTCTCATTGGATCGTATTTTTCACGCGTTTTAAATCGCAGTTGAGCTGCTGACTTATGTTATGACTGTGTAAGTTGATGGTGATGATATGCATGACATTCATACATGAAAAGCATGATGACATATCAATACCCATCCATCTCATTTACAGCTCATCTCCATTATTTTTACTGTACTCTCTACTCTCTACACTCTATTTTTAATTTTCCATACTAGTACAAAGTCATTAAATGACATCTTTTTTTTTATATTCAATGTATTTAAAATTAATTTCTTGTCTTCATTAGTTGTATTATGGAACATTTATTTTTAGGGAGTATTATGAAAAATTATTACTCCTAAATTTATACGGAGTATTTTTTACTCCATACTAATTTTTTTAACTGAATCATGCAATTTTAGATGTTGGTCAAGTTACTCGTATTAAATTAATACTCCATTTTTTTTGTTTTTTTTTTGAGGAAACCGAATAAAATTTGATATCATGAAAGTACATATAATATTTTCAAGAATTAAATATAGAATAATAAAAAATTATAAATACTGCCATTAAAAGATTAGAGCACAGAGTAAATAATTTTGTAATATTCGGTTAAAAAACAATTTAACAATTTTTATTTGTCGCATAAATCATTCCGTAAATACTTGACAGATTGACAGCTCAAATAATATGGTAACTAAAGATTTAAATTACAATTTACTAAATAAAAATAAAAGAAAAAAAATCATTCTAAACAATTAAATAGGGGACAAGTGTAATCAGCTTATCTCTTTCCTGATGTAAAATAACCGACTTAACATTTTCAAAAATTTAACTAAAATTAATTAAATGAAATAAAAAATTAAAAAAGTAAAAATAAAAAAGCTCTCTATTTAATCACTCGCCTACCTCTCTTTAATGCCATTTTGACTGCTTGGGAAGAGTGAAGTCCAGAAAAACCAACAGACCAAACGCCACCCACTAGAGAGAGAAATACTCTGAAAGGTACAATTTTTATTCATTTTTTTACTCCTAATTCTTTAAATTAATTCACGGGTTTTCCAAAGATCCCTTTTTAATTTAATATTTTTACAATTTTATAAATTTAGTACTCAAATTTCTATGCATATTTTCTGCATCTTTCAATCGTCTTCTTCTTCATAAACCCATTTTTCTCACTTTTTCTCTCTAAAACTTTCTTTTTTACTGTTCAAAAATTGATAGATCTTTGTCATATTATAGAGAGAGATTGATAGCCATAGATTCCTAATCTCGTAGAAAAATAAAAGTAAAACAAATCGTCTATATATCATCAAATTGGTTCTATCTATCTAATCTTTTTCTTCACTTTCTCTCTCTTCATTTTTGCAGAGGTTTTAGAGAGAGAAAGACTCTGTAAAAGAGGGTTTTTCAGGGAAGAAGAGATTGAGAAGATTTATGTCTGCAAAGTCAGATTTGGTAGTGTTTGGGGCTCCTTCATTGAAGCTCTCTTATCAATTTTACTCACTCTTTTTTGCTCACTTTATGCAATTACTTCTCTGCTGTTCTTCTCAGCAGAGCTCCATACCCGGATTTTCACCCGTTTCGATGCGTTTGAGGCCCAAAAGGTAACTGGGTTTTTCTTCTTTTTGCTTTAATTTCAATACCCGTTTTAATTTCTGAGATTTTTGCTGTATTTTGAGTTTTGATTTTTTCTGGGTTTATGAGTTTTTAGGGTTTATGGTTTTGATGGGTTTTGAATTTTTATTTTTTTGCAGGACTTGTTCTGGAGTAGAGTGTTTTGGGGGTTTTCACATAAAAAGATTCATAGATTTATTCATCTTTTTAAGAGTGTCCCTCACTTGATTTTTGCCTAATTTTGTTCACCCTTTTTTACACAAATCTTCATTTTCTTAAATTCTTTGAATCTATAATTTTTCTGGGTATTTTTGGGGTTTGATCTTGACCCAGAAGAAATGACTGACCTTCAGAATCCAATGTTGACTCAGAAATTGTTCTACAGCAAACCCAAAACACTGAAAAAAGTTCGAATTTATTGCATTGATCCGGATATGACTGATTCTTCATCTGATGAAGAGAGAGAAAACAGGAGTAAAAGACCAACTGGGTCAAAAAAACGGATAGTCCAAGAGATTATCCTGCCTGTAAATTCGGGTTTCAATAACCCGGTTGCCGAAACTGAGAGTTCTTGCCAAGATGATAACAATGGCCCTAAGAGGAAAAGAAAGTCATCTGATAAACCCTCTACGACTCGAAAACCCGCTTCATCGAAGTATAAGGGTGTGAGGCAGAGGAAATGGGGAAAATGGGCAGCGGAGATTCGAGACCCGATTCGAGGGGCTCGAGTCTGGTTGGGAACTTACAATACTGCAGAAGAAGCTGCAATGGCTTATGAACAAAAGAGGATTGAATTTCAAATTTTGATGGCTGAGAAAAGCCAGAATGCTTCTTGTTCTGCTGCTACTGCAGTGCAAAACCCTGCTGTTTCTGGTGATTCGGAGAGTGTTGTATCACATAACTCTCCGGCCTCGGTGCTCGAGATCGACACCTCTGCATCGCAGATGAAATCTATCAGCAATATTGACAGTACTGTTGATATTGAAATTGCAAAGACGAAATGTGTTGAGTCTGTTGGCATTGATGTTAAGGAGTCTGATGACATTGTTCCTGTAATGAGCTCAATCGAAGAGGAATTTCAACGCAGTGATTTCGACTTACAAATGGAGCTCGATTCATCCCTTATGTTTAATGATTTTGGTGATATCTTTGCAGACTTTGATGCATTCGATGGTCTCGAAGTTCATGGCTTCGACTCCCTCGAGCCATCTGATCTACCTGGGTTTGAGTTCGATTTCAACTTAAGTAACGAGGAGTTTGCCTGGATTGAAGAACCCCGGAACGTTGCTGCAGCAGCAACAGCAGCTGCGCCGCAGCCACTAAGTTTTGTAGCGAGTAATTAATTAGTAGTAACTAGTAGAGAGTACTAGCTAATCTATAGAACTACTTCGTATTATATAGGGAAGTAAGCAGTTTTGATAAACAGATCTTAAGAGCTTGAATGAAAACACACTCTTAAGATCTGGTTTTTTGTTTAATTTTCGAGTTTTTGAGTTTAAATCTTGTTATTGAGTGAGTATCAAAGATGTAAGTGGGCAAGAAATGAGCTTCTTTTTTGATGTAAACGTGGGAGATGAATTCAATGGGTTTTCCTGTGCTGTTAGAGCAGTCCATTGTTTCATCTTCCTCTAGGAAACAAACAATGCTTAAGTTATCATCCATGAAAATGTTATTATCATATAATGCTCATTTCAGAATCTTAATGAATAATTATGCTATTAATTTTATGTGATATTCTTTAATTTAGTCAGTATATAATTAGCGTTGATTTTATATTTTTGGATTTGATTCTTGTTGAATTGAGAATCTAAATTAAAGGAACAAAAGCTTTTATATTGAATGGCTTTATTCTCTAAGGTCTTTTCAGTTGGATTCTGTAGGCGGGATTTGAGAATAAAATTGTTTTGGTTGCTACTGGTACCAGTATTTTATTATGTGACTGTAATTTCATACCATTCCTAAGAGCGTTTTTTATTTGCTTCGTATTTTTATTTAATTATTACTTGTATTTATTATATTACATGTATTTTTGCAATGATATATTTTTTTATTAGGTTTGATTTGAACTCGGAGAACTAGAAAATAAAAAGAATGCTTTCCTCAAATAAATTATAATTAAATTAAAGGCTCAAATTAGGAAATGCTTAATAAAACATCACCTATTTTTTTAAAGAAATAAAATCCCACTTTATTTTCATCAACTGAGATCTTAAAAATAGGAAATGGTTATGTAGTGATTACCAAAATCGTTATGTTGAATGGTAAAT
Source organism: Chenopodium berlandieri (assembly GCA_034703905.1). NCBI lineage: Eukaryota > Viridiplantae > Streptophyta > Magnoliopsida > Caryophyllales > Amaranthaceae > Chenopodium > Chenopodium berlandieri. The sequence continues at coordinate 17,275,283 of CM068287.1, forward strand.
TTGTAATTACATATTAGGTTTTGAATTAATAATTATCTTATTGCTATTTTGAAGTCATTGATCATCATAATGTTGTTAGTAATGTTGTTTTTAAATATTCGTTTCATAAAAATTTATCAGCAAAATTTACATTTGAATACTTTTTAAAAGTCAATATATATTTTAAACAATATTATTTGTATTTTATCCCACAATATTAGATTGGCAAATTTTGAATTTGATTTATTTAAAATAAAGATATAAACTCTTATTTGATTTATTTAAAATAATTTGATACGGAGTACCTTTTAATTGAGGGGTAACACCTTCTTTTTTTTTTTTTTTTTTTCCTAAATAGAGATATATAAACTCTATAAGGTAGTAAATTATAAATATATGATTATAAATACGGAGTTTTTAATTTATCCCGATCACTTGATTACCCTTCATATACAAAAGCAAAGAATTTAAAATTGTAAAGTTTTTAATTATAAGGTGAGTTTCTTATCGTCCCTACTAAATTTTAGATACTTGTTTGATTAGTATCTAGTGAGGTTTAGTAGATCTGGTAAATGGGTCATTCGGGTCGGGTTATTTTGAGTCAGCTAACATTCGGGTCGGGTATGGGTCGGGTTAATTCGGGTTTCGGGTCAAATTTGGGTCAGTAACGGGTCGGGTCGGGTATGTTCGGGTCGGGTCAATTTCAGGTCAAGTATGTACGGGTCATATTCGACTCAGGTTAAAATCTGGTCGGGTCATGTTCGGGTAGTTTCATTTGTGAATCAAGCCCAAATCAATACTTTTATACGGAATATATATTTTGTTATTGTTATAAATAAAACTATCAATTCAGTTTATGAGGTTAGCTACGATTGAAGATGGACAATTTGAGTTATTTTTGGTACATGACATTTTAAGTTCAATTATAAGGTAATTTTAGTTCGGGGCATTACGGGTATCGGGTTTGTTTGGGTCAATTTCGGGTATCGGGTCTGTTCGGGTCAATTTCGGGTCGGGTCAGTTTGGGTGTCGGGTCAGGATCGGGTCAACTCCATTTTCGGGACGGGTATGGGTTGGGTCGGGTTAATTTCGGATTTCAGGTCATTTTCGGGTCAATGATTTTGGGTCAATTCGGGTCATGGGTCGGATCATTCGGGTTGGGTCATCGGGTCAGGGTCAGAATTGCCAGGTCTAAGGTTTAGTGATGTATAATTATCCTCATTTCTTGGAATTATTGAGTACATGTGCAAATAGTATAGGAGTATGCTCGTATATAGTGAGCCAAAAAAAAAAGAAAAAGAAAGAGAATAAAAAAAAGAAAATGGGGAACATATCTTGAATAAGAGGAGCAAAAAGAGGTAATGGTGGGCTATATTCACTTGAATAAAAATCCAGTAGAGTTGAGCTTAAGAAGTTAGAGACGATAGACCGATAGAGTACTTTGTAAGCAAAGGCTATTATTCCAAATATCATGCGGCATTTGCATTTGCATTTTTATTCGGCCCCTTCAATTTCACACACCTGTCGTGTTTTCTGTCAACTTGCCTTTCGGTAGAGTTAGGTGAGGAACCTTCATGTGCTCTTTTTTTTTTTTTTTTTTTTTTTTTTTTTTTTTTTTTTTTTTTTTTTTTTTAATTGAAACTTCCTCTAATGCCTATGTTTTGTGATTTTTTGAGAGTATTTGGGCGATGATTCAGAGCCTATTAGACTGTGAATGTGTTGAATTTAGTTTTAATACTTGTACGATAATGAGATATAACTATAATTTTAACACTTGTATGATGAGAGTTTAAGTAGCCAATTGCAATTAAGCACACGTTTAAAATGTTTGTATGAGTAATAGTGTTCCTACAATTGAGCATGGTCCAAGCAAAAGATTGACTTGACATGGTACAAGTTTGTCGTAATTCGACACAACATAAGAGACATGTCGGTAGGTTATATGTCATGCATGAACCTCGATTTCAAAGCTAAGAATGAGCATGACGCGCTGACTAGCTTGGGAAAATTTACCCTAGCTACATTATTATATACTCTTACATTCCTATTAAATCATTGGATCCTCTGAAATTGGGAGAAAAGCTCTAACCAACTAAACTATCCCTCACTATTTATTGAAAAGAGACTTTAAAGTATGTCTTTTCTCTATGTTTGTTCATATCAGGTAATAGCTTATCTCATTAGATTATTAGGTCTTAGATCTTGAAAAGAACAATAATTAACGTTTGCATATGAAAGACATTATTATGAGAATGGACTAACATGGAATTATGCATCATGAAGATTGTCGGAATACTTAAATCATTTTAAATTCATTTTCCTGGGATTGATCATGTCAATACTTGGAAAAAAAATCAAGGTGTTTTATTTTTTATTTTATTTACAAAGGCCACTAACAAAACAAAAAAACGAAACAACAAACTCTAACTAAAAAGACCAACAAAGGAAGTGCCGATCACGAGCACGGACAACCAACCAATGCGCAAGAGCAACCTAAGTTCGAGGCACCTTACATAGCCGATAGGCTGAAAAACGGGGAAGGATCTCCTGAATCTCTTGAAACAACCACAAACAGGAAATATCAATAGAGCTAGGATGCCGAAACATGGAGACCAAAATAGCACAGTCCGTGTAGATGAGAAGCTGAAAATAATCCTGGCGAACAACAGCTTGTAATTCTGCTTGAAGAGCATTAGCAGCCCGACAAGCCCGCGCACTACCTCCAAGGACCATATCTGACGATACCCCTCGAAAAACCCAACCGGCGTCTGTACGGTTATCCTGGAAAAGCCTAACGCCGTCAACAATCAGACAACGATCTAGACGATCTGAAACACCCCCTTGCAGACAAAGTTGCAGCAACTCGCAATGTGGAATAAGTAAACATCGTTGCAATGATATGAGATGTTGTTGAAAGTCCTGGGCTTGAGCGGATCGAGTGGTCCAGTCGTGAGAAATATGAAGAATCAAAGAGGGAGACCACACTGCGTGCCAGAAGATACAGTTATTCCGCAAAAGCCAAATAGCCCAGAAAAAGGAGATGAAAGAAACCAGACCAACAAAATCCCTAGATCGCTTATAAAGCGAAACCGCAGACACAACCTAGTCTGAGAATGGAGAAGAATCCAACAAGCTACCATTGAGAGACAATAGAGCCGGAGTCCAAAGAGGACGAATAAAGGGAAAATCGCAAAAAAGATGAGAGGTTGTCTCTAAGTTAGAGCGACAGAAAATACACAGTGGATTAACCGGAAGATTCTTGGAGGACAAAGTTGCCCGTAAGGGTAAGGCATCATGAAGTAGCTTCCAGCTAAACATCTTCAAACGAGGAAGAAGAGAGAAACCCCAGAAATATTTCCACCACGGATCAAGAGCTGGATTACTGACAATTGAAACAACAGATTGCCGAACCAGCAAAGAGTAGGCCGATTTTGTGGAAAAGCGACCATCCCTAGAGAACTTCCAGTACACAAAATCATCCATAGCTCGATGCAGCCTTTTAAGCGCTAGTAGAGGTGGGCATCGTGCCGTGCCGTGCTTGCCAATTTGCTGGCCGTGCCACAATTTGGCACACCCCAGCCCACGGCACGGCCCACGTGCCTAGCGTGCCGGTGCTGCCACGTTAATATATATATATATATATATTATACATATATATTCCGTGCCTGCGGGCCGTGATTGTGGGCCGGCACGCGGGCCAAACGTCATGTCGTGCCCGTGCCGTTTTCCAAAAAAATTATCCACGGCATGGCCCACGGCTGGGCCACCGTGCCGTGCCGTGCCTGCAGCGGGCTCGTGCCGGGCCGTGCCGCCACCATGCCGTGCCCGTGCTGCCCGCGTGCCGGCACGGCCCATGCCCACCTCTAAGCGCTAGAATGCGCTAAGCCGACTGACTATCAAAGAGCCGATGAATCTTAAAAGAGTCCCATGCGTCGGAACGCGGAATAATAATAGAAGAAACATGAGCAGAACCTCCGACTTAGACACAAAAGACTTATTACTCAAACCTCCGGGAACCCAATCGTTAACAAGGATTCTGACACGGGAACCTGAACCCACCTTCCAAGCTAAACCCTTGTTCAAAACTGACTGCCCCTCCATCAAGCCCCGATAACCCCAAGAAGAACGAGAAATCTTTGCCGAATCCAGAGAATGGAGAGAAGGATATTTTGCACTTAAAACCCTAGAAAGAAGCAACTGAGGATTCTGGAAAATACGTCGTCATTGTCGAGCAAGCAATGCTTGATTAACCAGGGTTGTACTACGCAGGCCCAAACCTCCCAAACCTTTGGGAAGGTGTAAAAGAGAGGCCGAACAAAACGCCATACCCGTTGACGAGGACGAAGACCTCCACCAGAAACGAGCTAACATCTTATCAATATGATGACAAATCGAGGTTGGGACCTTGAAAACAAACAAGACATGATTAAAAGAAGCCACCAACACCGAATTAACAATAACTAACTTTGCCGCTGCAGAAAGGCAGAGGGAATCGAACTGTGAAAGGCGATCTAATACCATATCAATCAAAAACCGAAACTTTGAAACTTTACTACGTCCCAAATCCACCGGTAAACCCAAATAAGAACCAAGAGTGGGCTGATGCTTCAAAATCAAACACGTCGCCAAGTAATCCCTGTAATCAGTGGAGTACTAGGACTAAATTTGACGAAGGATTTCTGAAGATTGATCATTTGGACCGACACCTCACAGAACTGCTGAACAACGTGTAGTAGGTGTTCTTTGCGGATGATTCGTTGTTGTTTTTTTAAAATCAAGGTAGTTGAATACGGAGTATGAGTATTTCCTTTCTATAAAGGATGGTTTTGGAGTACAAAATATCAAATCCTAAAATTCCTATTAATGCATATATTATTATTGGCCAATATATGCAAAGTAAATCAAGATTTTTTTTTCATACTTATTGATAATGCAAATATTATTGACCATATATATGCAAAGGAAATCAAGATTTTTTCCTAACATATTGATTGACGCAAATATTGTTGACCAAATATATGCTAAGGAAATCAAGATTTCTTCCACACATATTGATTGCTATTATATATGACACATCGATTATTCTATTTCCAAAACTAAATAGTCTTAAAATTTTAAGCCAACTTATAGTATAAGTCGTTATCTATACTTGAATATTAATTTAAAATTATACAACCAAAAAAAATAAAAAAAATTACTAATTAAAAATGGGGCTTAATGAGGGGAGAGCAAACCCCAAATGCTTCCCTCTTAAAGTGTCACCTCTCTTGCCACATTATATCACGTAATAGACAACCAAGTTTATCATTACAAGAGGATGTTGGAGATGAAGGGATGATTAGTCCCTCCATCTCTCCTCCCCCCCTTGGGGATTCGACTCCTCATCCCCCCATTGATAGGGCGGGGGCCCTCTCTGTATACCTTAAAAAAAAAAAAATTATGATACATTTTTAGTAACATGTTAATCAAGCAAAAAAAAAAAAAAAAAAAAATCTCTTTAATAAATATCAATTAAGAAACAAAATATTTTTAGAAGATTTCAATAGAGAAAATAAAGAAGACTTTAATATTATTTACTTTTAAAAAAATTGATATATCTTGTGAATTGGCACGAGTAAATTCTAACACAAATTAATAATAATGTTAAGATAATATCTATAATATTAGTGAACAAACTTTAATTAAATGAATAATTAAATTAATCAAAATATTGTACATGTACTTCTTGTCACCGACGTGATGTCAATGAGACAACTACGACATAGTTCCAGGACATGAAGTCTTGACCAGGGATGGCAATGGGTAGGGTTTAGTGATACCCGGACCTGTACTCGGATTTTTCAATCCATATTCATATCCTACCCGGACCCTTAGGGTCTAAAATTTTAAGACCCTTTTCCGGACCCTATGGGTCTAGTAGGGTCTGGGTAGGGTCCAGGGTCCAATATGGGTCCTTTGCTAACCTTTTTACCACAAATTTAATTGTCTATTTTTTATTATACGATAGTATGTATTGCGTGAATAACAAATAAGCTAATACATACAATTTAAAGTCTTGTAAAATTAAGTGCAAAACTAGAAATTTAATAGCCAACTATTTATAATCGACTTTTGTATCATCCTCGATTTCATCATTAACATCCTATAAAATCAACATCCTTAAGATTTTTTTCTAATTGATTTTGAAACTTTTTTTAAGTTAATATATTGTACGGGTCTATGTACGAGTCTGGATAGGGTATGGCTCTTAAGGATCTGTGGCCACTGTGGGTAGGGTCTGAAAACACTATACCCGGACCCTTACCCTACCCGATGTCGTCTAGACTCATACCCTACCCGTACCCATAGAGTCTAAAAAAATGTGACCCATACCCGTATTTTAGGGTAGGGTCTGGGTAGGGTCCCGGACCCATTGCCATCCCTAGTCTTGACTCTTGAGTAAACCTTGCTATGAATTCCATGCATGATGGGATTCTTCTTTGAAGATGCTTAAATGAATTTCCTTTCATATATAAATAAATTTTTAAAAAAGCTGATAATAATCCGGTTATTCCCTTAAACTTAATAACGATGTTTTTAAAACTCATTTTATAAAGATATTTCTCTTTCTGGATTTTTATTGATAGAGTATAAAACTAATTAGATCAGATCATGACTTTTATGAGAATTATTAGATCGTAAAACTCATTGGAGAGTATTTCATTAACCAATACGTACTTTCAAACTAAATAACCTTAAAATTCAAGCCAATTTTCCATATAAAATCTTCAAAACAACTTAATATATCTACGGAGTATTTATTTTATAATTATAGCTAACAACCTTGGTCATTAATTGAAATAATATACTCCGTATTTAATTAATCAAAATGTTGTAGTCTTGACTCTTGTAGTTTCCCCCAACGTAATGTCAACAAGACAACGACGACATAATTCTAGGACATGAAGTCTTGCACATGTTTAAGTGAACATACTTGCTATGAAGAAAGTCCGCAATGGGATTCAATGTCATTTTCTTTGAATTGAATACGTTTAAGTGAATTTCCCTTCTTTTTAAAGGCACTAATAATACGATAAAGAATTGCATGTGTATCACTATCATAATGTGTTCATTTAATTTTATAAAGATAGTTTCAGTATTATTTAATAATGATTATAGTCCTAAGTCTCCTAACTATGTTTGGAATTTTAACATAATAGAGAAATACTACATAAAAATCTATGTTAGACTTACGAGGGGAGAACATTTGAATAATGGAGTACTCCGTATTCTCTATTATTATATTTCATAAAAATGTTTCTATTTCTAGGTTTTTACTCCAAAAGAATATGAAGACTAATCATGCAACTCAACTATCTATTAGCTAAGTTGGTCTTGTTACATGCCAATACACCCTGTGTAATAAGGTCACAGGTTCGAATCTCATTCACTATTCCTTCTAATTTCGTAAATTGGATGAAGCATTTCATAAGACATTTAGCAGGTTGAAAGTTTGAGGCCAATTGTACTTTGAGTATCTCTTAGAGTTGTTCCTGGTCAAGTAAGACTTAAATGAAGGGATAATGTGTTGTAAAGTCATAATTTCTTTTATACTAGTAAAATAGTTTGATGAAATTAAATCTAATTAAAATCTTACCATCAATACGTGCTTATAAGATGATGATCTTAGTTCTTAGAGTTTTAATTATTATGTTAAAAAAAAAAAAAAATTTACACAAGAGATGACCGATGGAGAATAATGTTGATTGGGGCTTGGATGTGAAAGTTTAATATGAAATACCGCGTTTAGTAAGCATGTACAATGAGAATAAACGGTTGGATGATGGACTTTGCAAAGGTGACGATCTAATAATTATATGCTTGGATTAACTAACCACAAGAGCCAACTTGATGGTCGAACAACTAACTTTGTGTCTTTATCGTCACACCATTACAATTACCATTATCATTATCATTATATTATCATCGTCATTATCATTATTATTGATACTATTGTCAAATACGGATTGCGAAGTAATTATAACAATATTAATCATGAAGAGTACAGCATTTAGCTTGGATGAGTTGACTTGATAGAAATTTTGGTTTGGTTGGTACTTAGTACTATTGATAGTAGTTGATAATGGAAATTTAGGACGTACGAGTGAATAAGTGCTTACATATTCAAATTCACACCACGTACGTTTTGGTAAGAGTAGTTGAAGCCCCTTGAAGGTGGCCAGATTGCTACTGTTGTAGTGGGGCTTAGACATTATATATATCTTGCTTGCTTAAATACGAAAGTCTTTGTTGTCACAATTTATTTATTGCCATTACTTGCCCACAACATATTGATAGTGTGACTGTGTCAGTGTGTCTTTTAATACTAATTCGACACTTTTTTTTTTTTTTAATTTTTTAATTTTTTTAATTTTTTTTTTATTATTTTTTAATTTTTTAATTTTTATTTTTATGGTTAGGATGATGCGATTACTGCTTAAGAGGATGCTAGGTGGCATCGATCAACAAAGCAAAATTTATTTCTTTCATATCGAGTTGAGATTTTGTTTTCTGACTATATATAATGCATATGATATGATAGAATTATAGAATCACATAAGGTATGTGATATGGTAGAATCACACATATTTACAAAAACAAATCGTGAAACATCTACTACGAAGTACTCCGTATTTGTTAAAGCTTTTCTTTCAATTTCAAGGATCGCAGGATCAATTCTCATAATTTATCCAATTGATTCTCTAAAAAAAAAATCCTTAAAAATTAAGGTGACACGTGTAATATCACATGTACATGAATAGTAATGTGTCATACATACACTTGTCAATTGTGAAGTGCGGCTGCGCTATCATGCATGTACACTCCATCAAGCTAAGAGAGAAAATCCTTGGCCGAGAATTTATAAATTGTAAAATAAATCTATTACTACATCTAGTCATAGAACATGTTTTTACAAGTCATCCTATGATTCTAAAAGTTTGAATGGCTACTATTCCCCTTGAGACATTAGTTAAAAAGTAGCATGATGAGGTTTTAGTCAAATGATAATCCTGATAAATAAATTGATAATCAAATTGATATGGTCGCGTGACCTTCGATTATAGACAAAGCACATGGAAGCGACTTTTAAGATTTATTATGATTAGTAGGAATAGTAGCATCTCATATATAATAATATAAGTAATATTTAACTTAGATTTCGTGGATATGTCATGAAACATTATTCTATAAACCTTGGCTAAAACCTTAATATATACTTACTTGTATTATTTAATAAATGTTCCGTAGTGTTCACGTCGTAGGTATCTCTTATTGCATGCACTCCTTCTGTGCTTCATAAGTTCATAGCAGTAGTAGCTTCTGGCTAATGCGACTCTCTTACCTTTTTATTTTTTATTTTATTTTTTTTTTAATTAATGAGTTAATCTTTTATAAGTTGCCTTTTTTAGATTTTTAATGCAAATGTATTCTTATTGCAAGCATGCATCGATTTTATCGGATTTCTTGTAAATACATGAAAAATAATATATGGGCCCAAAATCTAAAACGTGCAAGATTAGTAAGAAAATAATTTACTATTAGTAAATTAAATATAAGATCAAGATGTATGGGCCATAATTGACAAAGTAATTATGATTATAGTTATACAACCCCCACCCAACCAAAAACTCCATTATGGGCTTATAATCCCATCAGGTCATCCATTGTCATCCTAGCCCAATTGATTCAACTAGTGAGTCTAAGAGTGGGATATGGGTCAAACTTCAACTCAATTATTAAAAGCCAAAGAATGGAACAATCCGGTTAATCACCCTTGTTTATTCTGTGACATTTATTTACTTCCTTCATTTTTAAAAGTTCTTCTCATTTAGGTAGTGTGTATTTGTGAATGCAATACTATGATAATAAATATCGTGAGTTGCACATTAGTAAAAATATGTAACAATTGAACATATCGTTTCTTTGGAGAATAATGTGATTATAGTTGAACATGGAATATAATTAAGATTGCTTAGGAAGAAAATCCAAGTGGCATAGATTAGCATTGATGAGAAAAGCGTTGAAAATAACTGATATAGTTGGCTTTAATGGTAATATTTTTCAAACCTGCTCCCATTTCGAGTCTAGAGAAAAAATTGCAAGTACTTCCTAAGAAAGGATTTGTAGTCCTCCAAAAAGAATTTGAGGATCCTTTTTCAAAATTACAAGTTCTTCCTAGTAAATGTCTTCTAGAAAGAATTTTAAGATCTTTTTTCAAAATTACAAGTTCTTCCTAAGAAAGGATTTACAGTCTTACTGGAAGAATTTGAAGATCCTTTTTCAAAATTACAAGTTCTTCCTAAGAAAGGATTTACAGTCCTCCTGAAAAAATTTGAAGATCCTTTTGCAAGTTCTTCCTAAGAAAGGATTTACCGTCTTCCAGAAAGAATTTGAAGATCTCAATACTTTTGTCTGTAAATACTACATATTTTGATTCCATCCATAAATTGATTTTCATCCCTATGAGTTCAAGTTTCAATAAGAATGCTAGTTCTTACTGTTCATATGTTATGATGAGTTTAAGTTTCAATAAGAATGCTTGTTCTTACTGTACTGTTCATATGTTATGATTTGAATATACCACACCAATTCCTTATGTATGGATGTATCCATGTCTGTTGACAAAGCACGAAGAGTAGTTGATCGGATACGTGATCGATTCTACGCCGAAACACTTATGAAATTAGAACTCATGCCCTATCGAGCATGTTATCCTATTTTTAAATTGATTTATTCTGCACTAGCAAATGCTAGCCACAATAAATAATTGAACAAAGCAAATTAATTTGGAAAAAAGCAAATATAAGATCCAAAACTACATACCATAGGATCTCATTCAGATAAAGAAACCGGTTATAATGCAATATTAGGACGAGATTGTTTCCATTATACTTTACAATCACTCTTCTTTACACTTATTAGTGATTATCTTGAGTGAAGAAAAAAAATTATGAAATAGCACAAGCGGATGAGGAATTTCACAAAATCTGCTAGTTGTAATTTTTGCAAGAACATTATGAAATTTATCCCATCATAAAAATGGCTTCAAAGCCTGGAACAAAAGATGCTTTAAGGTTAACGATTCTATTTGTTCACGTATAGTAATAGAAACTTTCCTTCAACAAGTTAGCATGCACACAAAATAAATTTTTTTCCTTGTAAAAATGCAATTGTTTGTCATGAATACATAAACTGAAACTTTATCTCCTCTTAACATAAGTTCGAATATAAAACATCGGTCATAGAGAACTTGAACAATGGCTTCAAGGGCTTATCGGTTATTGCTAAGGCATTTCAAACCTTAAGGGCCGTTTGGTTCGCGCAGGGGAATTAGAATGGAATGAACAAAGGGAATGAAAGAGAATGGAATGAAAAGTCATTCCATGTAGTGTGTTGTTTGTTTTAAAAATATAAAGGGAATCACCCCCACCACAGCACCACCACCAACACCACCACACACGAATGTCGTTCTTCAATCGATTTTCTTAGTCCTTGAAATTTCGTTCCCCCTAGATTCATCTGAAAATCGTTCTTCAATTCGTTCTCCCTGAAAATTTCGTTCTTCAATCGTTTTCCTTAAAATCGATTTGTGAGTCCCTGAGATTCGTTTTTGCAAACCCTAAATCGTCTAGCCCCAAATTGGTTTCCATGGATCTTCATCTCTCATTTCTGGGTTAGGGCTTTCTCTAGGTTTCAAATTGGGGTTTCAAGAACAAGGAAGGTGGCCGGATGGGTGATCGGATGAGGGGGCTGGGTGGGGTTTATGGGTAAGAGTTGGCGTTTCCGGTGTTGCTGGGTGATTTTTGAGGGATGGGGGAGGTGCGACAACCTCCGGCAAGGGGTGAGGGAGGTGCAAACAGGGGCAGTGAGTTCCGACGAGGGGTTGGGGAAGATTTTCCAGTGAGGTGCGAGCTTACCAGAGGTCGGTGAGTGGCGAAGAAGGGACGACGATGGCCGGGAGAAAAGCGGTGAGGTGGCTGGGTGGTGGTTATGCGGTGGGGCTAGGGTAGAAGGGTGGTGGCTGGTGTAGGCACGCTGGTGTAATGTTGGCTAAGGAAAGGGAATGGAAAAGGCTAAGGGGGGTGGAGAATGAACTTAGAGGGATTTGGGGGAATGAAGGGGGTAAAGGGGATCGGAAAAGTGGCCTAACAAACAACAACAAAGGGAATGATTTCCGTCGATCCCATTCCCTTTGTTGAATACCCCCAACCAAACGGCCCCTAAATGAATTGGAATGTCAATTAAAGGGAAACAAACAGACAAACTCAGCATCCGTCAAATAAAGATAAACATCATCATCCTCTATCTATCTCCTCCTTCAATTCATCAGAAAATTTTTCCCATGCATAATAAACCCAAACAATAAAAAAATCCCCCAAATTCAAACTTTTAATTTCATCATCAATTTCTTCCAATCAAGCACCGATGATGCATTTGTGATTCTTCTTTCATCATTGCTTTCTTCCAATCAGATTCCCGATATTGCTAAATGCCCAGTATTTGCTCGGAAATGCTCAAGAATTTGGAGGATATTGTGAGTAATGATGAGAATTTGAGAGTTTGAGCTCAAGAAAAAGATAGCCCCCTAAAAATTTAGAACCCTTTGGGTATGATATTACATCACTAAAAACGTTAACCAAACAAAAAATTAGATGGAATGGATTCTAACTCCATTCCAAATGATCCAATCAAACGACCCCGAAGGACCTATGTTTTTTTTATTTTTTTTTAATTTTTTTTTTATTTTTTTTAGGACATTCAATGAAGACCTTGTGTTTTTTGCTCGGGTGAGTTAAATAATGGTTAGTTTGTCAGATTGTTAACTAGAGGTCCAAAAAGGTTGAAAAAAAAAGAGTGAGGTCCCAAAAGGTGAAAAAACTAAAAACTTAGTCCCTATCTTTATACTTAACTAAGTTTTTATAGTATATCTTTCTATTTTTTTTTTTTATGATTTAGGGTCCGAGTTTCTAATTGGTTGATTTTAAGAAATTGGTTGATGAATACATATGGAGTGGAACAAGGGTCTCCAAGATGAAGAAAAGGTTCGATTTCAAGAACAAAGAGCATGGACACAAACAAAGAAAAAATGCAATTAAAAAGAAAATTTCAAAAACATGCAAAAGAAATGGTTTTGGCTTTGATTTTAACTTTAAAAAACAAAGAAAACAAATTAATAAGCAAATTAAATTACAGAAAAAAATGTGTTACACTGCATTATTAAAAATAACCAATACATAGATCAACATTGCATAACAATATCTATCTACCCTAAGCGATTTACAAGTAATTACATCTAATTACTAATATTTAAGTCAACCAAGGAAACGTTGGATTATCATGCGAGTCAGGTTAAATGGTTAGCAATCTTACAAATTGAAATAAAAGGATTTTCACTTAAACACATTAAATTACGCAAATAATTACGCTAAACACATAAACGTTGGACTATCGCGCGCGTTTGTGCGTGATAGGACTACTAGTTAGTAAAAATATATAATAATTGAATATATCATTTCCTTGGAGAATAATGTGATTTTTTTTAGTTAGACATGGAATTTAACTAAGATTGCTTAGGAAGTAAATCCAAGTGGCAAAGATTAGTATTGATGAGAGAAGCGCTGAGAAGAAATTAAATGATATTTAGATCAATATATAGTCGAATTTAATGGTAACATTGTTGACTTGGAAAAAGCAAATATAAGATTCAAAACTTATACCATAGGATTTCATTTAGATGGAGACACCAGTTATAATGCAATATTAGGACGAGATTGTTTCCGTTCTTACTTTACAATCTTTTATTCCTTACACTTATTAGTGATTACCTAGAATGCGAAAAACTCTGAAATTGTACAAACAGATGAGGAATTTTTCGTAATTTCTGTTGATTGTAATTTCCGCAAGGACATTGTGAAATTTATCGCTTCATAAAAATGGCTTAAAAAAAAAAAGCCTAGAACCAAAGGTGAATCTAGGATAACGATTCTATGTTCTATCTGCACATGTATATGTAATAGAAACTCTCTCTCAACAAGTCAGCATGCACATAAAAGATTATTTGTTTGTTGTAAAATTGCAATTATGTTTTATGAATATAGAAATTATGATTGAAACTTTGTCTCCTCTTAACATAAACTCAAATTCAAAACATTGGTCAGCAAGAACTTGAACATAGACTGTATGCCACCAAGGACTTATCAGTTACTGTTAAGGCATTTCAAACCTTAAACGTTGAAATATCATTAGCTTATTTGCAATTTTTTTTTTCATTTAGAAGTTTCCCTCACCTTTTGCATTTAAATATTTTGCTCACCTTGTGGAAAGCGAAACCTTTTAAAAAGTGCATTTTTTATATGAATTTGCCAACCATAAAATAAAAACATTATTCAAATTTATGGGAAAATTTCCACTTAATTGTATTTTTTATATCAAACAAACAAACAAACAAACTTTACCCTATTCATTAAAGATTATTTAGTTTAATAAACCTAATTTTAATAACATAAAAGGACAATAAAAAAAAAATGAACGGAATATTATAAATATGTCCCAAAAAGATTCTTTAAAATAATAGAAATATAAATGGATAGATGATATCGTATTCCTTAACACTTTCCCATAATTATCTATATTGATCCTTTTCTTTTTATGTAAAAATTTCCTAAAATAATGGATTTCATAATCCTAATTAATCTCAAAGACTTAGGCTAGAAATACTCAAAGTTCAAGGTTCCTTCCTAAAAATTCACAGCCCATTTGCCCAAAATTTCCAAAACCCCTGTTTTCAAAAAACCCTAATTTCTGTATCTTTTTAACAATCGATGAAGAAATTCAGAGTCTTTTGCACAGACCCAGATGCAACAGATTCATCTTCAAGCGATGAAGATGAGAAAATTGGTGAAAAACCTGCGAAAAAGAAGCGATTTGTAAGAGAGGTGACCGTTGGAAGCGGCGAAGAAGCGCCGGAAAAACTCGTAATTGACGGAATTCCGGCGGAGGAGACGCCGGGAAAGGCGGTGAAGTACCGGGGAGTGCGACGGCGGAAGTGGGGTCGGTACGCTGCTGAAATTCGAGACCCTATTAACAAGGTGAGAATTTGGTTAGGTACTTTTGATACTGCTAAAGAAGCTTATGAAGTTTATTATATGAAGAAGCTTGAATTTGATGCTTTAAAAACTATGGAAAAGTCTAATTCTGTTGAATTGAAATCTGATGATTTAGTGGATTCTAGGGTTAAAGAGGGTAAGGGTGAAATTGGGGGAAAAGAGGGTGTTGATGTTGATGTTGGTATTGAGTTGCCTGTTGATGTTAAGAAGATTAGTTCAGGGAAGTGGTCTGCTAGGATTACGCACCCGAAAACTGGGGCTAAAATTTGGCTTGGAATTTTTGATTCTGCTGAAGAAGCTGTTAGGGTGTATAAGATGAAAGAGGCGGAGTTTGAGGAGAGGTTCAAGGGTAAGGAGGTTCGTCGAGGCGAGGGTTTTGAGAGTAAGAAGGTGTGTTCTGTTGTTAGGGAGTTGGAGGATGGAAGGTTTGAGGCTCGAGTTTGGCACCCGAAAATGAGGAGTTATGTTTTTGTGGGTGTTTATGATAGTCGTGATCGTGCTGAAATTGCTGCTAAGATGAAGAAGGGTCAGTTTAAGAAGAGGTATAGGTCTTTGAAGAGGATTACATCGAATCAGCATAAGAGTGGTGATTGGCCTCTGAGAGTAGGATGTGAGTCTGGAAGTTCAAGTGAAAACCCGAGTAATGGGGTTGGTTGTGTTGGACGGGAGATTGTTGTTGGATTGGCTGCTCCTATGTTGCCTAGTGAAGATGATGCTATGAAACAACGAGCTACTAATTCTGAGTTTGTTAAGGCCGGTGATGGTGAAGAAGTTGGAGATGTGGATTTTCCAGCTGGTGTTAAGTTGACAAAATCAGGTCGATTTGGTGTTCGTGTCACTCATCCAGGGACGGGAACTGAACATTGGTTGCGTTCTTATGGAACCCTTGAAGAAGCATTGAAAGCTTTTCATAGGAAAACAGCTGAGTTTCAGGAGGAGTTTAAGTCTCGGAAGAGGGTAAGACCTGATGAACTGATTGATTTCCCTAAGAAGAGTGAAGGCAGGTTTCTTAATGGCTCTCGTACTTCAGTTTTTGTGGATGTGGAGCATGATGAGAGCAGTGGAACTGTCAGTGTTATGGTGAAGAATGAAGTGGTTCATGATCCAATGGAACTTGAATATGGAATAGTTCATGGTTCGCCTACTTCAGTTCTTGAGGTTGAGTCGGTCAACTGTGGGGATGTCAGTGTTAAAGAAAGCAAGGCAAGTGACATTAGCTCTGAGAATCAGAAGCAACCGTTTGTGCCTTTCAGTTCTTTTGATGAAGCAGTAAGGTTGGGCATTATGAACGAATATGGAGAACTTCTCGGTGAATACAGTAAGTATGATGAACCGCTGTGGCTAAGCAACGATGATGAAGATGGGGACGCCACATACTACTTTTGAGGACCAACAGTTGCATGCTGCACCATTGAACTGTTGTATTTTAATTTCGAGAATAAGTTCTGGAGCCCCCATTAGGGAAAAGAATGCTTGGTGAATTCCTTGCAGGTTCAGATGATACAGTTGTTTCCGTTGGAGAGAGATGTCGGTTTTGGTACTTGGTACCTTCGCCTTGTTGTAAATATTTAGGAGTTTAGGAGTCTTATGGCAAATCTGCAATGCTTGTTCTCTCTTCAACTGTGTGTACTTTTGGTGATTGAATTGACATTGTTAGGATTGTGTTAATGTAAACCAGTTTTTTCGGTTTCGTTGATGCCAATATGCTTAATTAATCAATAGGATTGATGTTATCTAAAGAGTGTTCTAACAGACTTGAGCAGATCCAACCGATCAACGACGTTCCATCATAATTTAAGACAGGATTCATATATATTGGGAAAGATAATCTTCTTGTTTATGATTGCTCTCATCAATATAGAATGCACTGTATTATTGTTTAAATTATGTGCCTGTGAGTCACATTACCTCACAACTTTAATTTGTGTCATTTCACTACCACTTACCAAACGTGCCGTACACTTCTTATTCATTGTTTATTTTTGAGGTAGTTTGGGCACATTGTATGGGCCTTTAGCATGCAGTAACTTGACATCTAGAAGGCTCACGTCTGATCCAAATTGGGATCTTGCTTTGCTCTCCTATTATTTTTGCATTTTAACTTTTTCACTAAATTGGACAATTTGTTTTGCAATTATATATTGTGGATAGATCTCAACGTATTTCCGAAAATTTAATTGATAGATACTCCGTAGTAGTTACATTGGTTAACCAGCGTAACCATGAAGTCCATAGATTGCAGTAACAACTTTGATTCTCATCTTACGAACAGTCATCCTCATTTTCAAAAGCTCAAGCATTAAGATTAAAATGCACCACTACACAACACTTTTTTTATTTTTATTCTTTGAATTTTCTGTGATTGTATGAAAAATTACATCTACTAACCAAGAATTAATTGATTAGCAAATTAACACCACGGTAAAAATAGCACCTCATAGCCATATAAAGTTATTGACCACAAAAGAACAGAGGTTCATTCATCTTTTTTGACTTAATACTACTCAAACTTTGCATTAGTACATAATTTGTTGTCGTGCTGCTCTTTCTTCTAATGCTTTTACAATTTGTCGCTGCACATTAAGAACAAGGAAAGGATATAATCAATATGCAATAACAGCGTGTATTAATATACTTCTAGCGTCACATAATAATTCATCAATGTATATTTTCAACATATAAACTTAATTTAATGGTCTAATGCATAGTTTTAAGTTCATGAAAATAAATGCATACAATAATATTGCATGAAAAGAGTATGATCTAATATCGATACTTTTATAATGTTTCCCCATTTGTTAAGGTTTGAAAAAACGGTGTCAATTTTACCTCCATCTTGAAGGGGGCTGTCGTTAAACCACGTCGATAAATAACTTGTCCATCCACATCGATAAGGAATTTTGTGAAGTTCCATTTGACACGATTAGCCCATTTAGTCTCTCCATTGATTTTACTTGCTTTGAGGAATTTGTAAAGAGGTGGTGTTTTCGGACCATTTACGCATACCTGGTAGAAGATATCTTAGTAACTTGACACATTTTATTTCTTGCAATTGTACTATTGCAGAACAATTGATATTGTATCACATAATTCAAATTACCTTACGAAAAACGGGGTACTCAGCCTTGAATCTGTCACAAGCAACCTTTCTTGTTTTTTCACTACTTCCTGGAGATTGCTTAAGAAATTGGTTGCAAGGAAATGCCAATACTTCGAAACCTGGAACAATCAGCTAGTTGTTACCTTCAATTTTAATAGTTGAAACTTGAAAGTACAATCGATGACATATGATAACATTAGGGTTGTTTACAACATTGACACCAACTTGTAGAAAAGGACAATTTTGTTGGATACAATGTGCTATTTCTGTTGTATTGTCAAGTTCATGTCAATGATAATAAACAACCCAAAGTTCATGCTCGTGAATGTTATATTCACAACAAAAAACACACCTTGATCTTTATACTTCCGGTAAAGTTCTGTTAATTGGGGTAATTGTATGTTGGTGAACCCACTGTTTATAACAAATGCAAAACAGAAACAAAGATTATTATCTATATAATATATAATTCATGATAACAAGTAAATTACAAATGTATATATGTGCAAATGTTAATACATGTTTAAATCGAGGCAAAGATCATATACAAAATACAATAGCAGCGATTTTATAAACACAATAAATTTGACAAAGATCACCAAATTACAAATGATAAATTACCATTTTGTTGCAACATTAACAATGAGTAGAACCTTTCCTTTATAGATACTCAAATCAACATCTTTTCCCCTATAATCCTGTTCATTCAAAACATATCATTTCATATTCAACACGTTACACATAAAAGTTTATTCTCGACATTATTTTAAGAGACAAAACATTTAAAAATTTTAATCATAAAGAGATTCAATTCAAAGTACCTTAACTATAAATTCGTGTACAGATTTTTCAGGTACGGATTCAACAACACCCATTTAGTTTGAGATAAGAGAAAACAAAAAAAACTTATCCTTTGTTTTCCCTTATCTTAATTGGCTTATAGGTGAAGTATGATGAAATAGGAAGATGATGACTTTATTAGATAAATTGTGGCGTGAAAGGAGGTAATAAGAACTAAGGATCAATATATATTATGCCTTGCATTTAAATTGGATAAGGCTAATTAATTACAATGGTTGAAATGTGTTGTTCACAAAAAACGTCGGGGTGCAAAAGGTTGGCTTTACTATATATGTCTCTTTGATTGTTTTTGCTATTAATTTTGTGTTGTGTGGTAGTGTTCATTTCATCAAAATTTGAGCATTTTTGTTCTAAAAAAAAAAAAAAAAAAGTGTCTATGTATAATTGTCTATTTTCATTATATTGCCTCCGCCTATAAAGTTTTTTTCTAATTTGAACAGTGAGGGTTCATAAAAGTCAAAACAGGAGGATTTTTTTAGAGACGGGGAATAGGTTTTAGAAATGACTTTTCTCTTCAATGGAAAACACTCCTTACAGTTTACAAATAATGTCTTCCTAAGTTTGGGCATGCATATATTAAGAGTAAATAATATGGTAAAATAGTTTTTTGATAGATAGTGCATGTGTGAAAAAATTTGTTTTCGGATAAATGTGTTAGTGAAAAACCCTACATCCCATAGATAAGATGAGTTTTCCATTTAAGGTGACTGAATAATTAATTGAGGACAATACAAGACAATTATTATTATTTAATAAAAAGTTGTTAATTTATTTACAAAAATGTCATAAGATAAACGATTTTTGTTTATCATGAAGATAAACTTGTATTAATGAATAAATAAAATCAAGTCGTGCACAAACAGAAATAATCTGCAGTCTGCACATGCTTTATGCGTCGATTATTTTCCTAATTGTAAAGAAAATTTTATAAATGTACGTAAAATAATGTTACAAGTATATGTGAAAATAAATCCCACAATTCACAAAAAATAATAATAATTGTCTTGTTTCTTTCAAAAAAAAAATAAAAAAAAATAGTAATAATTGTCTTGTATTGACAACACAAGACAATAATAAGTATAACTATTATAAGCTCACTACTATATATATAATGTGAATTCTACAGTAATGGATAAAAGATACTAACCGTTGATTAGATCAAGTACATATTTGAGCGAGCTCGTTACATACGGAGCAAGCAAGGGACCAATTACAAAGGATGGAGGTACAACCACAAGATCAAGATTTTTTTCCTCTGCTACTTTCCATGCCGTCTTCTCTCCTAATGTCTTAGCATAGGCATACCACATCTGCTCATAAATACGTACGCAACGTAATTCAATCCCTTGATTAAAATCACTGTATGTTTGTTGTATTCTAAAACAAATTTATACTTAGGGTATTCTAACTTAGAAAGTACAATATCTATCATATTCATGTAAACAACTTCTCCAATAATCCATGTTTACAGAGCAATACAGTATAGTAAAGACAATAGTGCTTGAGAGAAGTGTTTGCTTACATTATTCCGTTTGCAGTACTCCAAATCACTCCAATGTGATTCATTAAAAGATGGAATTTGCTCAATGTCTTCCCGTTGTTTTATGGCCATCCGGGTGGAGGTTAACACAATTATCTTCACTGTTTTAGCCTTCGAGCAGGAGTTCAGTACGTTTATGATACCGTTAATGCAAGGATCAATCAACAAACTCTACAAAATACGACATTAACTTGTTAGATACACTACTGATATTACAGAATATTAGGTCAAATAAGGTCATATAAGCTACTAGTATGCTAGTAATAATAATAGACATCAATTACGGTATTGTAACTCAGATCTTTTACCAGATAGGTTAACTGCACAATTCATGTCACACAACTTACAACTTACGCTATAGGACTCATCATCAAATATGAAATCAACCAAATTGAACCATAAAAATACATATGTAATATGTATTAAATGAAAGAATTATAATTAAGCTAAAGTAAGGGATAAAAAGAGTAGATTTACTTGAACATCTTCACCATCACGTAACGATCCTGCTGGAGAAGCAACATGAAAAACCCCATCAACTCCTTGAATCGCCTCATCAAAGCTTCCGTCAACCAGAAGGTCAGCTTTAAATAATTTGAGTCTCTCTTTAGCCCCATTCAACTCCCATAGAAAGCCAACCTTTTCCACATTATCTGGTGACATTTAATGGGATAACATCAAAATATAGACATACATCTTACACTTAAGTCCTTGTTTGGTTGAAGCTTATTTTCCTAAGAAATACAAATTCCTAGGAAATATGCATATGGGGTTGTGTTTGGTTGGAGGAAAATGAGAAAAACATAGGAATTAGAAATTTCAAGGGAAATACAAATTCCCACAAGACATGGAAAATTTCTCACCAAGCCCCCCTTGTGATTGGAATTTCCTAGAAATTGTAATTTCCTATAGAGCATAGTGCCAACCAAACAAATTAGCTTAATTCCTAGGAAATTGATAAGGGAAAAAATTTCCCATGAATATGAATTCCCATGAAAAGTCACTTCCCACGTGAACCAAACGATACCTTGAAATGAATTTATGCACTCTATAGTTACTTCTTTATAAATAATGGAACTTCCTTGCCAAAACTGCAAGTTCACAATTCATGTCTCACACAACATACATATTGTTTCCTTAAATTAAAACTAATTTGTTGTTAGGGATGCAATTTTGTTTGTTTGTTTGTATATACATGCATAATATCTAAAATTAAACATAGTGGGTGTTTGGTTAGGAGCTTTGGTGCAAAAGAGTTGTTTAACCATTTTAAAAAGCTCTTTGGGATGTTTAGTTAAGAGCTATTTGAAAATACATACTTTTTGGGTCCTAAAAGCTCTTTTTCAAAAGGCTCATATGAGGAGTTTTTTGAAAGAGCTTTTAGCTTTTTTGTTGTTTCATCCAAATTGCACTGTGAACAGTCATAATTTTCTGTCCTTCAGCAATCTTTCAGAAGTTTGACTTATTTAGGCTTAATTCATTAGGTAGAAATTCATTTTGATTCTACTCAAGGATACTATTATATTCTCTTTATTTGCTTAGACTCTACTGTTTTTTCTCTTCCTCTAGAAACTCGTTGTTTATATACTCATAGATACCCATTATCTGTCCTTATATAAAAAACGTTGAGGCTTCAACTTAAGTATGTTAAACAGAAAAAACCTTCAGAATGTTGTTCTGAAGCTAAGTCTGTTATTTAACCTTTATTTCAAAAAAAAAAAAAAAAAAAAAAAAAACAACTTCATTATTTTAATAATCATGTTTTAAAAAACCTAAAGATCGATTTGTCTTTTTTGTTTTTCCTTAATTGTTCAGAAAATACGTAATCGTCTAAAACAGTTTTTAACCAAAAAGATTGAAAAGTTCATTGTCAATGCTGCTAAATGAAAAGTAATGTATTTTCCTCATTAGATGGCAAAAAATTAAATTCATGAATAAAGAGTTACATAATTGAAAATTTGCTACAAATGGAAGAAAACAAGGATGATTCTATGGTAGTCATCCTTAAAATGACTACCATTATACTAAGTTTTTATTGGCTGATTTTTTTTTTATTTTTTTTTATTTTTTTTATTTTTTAATGTCAAAATTAATTATAAAACATTTATCTAATTTTTAAAATTTATTTATTAATTTTGAAATAATTTTTGATTTTTTTTTAAAAATTTTTCTAATTAAGTTTCAAAAATTCTTTTTTTTTTTTGGGAAATTCAAAATTCACTATCTATTATTACTGAAATTAAAAAAAAAACCATAAATTAATTATACAAATATAAAAAATTATAAAATAAATTTTAAAAATACGAAAAAATATTTATAATTAATTTTTGTCTATAAATTTGATTGAAACAAACAAAACATAAATGCAAAAAATGCTAAACGTAAAGTAGAAAAAGAAAATGAGGTGTAGAAATTAAAATTAATGGTATGATAAATAATAATACCAGGATCTCGTACAGTAGCTCGTACGGAGCAGCCATTTTGCAGCAGTGCCTTAATAAGGTGCGACGCCACAAATCCAGTCGCCCCTGTCACGCAGTATTCTTTCATTTTTGTGTATCTCTTGCGCAACGACAACAACTTAAAGGAGCAAATACGGAATTGTAGAAGGGTCAAACTTGGAGTTGTTATAGACTTAGTGCATGATTAGTCCTGTTATGTTACCATTATTTTACTAATTACAAATGGAGTGGTTTAAGGGAATAATAAACCTGCAACAAATTGTTTGTCGGTGTTTCATTCAGAGAGGGTTGGGGAAAAAAGAGATGTATTGATTAAAATAAGACTATAAGTGCAGGAGTTGATGACAATTTGTTAGAGATATGCTATGTAATATACTAATCATCAATATTGGAAAATATATTTGTGTCCAATATTTTTAATATTGATATTTGAAAAAAAAAAAAAACCTTTAGGAATTGAGTTTATGTTTTAACGAATGGACGTGTTTATGTTTTACGTGGTTATTGGGATTGATTGGAATGTTGTTTGACTTAACATAATGAGTCTTTAACACCTTCAACAATTTTATTAACATAAAATCTTTTGTGAAGTGAGACAGTATTTGTTGAGGAAATGAGTAAGTATATGTTTTCAAAACAACCTAAACAAAATTACACAACATATACCATCTCATTTCCTACTACAGAGTATCTCACTTCACAAAGCATTGAATGTCTATAAAATTCGGGTTTTCAATTGAATCAAACAACAAGATTAAGAGCAAAAAAGAAAAATCTTTAGAAAATAAGTACATGCAACAATTAGGGCTTTCAGAAGAAGAAAAAAAAAAAAAAAGCCAAATCACATTCAAATTTATACCTCTTGGATAACAATTTTTGGTCAAACTTTGACATATTTCGTATACTAATTCGTAAAATAAAAAAATTATAGTCATTAAATTTATAATAATATGCACTCTTTTTTTTTTTTTTTTAAATTTATTATTTTTTATTTTGACGGGATAATAATATGCACTCTATAAATATAAAATTTAACGGTAAATAAACGCAAAATAAAAATATATATAAAAAAAATGATCCGGCCGATTAGTTTTATCTTTTTGAAATAAGCAAATATTAACTTTTTTTTTTTTAACAAACTAGAACCATCAATTAATCAAGGGACAAAGCGTCCATAAGTACATACGGAGAAACACCTTGGGGATAATGATTTTCCCAAGTTTGTTCATAGCCAAAAGGAACTAGTTTTGCTAGATTGTGAGCAACGGTATAACCATCACACCTCACATGAGACCAACCAACAAACATAAAATCCGAACAAAGGGCAAGAATATCACCAAGCACCGCATCGATCTCCGATCCACTGACAACGAGTTCTTTGAAAGCTTCTCAATAACTAATTTGGACTCCGACTCCAACATTACATCAGAATAGCCATACCTCCTTCCAATTCTCAGCGCAAAGAGCAAGGCCTTTGCTTCGGCAACCTCAGGGTCCAGAATGCTCGACATCTTCTCGTGGCAGCTACTAGAACTTGTCCCTCATGGTTTCTAGCAACTACTCCAAGACCAATCCAACCTTCATCAGCGAGGCAAGCATTAGCATTGATTTTTATAATGTTGGCGGGGGGTGCACTCCATTTATTTGGACTGGGCCAGCAGCCCCGTAGATTCGAGTTGCATATTTCCCTTGCTCCTCAACATAACTACCAACACGTTCAATAATCACAGTGTTCAGTGTTGCTTTGTTTTGGAACACTTTATAATTTATGTCACCCCAAATACACCAAGCTAAAAACATACCTCGTTGGACAATCTTTGGGTCTAGATTTTTCCAGCTTGTCACAAGATCACACGTAGAGTTAGAGTTAAACTCTCCCCAATTCGCCATATCTGAGCATAAGCAGTCCTCCCAAAGGCCTTGTACACAACGACACTCCACAAAAGTGTAGTTCACAGTTTCAGCCTCAAAATTACACCAGGGGCAACAAGCGTCAGAGGT
The DNA here is from genome assembly GCA_034703905.1 of Chenopodium berlandieri. NCBI lineage: Eukaryota > Viridiplantae > Streptophyta > Magnoliopsida > Caryophyllales > Amaranthaceae > Chenopodium > Chenopodium berlandieri. The sequence continues at coordinate 17,300,372 of CM068287.1, forward strand.
AAGATGGCGGTGGTACAGTAGGCTCTTCACAGGGATAGTGTTTGAGCAGAGTCTCCAGAAAAAGTGCCGTACTTTTGGGGTAACATTTTGCCTTCCAAATCTCGATCCAAGCCTGGTGGAAAAGATCCAACTCGCACCCTTTTCCAAGCAAGTACGCAGACTTAACCGAATACTCTTAGAGAAAGCCCAAGTGAGCTCGTCATCTTGAGCTCTTTCACTAAGGGGAATCGCCAATATGCACTTCTTATCTCTGTCATTAAAGTGCTCATCAAGAATATCGTACCTCCATTCCTTATTGTCATGATCAATTATATCACAGACTTAGATGGTCGTGATTCCTCACTTAAAATAAAGCGCCCTTCCGCATCAGCTACCCAAGGATCAGTCCACACGTTGATGCTATGGCCATTCCCAACCTTCCACAAAACACCCTCCTTGATGATTGCTTTTGAAGCCCAAATATTACGCCAAGAGTAGCTCCCTGTAAGCCCGAGATAGGACTCAAGAAAATCGGAGTGAGGGTAATATTTTGCTTTGAAAACGCGCCCTAGGATTGAAGAAGGAGCCTTCACAAGTCTCCAAGATTGCCTTCCCAAAAGAGCATCGTTGAAAACGCCCAAATCACGAAACCCCATCCCCCCTAGACATTTTAGAGTGCACATAGATGTTAGGTTTTACATTAATTCAACAAAGAAGAACTACTTAAGAATGTAGGAACAAAACCTAGAAATGAAGTATAATTTCAACTTAATTATACAACAACCAATACTAATGAAAGTATTACAACTAAAGCACCAAAAGATCAATGTATTACAGAAATTACAAAGAAAAACATTAATGTGAAAGATACTAAACTTGCCTCAACTCCAAGCCTTTAAAGATGAACATGGACATGAGAATACCGATGACCACTTAAGTCTCAAACCTTGATACTCTGTCTTAGGCGTGTAAACACTTTCCTAAAGAGGTTAATTTCCCCCACAACGGTGCTTGGGTTCAATCCGGAAATCCTCTTTGAGATACAAAAGACAACACTTCATTCTTAGCACAAAGAATCGAAATATAGATGATAAATTCACAAATTTGGCTAAATTTCAAGAATTTTCCTCACAAAAGTTTGCAAGAAATTTGAGAGAAAATATGGAGAATAATGTTTGGAAGAATTCTATAAAAAATGAAAAACTCTATATCCTTTCTTTAAAACGAAAGATATTAAAAGCCGAGAAAATAACCGCAAAAAACCGCAGACAAAGGAAGCAGCACGGGCGCGACTCAAAGAGGCGTGGGCGCGCCTACCCAAATCTGCCAAAATTTTGCATCTTTCCAGAGAGTTGGCGCGATTTTGACGCGCTTTTATCGCGGGCCGCGCCAACCTTGCGCGGGCGCGCTGAACAATGGCGCGGGCGCTCCTCTCTGACACTCTAAATCATCCGAAATAAATCAAATGATCACAATTCTCTCATACACTCTAAATCATCTAACAATAGAGTCCCTATTTTTCTAGTGAATCTTCCTCCTTCCATCCCTAGAGCCCCACCAAAAACGAGCCATAGCCGAATGGGTCCGTTGAATAATCATACTAGGGAACTTATACACACCCATCAAATAAGTCGGAATGGCTTGGATGACGGATTTCAAAAGAATTTCCTTTCCCGCCCTCGAAAGAAGCTTTTCCTTCCACCCTTCCACTTTCTTCCAAATCCTGTCCAAAACTGCCTTAAAAATAGCTTTCTTTGAACGACCAACAATAGTCGGGATGCCAAGATATTTTTCATGTTTGTCAACCTGTCGCATGTGTAAGATCTTCATCAAACCTTCTCTCCGCTCAATAGGAACCCCTTTACTGAAAGAAACCTCCGACTTCTCATAATTAATTTTATGTCCAGATGCTTTTTCATATTGGTTTAGTAAATCAACTACAATATTGCATTCCTATCGGTTAGCTCTAGCAAAGAGTATACTATCATCAGCAAATAAAAGGTGAGAGATTTCCGGTCCATTACGACTAGCTTTAGCCCCATGAAGGCTTCCATCACGAACTTTATTCTGTAACATATTAGAAAACACATCAGTCACCAGAATAAATAAATAAGGGGAAAAAGGATCCCCTTGTCGAAGACCCCCAGTAGGGGAAATCGACCCACACACTCCTCCATTAATTACGAAGGAGTAAGACACCGAAGTCACACAATCCTCACCAAATTGACCCATCTACAATCAAATCCCATAGTCGGAAGAAGCTTTTCCAGAAAACCCCATTCCACCCTATCATATTCCTTGTGTCCAGTTATGGCTATCGTTCCTTTCTTACTTTTACTCCTATTCTTCATAGTATGAAAAATTTCCAGCGCAATAAGAGCATTATCAGTAATAATTCGGTCCGGAACAAAAGCACTCTGATTTTCAGAAATAATGTCAGGGAGAATATTTTTGAGCTTCATCACAATAGACTTAGACACCAATTTATAAAGCACATTACATAGAGCAATAGGGCAATACTCACCAGTAATAGTAGGGGACTCGACTTTTGGGATAAGAACAATATTAGTATTATTCACAGATTTCGGAGAGGAAAAGCCATGTAAAATACTACTAACAAAAGAGGTCACCTCATTACCAATAATATGCCAGAAACATTGATAGAACACAACATGCATTCCATCGGGACCAGGAGCTTTACACGGGCTCATTTGCTTTAAAGCTGCTAGAATCTCCTCCTTTGTGAATGGTCTAGTGAGGTTCGAATTAATAGCTGGGGTGATGCAAGGCCTAATATCATCAAGAGCATCATGGATGTCAATTTCGGAAGGAGAAGATGAAGAGAATAAACCCTCAAAGTGCTTGGAGATAATTCCTTCAATTTTGTCCTCATCCGAGGACCAAACTCCCTGATCATCTAAAATACCTGTAATAAAATTCTTTTTTTTTCGTTTGAGAAGCTTTGTGGTGAAAGTATTTGGTATTTTTGTTTCCATTCCTAACTTCCGAGACTCTGCTACGAATATACCAATAGGCCTCTAATTTCTCATTCAACTCATCCAACTTCTCACATTCACGGATGCTCTCAACTGATGGCCTTTGAAGTTGCGCCGTACTCAATGCCCTTTCAACATCATCAATTTGTTTGTCAAGTTTGTGAAACTTAACATCACTCCAAGTGGTAAGGCCCTAAGCTACTACTGCAATTCGCTCAATGGTTGCAAACCCTTCCGAATTTTCCCATGCTTCCCTCACTGCACTCTCGCATGTTTCATCCAACAGCCGCCACCCCGTTTCAAACTTGAAAGTCTTTGTTTTTTTCTTTTTATTTTTTCTCACCTCCTCCTGCCTAAGCAACAAAGCCGTGTGGTCTAACTTATAGCGGACAAGATGCCCCACCACAGCTTTTGGGAACCAATTCAACCAAGATCAAGTCGCCAAAAAACGATCTAGTCGTTCCTTCATACGAGTTGCCATAGTATTGCCTCTTTCCCAGGTATACCAACTCCCAATGTAGCCCAAATCCCGGAGCTCACAATCATCAACCATGTCACGAAATTTTTCTACCTCCCTCCTATTTCTGTCCACCCCACCTTCAATATCTCCATAAGAAAGAATTTCATTAAAGTCACCACCAAAAAAATAGGGTGTGGTCACTCGGCATATAAATACCGAATTAAGCTCCATGTTCTATGCTTATCTTCCTCCTTTGGCCACCCATAAACACCAACAAATCTCCCCGTCCCCCCGAGTCCGTAACATCCCCACATATGTGATTTTGAGAGAAAGAAACCAACACAAAGTTTACCTCCTTTCTCCAATATAAGCAAATTCCAATCGCCTTCCCTCTACTGGCCACACCAAAAGCATGTTCAAAACCCAAGCGTTCCTTAAGCTTCTCTTCTTCAATCTTATTAATCATAGACTCCGATCCGACACAAAAATCATGGCAGGGGTAAATCTATTGCTCCATCTACGGAGCTGTCGAACTGACCGGGAGTTACTCAATCCTCGGCAGTTCCAACAGAGTACATTCATTGGGGGAGGCGGGGTTGGTCCGAGCCAACCTCCGCCGCTAAATCAGTCTCCATATTAGTACTCTCCTCCATCACCTCACATGCCTCCTGCCTGCTCCGTTTACCCACCCCTTAAGAAGTCCCTCTTAACAGGTCATCCTTTGCAAGAGGGCATTTGTGGGATGTTTGAGAGTTCGAACTCGGCAGTGGGGATGCGACCCTTTTTCCACCCTCCACGACCCTCCTCACTTGTTGTACAACCAATGGAAAAAGGTTTTACAGGGGATATATGTTCATGAACAGGTATTCCAACATTCAGCACCACTAAGGATACTTGTTCACTATCAACATTCTTCAAAGACTCGACATTTAGGTCTGCAATAGTGGTAGAGACAAGAGTAGTAGTAACATTATCCAAAATCACAGGCGAGTTAGTTTGGGGATGCACCATCAGGCAGTCGACTCTTTACTCGCCTGGTTCTCTCGGACGACATCTTCGGGTTGCTTAGTTACAAAAACTAAACGTTTAGCAGAAAGCAAAGAACCAATTTCCTCCTTCTCTTTTGCAATACCCTTTCTAGGGGTTGCTTTCAAGTTCGTACTCCATCCCAGTTTCTCTTGTTTATCCTCCTCGGAAACAACAAGGAAGTCAATTTCAGAGTGACCCATGATACCACATGCGAAGCAAAAGAATGGTAAACGTTCATATGCAAAGTCAACTCGAAGATCGTTGCCCCTTCGATCTTTTATTTTCTGGAAACGCCTCAAAGGTCGAGTTATGTCTAGCATGATTTTAACTATTCGAAAACGTCCAACCCCTAATATATCTTCCTCCAATTCCAGAATTTCACCTATACCCTCCACCAGTTTCCTAACATGTGCATCGGTCCTACAATTGAATGAGAGATTTTTTTTTCGAACCCAAAAGGGGGATTGATTGAGAATTACCTCGTCTGGCTGCTCATTCCCATCAATTTCTTTCAGCACTACAAGCATGTTAATTATCGAAGCACCACAGCCTTCTTTTCAAGACCTTCTCCATACCCTTCCAATGGAAAAATTGGAAAGCATATAAATTAGGGCCAAGAACCCTAATCGCAACACCATTGGCAGGAGCCCAGACATTTGTTATAGTTTTCTTGAAAGCATCAACGTTATAAGTTCGTCGCGTAAGGAGTTTGCCGATTAGCATAAGCGACGGATTTTTCTCCTCATCACTAGGGTTTATTTCTCCAAAATTGATTGCTGTATTTTCCTCCTCATAAATACGGAGATTAGAACACATAGTTGCAATTTCATCCACCATTGCACAAGAAATCAAGAAATCAAGAAAGCAAACAAAGAAATTGAGAATCACCGGAGACCGGTAGAGCTCTATCCACGGATAGAGAGAGCACTATTTTCGAGGGAACCCTTTCTTTCAAGGGAGAATTAATATTAACTTAAATTACTCGAGCTGAACATTGAAATTTTTTTGTTTAGAAAGGAATCCATTTTAACATAGCCTAAAATAAAGTATCATGAGTTTGTTTAATTTGGTGTGGTTTACCGAACTTCCAAACAATAATTTTTTTTATACTTTTTGAACATCCAATGCAAGCAAGTGGAAGTGAAACACATAAACAAAAACACCAATGACAGGATCCAAAAGAGTGATCACGCAAACCATCAAATGGTTTTGTAGGCATATGCCAGCAGAAAATAAGGCAAGCTTCATGCCGATGTTTAATATAAATTCTTGTTTTTACATTTCGATGATGACCCATGTGTAACTATGCAAAATATTCGCAAATACACCGCAAATAAAAAGAGGAGTTATCAGCCTCTAAATTTGAGTTATAAGTAACTCTAATAATACACGTTGATATAAAATTATATTTTAGATGATGTTATCATGATAGCAAAATACTTATTCATGGTATCAACGAATACAAAAATGTTTTTTTAGTATCGATATAATTCCTTGTTGTTATTTAGATTATACTATTTAAACACAATGTAATACCAACGTCGTATTATTAGAGTCATTAAAAACTATACTTCGCACAAAATCACTAAAGGAGAGAGATTGAGAATAAATTATTGTAATTAAAATATATTACCGGTTTAATGGGTAACAAGTTGTAATGGATTGTTTTGAGAAGAAATTGTTATAGTTGAGAATGCCCTTGGTTATTTGAAAGGTGAGATCTAAAGAAGACCGGATATAGCTGTGACCTTTGTTGTTAATTTTTCCTATGCAATAGCACTCTTATAGTCTTATGCTACTTTTTGTTTTTTAGCACCATAAATTTTTTGATAGCATTAGTTGTTACTTAGTACTAATTGATAGCTTAAAATACATAAGGTGCTTGCCATTAATAATTGATACTCGTATCCGAGTACCATCTCAATTTAAGTCCATTTTAGTACCTTAAATTACCCAAGGTGCTTATTGCCAAACACTAATAATTATTTAACGTGCCTTAAAATTTCAGCACCTTATCATTTAGGATCAGATTACTAAAATGAGGTTTAAAAAAAAATAAAAAAATAAAAATAAAAGATGACTAAAATGAGTTGTCAAATAGAGGCATTATGTACAATCCTTAAGATCAATAGAACTGCATTTCTCACCTATTTGTGGACGTAATTAACACATCATTAGTGAACCATGTAAAATCTATGTTCTTGTTTGTTGATTTTTGATAATCTTTCTTGCATTTTTTATAACACGTGAATTATGCCACGCTCAGAAATATAGAAGTCCTATGCATGGAATAGACAATGAGCTGTTGGCGTTGGCAATGTATCACAACACAACTTGTAAGAAGGGAGTATATTCTTTTGCTCCTTTTACCTTTCTGTTTTCTTTGTAAGTCATTAGCAATTCAAGTTTATCGACATCTTGGAAGTTGGAATGAAACATCATCGTCCAAGATACTACCTCAAACTGATTTAAGTCATGTAACTCAATGATAGATTGTCGCCTTCTCTTGCAACTCAATGATCTTATTATCAAGAATTTAATCCTTCTACTAAGAAAAATAAGCAAACTAAATCTGAATTGGGGAACCAATTTGTTGACATCATGACATTATTAAAATTGACTGGAAGAGAACAAAGAATAACACACCTTACAAAAATCCTTTGTCTTGGAAGCTCTGGATGCAATCGTCGAACATTTGTGGAATACTTTTGAAACCAGGGAATTCTAGCTGCATAATCTTGCTAGTGTCCATGCTATGTGGGAAATCATTTCCTTCAGTACTGCCTTGCCTAAGATACCATTAAAACTATGTTATCATGAAAGATATATATGTAAAATTCTTAGAGTTGCAAATGCCATATATTTTGGGTCCTTTGTGAAAGTCCTTGCAACAATTAAACTTACTTGCTTTCAAATGGATACATTGGATACTTATCCTTGAGCATCTTCATGATATCTGACCAGTGAGCAACTGCGCTCGAGCATATTAACCTTCCTGATGCTTTGGTTTCCTCCATTGCTAATATATGTGCAGCAATTACATCATCTATGTGAACAAATCCTATAACCTGTTTTGGATACTCTCCTAGAGCACCTAGTTCAAATTAAAAAGCCACAACATTTACAGGTCAGGTTGGCTATAAGTTGCATTAATCCAGTGAAATCATCGTATTTGTACAATTTCTAATTGACGATGTGACAAGAAGGTGTTTCTCAAGCAGCACAATCCAGTTTGCAAATTCATTCTGGAGTTTTTCTTTGGTGTTTAGTAAGGTTATCCTCCTAACATCACCATACTGGTCAGTAAAAAGATTAGTATCACAGTCCATATCTAATGTACTAGCTGCTCATAATAATGCATTTCGCTTATTAGTTAACAGTCATGACACAGCTGATATTATAAATAGAACCTAGATACAGAGCAACGGGAAAGTTTCTTTCTTGCAGTATGTAATGGATGAAACCTGTTAAGATCATTCATGAGAATTTCAGTCTATTTTGATAATTCCTCTTTTTCTTTTTTTTTTTTTGGGCACATTACTTCAGTTCAGTAGATATTCATGAGTAGATAATAGCCTAGTATGTCTAAAAAGTATAACTGCATCAGTACATATGGGCTTTTGGTTTTAAAATATGTTCTGGTGAAGAGAGAATTGAAATTTCACCTTTAGTAAGTGACAATATGAGTTCCAGTGTGCTTGTAGGCTGTGAAGTTAGCAATGGACCAACCACGAATGATGGATTCACCGCCACTAGATCAAGACCACTCTCTTTAGCTACTTCCCATGCCGCCTTTTCTCCTAATGTTTTTGCATATGCATACCACAGCTGCATCCAGTAGCAGAAACAGTATACTTTAACTAGATCACTGATTAGCTAGCTAAGTGTAATATTACACAATTCAGTACTTAAAGAACGAGTTACCATACTTTGTATTGCTTGCAGTACTCAGGATCACTCCAATGCGACTCATTTAGGGGAGACACTAGAGATGCATCATCTCGGTATCGTATAGCAGAGCAGGATGATGTGAGCACAACCCTCTTTACAGAAGTTGCCTTCTTGCATGAACTAAGCACATTCAAAGTCCCTTTAATACCTGGATCAATCAACAAAGTCTGTACATTTTTATTAGTTTATATATATATATATATATATATATATATATATATATATTTTTTTTTTTTTAATTTTTTTTCTTTTGAACCGGTCCAATTGATCTCCAACATTTACATGCAAAATAAATCAAGATTATGCAATGGTATAATTAATAACTACGATTAAATATATATCACATAATTGTACTTCATTCGTTTCACTAAAATTGCAACACTTGCGTATTTGAGATGTTTCAAAATAATCGCAACACTTCAAATAAATTTAGTACTTTCTAATAAAAAAGTGACATATTATAACAGATGTATGGTCTATAGCCTACTGCTAGTTCGTCACAGAGTATAATGCTAGATAATGCTAGGAATGTCATAACAGAAGCAACCAAAATTAACTCTCATGAGAAAGTAGTTAGGAATGTTATAACAAATGCAACAAAGATTAACAAAATCAACAAACAAGAATACATATTTTACGTGATTCAATTGAAGGGGGCTACTTGATTCAAGACATGTTCTTACTAGAAATATATAGATTACGTCTCCTAATACATAAAACATCAGACCAAAAATCAATTAAAATGGATAAAATAACGCAACAAATAGGCAAAAAAAACTAATCCAGGTTAATTGATTTAATAACAAACTTAAAATCTTACTTGAACATCATCAGTTTGACTAGGCAGAAAGACAGGGCAAGCAGTGTGAAAAACACCATCAACACCATTAATAGCGTCATCAAAGCTACTATCAACCAATAAATCAGCTTTATATAGTGTTAGCCTTTCTTTGGCTCCTTGTAATTCCCACAAAAATCCCACCTTTTCAACATTATCTGGGTAACAAGATTAATTATTAACATAGCTAGAATTTAATAACTATTTGAAAGACGAGGGACCAAAAAGCTCGTGAGAGTTGAGGTCTGATCGGGGTCCATTTACGAGCGAGAAAAGAGAGAGTAATACCAGGATCCCGGACAGTGGCACGAACAATGTGGCCTTGATGAAGAAGAGATTTGACCAAATAAGAGGCGATGAAGCCGGTAGCCCCCGTCACACAGTACGATGGCATTGTTACTTCTTCAGTTGTCCTAGTTGTGACTTCTGAGTTTGTGTACTTGTCTAAATTTCTTTGGATCTGATGGAATTTTTTTTTTTTTTTTTTTGATAAAGGATCTTATGGAATTTGTTGGCTTTATTCATGATTTTTTTTTTTTTTTTTTTTTACAAGAGAAGTATAAAACGTCTTATCTTATGGGCCGCTTTAGCCATATTTAGAAATGAATTATAAGGCATCTCTATTGGTGAGACTCAATTTTGAGTATTGAAATATAAAATGAGTTGTTTTTTATTTCTAATGATGATACCCAACCCACTTCTCAATTAAACAATGTGAAATCTAATTTTCCAATGGTGAGACTTTCTAAAGTATACTAATTGTAAGTTTTTCAATAAATAAATAAATAAATAAATAAATAACCAAAACTTAAATAAATTACAAAATATATTATAATATTGATAAGGGCCCACACTTTTTGTCAAATAAGACTCAAAGTTGGGTATCTAAACTTAGCAACTTTCTTTTGGAGTTGTTAACTTTAGATACCGACTCATTGGTATACTTTGTAAAAAATACTCTCTCTCTCCTATAAAAACTCTCTCAAGTCTCACCATTGGAGATGGTCCATCTCCCGTCCCATAATGAAGTGTCTATTTCTAATATTTTACAAAAATTATGGAAAGTGAAAAAAGTATAAAATCATGTGCAAGTATATTGAGAATAGTTACAAAGAGTATTAATTTTTTTTTAATGAATCAATAACTATATACTAAAGGCGAAACCAGGAATGACACATATTATTTCCTGGTTATAAATTTTCCCTCCAAATTTATTTTTTATTTTTTTATTTTTTTTTTCCAAAGCTTCTTAGACAAATATTTAATACTTACTGTACAATATTATTTCTCTTCCTATTTGGTACAAATATTCCATTTATACACATTCATCAAAGATATTATTCTTTTATACAATACTATGCAATAATATTTTCCTATCTATAACTTTGTTATGTAATCCATTGTTATTTTTATCATACCGTGCATGTACTTCTCCTCTGTTTTCTTTAGTGTAATATAATTTTTTTTAAATAAATTTTATAATTACAGATTTTTTTATCCTATTTTGCAATTAGATATAAATTTTTATAATTAAATAATAGTGTTTAACTAATGATAAATATTGACAATTATTGTCACTAACTAATTATTTGATATCAATATAATATAAAATGCAAGTTAATTTTTTTTGAAAAGAAAATCAAGTCTTTGTTTCAATTAAAAATATTGATTTTTTTAAAATAATTATTTTTACATTAACACTGTAATTCATAATTAGGTTAAGTAAAAACCGTGCGTTGCCGAGACTTAAACTAGTACAATAATAAATGTACATCTAATTTATTTGTTGGTTTATGCAAGTAGTGCATGTGGACACCAAATTTAAAGGGCATTTAGGGAAGGTTAGTAGATTAAAAGGTATAAAGTGGGGGTATGTAAGTAATTATATATAAACTAAAAATAGAAACATACACTTAATTTTGGGACACCCGATAAGGAATACAGACACTTAATTTTGGACGGAGGGAGTAATAGATTGGCCTCATCATTGTGAATTATAGCTTGGGTGCACCTAGGACCTAGCACCCCGAACTTTGGCTATTAGGTGGCATACCATTAAATAAAATTACTAAAATGTGTTCCTCAAAAGGTTTATGTGCCACGTTATCCTTTATCTAACATTGCAACAATTATTATTCCGTGGTATTATAATAAGAAAATAGCATCCACAAGTTTCGAACACTGAACCTCATGAATATATATAAGATCATATTTCTTACCATCTTAGCCAATACTCCATCCGTTTCGTAATAACCGCAATACTAGGTATTGCACAAAGTTTTAAAAAAATTAAAGGGTGGGAACCAAAAGTATATTTTATAATATATACTTCCTTTATTATTTTAATATTATCGCACCACTTGTTTTTAAAAAGAGTTTAACGAATATTGCACCATTTTCATTTTAGGACAAAAAAATATCTCTATTCACAATGTAAATACTCAAAATACCCTTATTTTTTCACACTTATTCTTTAGTTTATGTTTACATCACATAGGTCTCTATTCCTTTTTCCCACTACCAAAATAATTGTGACCAACATGTATGGTGCAATTATAAAAAAAAGGTAGGAAGTAGTGTAGTTAGTGACTTAGTGGGGATATATTTAATTGTTAGTAGGAAAGAGAAATATAATAAAAAAAAAGTAGTGTAAGTGGGGTTGGTAGGAGAGAGAAATAATAAAATAATAGTAGGTTCTTATCAAATTAAATATGAAGCGTTGCAATTATTATGAAATAGATGTAAAAGGAAAATGTTGTGATTATTACAAAACGGAGGGAGCATTAATTTATGTCCTCTATATACACATAAATAAATATATCTTTAAATAAGCACAAAAAAGGATTAAAAAAAAATATGTAGAAAAATGAATAGAGCGGAATAACCTTAACAATTCTGAGACAATGGAGAATTGTTCTGTTTAAATCCTCTTTTTTTTTTATTAACATTGTATTTTAAAGTAGCAACTCAGTGCAATGCCCTGCCCACACACTATTAATATTATTGTAATTGGGTGTACACAAAAGTTTTTGAACTATATTAATTACCCTTATAAAACTTATCCCATTGTCCATATACATTGAAATCATATCTGATTTATTTAAAGTTACCCCAAATTGACTAAAAGTTACCCTAATAATTCGATGTACAATAATTGTCCTCACACTATTCATAAGTGTTTTTTCATACTTTTTAAAAGAAAATAGAGATTTTTGAATAGATTTACATATGATTTACATATTTATTGTAAACCGGTCTTATTTAAAGTTTGTGATGATGATTTTTTTTTTTTTATCTTAACTTGGACAACTGTATGAAAGTTGTTTCCAAATTCACAAATAGTTAAATCTTATTTTTGGATCTACAACAAGCTAAGTGTATACTTGTTTGTTCATATATATATCGGACATCTTTTGTTGTATCATAATTATCTTATATTAATTCTTTTTTAAGGAATGTGCCTTGAATCATAGCCTTGAGTCGGGAATTAGGAAAGACGTAGAGCAAGACAAGTTCATGCCTCGACGAAGAAGAGTTGAAGATTGGCAAGGCACGTTTGTGCCTCAACGAACTTCAGAGGTACTTGGCTTGGAGAGGCATGTCCGTGCCAGCAGCAGGCACGTCCGTTCGCGGGGAGTTTTTGGGCCGAATTACTCCATTTTGCGCGTGGGACTTTTTTAAGAAATTCCTTTGGTTCTTTCCTAGTCTATTGGTTATAATAAATACCCCCAGGTTATTTTTTAGCGGCAATAGTCATCATTAAGTGTTATATAAGAAATCTGAAAGTGTTTTGTGTATTTCTCATCTGTAAGGTTTGAGAGAGATAACGTTAGAAATCCGAGAGAGAATCATTCTGTTTTTTATGATTGGTCTCAAATATGTTCTTAATTTGTAATTTGTTTTCTAAGACTAATAAAACTATTACTCTCGCCTACCTATGGACGTAGTCAACACGTTGTTGGTGAATAACATAAATCTGTGTGTGTGTGTGTGTGTTTTTTTTTTCTTTTTTTTTGTTAATTTTACATTCAATATTTGTTTTTTATTGCGTCCAACACTTATCATATTAAGGATCCTCATTTTTGTCGAGTAAGTAACAACAAAAAATCTCCACGTTACAACCTTTTAATTTAGTTGACATATTTTCTTTATATATTTACGTTTTTCAATGCATAAAATTCAATTATTAAGTTAATTATATATAGGAAAAAGTAATAAAATTGTTTAGCTATCAAGATCTCACATAATTGTGTTTTTTTAAATTAAGTATAAATTGTGAAAAAAGTCAAGTAATTATGTGGATAGTGTCCAAAGTTAAAATGTGTCATCTAATATAAAATGAAGGAAGTACCATACAAGATTGTAGAAAATTTCCTCTAGCCTATGATTTATAAATAACAGGCTAACTTTATTTTTCTTATATTTGTGTCCTAATTTATCTAGAAAAAGATAATTTTTTTTTTACTATATATCAACAAAAGGGTCGATATATTGATGAGTCAGAGTAGAATAGCTATAAGATACTTCGTACAACATAGTCTGCAACTCTTGTATTTTTTTCATATATTCTTAGTGATATATAGTATCTCCATTAATTTTGTCTTTGAATTCTTTAATTCATTTCAACTACTCACTTTTCCTTTGTACACATGAACAATATAATGCACTATAGAATATTAAAGAAGATTTTCTCTAGTCAATGACTTATAATAGAATAAGCAAAATACAATTAATACATAGTACATAAAAAGATTTTAATTACGAGTACTTAATTAGTATGGTACCCACCTTTAAAAAAAAAATAAAAAAAAAAATTAGTATGGTACCCAACTACCCATGCACAACATTTCACATTCAAAGAAGTCATAGATTAGAGAAAGTCTCCTTCAATCATCAATAGGGATGGCAATGGATCCGTACCCGATCTGGATCCATGGATCCATATCCGAACGGATCCGGATCTTGAGCTATAAAATGGATTTGGATACGGGTCTAACTAAAATACTTGTATCCAATCCGTTTACCCTTTTTTTTTTTTTTTTTTTAATTTTTATTTTAAAACTTAGGCTTTTTCCACAATATGTACATCATTGTTCATACTATGTCCCTTAATGTTCTTTTATCTTACTGACTCACAATTTGCATGATTTGTTTTTGTTTTTGTTTTTGTGTTTGTTTGTTTGTTTTTTTTTTAGCTTGTCATTTTAATATGTAACTTAATAACTTAATCTTAGTATAATTATTTACAATAATTTGCGGTTTGTTGCTATTTAACTTAGTTTGTTGTATTTTTTTTTTAAAAAACACTTACTTTGTTATTTAAAATAGATGAATTGGACAAGATCCGTTTAGGATCCGTTTTGGACCCGGTTCCGTAGGATCCAACGGATATGAATATAGATCTCCCATTTTCATATCCGACGGATTCGGATTGGATCTGAATCCTAGGTACAAAAACGAATCTGGATCTGAATCAAGTCGAATCCGGTCCAGATCCGACCCGTAGCCATCCCTAATCATCAATGTGGTAGAGTGTAGGGTTATCTACTTTATCTTATCAATGAAAGTCGACATCAAGAGAGCTCATCTATAAAAAGGAAACTAAAAATCTATGGTATTAAGTACGAGAGAGAAGAAAGAATATCACGATATATTTTGTTATGATTTTTTTAAAAATATTTTATGGCACGTAATTCAAACTTAATTGTTGCTTGATTGGTTTTAGAATTGTAATAGAGACGGGATTTTGAATCTTCTAACTGAGGAGTTTGATGAGTTGAGTCGCGATTGAGCTTAGGGAGGTTTGTGCTAGGCTTATAATTTGAACAAATATATATCCACATCAATTATTATTACTCCGTAATTCCGTATTAGCTAGGTTGAGTACTTGAGTCTACATACGAGCCCAAGCGCAGCTGCTCATCCTAATCTTGCTGGTGCTGAAGCATAGGAATTCGGGCAGTCGTCTTCAGAATCTTGCGAATCAACTAGTGCTTAACTGTTATGTTTACCGCATCTGTTTTTGCCTTAACCTTTTGCTTCAGCTTGCCTTGATTTGTACAAACTCTAATTTATTTTTTTGCTTTGAGTAGTTGTACTTAGTTCGGCAGCTGTATTTTTCCGCTTGTGGTGGCTGCCGATATAGAATTTCCTTGTATTTGGTTTGAAACTTTCAACTTTAATGTTGCTCAGAGATCCGAGCACATTTGAATTATTAATGCTTTGCTTTGCTTTTCCATTGCCTTGCCTTTTCTACTTAGTCTTCTTACTGTGTTTTTTTTTTTTTTTTTTTTTTTTGCAAATTTTTTTTCGAAGTGTTGAGCTTCGGCCTGGAATTACTAATTAGCTGAGGGCTTCTTGCCCCCCAGAAATCTGAAAATGTAATCTTCAGATTTCTAAAGTCCTTACTTTAACTTTTTCGGTGCGAGTGAAGCTTTGCCTTAGCAAAATTTTGAAGTTTATGCTCTTTTCCTTTCCCTTTTTTTTTTCTTGGGGCAAAGAGGTCGTGGACGAATCTGAAGCATAGCCTAAATATTGGCATCGTGCTTCAGAGGATTTATATCCGAGGCATTGCCAGAATGATGGCCTTGTATTTCGGATAGTCATTCCCTCGGATGAATTTTAAGAATCGAGAGAATATTGCTCTCGGTATCCGTCAGAGTGTGACTGACGAAGTAGATCGGCTGCTAAACTTTTTCCTCTTCTCTCAGCAAAATCGCGCTTATAGTGGCCGGGCTAACTGCCACATATAAGTACAGAGTTTCACCCTTAGCTGGGCGTGCCAACGTTGGGAGTTTAGCCAGATGTTCATGGAGCTGCCTGAAGGCTTTTTTTTGCTCGTCTCCCTAGATGAGCTCCTTGGTTTTTGGGAGTTTTAGCGCTTTGAAGAAGGGTAACCCCTTGTCCGAGGCTCTAGAGATGAACCTGGACAGGGCAGCCATTCTCCCGGTGAGACGCTGAACGTCCCTCTTTGTTCTTGGCTCGAGTAGGTCAAGCGTCGCCTGCACTTTGGCGGGTTGGCATCAATTCCCCTTTTGTTGACCATGAAGCCGAGGAACTTGCCTGACTTCACGCAGAAGACACACTTCGGATTTAGCTTCATTTGATGTTTCCTTAGGGCGGTGAAGGTTTCGGCCAGGTCTACGACATAGTCTTTGTCGTCTTTGCTTTTGACGATTGAATCGTCAACATAGACTTCCATGTTGCGGCCTTTTTGCTCAGCAAAGTCCTGATCAACCAGCCTTTGATATGTTGCCCTTGCATTTTTCAATCCAAAGGGCATCATTTTGTAATTATACACCTCGACGCTTGTAACGAAAGCCGTTTTTGCTCGATCATCAGGCTGCATGAAGATCTGATGATACCCCGAGAATGCGTCCATGAAACTAAGCAGGGCATGCCCACTTGTCGAGTCGACTAGTTGATCGATTCTTGGCAAGGGATAAAAGTCCTTCAGACAGGCCCTGTTTAGGTCCGTGAAGTCAACACACATCCTCCAAGGGCCATTTTCCTTTTGAACCGTCACCACATTGGCCAGCCATTCCGGATACTGATAGGGTTCAATGAAACCTGGATCTAGGAGTTTTTTTTACTTCGGCTGCGATGTCTCGGTCCTTATTTGCGGAGTAATTCTGCTTCGTTTGCTTAACCGGTCGACATATGGGGTCGACATTAAGCTTATGAGAGATGAGGTTTGGGTCAATCTCAGGGATGTCTGCTGCCGAGAAAGCGAACACATCTTTGTTGTCCCGAAGGAGTTGGATAAGCTCAACACGGACGTTTGGATGGAGTCCGAGTCCGATGCTGACACATTTTTCATGGTCTCCCTTGGTTAACTCTATTGACTCAGTTTGCTGATCCAGCTTTATTGCTTTGGCACTGGACTCTTCACAATCTGGCCTGCTGTTAATATCGGCAGGCTTCCCAGACTTCGACTGGTGTTCTGAGTCTTTCGGCTCAGATGAGGAACCCACTTTTTTCTTTCCCCTAAGATCCTTCCCGTGCTGGGGCGCCTTGGGCCGAAGCACTTAAGCCTTTAGGCTTCTTTGTGCATCGGTCTTTTTCTCTTTCTTCTTCCTCATCATCCTTGCCGTCGCGACGACTTTTGGATGGCTTGAGGTAGTTGCATCTTCGGGCCTCCTTTTGGCTGCCTTGAATCCTTTTGGAATGTCTCTCGTCTGAAACATATATCATCATTTGATGGTATGTTGAGACTACTCCTTGGATCTCGTGAATTATGGGTCTTGCCATAATCACGTTGTATACAGACGGAACGTCGACGACCAAAAATTCGGCCATGATATTTCGGGCTGCTTGATCTCTGCCGATGGTGACAAGAAGAGTCATTTTCCCGTTCGGATATGTTGCAGACCTATTGAATCCAGATACCGGGTAGGGTACCGGAGTCAGGTGCTTGGCCTCCAACTTTAGTTGGTCGTAAGCCTCCCGGAAGAAGATATTCTCATCACTTCTGCCGTCGACGAGAGTTCGCTAGACATTGTGGTTTGCGATCCCTATGACGATCACCAGCGGGTCATCATGGGGGTATGCCATCCCCTGGCAGTTTTCGGCTGTGAACGTAAAGTTCGGCACTGGAGACTAGGGTGCTCGGATATCAGCATGGTTCACTTGATGGGTCAAGCCCCTTAAGTGGCGTTTTCGCGATTTCCAAGAGCTTGTTCCTCCGGAAATGACAAGGATGTCGGGATTGTATTTGTCCTGCAGCTTGTCTCTTTTCCGGGGGAATTCCAATTCTTGCCGAGAATCTTTCTCGGCTTATTTCTCTTCGCGGCGAACAGCGAGATATTTTTTCAAGTAACCTTTTCAGACCATATCATCGATCGGATCCCTCAGCTGGATACATTCCTCGGTGTGATGTCTCGGTGATTCATGGAATTCACACCATCGGTCCTTGTTTTTCTGCTGATGCCACAATGGTAGTGGTCTCGGCTTCTTGTACTTCTGCTCGTCCTTCGTTATGCTGTAGATCTTAGCACGTGGAAGGGCGAGAGGAGTGTATGATTCGTATTTCCCCACGAATGGGGTTTTTTCTTTCTTCAGCTCGGGAGCCGAGGATGGTTCTGAGGCTTTCGCCTTCCCTTTCCTCCGGCTCTAGCTCTCGGACTGCTGTCCTTTTGCCTTCCCAACCCCGGATTGAGACTGGGATTTTGTTTTGTTCCAATCGTCGGCTAAGATGTATTTATCTTAGGCATCCAGAGCTTCCTCCAAGGTCTGCGGGGGGTGCATGACCATGAAGTCAAGGAACTTTCTAGCTTGTAGCTCGTTGTGCAGTGCGAAAACGGCTAGCCCTTGGTCCATACTTGTAATTCTGGACGACTCGTTGCTGAAGCGAGTCAGATAGTCTCGGAGGCTCTTGTCCTCCCCTTGCTGCAGACTCATCAATTCTGCAATTGTCTTCTCTCGGCGGTTCGCCGTGGAAAACTTACTCTTGAATTTGTTGAAGAGGTCTTTCCAACCGGTTATCAAGCCTTCCTTTACTCCCTTGGTGATCCACGCTTGTGCAACACCTTTAAGAGTGATCGGGAAATATTTGCACCAGGTCGCCTCGGACTTGGGGTTCAGATACATGTGCCCCTTGTAAGAGGCGATGTGGTCCTTTGGATTCGAAGTACCGTCATAAGTTATGTGTGCCGGGATTTTCACCGTCGGCACATGGTCATCCAAAATCCAGTCTTGGAAGGGTGAGCTGGTAGGGACCATCACGCCCTTTCCCCTATGTCTAGCCGATGGGACCTCGCTCCTCCCTCTCATAGAGGTTGAAGTGGTTTTCGTCTTCAGCTGAGACGACTCGGGACAAGGCTCCGTTCCCTTGAGGTAGGTGAGGTGACTATGCACGCTCGCCTCCCTTGAGCCGAGACGTTCGTGAACGTTCTGACGAGCAGGCTCTTGCCACGTGGAGGTGGTGTTGCTGCTTTTGTAGCTTCGGGAGTTTTGAGTCTCGGAATTTTCAAAGAACTGAGGGTTCTTTTTCCTCTCCCGCTTACTCCTCCAAGTGTCCTCCTCCTATTTATCCCCAAGCTCCTTAAAGGATGGAGCTCGTCCATTTTCCTCTTGGCCGGTCCTCCTTCTCAAGTTTCTCGGCGGAAGAGGTGAGTGGTCACGGGATGGTGGAAAGTTTCCTCCTTGGGCCTTCATGATGTCCATGAAGACCGCGATGGCTCGTGCCATTTCCTCCGTAGAGGGCCCCGTCTGAGGAGTTGTTCTCGGCTGAGACCGAGAATGGAAACTTAGAGGGGGACTCTTAGCATTGAACTGACTCGGCCGATATGAGCTGGTCAACTGGCGAGTATGATGGGATGGTGACCTTTCCGACGCTGCCCTTTCCAGGGAGAGGGAGCTTTAGAAGAAGAAGAAGAAAGTTCCGGTGATGGTAGAGTAGGTGGATTCCTTCTCACCGGAATTGGACCTTTCCTCGAAGAGGAAGGGTAATTCTTCTTAGTACTCTTGGCACTCTTACTACTCTTAGTCATTTTTTTCTAAGGTTGGTTGATTTTTGGCTTACTTTTGAATATCTTCCACATAGACGGCGCCAAATTGTTTCAGGTAAAATAATAGGACCTTCGGCAAGGTCCTTTTCTATGTGCTGAAGATTGATCTCGGTCCAAGTGATGACTAGGCCGAGGGTTTCCTACATAGCAAACATACGTAAACTAGTCTCAGGGGTTGTACCGAGGAAGGCCCCTCCGATGCCGAAGTCAATATAGTGTTTAGAGAGAGAAAGTTCTGCAAGAGTATTAATTGCTTGAGGCTTGAATTGAATGAATGTAGAGAGAAGAGATTGAAGGCTTTTATACCTTTGCTCAATAAATAAATGGACCTTGAATCAAGTGGGCTTGCCACGTGACTGGGCCTTGATTGACTTGGCAATTGTTTGGAGAGTCGAACCTTGCTTTGGGCTTTGCAATTAAATCATTATGGACCGGCCCAATTGGAGTAAATTGGACCCAAACACCTCCGTTTGATATTTTTTGTAACTTTGGGGTATTATTTGTAAGATATAAAATATTCCAAAGTTGCAAAAAATATGAAATGGAGGTAGTATACAAAAATGTAATATTATAATACATATTGAAGGGATCCAACAAAATCTCACATGATAATATTTGTTTTACAAAATTTAATGAGCAAACTTTTCATACTTTGTCCATATGTAGTGTGTAGAAATAAATTCGAGGTAGTAGTTTGTAGTTATGATAAAATATTTCTAGCTTGTAGAGGTATCTTTTATTTATTGGTAGCATACTTGTATTTATAACCAACTAATTAGAAAATTATGCATTCACATTCAATTCACTACATGAAAAACGAAAAAAAAAAAAAAACATTTATCTTTTATGATAAGCAACTTACAAACTTCTGAAATATGTGTGTCTAGCAAATCAACTATTTTGTGATTGCATGTTTGTGAATGCGCGTGTGTATATCAAATCAACAACATATATTGCATTATAAAATCGGAGGTAAGCAGTTGATATTATGAACACTCACAAACCGGCAAAGCAATTGCATTTCTTACATAAAATCAGCAAAATATTGCATTCATAAAATTAAACAAGAATCTACAAAACAGTTGTTCAACTATTGACAACACAATTACATTCTTACTTAGAAATAGACAGATAACCAGGTCTTATATAAAAATCGACAATTAACACTTTCCTTGCACAATTATGGAAAAATATATGCATTCATATCATGACTTACAAATCGATAAAAGCAAATTATTGAAAGTTTGAAACAAAAATATACTATCTCTGTGTTTTTTTAAATGTTATACTTTAATAACCAAATACATAAGCCGAGACACGACTTTGATTATTAATTTATTTAATCATATAATAGTAAAATTATAAGGAAATTGATATTATATTGAAAGTATACATTATGACGAATTCAACGATATATTACACAATAAAATTTGTTTATTATATATATGTAAAATAATCAAGTCAAACCATTATGTGAATAGTGAAAAAAGTCAAGTGTAATACTTAAAAAAACACGGAGGAGATACTCTTATAGTATTATAGTAAAAATGAATGGGTAAATGTTATGTGATTTAGATTCTTTTGGATAAAGATAGCTTTCACATATAAATAATTAAAGTAAAAGCTTAAAAGTTTTTCTTTATTTTTTTTTCTAGTTGTAGTGTGTAGCTCTAAATTCTCAATAATATAGTCACTATTTCAAATAATAATAATAATAATAATAATAATAATAATAATAATAATAAAAACAATAATAAAGTCACTAGTAGTGGTAGTAGTGGTGGTGATAGTAGTAGTAGTGGTGGTGGTAGTAGTAGTAGTGGTAGTGGTAGTGGTAGTAGTAGTAGTAGTAGTAATAATAATAATAATAATAATAATAATAATAATAATAATAATAATAATAATAATAATAATAATAATAATAATAATAATAATAATAATAATAATAATAATAATAATATTTTTTGTGTATCAAGAGTCACAAAACAATAATATCCACTTACACCCTATTTATTTCATCTTATTTAAATAATATTCAGTGAAAATAATTTAAATTCAGTAAAAATAATATTAGTTTAGTAAAAATAAAAGTTAAGTTTAGCAAATTAAAAATAAGTAAAAATAAGTAAAAATAAAAACTTTTAACAAAAATATAATAGAGAATCAATAAAAATAATTTAAGTTTCAAAAACCATAATTTAAGTTCAGCAAAAAAATAATAATAATAAATTAATAAAAATAAAATAAAATTCAATTGAGCAAAAAACAATTTCAATTCAGCCAAATTAGGATGAAAGAAACAGAACTATTACCTGAATAATCATTACCAAAACTATACCAACTAATAAGTTCAACTATCATATAATAATAAATTGAAAATAACAAAATTGTCCCAAGACTTTGCCTACTAATAAACTAGTTACATATGTTACGGAGTAAAATCATTTTGATTAATAGTTATTTTTTGCATATAATTAAAGGGGGTGGGGTGGGGGTGAACGAGGGGTAATTTGTAAATTTATTAATATTTCAATTCGATATAACCAACTTATAAATAAGATAAATCCTTCACGATAGTATCAAACCATAAAAAAATTAGGATCTTATATATGAACCATCTTATTAGTTTGATTTCCCTTTAGTATTTTCAAGTTAGATGTATCAAGCATTACCCAAAAAAAAAAAAAAAAAAAAAAAGATTTCAAGAAAAAAAAAAAGGGTTTTACTCGTATAAATATTAAAATTAAAATTAAGGATTAAAAATATATATGATCAAGCCAAAATTATATGACTTGATGTTTAGACCCAAAAACAATTATAAATATATATTGAAAATGTAATTAATTTTCAAAATTTATTTCATGGAAAACAAATAAATCAAAAGAACAAAATTGTCCATCATAATCAGTCCCTTATCTATTGGAAAAACCTTTCAATTTAGCAAATAAAGTATATCAACCTTAAAATTATAAATACAAAAACTAATATTCAAGAAAAAAAAAAGTCTTGCCTTTTCTTTTCCAAAGCATGGCAAATATAAACATTAAGTTATTAACTAGAGAGTTATATTGTTAATTATTAAAAGTCTAGTACAATGAAGGAATAAATTCAGGTTTCAAATTGGAGATGAACAAAAGCAGTAATTTCTTCTCTTACTCTATTATTACCACCTTATTTATTTTGTACTAAGCATCCCAAGAACAAATTGGATACACTTTATTTTCATCTCTAAAAATGCCTTTTACAAAATTTATTTCAAAGATTAAATAGGTAATACTTAAGTACGAATAAAGGAAAAATAACAAGGAGTGAATAATATATAACTATAAAAATTAAAAGTGGCACGGGGAGCAAAGATAAGCATAAAGTAATTAATAGTTTTCTCTTTCAACGTACCTTTGTATGTTATTTCTTCAAGAATTGATGTTGTGTGCATAAGTGAAGCCATATTTGGACCAACCAATAAGATACGAATTCGCATAGCATAATTAGGGATAGATATTCCATAATCACTATACTCTTGACTCATTAGCCTTTTGTGAAACCACACAAATACAAGAATTTTATGAGGGAAACAAGTTTCAGATCAGTACCCAATGGAGAAGAGTATTTAACTTTTTGAGGGTTTTGTAGAGAGAAATGTGTATTTGATGAGTGACAGGATAAAATTGGAATTTAATACTTTGTGTATGAAAATTAATTATGAAGGTTATATAATTGAAAGGGGTTGAAATTATTCCAATAATTATGTAACACGTGTATGAATCAAAAATATTTTTAAAAAAGGTAATTATGTATCTGATTTTGTTCCAATCTGGTTTTGCCATGATTTGGTTCCAATCTGGTTTTTCCAAACCGCCCATTGTATTACTGTGGTTAATCAGTAGTTTTGTAGTTTTTATTTCATCTTTGTAGGTAGTCCAAACTGATTTGATTTTGACTTTATAACTTTTTTTTCTAGTAAAAACCCACAAATGGCACTGATGTAGACAAATTCTATTTGAGGTAGGTCTTCCATATCATCATCTCGAAAACAAAACATGATGTACGACCTCCACATCATAACTAAGATTATATACATGAATTAAATTTTTTTGAACTCCTAAGAAAATTCAAAATATCTCAACAAAATGTCTTTATGATATCGTTACAAAGTAATATTATTTATTTCCTAATTGTTGTTATTTGTACAATAACTTTGATTACCTATCTTGATAGGATATAAAATTGATTCATTTCCAAATATATATTGTAGACACCTAAAAATGTCTCCCCAAAATCAAACCCGATAACGAACAACCTTTAACCGCCATTATTGGTCGGGTCGAGTATTTAATCTCGAGAATGCTTAAAATCCATATTTAATCCAACACAATCTATAAATCAATCCACAGATCAGTCCAAGTATTTAGTCAAAGCATAGTCCAACTCTCATTTCAGCCCAAATCATTTTTAAACCATTTCATTTATTTATTAATTAAGCCTGATTAATAAATATTAAAACCCTGAACCTAATTAAGCCCGAATAACTGAAACAACGTCTAATTATCCCGTACTTAAGGTAATATAAAAGATAAAAATGAATTTAGACAGAATTCCAGAAACAAAATTGCCGCGCCACGGCAAATTCTGCCGCGTTACGGAAATTTCTGCCGCACCACAGCAATCTCTGTCGTGCCACGACAATTTCTTTGACCCGGTTTTATCTTTTTACGTGGTTTTGACTTTGAAACAGATAGAATTTTGTACCGTGCCACGACAATTTTGCCGTGCCACAACAATTTCTACTGTGCCATAACAATTTTGTCATGACACGACAATTTGTTCTTCTGCGACGCCTTATTTCTAGGGTTCCAGACCTCACCCCTTGCATTTCCTCTATAAATACAAAGTTGATTTCAAAATTTCGGGGCACCAACACACATTCTAATCTCCCCCTCTCATATTCTAAGCCTTAAACCTATTCTCCTAATTACACCATTCTTTCCTTAAGCACTCCCTAGAGTCCATACAACACCTGAAATTCCATACTTAAACAAAGGCGTGGAAAGTAGAACTGATTGAGGGTTTGGACCAAATCAACTCTACTTTTATTTAATTTGATTTCAATTTGATTTATATATTTATTGAAGTCACTTACAATTTATTCATGATGTAGCAATTTAAAGAAGTGTGGAACGTGAGTAATTTATTTACGTAATTACTCTTATTTTTAACTTATTTCTAGTATCATGATTAGGGTTATTATTATGATTTGATTTGACTAACGTTATTATGGCTAAATTGCTTCCAATGTTAATGATGATTTTATTATTGTATTGATCACCATATTGCATGTTTAAGGGAAATATGTAATTGAATGTAACACCTAATAAGATAATTTGGATGACTGGTTTAGGATCCTTTTTAATCTTGTTGATAATTGAAGTGATCACTAATATTTTAGAATTATATGTTGCATTAACATTCAACCAATTTAGCCTAATATTAGTTTGGAGCAAATTGAATCTTTGTTTGTATGCCTTTGAGATCGCAGGAATTACTTTTTACAATAAGAATCGAGTTGAGGCTAATACGGGCGAATGTGACTGCATGACTCACTTCGTACCATCATCCCTAATCCTCCTTTCGTGGTTACAAACCATATAGAGTTAGTAATCTCATGGATTATGAACAGGGTGTAACCTTCACGGGTCAATCGTTGTTGCCTTTCGTTGTCCCTTATTCATGGTTACCTTAAATGATCCGTGAACGGTTTATAAGTTCTTTAAAAACTTGTTGGCAACTCTCTACTTTGCTTTGTCCCTAATCGTGTCCCTAATCGTATGTCAATTCACACTTCCTATGAGTGCCAAGCATATTTACAACATGCTTAAGTAGGCGCGCTTCGAATGACGCCTACATATACATTATCTTATTTTAAAGAAACTCAAAGTAATATTTGTAATAATAACTTTAAAATTGATCTAATTACATAAGGAAAAGATAATTCAATTGGATACAAGATGGTAAAGCCTTGATGATATAATGCACCATAAAAAGTTCAGATAAGTAAACACAAAATAATATAAGTTTAGATAAATTTAGTCAAAATAATATAAGTTTAGACAAAATAATGTAATTAGGGAATATAATTTCAGACAAAATCAAATAAATAAAATAGAGCCTTAATACCCATCATACATAGCTAAATCATACAATTTGAATACAACAACTTTTGTGTGTGGCTGGCCACACCCGTGTAGCGCTAACATACGAGTAACTCCTGACCGACCAAGTAACCCCTGACCGACCGAGTAACCCTAGACTAATTGTAACCCCTGACTGACAAAGTAACCCATTTTCTTCATCTTCTTCTTCTTTTTCAATGGATCTCCTACAAAGCTACTCCAATGGCGCCGAAGAAGATGACGACAATGAACAACCCCAACTCCAACCCTTCAAAGCTACTCCAATAATGGCGCCAAAGAAGACGACGACGATGAACAACCCCAACTCCAACCCCACCAGACCAACCCAAAAACCCAACGAAATGACAAAGAAATGCGACGATTTAATTGGTCTCCAAACTCGAAATTATGGTTAGGGTTTGGAATTAAGGAGGATTTGGAGGAGAGAGAAGGAGTTGCAGAGGAGAAGAAAAAGACAATAAAGAAGAAAGTGAGGAGTGAGAGAATGATGATGATGATTGGGGAAGATGAAGAAGAAGAGTGGAGGCGTTTTCCTGCCATTGTTGGAAGGTAGGAGAGAGAAAAGAAGGAGAAGGGGAATACAGTGAGGAGTGGGAAGTGGGAAAACAAAAAACACAAAAAAAAAAAAAAATATGGTTGGCCACATGGTGTGGCTAGCCACATATGAAAATTTGTCATTCGGATATTATATTGACTAAAGAAATGTTAATGAACCTTCCAAATCGATCCCATTTATTTCAAATCCTTTCTAAGCCTTATAGTCTAGTCGACCTAGTTCTTATTACCTTAGCTCAAAACTGAGCTTACTTGACTTCTAATACTACCAAACTTTCTATGAGAATCATACTAGTTTAGGTCAAGTGCAATTTACGGTGATTACTATGAAATATATATAATTTTTTTAAAAAAAACTTGTTATAATCATGTGCCATAACATTTTACTTAATTTTGTCTATCCATTTTTTGAAGAAAATAAATTAGGTTTACTGATGTGCATTATTGGAGACTAACACTAATGTAAAAATTAAAGCCATTGAAAATCAAGATTTTTGAAGATTTAACTATTTAGATAAAATATAAAGATTTAATTTTGTATGCACAATATAGATTTGTTTGTTTCTATTTTCCTTATTATCATAAAACTTTCATCGTAACAATTGAGATTGAAACTTGTGTAACAAAATTTTATTTTATTTTATTTTTTTTAAAAAAGCCCACTCTCCCCCCACTAGCCCTAGTCCATCCCCTCCCTTACACCTCCGGTAGTCCCGTCTCCCTGCCGGCGTTCGACACACCTTCCCTTCCAATGCCCTGCCTCACCCTCGCTGGCAACCGCCACCCCCCAATTAAGGTTTGGGTGGTTTCGGACTTTCGAGTGGGGGTTTTTGAGTTTGGATTGTGCGTTTTGGGGTGGGGGACCTCGCCGGTGACCCTCCAACACCAGTTAGGGTTTGGGTGGTTTCAGATTTTTGAATGGACATTTTGTGGTTTAGGTGGCGCGTTTTGGGGTTGTGGAAGGGGTGGTGGTCGATTCAGGGAAAAAGCCAAAAAGGATGAGTGGTGGGGGTCGCCGACGTGGGGAGTTGTAGTGCTGGTGGGGAAGAGGGGACTGACGGACTGGTTGTGGAAGGGGAGGAAGGTGGTTGGGCTGGTTGGGGGAAGGGATGTTTTTTTTTAAAAAAAAAAAATTATTTAATTCTTACAAAATTAACCATGGTTAAAGATTTTAATACCACCACCTATTATACTCATTTTAGTAATTACCACTAAGAGTTTTTTTTTTTTTTTTTTTTTTTTTTTTTTTTACCACCAACAATTCTTAAAAACATCAAAAATCACCACCTCTTTGCCCAAACCCTCTATAGTGACGTCACCCTCTTCCATTTCCCTCCATTTCTCTATCTTTTCTCTCGATTCTCAGTCTTCTATAGAGGGTTTTGGCAAAGATATGTGGTGAATTTTGATATTTTTAAGAATTGGTGGTGGTAAAGTTATTAAAAAAAAAGAAAAAAAACACTTTTAGTAGTAATTACTAAAATAGGTATAATAAATGGTGGTATTTTCCAAAATTTCCTAAGAATATATATACATAGTACATGATTACTAAAGAAAATAAATTTTTTCTTACAATTTAACAAAAAGAAAAATAAAAAATTGAGTGTTACAAATGAGAATTTCTCAATAATATTTAACAAACTAAACAATATAATAAAAAATAAATAAAAAAACAAGGTTATTTTGTATTTTACCACCCAAAAATAACTCACTTTTTGAAATTACTACCCAAAAATAATTATATTTTAAAATACCACCCAAAGAAAACAAAAAAAAAAAAAAGATTACATCACCATTTAACACTTTCCGTTATAAAAATGTTAAATCTAATGTTTTAAGAAAATTTCTTCGACTTTCGTATCATAAACATGCTCTTTAGATGTTTTTTAGGGTCATTTTTGTCCTTTGAAACCGATTTGAAGTCAAAGATTACAAAAACTGACTGAAAATGCCTCGTTTTGTGTACTAAAAAATACCTCATGTTTGCGTGACACACGCAAAATGAGACATTTTTGATAATTATTTGTCAATTTTGACTTCAAATAAGATCCTTAGGAGAAAAATGACCCAAAAACCTCTGAAGAGCATGTTTTAGGCACGAAAATCGAAGAAATTTTTTTAAACCATTAGATTTAACGGTTTTGGTGGTGAAATCTAATTTTTTTCGTTTTTTGGCAGCATTTTAAGATAATTTGTTTTGGAAATTCTCAATGACACTCTTAAGTTTTTTAATTCTCTTTTTGGTAAGCTGCAAAATTTTCAATTATCTTTGGTAATCAACTAAAACTATTATTAATGCAACATCCCGTCTTGTGTGCGGCTGGCTGCTTGCAAAAGAATAAAGTAACCCCTATAACACTGAGTAAGTAACCCTTATAATACTGACTAGGTAATCCCTGAGTAACCCCTATAACACAGACGAAGTAACCCCTATGATGGTTGACCACACGGTGTGGCCAACCACATATAAGAATTTGTGTTAATTCAGTGGTAACATTAGTTAATTAATTTAATCATTTATTAACCATGGTTAGTTTTTGTATTTTTTAATAATTAAATTATTTTATAAATATTATGATTGGGTTTTTTTAAATATTTTTTTTACAAAAAAGGAAAAAAAACATTTCCCCTTTCCTCCCCTGCCGGAGCCCTCCTCCCCCTGCCAGCGGCACTCCGGAATCAGCCACCCTCTCCTGCCAGAACCAGCCGTTGTCCCTTCTTGCCAGATTCCCTCTGAGTTCCTTCCCCGATTCTCTCTAATCTCCATCCCCGATTCCCTCTAAACTCCTTCCCCGATTCCCTCTCCTTCCCCCGATTCCCATCCCAGCCCAGCCGCACTGAACCGATACTCCGCCGCCGCCTAGGAACCATCGACATCCCCGATTCCCTCTTCTCCCCACGGCGACTGCTTCTGAAGGTACAGGCTGAATTTATGCTTTGTTGCTTCGATTTGTGGTTACTGCCGCTTATTTAGAGGGGCTGCTGCTGGTTTGTGGTGGCGCGGTGATGGGGGAAGGGGCGACGGGTTTTCTTGAGGTGGGGGGAAGGGCGGTTGGGGTTTTTAAATTAGGGGAAGTGTTTTTAATAGGGTTTTAGTGAGAGAGGGAGGAGGTTTCAGGGATGGGGTGGTGGTTTAGGGGGAGGGGCTGGGAAGGCCGGCGCGCCGGTGAGGGTAAGGTCTGGGTCTGGGTGCTGGCATATGTGGGGTCGGTAGTGGCAGGGAGGAAGCTCTGCAGTTGGTTGTGGCTGATTTTTTAGAATTTATTTTATTTAATTATTTAATTGTTAAAAAATTAAAATAAACTTTACCGTAGTTAACTTTCAATAAAAAAAAACTATCATTAATGTTATAAATCATTTTATATAAAAATTTGGTTAACAAAGATAAGACAGAGATCGCTTTTAGTAAACATGTTACTGATGAGAGAAGGGCGGCAATTGTCAACATTTTAGGGGTTCGAGAGGTGAACAGGCATGAAAAATATTAAGGGCTCCCAACAGTTCTCGGTAAATCTAAAAAGGCCATCTTTGCCATAATTTTTTAATTATTTTATATAAAAATTCGGTTAACAAAGATAAGACAGAGATCGCTTTTAGTAAACATGTTACAGATGAGAGAAGGGCGGCAATTGTCAACATTTTAGGTGTTCGAGAGGTGAACAGGCATGAAAAATATTAAGGGTTCCCAACAGTTCTCGGTAAATCTAAAAAGGCCATATTTGCCGTAATTAAAGAGAAAATCTGGAAAAAGTTGAAGGGGTGGAAGGAAAAAGTTCTCTCTAAGCCGGGGAAATTCTTATAAAATCAGTTGCACAGGCTATTCCCACGTATATGATGAGTTTATTTATAATTCCGGATGGTCTGATTGAGGAAATTCACTCAATTCTTAGCAGATTTTGGTAGGGTTCAACCAGTGAGCACAGAAAATTACATTGGCAAAGATGGGACAGATTATGCATGCCGAAAGTAAAAGGAGGTCTTGGCTTCCGTGACCTGAAATGCTTCAACGTTGCACTGTTGGCAAAGAAAATTTGGAGACTTTACAGAAATACTGATTCTCTCGCCCTTAAAGTGATGAAATCATGTTACTTCAAGTCTTCGGATGTGATCAGAGCAAATAGAGGCCATGATCCCATCTTTGTATGGCGAAGCATATGGAACGCAAAAGGAGTATTTTGTGATGGTATGGTGTGGAAGGTGGGAGATGGGAGAGACATTAAGGTATAGGAAGATAATTGGTTGGTCAAGGAGGAGGGACTGATTATACTCCATCAATGCTCGAATAGCAATGCTGATATGAAGGTTGTGGAATTATTGGATGAGGAGAGTGGTGAATGGAATGCTAACATGGTGAAAACTATGCTAGGGGTTGAAAATGCTGCACGTGTATTAGCCATTGCTCTTTCTGTGAATCCAACCAAGGATACTATTTATTGGAGGCTCACGAATAATGGAGAATTTACTGTACGATCATGTTATTGGCTGGCCCGGCTAGGTAATGAGAATAACGCTCCTAGTGTTTCATCTGATAAGTGCTGGAGAAGTATATGGAGGCTGCAAGGACCCCCAAAACTGAGGTTCTTTTTATGGAGTGTTGTGCGGGGTAATATGGCTGTGAAGGAGAGGCTGTGTCAACGCCATATTACCACCAACACGACCTGTCAGGTTTGTCATCACCCGAATGAAACAATTTTACACTCCCTCTTTTACTGTTCGTATGCTCGCAGGATTTGGGAATGCAGTGACTTTATGGAGGAGTTAGATGCTGCCCCTACACACTCTTTTGAGGAGAGATGGTTATGGCTGTGTAGTCACTTATCTGTTGACAAAATTCGAACATTGGCTGCTTTAATGTGGGCAAGCTGGAGGTGCCGTAATGTGCATATTTTTTAAAATCAACAGCCTGATGCGGTGAAGATGGCTTCTGGATTTTGCAAGATGGTGTCTGATTATATGAAATATACGCAGAAGGTGGGTATTCAGAGAGGTAGCAGTACAAGCCGAAGTAACATGGCATGGAAACCACCAAGGGCAGGCTCTATAAAAATAAACACTGATGCTCATATTGCAGTTGGGGGTATGGCTGGGTGTTGTGTTTAGAGACGAGAGGGGTGACATTTTGTTGACGGCTACAAAGAGAATCTGCCAAACCTCACCGGAGTATGCTGAAGTTCAGGCAATCAGGTATGCTTTAGCCCTTGCTAGGAGGTTCGGCTATTTGGATGTGTGGCTGGTGTTTGGGGGTTTTCTATGTGTCCTTCGGGAGAGCTACAATTTCCTAGCAGACTTCCTTCTTACGCCTGTACCTGCACAAGTAACGGAGACTCCGGATTGGGGGTGGGAGTTCCGCCTCCGAAGATTAAGTTAATATCTTTTTGAAGTGGAAATAAGAACAATGAATGCTTCTCGACTGGAGAGCGTTTGTAATGGGGTTTTGGGTTTTTGGGTGGTTGGAATTAAATTGCGATCCCCATCAATGAGGTTTACCCCTACTATTTATAGTAAGGGAGAACTGTACCTCAATTAGGGCGCAAAGGACACGTGTCGCAAAGGGATTGGGCCCTCGCTGACCGTTGCAAGATTGACACGTGGCAAGCCTTCATTGGGCCACGTGTCTAAGGGTATTTTTACCCTAAACATCTGCCCCTCATAGGTGTGATGTGGCCTATCCACGTGTCACTTGTGATAGACGTAGGGTGCATGGGGTAAGAGACGGTTCGTCTGCTTCCCCCCTCTTTTTGAATTTCAAATTTTCGTGCAGAAGGTGACTATTTTCCTTCTGCCTCTTCCTATAAATAGGACTTACTACCTCTCTCCTCCCCACTTCTCAAAATTTTCAAAAATTTCCTGAGAAAAGCTCTGATACCGGCTGCTACTTTCAAGACTTTCGAGCATCCGGTTTTTCACAAAACCTTTGACATCTGCCTACCGGCTGAGTGCAGATTTAGCAAGGTACCGCCTGCTTCCTTTCTCTTTTTGCCCCTAGATTTTAAGGACCTCACTCGGCATTTTGCCGCCTGGATACATTTTTCAAAATTTCTTGAATTACACCTACCTCAACCGGAATTTGCCGTCTGAGGTATCTGAAACAGATTTCTCTAGACCATTTTAAAATACCCTCATCCGGCATTTTGCCGCATGGGGCTGGTTTGAGCAGTCCTTCCTTTCTAATCATAAGTCCAAAAAACTCCCTCATCCGGCGTTTTGCCGTCTGGGGCCTGTTTGAGAACAAATTTGAATTTTTTCATACGGGTCAAATATACTCCCATCCGGCATTGTGCCGCATGGGGCCCCTTTGAGCCAACTTTGTTTTTACTCAAACAAGAAGTAAATAACCCTCATCCGGTATTTTGCCGCATGGGGGTTGTTTGAGCAGCTTTTGCTTTTTCTCAAACTAGTTATAAATAACCCTATCCGGCCTTTAGCCATATGGGGGTTGTTTGACCAGCCTTTGTTCTCAAACAATATTCAAATATCCCCCATCCGGCGTCTAACCGTATAGGGGTTGTTTGAGCTGCCTTTGTTCTCAAAGGGTTGTTTGAGCAGCCTTTGTTCTCAAACAACATTCAAATAGCCCCCATCCGGCGTCTAACCGTATGGGGGTTGTTTGAGCAGCCTTTAGCTTTTTCTCAAACATCATTCAAATAGCCCCCATCCGACATCTAACTGTATGGGGGTTGTTTGAGAAGCCAACATCATTCAAATAGCCCCCATCCGGCATCTAACCGTATGGGGGTTGTTTGAGCAGCCTTGGCTTTTTCTCAAACATCATTCAAATAGCCCCCATCCGGCATCTAACCGTATGGGGGTTGTTTGAGCAGCCTTGGCTTTTTCTCAAACATCATTCAAATAGCCCCCATCCGGCATTTAACCGTATGGGGGTTGTTTGAGCAGCCTTGGCTTTTTCTCAAACATCATTCAAATAGCCCCAATCCGGCATTTAACCGTATGGGGGTTGTTTGAGCAGCCTTGGCTTTTTCTCAAACATACAAATAGCCCCCATACGGCATTTAACCGTATGGGTGTCGTTTGAGCAGCCTTAGCTTTTTCTCAAACGTCATTCAAATTGCCCCCATCCGGTATTTAACCATATGGGGGTCGTTTGAGCAGCCTTGACTTTTTCTCAAACATACAAATAGCCCCCATACGGCATTTAACCGTATGGGGGTCGTTTGAGCAGCCTTGGCTTTTTCTCAAACATACAAATAGCCCCCATACGGCATATAACCGTATGGGGGTCGTTTGAGCAGCCTTAGCTTTTTCTCAAACATACAAATAGCCCCCATACGACATTTAACCGTATGGGGGTCGTTTGAGCAGCATTAGCTTTTTCTCAAACGTCATTCAAATTGCCCCCATCCGGTATTTAACCGTATGGGGGTCATTTGAGCAGCCTTGGCTTTTTCTCAAACATACAAATAGCCCCCATACGGCATTTAACCGTATGGGGGTCGTTTGAGCATCCTTTACTCCATCTCTGCTAACCCTCATCCGGGACTCCACCGCTTGGGGGGCTTTTGAATGAGCTTCCATTAAATACGTCTGATCTATTTTTCTTCATTTCAGCTTCAAACACATTCGGAGACTTTCGCCTGTGGAGGTTTCAAGCCACCATCTCAGCAAATCTCAACCTTTAAAGGTACCGCCAGTACCCTTTTTCAATTCTGTTAGTTAATTTTCCGGTTGCATAGATAGGATATGGACCCTTCCAATATACACTCGGCACAGCCTACGACTGTGGTCAGCCGGTCACCAGGGACGGCTGAGTCTAGGACTGGGACTGCCGTCTGGGGGTATTTGGGCGAACCTTCACCTACCTCGAATCCAATCGTCTCTATTCATATGCAGGACAGAATGGCTCGGATAAGATGGACGGCAGTTGACCCGGATTACAAGTCTGATGACGCAGCCAAAGATCCGGCTGACCCCCTAAACGAAGACCAGACGATAGGACCGTCTGGTGAAATTCCTTTGGAAGAAACCCTAGAGACTCGTCAAGATTCCCCGGGTGGTCCGAGCACACCTAGTGACAGCATATTGGAAGACTCTGATTCTAATGCCGAAGGATCCGGCGACGAATCTGCTGGAGAAGAGTCTGGGTCTGAATCTGAAGCCCCCGTACAGGAGGCCGAGCCTATTGATGAGAAGGATTACAAATGGCCGGCTAAGGGGGATCCGACTGACATGACCATGTCTGCGAGAGATGTGGTCACCCTAACTGCAACCCTTCCTGCCTTTATTTTTAAAAGGAAACCAGTTAGGAAGGATTGGGAAATAAGAGTCCCGCCTGTTGGTGCAGCCGTCGTTTGGACGGACGACTTAGATCATGCCGATGATTTTTTCGGCTGTTATGAGGCGGCATTCAAAGCAGGCCTCCGGTTCCCCCTTCACCCCTGTATCAAGGACATATTAATGGGGTATGACTTGGGCGTATGACAATTGACTCCAAACTCTTGGGTCAATATTCTGGGGTACATTGCCGCGTGTGAGCTGTAGGAGGTAAACCCCAGTTGGGAGGCCTTTGCGCACATGCATTACCTCAGCCGGGCTCCGGGCGGGTGGAATGCCTGGTATACCCTTACCACAAACCAAGAATACATGATGACTTTGGAGAAGCCATCAAAGTGGTCCAACTGGAAGAGCAAATTTTATGTCCTCTCTTCCCTTTCCACTTCCCTAAATCATCGGCCGCGGCGGTACAATAAACACCCGGCATTGCTTGGTAAAAAATGCGCGCTCCCGAAAGTGCCGTCTGAGGCCTGGGACCAAATAATAGAGAAGGGTCTCTTCCTCAAAACGACCCATCTGATGGAGGACGGTAGTGAAATCATCGTCCCAAAGTTCTGGGTACCTCTCCCGGAATGGTTCAGGGATGAGCCCTTTTTGTCTCTTTGCAATCTAAGTTCAATGTTCAAAAAGAGTAGGTTCAATAACCCATCCGGTATTCTGACGCCTGCCTATGTGTACACTTGTTCTAACTCGAATTTCCCTTCTTGCAGGCAAAGCTAAAAGAATGGTGCCTCCTGAAAAGATACCGGCCTTCTCGGCTATTGAGTTGAGAAAGAAACAAGTTGAAGGGAAGAAGGCGGCACTGGCCGCCAAGAATGCTGGGGTAAAACTTCTTCCATTTCTTACCGAATGACATATGATGAGCTAACTTTGTTTCTAACCGATTGCTTTGTCTTGCCTAATTTCAGGGTGGAACCCAAGGCATGCCAAAATCACTATCAAGCATGCACAAAAAGATCGGCTTGTGACATACCCCAGCCGGCTTCAAAAGCTCCAAGGCTGCCGGGTCCACCTCCGGCAGCTAGTCCCTTAAAGAGGACGCCTGCACCTGCCAGGCCAACCACTGCAGGGAAGAGCCTGCAACTAACGCCGAGTAAAAAGTCAGCCGTTCATAGGAAGCCGGATGGGAGGTGATCATTTGATCATAACAATAGCGCCGGCTGTACCATTAAATGCCCCAGAACGGTTGGCTGTTTACTCCAAACGGTAAAAAGTCAGCCGTTCATAGGAAGCCGGATGGGAGGTGATCATTTGTTATTTTTAAACAAACGAATATTTCATATGAATAAACAAACATTTGTTATTTTTAAACATCTGCTAGTTTAAACTTCCGAACCGTCTGTGTTGCTATTGCACAAAGAAGGCGGTTGGAGTCTTCTAGGAGTGGTATGTGCCGCATGTATGCTGGCTGGCTCCTAGATACAATGGATCATTCAAACGGTTCGTGCCGTTTGAGTTATGATCGCTAGAACAATGTTCCACCCAGAAGGGAGCTGTTCTCTTCAGTGATTCACCCGGATGGGTGTCACCGGATGACTGCCCTTTTTTGAGCAGTGAGTTTTAATAGTTTCTTCCGTCTGTGTTTTTGCACTAAACAGGTGCTAATACATAGGATGAATGAAAATTATAAGCTTCTCATTTCAATACTATTTGCAATAAATACAAAAAATCCTTAGAAGTAGTACTTTTTCAAATTATCTACAATTCAGGTGCGAGGTAGCTGTCTGCCGTCTGGGGTTTTCAGGCGGTAGGTGCCATTTCTGACTTCTTCAAAGATCCGGTAGGGTCCTTCCCAATTGGGAGTTAACTTCCCTTGCTCATTGGCCCTACCGGTTGCTTCAAGCTTTCATAAAACAAAATCTTTGAGGGGGCGTTTACGCACCCTTTTGTTGTAGGCCCTCGTCATTCGCAGTCGGTAGATTTCATGACGCAAGGTGGCATTGCCCCTTCTTTCAGGGAAAGTATCCAAAGCCAGGCGCATGGCTTCCCAATTTGCCTCTTCATCATATAACATGATTCGAAGTGTTGGCTCATACAATTCAATGGGAAGCACCGCCTCTATGCCATATGCCATAAGAAATGGAGTCTCACCGGTTGACCCCTTCTCAGTAGTTCTGATGGACCAAAGAACATGAGTCAATTCCTCTGTCCAAAGACCGCCTGCTTTTTCAATCTTTTTCTTTATGCCGCCTGAGATGAGCTTGTTAAAAGCTTCAACTTGACCGTTTGCTTGAGGACGGCCAACGGATGCAAAGTAGTGGGAAATCCCTTGATCTTGCAGCCAAGTCTTCAGGACAGGCGTTTCGAACTGGGGGCCATTGTCAAAGACCATTGACATTGGTACACCGAACCGGGTGATGACATTTCTCCAAATGAAGGAGATGACATCCTTAGTTTTGATGCCCTTTATCGCCTCGGCCTCAACCCACTTGGTGAAGTAATCAACAGCCACTAAAATGTATCTTTTGCCGCCTGGGGCAGGAGTGTATGGCCCCAAAATGTCCATGCCCCATTTGGCAAAGGGAATAGGGCTGTGAATAGCTGTTAAATCAGTGGCCGGCTGTCTGATCAGCCGGCCAAACTTCTGGCACTTGTCACATCTTTTTACCAGATCTAATGAATCTGCCTCGAGGGTAGGCCAAAAGTATCCCTGCCGCCTGGCTCTTTTGGCAAGTGTCTTCCCGCCAATGTGTGATCCACAGAAGTCGGCGTGCAGATCTTCCAGTATTTCCTTTCCCCTTTCTGGGGTAACACATTTGAATAGTGGCTGTAGGTAACCCTTCCGGAAAAGTTCACCTTTGTGCATTACGAAGCTTAATGCTCGTCTCTTAAGAGCAGCCGCCTTAGACGAGACACCCGGTAGGGTGCCGTCTTTCAGATATTCCCGGATGGGGTCCATCCAAGTGGAGCTTCGATCTAGAACTGCAATGGAGTCGTGTTCAATGCTTTTCTTTTCCATAACTCCCCAGAAGACTGACCTAGGCGTATCACATGTGGCGGATGATGCAAGTTTTGATAGTGCATCCGCCTGATTATTCTCGGACCATGGCACTTGACTTAGATTAAACTCATCAAATGCCCCGGCCTCTTCCTTGACTGTCAGAAGATACTTAATCATTACCGGATGGGTGGCTTCGTAGTCACCATGGTATTGGCTAACGATTAGTTGAGAATCAGAGAAGGCGTCGACCTTTCTTGCCCCGGCTGCCTTACACATCCGGATACCGGCTAGCAGGGCCTCATATTCTGCCTCATTATTTGAAGCTTGGAATTTGAACCGGAGGGCATACTCGAATTTATCCCCTTCCGGAGAATGACAAATTACGCCTGCCCCACATCCTGCCATTGTAGAACTACCATCTACTAATACCTTCCAGACTTGATCAATATTGTCCGGCTGTAATGGTCTTGTCATTTCGACAATGAAATCAGCAAATGCCTGACCCTTTATTGCCCGCCTGGGTTCGAAGGATATTTCGAGACTTTGAATTTCAAGGGCCCATTTAATCATCCTGCCCGATGACTCCATGGTGGTCATTGGTCTTTTGAGGGGCTGGTCGGTGTAGACGGTTACCGGATGAGCCAAAAAGTAGGATTTATACCGCTTCACTGCTTTGTACAATGCCAAACCAAATTTTTCAATTGTGGGGTACCGGAGCTCAGCATTCCTAAGTACATGACTTATGAAATACACCGGGAGCTGATTGCCGTCTCTATCAGCAAGGAGAACGACACTCAGAGAATGATCTGAGACGACCAAGTACATGTAGAGAGCCTCTTGTGGTAGGGGACTCACTAGCCTTGGTAAGGAATGCAAGTGCTGTTTTAGGCGTTGAAACGCCGCTTCAGCCTCTTCACCCCATTCAAACCTCGACCTTTTCTTGATTGCTTGGAAGAAATAAAGGCACTTGTCACCTGACCAGCTGAGGAATCTCCCCAATGCCGCCAGACAACCTGTAAGCTTTTGAGCCTCTCGAACCGTACGGGGTGACTTCATGTCTATTACCGCCTGTACCTTTTCTGGATTGGCCTCTATGCCCCTTTGATCAATCAAGAATCCGAGAAACTTTCCAGACTCAACCCCAAAGACACACTTTTTTGGATTAAGCATGACTCTATGCCGCCTGAGGGTGGTGGAGTTTGGATTTGACAATCATATCATCAATGTACGCCTCCACGTTCCTTCCAATTTGGTGAAAAAATACGGAGTTGATCATACGTTGGAAGGTGGCAGGCGTATTTTTCAATCCAAACGGCATCACAGTGTAACAACACAACCCCTGATCAGTGACGAATGTTGTTTTCTCCTGATCCTTCTTCCATAGGGGTATCTGATGGAAGCCCGAGTAGGCATCCATGAAACTCATCAAAGCATGGCCGGCTGTGGAATCGACCAGGTGATCGATCTTTGGAAGTGGATAACTATCCTTTGGACATGCCTTGTTCAGATCCGTGTAATCTACACACATCCGCCAAGTACCATTCGACTTTTTTACAAGTACTACGTTTGCTACCCACTCAGGATAGTTGCATTGCCGAATATACCCAGCATTTAAGAGTTTCTTGACCTTGGCTGCTGCCGCCTGAGATCTTTCCTCGCCATGATTCCTCTTCTTTTGCCTTACCGACTTATTTTTAGGATCCACAGCGAGTTTATGGACAGCAAGGTCCGGGATTATACCCGGCATTTCTTCTACTTCAAAGGAAAACACATCTTTGAATTCTTTGAGAAGAGATGGCAAGTCTGCCCCTAATGTTTTCAAAGCAGCCGTCCCAATTTTGACGGTCCTGTCTGGCCGACTGTCATCTAATATGATGTCTATGCTCTCACCAGCTGGCTCGGGCCGGAGGTCGTCTGACCTCTCCCCTGATAGTGATTGCTATTGCTTTGTTTTGACGGACACTAGTGGATCCGCCTTTCTCTTTTTGCCGGCTGGGGCAGGTACTTCAGATGCTTCTTGATCACAATCATCAGGTATTTCAACATTGTCTTGACCGTCTGCGGTCAGAATTGGCTTGATGTCCGAGAGGTAACACTCCCTTGCCATCTTTTGGTCCCCGCTCAAGGAACCGACCGTGTCGTCGTCCCTCTCAAATTTTATCAACATTAGAGAAGGGATAATGATGGCCTTGGAGATGTTTAAGGTAGGTCGGCCAATGATCAAGTTGTAGGCCGTCAGTTCCTCAACGACAAGGAACTTGACGACCATGTGTCGGCCTAGACCCTTCTCTCCAAACCGGATGGGTAGATCAATAATTCCCACCGGATGTACGACTCCTCCCCCAAAACCTACTAGGGGGTAGGTAACCTGATTCATGTTGCTTGGTTTACACTTCAGCTTTTCCAATCACCGATAGCTTATAATTTCGGACGAGCTTCCCGTGTCAATCAGTATACGGCCAACTCGCTGATTGGCAATTTTACACTCGACGACTATGGGGTCATCATGGGGCCGCCTGACATTCCCCCTGTCTTTCTCGGAGATATGGACCTCCGGAAAGGAGCTTTTTGACGTCTGACCATCATCCACTGAGTTGATCAATCTTCTAATATTGTCTTTAGTACCCCGGATGGTAGGACCACCGCCTGCAAGACCTCCGGCTATTGTGAAGATAGTATCTTCATCTGTGTCCGAGTGGTTTGCCGTCTGCTTCGGTTGCGGCACTTTATTTTGTTTGGAAGTACTCTTTGACTTGGGCAAATATGATTTTAGAGCCCCTTCGTCGGCTAAGCGGTCAAGAAGCCGTCTGAGGCTAAAACAACCCTCAGTGTCGTGACCAATTTCTTCGTGGAAATGGCAATACTTGCTTTTGTCCCGACTGTTGACGGGACTCTTCATTGCAGCCGGTTTTTCTAGGTTCAACCGGTCTTTTTTCTCCTTGAGAATGGAGGCGCAATCCTTGGCGAATTCGTATTTAGGGACGTACGGATCCGACCTCTTTCTCTTTTGGGAGGGTTGTCCGGATGAGTCTGTCGCCCAGACCTCCTTTCTTTTCTTTTCCTCCTTTTTGGCCGGCTGGGCAGGCCAGCTCTCCCGCTTGTCAGATCGTTTGTACTCCGACGGTGTCTTGATGGCGCAGAGCTCCAATGCCTGGATGTACGCTTCTGCTTTCATCAATGCCTCATGGAGGGTGGAGACCCTCTTCCTGACTAAGTCGAATTTAAATGCCGACCCGTCTTTTAGTCCTTTGAAAAAGTCTGTGTAGGCGACTTCATCAGAAAGGCCATGGATTTGGATCCTCATCAGGTTAAACCTCCTGACATAGGACCTAAGTCCCTCTTTTTCTCCCTGCTGTATTGCCCCTAGGTCGAGGCTTGTCTTTTTGGCAGGGATATTCATCGAGAAGTTGGACGTAAACCAGTACGCCATCGTCCTGAAATTATTGATGCACCCGGAAGGTAAGTTACCAAACCAACGTTGAGCAATCCCTTTCAACGTGGCCGGGAAGCATCTACACCATGAGGCATCGTCCAAACCCTGCAAATACATTAGGTTTGTATACACCATCAAGTGATCTTCCAGGTTAGAGGTACCATCATAGGCACCTACCAATATGTTTTTAATTTTTGATGGCTGGGCCATCTCAGTAATTTCCCTGGAGAACGTCGTTGGCTGTTCCCCAAGTCTTTGCAGACGGAGCTGCCAGTCCATGGGCTGGACGGGTGGTGGCTGACCTCCAAAGAGAGCCGTCTGCTGATAAGGTGTTCCAAAAGGCATGTATGGATGTAATGCCGGCTGAATGATATGGGGACCGGATCGCGCGAAAAACTCTTCGTGCGTCCGGCTCCCCTTGCTGGTTTGTGAATGCCTCCCTGATGTTGTATGGAAGCTGTCATGGAACGTGGACGTTGATGCCGAGTCAAAGAAGTGAGTTCTTTTGTCTTCCAGGAGTACCCGGGCATCGGAGTAGAGTTTTTTCGTTCCATCCGGCTGTATATGCCGGACAGGTTTTTTGATCCCTTCCATGGGAACCCAAAGTCTTGAAAGGTCAAAGGGCCTGATTGGCACTGTTGGTTTTGGGTGAGGGGTAGAAGCTCTCCCCTTTACCGACTTGATTGTCTTTCTTCCATGATACCTCTCTTCCGCTTGGCCCTTACGAGGACCAGCTGACTTATCAAGGAAACCCCTGATTTCCCCCTTGAAATTATTCATCATATTCAAGAGTTCATCCCTGGAGACTGGAGAGTCCCCTGCGGTAGAAGTTAACCCAAGCGGTCCCCTGGTAGGATGATTTGGGCCTGCCTGCTGCTCTGCTCGTTCCCTCTTGTCTTTGGAACGAGTATGCTTGGTTCTGAAGGAACCATCGGCAGTAGTGTAGGTTTCCAACTCATAGTTATCGGCTGTATCTTGGTCCGAATGGACCTCAACCTCCCCAGTGGGCAGATTGCCTTTACCAGGTAGTATAGGCTTAGATGTCATCTAGAAAGTACTCTCCCACAGACGGTGCCAGATGTTTGGGGGTTTTCTATGTGTCCTTCGGGAGAGTTACAATTTCCTAGCAGACTTCCTTCTTACGCCTGTACCTGCACAAGTAACAGAGACTCCAGATTGGGGGTGGGAGTTTCGCCTCCGAAGATTAAGTTAGTATCTTTTTGAAGTGGAAATAAGAACAATGAATGCTTCTTGACTGGAGAGCGTTTGTAATGGGGTTTTGTGTTTTTGGGTGGTTGAAATTAAATTGCGATCCCCATCAATGAGGTCTACCCCTACTATTTATAGTAAGGGAGAACTGTACCTCAATTAGGGCAAAGGACACGTGTCGCAAAGGGATTGGGCCCTCGCTGACCGTTGCAAGATTGACACGTGGCAAGCCTTCATTGGGCCACGTGTCTAAGGGTATTTTTACCCTAAACAGGTGGAGTCAGATGCACTGAGTGCTATTAACACAATCTCCAATGACAATGTTGGCTACTCCCCCATTTATAATGTTGTCAATGATATTAGGATCGATAGAGCTCTTTTTAATGTTTGTGTTTTTTCTCATGTGAAAAGAAATAGAAACATAGTGGCTCATCTTATAGCTAGGGATGATATGGCCGGAAATACGGAAATTGTGCGATTTACTGATTTTCCGCCAAACATTGTATCTTTAGCTCAATTGGATTTTTCCTTTTAATGAAAGCTCTATCTTTCCCTAAAAAAAAAAAGATAATTTGTTTTTTTTACAGTTAACCATGGAAGATTAAAAAAAAAAAAAAAAAAATCCAAAAAACTACTCACCATTGAAAATTTCCCAGTTTTTTTGGCGGTAAAATACAAATTTCCTAGAAACAAATATGTCAACTATGGACATGTTGGCACTTATTACTAAATATTAGATCAGACCAGATAATAAACATTCAAATCAGAACTTTTAATTATCGTTTACTTATTACTAAATATCGTTAATTGTATATTATAAAAAATTATGAAAATTAAATATTTGAAAAGTTAATAATGAGACGAATGTAACAATATCCATTTTGATAAT
Source organism: Chenopodium berlandieri (assembly GCA_034703905.1). Classification (NCBI taxonomy): domain Eukaryota; kingdom Viridiplantae; phylum Streptophyta; class Magnoliopsida; order Caryophyllales; family Amaranthaceae; genus Chenopodium; species Chenopodium berlandieri. Next base: position 17,343,640 of record CM068287.1, read on the forward strand.
GTTTTTCATTATAGATTAGTATTAAAATGCGGTCAAAGCTTAGTCAAATTATTAAATTAGGTCAGACTAGATAAGATAATAAAAATTCAAATCAGACCGAATCTCGATGCTGTAGGTGAATAGAACACGTCCAAAATTGATAATGGACTGAATAGAATCCAGTATTCACCATTGTCCGTAAAAGTTAGTTATGGACAAGCCGGGAGTGAACAAAAACAGACCAGAATCTTATTATTGTTTTTGCTCGATTTAGAGAGGAAGCATCTGACCAGATTTGTGATGCAGCAAGTTAGGAATAATACTTTTACCCCAATAAATCAATTTGTCTAATTAAATTATTCATTTCCTAAATTGTCCCAAATCTTGTTTTTCCATACCCTAAACCCATAAATTATACAACTAATTATTTAAGGAGCAATCCAAAACCTTCATTTGATCTTGCATCAACCCCATTAAAGCTCTATGAGAGCATTTTGCATCTGATCTTTTATCAAAGTTTTGATTTTTAATAATGGCTGCCTCTGAAAATAAGGGTGTTGCAGTTTCTGGGAATGAGAAAAATGGGGTTGATTCAATACCCAATACCCATGTTTCATTTGGGCAATTGTTGGATTTGGGTGTTATTAATCAATTTGGGCAATTATTGGGTGATTATAGCAGATTGGATGAAGAGCTCTGGCTCTGTGATCATGAGGATGATGAATCAATGGATGCTTTGAATAGTGGCTATGAAGGGCTTAAATATCAAATTATACCATCTGTAAGTATTTCAAACTTCACACTTTTGTGCTCACTTAATTTCAGAAATTATCTTATTAATAGCATATTTTAATTTTCTGGTTAGTGAAATTTCTGTCACCAAAAAAAAAAAAAAAAAAAAAAAAAAAAAATCTGGTTAGTGATTTTTGAATCAGTTCTGCTGTTTACATGTCGATAGTAATAAATCTGATAATGACTTTATATATATATATATATATATATATATATATATATATAATGAACTTATGTGTATTTTGATGTTGATTGTGTTGAGTGTCTGATTCTAGAGATTGATCATGTGTTAAGCTTTAATAATTTGCACGATAAATTGAAGGTCTCATAGTGATAATGTGCTATACTGCTATTTGAGCCATGTTCCATAATTGGAACTTTGAAGGGTTGCAAGGAACCTATTGCACAATATGTCTGCTTGATGACATTGGCTAGTATCTTAAGTCCAAATCCAGATAATGAAAGGAATTTTTGGATTGTGTCGAATCTAGTGAAAGAAAACACGAAAATATTCCCGGGATTGAAGAGAAGTATCATAGAATCTTTATTTGTGAAGAGAAGTGGGAAAAGTCTGTGGAACAGTGTAGCAGTTGTTAGCTGCCAATGATACTTTAGGGTAAGGTTGCATACTGGTGAAGTTTCTTGGATTCTGCATCAGCACAATCCATACTTCTTGCCATAAGAGAGGTGAATTGGGGACTAAGGATGATTTTGGATGACCAACTACTACTATTATAAAGAAGCAATACATTCCTTGCTTCATTTGTTCTCGGTGGTCAGTAGAGTAGTAAGATTTGGAGGGAGAATAGTTCAATGTCAGATAAACCAACTTCTTCATCTTTTCTACTTCCACCTAACTATATATACCATATATACCTTCTTTTATGGTCAATTTATTTCCAAGAACCTTTGTAATTAATTTATTGTATCTCAATCTCATGACTTAAAATATCTCAATCTTTTTAATTTTCTTATTTGGGTTTGCCGACGTATCATAATCTTCTATGTGATTCCTAAAATTAGGGGAAACATGTATTACCCCGTCTATCACTCTATTGTTAGGGAAGATACACGTTTGCTAATGGTCATATGTCATCTCACCTCACGAAATGTGACGAGATTGATGATTTAGTGCTATATTGTTAGTATGCATGGGTGTTGATTTCGCAATCACATGGTGTGACCAGCTTACATACACGTCCCAGCCTTCATTAAGGCCCAAAAAATAACGGAGCCCAATTTCTAATCCCGTTTTCAACTGTTTAATTTGAATTTCCCAAACTTGTTTTTCCTACTTTTCTTCCTCTTTTTCTAAACCGCCATTACTTCTGTCACTTCGACTCTTTATTTCCCTTTAATTTGCTCTCTGCAATTCTTTTTCTTCCCACTCATTTAAATTTCTCTCTGCAATTTCATCCGTTCTCTCTCTAACTTTTGTTTTTTCTCCTCTAAATTTGCTTCTTTTTTCATCTCAATTGTCAACAACGGTTAAAATCAAGAAAACCAGTTGCAAGGGAAAGAAAGGATTGTCTACATGTACAATCGCTGATGATTCAGGTACTTTTGAAACCCTAATTTTTGTCGTTTTTACAATTTTTTTTTATGATCGTTCTTTCTTTACTTGAATTTATCTTTACTTTTTGGTGTTTTGATGATTTTCTTCCTTGTATTTGATGTTTATTGTAATTTTTTACATTATTTTGTTGTTTTTTTTTGTGAATTTTCAGCTTCTATTTCTTTGTTTATTGTAATTTCTTACATTATTTTGTTGTTGTTGTTGTTTTTTTTTATTTTTTATTTTAGTTTTCCTGCTCAATTTCTTTCTTTGTTCACTTGATTTTAATTTTTTTGTTTCCCTAGTTTTGACCTAAGTTTCGAATTTGTTGACTGTGAGTTATTCTAATTTAATCTTGTCAATCTCAGTAAATATATGTAATTTCTCATATATGTTATTATTAGCACTCGTTTATGTAGGGGTTACCTATTTTGTAGTTTTTTTTTTTTATTTTTTTTTTATTTTTTTTTTATTTTTTTATGTTCAATACATGTTTATGTAGGTGTTACCTATGTGATGGTTTTCTTAGGGTTAATTGGTTCTTTTTAGAGTAACATAGTTTTGGTTTGAGCTACGTTGTTGTTTTTATGGTTATGGTTGCTGATTAGAGTAACATAGTTAATTGAAGTTTTTTACTTGTTAAATGGTTTTAAGGGTTTCTTTCTTTGTATATAGTTAGTATTTTTAGGCTTATTTGGTTGTATATCAGGCACTCAGGGTTAGTGTTATTTGGTTTTGCAGAGGATATATATCAGGGGTTACTTGAATTTATATGATGGGTTACTTAAATTTACTTAATTCTATATCTATTGTGGGATATAATGAAGCTAATGATTCAAATCTGAAATCTGATTCTGTTGTGTCAACAGGGAAGGAGCATGTTGTTAGGACTAGTAAAAAGCAAAAAAACAGATCGGAGGATGATGCTGTTGATGTATCCCAGGATATTGCTCGTTCTAGTGAAAAGCAGAATATAGAAAAGGATAATGAAGATGTTAAGGATTTGAATGATTTGCAATCTACTGAGGATATTCCTGCCAAAGATGTCAAATCTGCTGAGGATATTCCTGCTGAAAATGTGAAATCTGTCAATGCGAAGAAACGAAGAGGTCGTAGAGCTGCTACTGATTATAGTCAAGAAATTGATGTAAAGCCTAATGTTGAGGATGTGAAACCTGTCGTTGCGAAGAAACAAAGAGGTCGTAAAGTTGCTGCTGATTCTAGTCAAGTAGTTGAAGTTGTAAACTTTGAACAGAAAGGTCAACAGTGGTATGTTTACATTTCTTCTTTCATATTTATCGTACTTTGGTTTACTTTTTCTTGTTTTCTTGTATATTAATTGTGCTTTGAATTACTTGTTTATGTTACTTTTTTCATTGTGGGGTTAGTTCTAAGGGGTTACTTATTATATTAGTTACTTGCAATTAGGGAAGATTTATAATATGGGTTACTTGAAATTAGGGGTTACTTATAATATGGGTTCTTTGTTTTTGTATTCTGTTTTGGCGTGTTATAAAATGGGTTACTTGAAATTAGGGGCTACTTATAATATGAGTTACTTGAAATTAGGGGTTTCCAATAATGTGAGTTACTTGAATTTGGGGGTTACTTGAAATTAGGGGTTAGTTACTGGTGATATGGTTTACTTGAAATTAGGGGTTACTTGAAATTAGGGGATACTTGAAATTAGGGGTTATATGGGTTGCTTGAAGTTAGGAGTTATTTGAAATTAAGGATTACTTGTTTTTGTGTTCATTTTTAGGTATGTTTTGGTTTAGGGTTGACTTGTTTATGTTTTCTGTTTTGGATCTGTTTTTTGGTTCAGGAATGATGAAGTTGTCGTGCGATGCAGACCATCTGGTGTTGTTCAATTTATGAAAAAGACAACCGATAAACAAAAGACAGCTGTTGAGTCTATTGGGTTTGGTAGTTTGGCATCAATTAAGTTAGAAATCTGTCCAAGGCAAATGATTCGTTGGCTTTGTGAACACTTTGATGCAAAGTCTTGTTCTTTTAAGCTACCTTCTGGACAAACTTATAAGCTAACAGCAGCTGATGTCCATGATGTTTTTAACATACCCATGGGTTCTTTTGCTATTCCCATTTCTGGTAGACAACGAGATTCTGAGTTGAAGGCTTCTTGGAAGAAAAAGTATACTGGTGGTAATAAAGACATTACTGTTCCACTTTTGGTTAACGAGATGATAAGTGATAAGGGTATGTTGAAAGGTAATGATGAATTCAAAAGATGTTTTGTGATGTTTGCCATGATTACATTACTTGCCCCCACAACAAATAGACAAGCTGATTTAAAACTAGTTTTAGCTTTAGAAGATGTTCAGAAAATCAGTAGGTATAATTGGTGTCAGTATGTTTTGGACGATCTATGTGATAAGTTGTCCGGTTACAATGATTCAGTGAGATATGTTGCTGGGTGTGTACTTTTTCTTCAGATTTGTTATTTCCATAGGGTTCAAATTCAAGGCAATGTACTAGATAGTTCATTGCCATTGATTGGGCATTGGACTAATGAGTTAATCAAAGAAAGGATAAGCCTTGAAAATGGAAATTATGGTCAATGTGTGTTAGATGAAGTAACATACCTTGTTATCAAGGCTGGGAATGCTGGTAAGAGTACAAAGGTGCAAAAGAAGGAAAAAAATTTAGTTGAAGAGAAAAAAGAAGAGAACACAAGAAGAGAGAAAGAAGAAAAAGGAAAACAAGAAAAATTCCATGCTGCTACAAGCTGCCCCAAGAATGATAACCATGAAATAGGAAGGCTGTTCAAGATAGCATGCAAAAGTAAAATTCTGCCATGGAAACCAATTACGACATATTTGGATGCCTCATAACCACCACCATTTTTCCCACCAATGCTAAGTAGAATGATAACTTGAATCAGCTGTGCCAGAGAGAAATCCACACTAATTGTGACAGCCCACTACCAATGAAAGATGATATAACCAAATGTAAAGCCTTACTGTATAAAATGTTGAATTTCTAATAACAAATGGAGTTTTTTTAGCCATCTGAGATTCAGAGCATCATTCTTAGAATTACCTGACCAACAATGTTGAACCTTCTAGGTATAAAGGTGACATTCATTCTTTATTTTGGAGTAATAAATATGAAAATATACATATGTAGTAATAAATTTGAAAATATAAATACATTCAATTAAAACATTGACAAAAAACCAAAATAATAAATTGGAAATTTTGTCAAAAATTACCCACTAAAAACACTTTTTTTATTTTTTTGTGAAAAACCACCCACAATAAAAAATAATGTTGTAAGAAGCAACCCACTACCGGAAATAGGTCGTTGACCATATTTGCCGGCGTTGACTACCCTCCCCACCCCCTCGAAAATCCATAGAATTCACCGGAAAAGTCCGGCCGCCCCTCTCCTCTCTCCCTCCCCCTCAAAAACCCTTAAAATTCACTCCCCCTCCACCTCGAAAACCACTCTGACCACATTTTCCGTCGGTGATATGGGGTTTTTCATTGTTTTCGAGTGAATTTTAGGGGTTTTCGAGACATCATCTCTGCTTACATTAACTTAGTTTAACTTGAATGGCAGACAGAGGAAACTAAGGATGCAGATACAAATGGACTTAAAGGAATTATTAGTGCCATTGGTATATCAATAATCTTTGGTTGGGCTTACATAATCGGGATCACCTTTGCAGTCACTGATATTCCTTACCTTTTAAGTAGCGAAAATGATGCTGGTAATTATGCCATAGCTCAAGTATTCTACCAAGCATTCAAAAGCAGATATGGAACTGGAATTGGAGGAATAATTTGCCTGTGCATAGTTTCTGTGGCATGAGTTCAGTCACCAGCAATTCTAGGTAGACACTCTTCTTGATCATGGAATTTCTCTATGAATTCTCATAAAATCAAACATTTCTACTCAGAATGGCTTATGCATTCTCAAGAGATGGTGCCATGCCTTTTTCATCGGTATGGCATAAAGTGAACCGACAAGAAGTTCCAGTCAATGCAGTGTGGATGTCTACTTTCATCTCCTTCTGCATGGCATTGACGGTATGCACTAAAAAATGTCCATGAATCTTTTTAGTTAGAATGCACATTAATAATATCTGACTAGAAAATATACATGTTATGTGCTCCTACTTATGCATTGACATGTTATGGACTTGTGGTGATATCTTAATGATATAAAAGTTAGTTTGTGCATTGTGATAATATCTTAACAATATTAATGTTACTTTGTTTGTGCACTATGCATTAAGGGAGGAACTGTCTTGAATGGCACAAAGATTGTACACTTGCAATACCACTTTAGTCCAAAAAGAGGCTGTGAGAAATGAAATTAGCAAATAATTCAGTTTTTATTTAAAAGTCTAAAAGATTCATCAGAATGTTGTTTCCTTTTAAAAGAACCTGATTTCAATGCGTTCATACACTCGAAAGGATATATTGATGAACTTCCTCGCTATATCCTTCCATCCTGGAAAAAATAAGCCAGTCACTCATTCCTCAACCAAGAGATTGCTAGGCATGTCACTCTGCACACTTAAGCTGCTGCCAAACCGTTTGTACTAGCTAATGGGCACCATCAAGATTGATGATTGCATCTGAACCTAAAAGGACAAAATTCCAGCTTTTCAAATCATCAAAGGTAGGAATCGCTTTATTAACAACTTTCCAAACAAACGATTTCCATCTTGAATTTTTTCAAATTCCGATAGCCTCATCCTAGGATTAGTTTTTATCAGGATGATTCTGCAGATCGAAAAAAGCATTCCCCATCAAACGGAATAAGCACCTATATATCCTATCTCTTAGGTATGCCATTATAACAGTGGTAAACTTAGATTATTGTTACCAATTCAACTTTTCATTGTCCAGTTTGAGCACATATGTAACCTGCTGCTGTTATTGGAGCTTGAAGTATCTCTATGGTACTGTTGGATTTCATGTTTAACTAGGCCTTATGCAACCATCTTTCATTGCATATCATAATTTCCTTCCATTTAAAACCATTACTTCGGAGTTTGGACAAATCCGCAATAAAGTTTTGTCAAAATACCTGTAAAATTGTATAGAAACAAGTCAAAATCATTTTGGTTGTTTAGTAGAAAATGAAACTAACTAGTGATTGAAATCATATTAATTTATTACTGGCAGGAAGAATAATTTAGGCTATTGCTATCTTGGTTGCAATGACTCACATGTTACATCAATATTTTTTCTGCCACTGTACTCAATATTCTTCACAGGATTCAGAGTTTTATTACAGCTTTATGATGGGAGGGTAAGGGTTTTATGCATCCTATTTATAGGGTTAAAAATGAAGTTCTTTTACTCACTAAAGGGAAGGGCTGGGGTGGTGAAGGGTTACATAAAGTTAAATGGCTGAACAAAGCAATATTAAAAATATGCTAGTTCACAATTATTAATATAAGGCCTTTTAACAGAAGAGAATATTCCTGCAAATTCACTTTTAACCAGTAGATGTGTAACATTTCCATAAAAAAGATAAAGAGATACAGTGAGAGGGGAATCTGGGGATCACCCTGTCGCAGCCCACATTTAGGTCGAAAGGGAAACTCAATATCAATAATTAAATGGAATCCAACAGAAAATTGTTCTGTCTCCATGAACTTTCAACTGATTTTCTTATATACCTAAAGTAGATTTTAAGCGCAGCCCCACCTTTTCTACCCTTCTTCCGATCAATGTGCTAAACTATTTACTTTTTATGAGCTATTAGATAATCATTCCTAGAAAATGTGATACCACAAAAGCATGTTGATGTATGGCTCTACTAGGGCTTACCGAGATCCATCATCAATTTCATGAACCCTGTTCCGCCTCATTTAAGTCTTCGTCTTCAGAAAAAGCAACCTGGCACAGCTCTCTTCTTCTTAATTTCATTGTATTTTTGCACATTGCCTCTAAGATTCCTATTTCATTCCAGCCTTTTGGAGCCACTACTTTCAATTTGCTGTTCATATCCACTGTGAAAGTTATCCATGTCAGCATTTACACCTTTTGCAGTATTGCATCATTTTAGAATTGAACTTTTCCCTTTTAGTTTTGAAGTTCTGATCTTACACCATGATAGGAAATTTAGTTGATTTTTCCATTTTTTTTGCTAATGTTTAAATTCTTAAACTTGTAGTTAAACATGCTTTTCAAGGATTATAAAGTGTATAACTATTTGGCTGACTTGTAAAGTGCTCATGTTGCATCCTAGTCCTTTTCCAAATGTATCACTTTTTGTAAGATTAGGCATGGCTTGTACATTCATGCAAAGTTGATAAGTATATAGTTTATGTTAAGGATTCAACTCGCTCTATAGTATTTGGTCTTTTTCTCTTCATATTGTCTTCTCCTCTGGCAGTCTCTTGGAAGCCTGGTGGCATTTGAAGCGATGGTATCACTAGCAACTATTGGGCTGTATATAGCTTATCCCTTGCCTATCTTCTTCAGAGTTACCTAGGCTCGCAATTCTTTCATCCCGGGACCTTTCAATCTTGGACGATATGGGATACTTGTTGGATGGATTGCTTTACTCTGGGTAATCACCATTTCTGTTTTGTTCTCCTTGCCTGCTGCATATCCCATTGACACAGAGAACCTTAACTATACACCTGTGGCTGTGGGTGGTCTGTTGATTCTCACAGTTTCTTCATGGATTTTATGAGCAAGGCATTGGTTTACAGGTCCTATTACAAATATACGTAATTGATTCATGAATTGTGTTCTCTCTTTGTAACATGAATGACAACACACATCTCAATTTCTAGCAGGTTTATGCCTTCCTGTGATAGATTGATTTTACCTCATTTACAATTTCTCTTATTTCTTTTCCCATCATCTTTCATTGAAAGGCCATTAGATTGGTTATATTACTGTTGAACATCCTATATGTGAAAGCAGAAGATAACTTTGTATGATATACAGTAAATCTATTTTTAGGTGACTATTTTTTATTGGATTGGTCTGGAGACAGATGATTACTTTGTAGAACAATTTGCAGCACAATATAATAAAGTATATGCATCGTCGAGCCTGAGAACAAGCACAGGATTCATAAGCACCAAATACAGTAAATAAACTGGTCTAATTGTCTCAATAACAAGTCAAGATTGTGGTGCACATTTCTGAACGCGCAAAATAAAGTTTAACAACCAAAACAAATAAAGAAAAAGGCAAACTATTTTTTAAAGCATGTATCATCAAGGTTTAGATCAGTTCCACCCTGATGAAGTATCTTCCAGTTCACGCATCATTGCCAGTGTTGAAGCCCAAGCTCGTGAAATCACTGCCTGGATCATTGTTTATCTGTAAGCACCCAACAATAGCAACTGGTAAGTTTATAAACGAATAAACCCCCCAAAAGATATGTTACAGCTTTTATAGATTTTTTCTTATTTAAGCAGTGAGAAGTTCTGATAAGATGTTTAACCTCGGCTAAAAATACTTCAAAGATATTGTCTTCATCAGTAAGCTGACGTGTGTGGCTTGGGTCTGCAGTATTCGGGATCTCTTCAGTAGAACCTGTAACTCCAGCATCTTGAAGGATATTCCCAACTAAATCATTTGTAGGTTGTATAGCCTGATTTTCTAAACCATAAGAAGGCAAAAGGCTGTTGTTATTACTGTTAAAATTGGGAACATCTGGTGTCTGAAGTAATCCTGTCGTTTCGACCTGTAAGTTGTGCAAGTTGCTAGGATTCTGCATAAAAGATTCAACATGATTCTCCGTTGATGCATTTGAAAATTGGTTAAGGTATGGTGCGCATGAACTTAGTAAAGGAGAAGACCCTGGATTAATAATGCTTGATCCATTATATCTATAATTTGGAATAGCATTATTCCCCAGAACATTAGCCTGTCTGCTCACCAACTCGCCTGTACTTCTGAAAGCTCCATTGCTAAAATTTTCAGACTGAGAGGCATTTCTATTGTAGCTTGATGGTGAAAGTGCAACTGATTCAGTCTGTAAATTTGGTATGGAACTTGCATTCTCTGTTTCAGATCCAAATTTATATTGATTATGTACTCTTACAATTTAAAATACTTATTTACATGCTTAAATATGTAAACATACCTGTGCTAGTATTAGTCAAGTATGCATGTCGAATTTGATCAATCCTTCCTCTAAGAAGAGATTGATTGCCAGTGGTCTCATTAATTGCCAATTGGTTACTGGTGTTGAATAAATGTGAAGTTTTGTTCATAGAGCTTGTTCCATTCAGTATTCTAATCTGGTTGACATTATTCCCAAGGTTTAGTCTAGTGGTGCCATAGAGTTGTTGTCCATATCCAGAGCCACTTAAAACTCTAGGACTCGGTAGACTTAAACCATGATTTTGAAGAAAGCGATAGCCCTGTCTTATAGCAGCAGCATTGCTGAGTACATTTTTTGGTTGTTGCCTTGGAGTAGCTCCTGACCTTTGAGCATTGGTTATAGCATAACTTGCATCTGGGAGAGCTTTTGTTGTATCAGTAGCACTTGGTGGAGTTGCTATATTGGTAGAATTCGAAAGACCCTGAACTTGTATTGTATCAGTAGCACTTGTTGGAGTTGCTACATTCGTAGAAGGATGATCACCGCGTTCTTTGTTTTTCTGTAGGAGGTAATAACAAAAGCTTAACTACTATACAACTATGCAAGTGCTTAAAAACAAGAGAAACATAGAGGATTGACAATTACATGTAAAAAAAAAAAGGGGGGGGCAGGGGGGACGGGCAAGGAGAATGCCGTTTGAACTTCAACATGTGTTATAATATTGGCTGATTCAAGGATACTTGAAAGAGATAACTGTCGGGGATTGACTACTGCAAATTTCAGTATGTGAACAATGTTTCAATCGCCTTATTAAGGAGCATTCATGATTGATTACAGTCAAATCAAAGACTAACTATGTCGTTTTTCCTTATTGAATTTGACTTCATGTATTACATGCAGGAACTCAACTGCATAACTAAATTAAAAAGAAATAATGTAGACAAAATGAATGAGCGAAAAATAAAACAGAAGAAGATGGCTTGTTACCTGAGCTAAAGCAGCTAAATAAGCAATTCCAGGCCCTGGTTGTGCTGGAATAATCGCTTTAAAAAAAAAAAAAAATTAAGAGTTAGGATAGTCTATATTATGTGAATGTAAGCCTTTATGAGAAAAATTCAATAGATAACACGTATTTTGGTGTGTCACCTTCTTCATTGCCATTCATAAGTGCTTCCATAAACTTAGCATGAAGTCCAGTATTCCACCTGAGAATTTTCTTGTACTGTATTCTACCTGTCGAGGTTTCTGTATCACCGTTCAATGTTTTCTCATTACCGTACTGCACTCTTTTTCTCTTCTGGTTGTTCTCTGTATGCCTGCTAGCTCCAACTGCAATTGCTAAATTACTCGAAGGAGACTCAGTCGCGATCTCTTTGCCTTTTCCTGCAGAGATGCCTGTTAGTTGCTCATTCTGAGGCAACTCTTTTCCTGTTTTCCTGATATCAGTACGAGTTTTACTTCTATCTTTCCTAAACACATATTGCCAGAAATATTGAGCATCTTCCCGCCTTATAGGTTTCGTGCAAAGCTCACAAGCTCCTTGTTCCATAGCTTCAAAAGCCAATGGATCATGCTTCTTGTAGGTGGTCACTATAAACAATGAAATACTAGAATGAAATTGTTGCAATACACATTTCTAATAATGTTATCAATTGATTGAACTAGAACTGTAGAAAGTCTGTTAAACTCACAGACAACAGGGAGGTCTGAAACCATTTTCGCTATTTTAAGGAATGTAAAGCCGTCCATTTCTAGCATGTCCGTTGCAGCAATGACCAAGTCAAACTCATTTGCTCGTTCTTGCATCGTTTTGAGAGCTAAATTTGGGAATTTAATACTTGTAACTACAAAAAACAATGAACAATTAGCTTGAAATTTGGAATATCTTTAATACTACCTCTGTTTATTTCACTTGCATTTTACATGGTTTACAATGAACACCATTTATTAACCATTACTCCCTTCGTTTCGTATTAATCGCAATGAAAGGGAGCACATAGTTTAAGAAAATATAGAGTAGGTTTATAGGCTTTAATATAAAAAAAAGTATAGTTAGTATAAGAGAAAAATGATAAGAAAAAGTGGTGTAAGTGGGATTGGTAGGAGAGAGAAATAATAAAATATTTGTGAAAGTGGAGTCAATAAGAGAAATAATAAATAAAATAATAGTGGGTCCTTGTCAAATTAGAAAGTGTTGCAATTATTATGAAACAGATATAAAAGGAAAACATTGCGATTATTGCGAAACAAATGGAGTAATATATTTATTTGTACAATAGTGATAAGGGAGAAATCCTTATATGAGCTCTGAATTTACAGAGCTTGAGTATTTTTTCCAGAAAAATGAAAAGCAGAAAAGGAAGAAGAAGAATGTAACAGAATAGAGAGAGAAAGAAGAGAGATAGAGAGAGGAAGATGGGGAAAAGTTAAGTGTATTTCTTAATGAGAATATTACACTGCTCGCACTATATATTTAGCTCTCCTAATCAACCAAGCTAAACAGAATAAAAGCATCTTACAGCTAAGCATAGAAAACGACAAAAGCAGCTAACAAACTTTGGCTAAGAGAATTTCCAGCCAAAATTAACTAATTTGCAAATGTTGCGGGTGGAAACAATGGGTCCTTCAGCAGATCTCTGTTTAAGGAGAAAACTGATCTCGGTCCAAAGAACACTGGAGCTGAGGATTTCCTGCACAGCAAAGAACACGTAAACTAGCCTCGGGGGTGGTTGCCAAGGAAGGCCCCTCCGATGCTAAAGTCAATTCAATTGAGAGAGAAAGTTATGCAAGAGATTTTGTAGTTGAGGCTTTAGTTACATGTCCCCATAAATGAGACAATTGATGGCTTTTATACCTTTGCTTGTATGAGGAGGCTTGGGCCCTTGAAGACAAGTAGGCCTGCCACGTTGACTGGGCTTCCGTTGACTTTAGCATGCTTTGGAAGGTTGAACCTTGCTTTGGGCTTTTAATTGAGTTATTTGGACTGGCCCAATCATGATGACTGGATTGGACCCAAACAACTTGCCCCTCAGACTCGATTTAGCTGAAAGACGAATTGGGTTTTGATTTGCAAAATAGAGGGAACAAATAATTTCAATTTGAACCTTGGAAGAATCTGGACAATTAATGATGTTTAACTGTCATTAAGGAGAATAATTAGGGAAGATAAGGAGTTTAGTGGGTAGTTAACTTAGAACATGTGTAATGATTTGTGTTTAATTTAGAATTTGTGGGGTTTTTGGCGGTTTAGGACTTTTAGAATTTTTGATTCTTGGTTCCATATAAAAACACACTCACCACTTTTCCGTAATCATTTTCACATAAACACACAAATTTGCCTGAGTTCGTTGTACCCACTGAAATTCCCGATTTTCCACCTTTAATCTCTGCGATTTCGCTGCTGAAACTGAAATCCCTTAAAGATCGGCAGATTCCTAGTCTAACCAAGGTAATATTTCCTGAAACTTGTTCGGATTTTTCTGGTTTTGAGCATTTCCCCCTTTTTCCCGATTTCCACTTTTTCGCAAAAAATGGTTAGAGGTCAAATTTCAAGAGAGAGACCTTTGAATGACGAGGAAGATCTCGAGATGACTGAGCTGGGTGCTCGGCGCAGCCAACCTTTAAAGCGAATGCCCCCTCTCAGCCACAGCCATAACTCTTCGCTTTCAAGGAGAGAAAGTAGGGTTCCCCCTCAAGAGCCCCCTATTGCCGCAATTCCCCTTACTTCGGTGCTGTACCAAGGTTGGGAAGAGGCCATAACCTCAGCCAGTGGCTTTAGGCATGGGCCTCGGCGATTGCCTGAAGGCACCGAGGAATGGCAGAATCCACCCGAAAATTGCGGGTTAATGACTGCTGCCCCCTATGACTGGTGGGTCAAAGGGGATGCCCTCCATCACTTTGCCGAGCAAATAGAGATTTTTTATGGCATAATGGAGGAAGACGGGTATTGGTGTCAAATGCCCGTTAATCCACATGCCTCCACCTAGTTACCTTGGCGTGTATACCAGGCAGCTGCAATTCGGCCTCAGATTTCCTCTCCACCCTTTTATAATCCAGGTGCTGAACGGGTACAATATTTCTCTGTGCCAATTAACCCTAGTCAGCATCCGAAGAGTCATGACATTTTTGTGGGTCAGTCTCTTCTATGGATTTTAACCAAGCACCAGGTCTTCAGAAAATTGCATAAACTGGTGCCGAACCAGCAATCCAACGAGCACCATGGACCTGGGTGGTGGAGGATAGAGACCCGAAGAGGGTATTTGACCACTTGGCCAAACGATACTTTGGATAAGGACTGGAAAGGTCAATGAATTTGGGTTCGGGCTCCTGTAAAGGAGGACCATCTGAACTATTATGGAGGGCCGAGGCATCTGAGAATGCCTGATCCGAAAATGAGCGCCCTTGGCTCTGATGAATTTTCTGCCAAAGAGGCGGAGTTGCTGAAACTCTTCAAGAAAGTGCCGAATGCAAGGGGTGCTGACTGAACAGTCTATGTGCGGGAGACCTGGCTCCCTTGCTATCATTATATCTTCAAAGAGAAGATACTGTCCACTGTCGGCCTCAGCCGAAAGTTTCAAGATGGTGCGAACCTCAGCTGGGGCCGAAAGTCTTTAATTAGCTTATTTTTCTTCTTTTGATGCCTTACTTCTTCATGCAGAATAATCCTTTGTTTTCTTTATGGTTTTTCAGTGCTGCACAAAGGAAACTGCGGCTAGTACAATCGGCTCGGAATTAACGCAGCTCGGAAAGTGACGAGGCGCGACCCAGCGATCACTCCCCCATCTGTTAGGGCTCCCGCACTACGCCCTTTTCAGCTGGAAATTGTTAAACCAGCTGAATATTCCGAATAGAAGTTGTGGTACTTGAAAAGGGACCCATTCTTTCTGTTGGGCCCCGAAGAACAAATTGTTGCCGTTGTAGCTGCTGTTAAGGCCGGAGTCTTTGCTGTTAACTCCTAGCAGAACGCTGAGCAGTCAACACCTGTTGCTGGGCCGAACGTGCTCACTGCTTCAGAAGAGGAGCTGCTAAGGAGTTCGGTAAGCTTTTTTTAAATGCATTTGAACTTTTCGGCTTTGACTTAGAATTTCATTTGAACTTTCAATTTGTGAAATAATTCTTCAAAATTTTCCTAAGTATCGAACTTCGGCTGCCTTATTCCATCTACCCAGACCTTTCAACTTGTGAAATTTGTCTAAGTATTAAGCTTCGGCTCATAGTCTTCTCTCTCCTTTATTATTATTATTATTATTATTATTATTATTATTATTATTATTATTATTATTATTATTATTATTATTATTATTATTATTATTATTATTATTATTATTATTATTATTATTATTATTATTATTATTATTATTATTATTATTATTATTATTATTATTATTATTATTATTATTATTATTATTATTATTATTATTATTATTATTATTATTATTATTATTATTATTATTATTATTATTATTATTATTATTATTATTATTATTATTATTATTATTATTATTATTATTATTATTATTATTATTATTATTATTATTATTATTATTATTATTATTATTATTATTATTATTATTATTATTATTATTATTTTTTTTTTTTTTTTTTTTTTTTTTTTTTATTTTTTTTTTACTGACATCGTTCTCTTGCCCCCTTTGTCTCTTCTTCTGTAGTCTGACGAAGAACAGGGAGACAAAGCAGAAACCAATCAAGTACCCTCATCTCCTTCGGACGAAGAAATGGCCAGAACTAGAAGGAGAGACGTTTGGAATCCGGGGCAATTCCCGGTAGACGAGCCTTCTCCAAAAAGACCTCAGCTGGATGGGGACCAGGCCGAGGCTGCCAAAGAGAAAACTCCCCCTCCTCTTGAAAACCGGGAGGAGGAAGTTCACCAACAGACTCCCCCAACCCAAAGAACTTCTCCACTTCCTCGGCATGTCTCTGACTCATTTGCCGAGGAAGTTCAAAAGGAAATTGATGCCCTCTTCTCGCAGCCCACCGAAGAGGATGATTTAATGATTCTGGAGGGGAAGCCAGAAGACTTTAAGGAGGCTGATGAAAGAGTTGAGACCCCCATCTTTCAAGATGTATTTTCGGCGGGGAACTCTTTCCGGACCTTCCAGTCCGGTGAGATGGGGTTTGAGACCACCCCTCTTGTTGCTGTTCCAGATGCTGTTCGGGACAGCCTGATATCCAGCCGAAACAATGCTGTTGAGTTCTTCGGCGATTTGTCTAACCTTCCAGAACCAAAGAGGGCTAGAGTCTGGTCTCTTCGGGCCGCTGCTGGAGTGTCCGAATCTTTTGCAAGGGTGCCTGACCCTTTTGTTGAGACATCCAAGCTCTTAATGCAGGTAACCACACTTAAACTTTCTTGTTTAAGAATTTTAGCTTCCTTTTTATCTAATTTGTTTTTTGATCACATATTTTGCTCAATTTCTCTAAGTCCATTTCCTCGGCTAACTTGTTTTTCCTAACTTGTAGGCCGTTTAGAGCCACGTTGTGGCCGTGGGTCTGAACAAAGAGCTGAAAGCAAAAGTTGATGAGGCTGAGTGTCGAGCTCAGTTGGCTGAACTAAAAAGCAAGAAGGTAAAAGATACAGCCTTGGTGAGCCAATCTCATATGAATGAAATGGTCGCAAGCTTACGCAACTTTTGCCATGAGATTGAGCATTCTATCTTCCCCCAACTCGAAGAAGACGAGGCCTTAAGGAAAGAATATGGGGTAGATGCATGATATTCCGAGCTTCAAGGCTCGGATCGATAAGAAGTTGAAGTAGGAGGCCGATGCTCGGCAAGCTGAGGTGAAAGAGCTGAAGGACAAAGCTGCCCCTGCTGAGAAAGAGTACCAAAAGAAGCAAGATGATCTAAGGGCTGAGATTCAGCGTCTCCATGATGAGATGAAGGCAAACGACCTCAATTTACTTGAGGTTCAAAATCAGCTTGAAACTGAAAAGGATGCAGCTGCACAAGCAAGGCCAGATTTGAAAGATACCGAGGACTTGATGAAGGTCCATATCTATACCCAAGCTCAATATGACGAGGGGTTTGAGAAAGGATTCAAAGTTTCTCAGCGTTTGGCCTTTCACGCTGACCCCACCATAGACTGGGACTCGGTTGAAGAATGGTCAATGGACCACAAACATCCAAACATGCTGACTGCGCATCCGGCTGAGATTGTCTGCCTTGAGCGACTTGCCGAGAAAGATGCCGAGGAGGATGAAGATGAAGGAGAAGGGGCTGCTCCAAAAGAAAAAGATCAAGTAAAGCTTGCCTCGTCTTCGGCTGCTTAAACCTCCAAGGCCCCTGATGGAGATCCGGCTTATGCCGATGCATAGGAACTCGGGCAGTTGTCTGCGGAATCTTGCGGGTCTACATGCTCCTAATTTCTTCAACGCCACATCTGCTTTTTGCCTTTTGTTCCAGCTTGCCACATGTACAAAAACCCTTTATTACTTTTTGTTTGAGTAGTTTGTACTAAGCTCGGCAGCTGTGTTTCCGCTTGTGGGCGGCTACCGATTTAGATTCCTTTTTTGTACTTTGACAATTTGAATTCCTCATTTTATGAATCTGAAGTACTTCTCAGCTTTCTTCTCTTACCGCCTGTTTATTTCTATACTTAATTGCTTTCCTTGAATTTATTCAAAGTTTTTTTTAGTGTAGAATCTCGGCTTGAAGATACTTTTTAGCTGAGGACTCTTAATTTGTTGAGAGTGCACATTTTGCTTTCATTCCTTTTTGGCCTTGCTCTTTCTACTCCGATTTTCAGAAGATGAAAATTGATTAGGAGAGCTAAATATACACTGCTCGCACTATATATTTTGCTCTCCTAATAAACCAAGCTAAACAGAATAAAAGCATCTTATAGCTAAGCATAGAAAACGACAAAAGCAGCTAACAAACTTTGGCTAAGAGAATTTCCCGCCTTAACCAATTTGCAAATGTTCCGGGTGGAAACAATGGGTCCTTCAGCAGATCTCTTTTTAAGGAGAAGACTGATCTCGGTCCAAAGAACACTGGAGCCGAGGATTTCCTGCACAGCAAAGAACACGTAAACTAGCCTCGGGGTTGGTTGCCGAGGAAGGCCCCTCCGATGCTAAAGTCAGTTCAATTGAGAGAGAAAGCTATGCAAGAGATTTTGTGCTTGAGGCTTTAGTTGCATGTCCCCATAGATGAGATAATTGATGGCTTTTATACCTTTGCTTGAATGAGGAGGCTTGGGCCCTTGAAGTCAAGTGGGCCTGCCACATTGACTGGGCTTCTGTTGACTTTAGCATGCTTTGGAAGGTTGAACCTTGCTTTGGGCTTTTAATTGAGATATTTGGATTGGCCCAATCATGATGACTGGATTGGACCCAAACAGCAAATGTATTTATTTTCTATCTGTAACATACTCTCCCTCAAGTCTTAGTGAGAATAAAGCCAGGATACTGAGCTTTAAAGTCTTGCTTAGCCATCCAAGTAGCATCATGCCTAGGCCTATTCTGCCACTATATTAAGACTTGCTCTTCCTGCTCCCCAACTAGCATCACAGTTTGAATGTCCAAAAAGGCAGTAGGAACTAAGGTATCAGCATTAGTATGGCTTGCCATATCAGGTATAACTGCAACTTGAGGCAAGGTTCCTCGAAATGCCTTAAGTTGTGACACATGGAAATACATTATGTATTTTAGCAGAACTAGGCAGCTGAATCTTGTAGGCAGCTTTACCAATGACTTCCACTACCTTAAAAGGACCATAGTACTTTGCTGCAAGCTTACAACTGCTCCTGTGCTAAACAGTTTGCTGTCTGTAAGGATGTAATTTCAACCAAACCTAATCATTCACTTGAAAAGTTCTTTTTGATCTCCTCTTGTCTGCTTGAACCTTCATTCTATGTTATGCCTTTGTCAAATTAGCTTTAAGTAGCCTGAGTATCTATTCTCTTCTCATCATACACCTATCCACCAATTCATTGCTTGATTCTCCAGGTAAATAAGGCAAATGTAAGGGAGAGCGTTGATAGGTACACAACCTCATAAGGGGTCATACCAGCTGAGGAATGATAATGAGTATTGTACCACCATTCTGCCATGGGAAGATATTTGCACCATTCCTTTGGCCTGTCACTAGTCATGCACCTCAAATAGGACTCTAAGAACCTATTACAACTTCAGTTTGCCCATCAGTCTCAGGGTGATAAGCAGAAGATAACAAGAATTCAGTCTCATGCAAAGAAAATAATCCTTTCTAGAATTGACTCAGAAATATTGAGTCCCTATCACTCATTATGCTCCTTGGCTACCCATGCAATTTAAACACATAGTCTAAGTAAACCTGAGCCACATCAACAACAGAAAAAGGGTGTTTAAGAGCCATGAAATGAGCATACTTAGTTAACTTGTCCACCACCACAAAAATGACATTCTTGCCCATAGACAAGGGCAAACAGTGATGAAATCCATTGAAATATCAGTCCATATTTGCTCTGCTATTGGCAAGGGTTGCAACATGCCTGGTTTAGCTGAAGTATCATATTTAGAAGCTTGACCAATGACACATTTTCTGACCAAGTGACTAACATCTTTGGTTAGTCATTGCCAATGAAAAATGCCCTGCATCCTTTTCAATGTCTAATCCCTGCCTGAGTTTCCTGCTTCCAAAAAGGTATGCTGCCACATGATTAGCTTTTCCCTGAGATTAGGATCTGGTCCCACCAGCACCTTGCCAAGTTTTTTGAGAAGCCCATCCTGCAGACTGAAGTAAGGAATTACCTTATTATTTTTAGCAGTTTAAGCAAAATGGCTTTGATATTGTCATCTAGAGTATAACTGTTTAGTATCAGCTGTACCAAATTAGAATCAATTATTGAGATAGCCATAAGCAATATATCAGAACCTGGCACCCTAGATAGAGCATCAGCCACTAGATTCTGCTTCCCAGACTTGAACTGAATCTCATAGTCAAACCCCATAGGCTTAGATAGCCAAAGCTGCTAAAAGGGGGTCGAAATTTTTTATTGTAAAAGCCATTTTAAGATTTTCTAGTCAGTCAGTCTTCACCACAAAGTGAGTAATACTCAGATACTGCTCCTATTTCTGCACAGCAAACACCATAGCCAACAGCTCTTTTCTCATAAATTGAGGGTTTTTGCCACTTAGGGCCTAAGGATCTACTGATGAAAGCAATGGGGTTACCTTCTTGCATCAATACAACACCTATACCAGATTCTGAAGCATCAGTTTCAACTACAAACTGCTTTGAAAAATCTTATATTGCTAGGACGGGTGCTGTAACCAATGCAGTTTTTAATGCTTCCAAAGCCTGTTGAGCAACATCACACCACTCAAATGCACCTTTCTTCAATAAATCAGTGAGAAGTTTACTTATACTAGCATAACCCTTCACAAATCTCCTGTAATATCCAGCCAGTCCTAAAAAGCTTCTCAACTCTTTGACTGAAGTAGGACTTGGCCAAGACCTAATTGCACTAACCTTGTCAAGATCAGTTTCCACCCCTTTAATGGATATGAAATGCCCTAAGTATTCCATCCTATTAGTGACAAATGAACACTTACTTAGCTTGGTATAAAGAGAATGCTGCTTCATAAGTTCAAACACATCAGTCAAGTGATCCTAATGCTTAGATATGCTTTCAATATAGACTAAGATGTCATCAAAGAAAACCAAAGCACATTTCCTTAGAAGTGGCCTGAACACTGAATTCATCTAGCTCTAGAAAGAAAAGGGAGCATTTGTCAGCCCAAATGGCATGACCAAGAACTCATAATGGCCTAAGTGTGTCTTGAAAGTAGTTTTGAACACATCATTGGGATGGATTCTGAGTTGGTGATAACCAACTCTAAGGTCAAGCTTGCTGAATACTTTAGCTCCACTCCAGACAATTCATCCACCAATTCTTCAAGAACTGGAATAGGGAACTTATTTTTTATAGTTCTCTTATTCATTTCTCTATAATCCATACATAACCTCCAAGTACCATCTTTTTTACCAACCAAAACTACAGGAGAAGCAAAAGGGTTGGCACTATCTTGAATGATGCTTCTCTCCAGCATCTCTTGAACCAATTGCTCAATAATATCCTTTTGCTTCAAGGGGTATCTGTAGGGTATGATATTTACAGCTCCACTACTAGGTTCCAGATTAATTTTATGGTCAAAGACTCCTCTCTCAGGAGGTAATTCAGCTGGCTCCTCAAAGACTTGAGAAAACTTAATCTTTAGTGCTACTAGCTCCTCATGCACTCTAGTTTAATCAGTAACTTAAACTAGGCAAGAGGGTTGTACAGGATCAACCGCCTGTAGCAAGCATACCTGAGCAGCATTATCCAACAGTTTGGTTGAAGGACCATCCTAAATCACCTTAAGCTTCTTTGATGGAACCCCCTTCGACTCCACTCTAGAGTTATTGAAGTGAAACTTCATAGTTAACTGCTTGAAGTTCCATGAGATTGAACCAAGGGTGCTTAGCCACTGAATATCAAGCACCATATCACAACTGCCCAAGGGAATGAGCATGACATCAGTCACAAATTCATTATCACCAATAGTCCAGGTGAAGTTTTTGCAGATAGATTGGCATAGAAGCTGATTGCCATCTGCTACCATGATTTCCTGACCAATGATTACTTCACTCTTGCAACCTAGCTTCTTTGCCAAGTTAATGTCCAGGAAATTATGTGTACTCCCTGAATCAATCAGAGTATGCAATGATACTCCATGTGTCATTGCCTTAACTCTCATGGTATGATAATTCTGGCTTCCTGTCTGAGCACTAAGAGGAATGCAGGGGTCCAGTTCACTCACATCTTCCTGTTCTTCCAATTGCACTACAACAGCATCAACTCATCTAAACTAGGAATCTCTATAGTGAACAGCTAAGGCTCTTTGAACTGACATTTATGATTCCTGTCATAAGGGGCATCACAGTAATAACAAAGGCCCTTAGCTATTTTCTCAGCTCGAACATCAGCAAGAACATATTAAGGTTTTTGAAAAGGTTTGGTGTTTGTTTTGGTTAGGGTAAGGGTTGTGTTAGAGGAGTAGGAAGAAAGGGAGGCTGTTTGTAGCTAGGTGAAGTGCTCTGGTAAGGTTTTGAGTATGTATCAGGTGGTCTGTAGGTCTTTTGAGAGTTGGCTAGTATTGTTTCAGACTGCAATCTAGCATACTCCACAGCTGCAGTAATAGTCTGGGGCTTAAATGCCCTCACAAAAGGTCTTATGCCAGGCTTGAGGCCTCCAATAAAACTTTCAAGTAAGTATTTCTCAGGTAAGCAATAGCTATTTTGCATCATAATTGATCTCAAGTTTTCAAAGTCATCAACATAAGATTCAATACTATCAACTTGTTGCAACTTATTAAATTCTTCTACTACATTCAATCCTCTCTCATCCTTGAATCTAGCTCTAACTTCAATCACAAAATCACTCCAATTTACATTAGATCTATTAGCTAAATAGCTAGAGATCCAGTTTTCAGCCTTGCCAGTCATGTTCAAGGATGCCAGATCAACCTTCTGATCATCTGGTATCTTACACAAATCAAAATATTTGCAACACTTTTTAATCCACACCCTAGGGTTACTACCATCAAATTTTGGGAACTCAAGTTTAGGATTATACCCCAATTTAGGCTGAGATACTCACTCATCCACTCGAGGTGTGGGCATACTATCCTTCATCAGCTGCATCATCCGCAAGAGTCCCTCGAATTTCTGATTGGATGCTGCATTTTGAGCTTCGAATTTCTGCTCCAATGCTGATAGTTGTGCTTCCTTCCTATTCACTCGGGTCATAAGTGTTGGTGCCAGAATGGAGAGTAGCAGAGTTGAGCAACGGTGGCTTTGATACCACTAATAAGGGAAAAAATGATCTCTGCATTTACAGAGCTTGAGTATTTTTTCCAGAAAAATGAAGAACAGAAAAGGAAGAAGAAGAATGTAACAGAATAGAGAGAGAAAAAGAAGAGAGATAGAGAGAGAAAGATAGGGAAAAGTTCAGTGTATTTCTTAATGAGAATATTACACTGCTGGCACTATATATTCAGCTCTCCTAATCAACCAAGCTAAACAAAATAAAAGCATCTTACAGCTAAGCATAGAAAACGACAAAAGCAGCTAACAAACTTTGGCTAACAGAATTTCCCGCCAACATTAACCAATTTGTAAATGTATTTATTTTCCATCTGTAACAAATAGTAAAATAAAAAACTATAACATTTATTTTTTATGACACGCAACTTACAAACCTTCTGAAATATGTGTGAGTGTATTAGTGTATATATCAAATTAACAACATAAATTCATTCGTTACATACTCGGTAAGTCAGTAGGAGTCAATAAAATAGTTACCACATGATCACTCACAAACCGGCAAAGCAATTGCATTTCTTATCTTACATAAAATCAGCAAAATATTGCATTCATAAAACAAGAATCGACAAAATAATTGTTCTTCATACAAATTCTTAAATAGACTTGGTTTATATTAATTTATTGTGAACCACTATTATTAGGGACACTATGGCCACTATATTAATTATAAAAAAAAAAAAAGTTGTGATGTTAAAATAAAGGTTATTATGCTAAAATAAAAGTCATTATATTAGGATAACGATCATAAGAGGTTAAATCTTTTTAAAATGAATGTGTTTTAGGTCAATATGAGTAATAAATGTCACTATATTAAAATTAAGGTCACTATGTTTAACATAGCATCGGTTGTTGTATATGTACTTCATCTTCACAACAATATTAAAGGTCACACGAGTTTAAATAAAGGTCATTATGTTAAAATTAGGGTCACTATGTTTAATACAACGTTATTTGCGCGCGTATAGGTTCAAAATAATATTATTGTGAACCAGGTCCACACAAGGTTTTTCCTGTTCTTTAAACAATTGACCACACAATTACATTTCTTACTTAGAAGTAGACAGATAATCACGTCTTGGATAAATATCAACAAATTAACACTTTCTTTGCACAATTATCGAAAAATAATAAGTCTTGTATAAGGCGGGTGTACGTTAATTTTATTGTAAGACGGTTAGTTTTAGGGTAACTTTAATCCCTAAAAGGTTAACTTTTAATTTGTAGTTGATTTGAATTTTATTTTAATGTATAATTTCTTATAGATTCATGATTACATACTATAAAGGCTAATATGATTAATCTAATACATTATAAGTATTTTGTAAGATGAAATTTATTATTTGAAAAATAATAACTTTGTAGCATAAAGGGTAACTATAAATATTTTTATGATAACTTTAACCCATTTTACAATAAATTAATGTACACCTGCCTTTTTAAAGAATTAATACATGCACTCATGACTTACATATCGACAATAGCAAATTATTATACTTATTTAAGTGTTATACTTTAACCAAATACCAGAGAGGGGGACAATAGAGGATAGCTGTCCCCCCCTCTTTTTTTCCTTTTTCTTTTTCTTTTTTTTTTAAATCAAGTTTTAATTAAAAAATTAAAAAAAAAAACAAATTTTTGTATTCAAACTCAATTTTTTATTTTTGATTGTTTAAATCCAATGTTGGGTTTGTTAGCTTGTTAAGTAAGTTAAATTGTTTGATAATTTTGTATGTATGACATGTTAATTATATTATAATTGATTGATTCATAATTTTCAGTTTAGTTAGGACATGTCAAATAATTCACCTAATTCAAACAAGTCCTAAACAACAAAACAACTTGATTTTTTGCAATTCATGTTTAGCTCCCCCTAAACTCAAGAAAAAAAGGTGAAAATAGGTGGTTCAACTACTAGTAATGTACCACAGGGAGAGGAAGAATGGGTACATACAATGTTAAACTTTTCATCATGATCTAGCAAAAGAATGAACATAAACAGAATGAACATAAAAGGTTATCCTCCAAACCAAAGAAACTCAAGAAAACTTTATGTTATTTTTCTTTTCATCTTTTTTTAATTGTATGACAAAATATATATTTTTTGGGTTTTTGAATTGTAAAATTTTAACTATTAAACTATCTATGTGTTTGATTTTTCTTTTTAAATATTTTTGTCAAATTGCGCGATGTTTAGTTGTTGACTTGTTGTCCCCTCGATTTGGAATTTCTAGCTCCGCCATGCATTGCCAAATACACATGTCGAGACACAACTTTGACTATTATTATATTTCATTATATGTCAGTAAAACTATAAGAAAATTGATATTATGAAAGTATACATTATGACAAATCCAACAATGTATTATACAATAACATTTGTTTATTGTATATTAATAAAATAATCAAGTCAAAATCATTATGTGAATAGTGAAAAAGTCAAAGTGTAACACTTAAAAAAAACGGAGAAAGTAATCGTATATTATTACAGTCAAAATGAACGAATAAATCTTATGTGATTTAGATTCTTTTTGGATAAAGAAATCTTTCATATGCAAAGATATATAAATAATTAAAGTAAAAGCTTAAAAAAATTTCTTTATTTTTTTTCTAGTTGTAGTGTGTAGCTCTAAATTCTCAATAATGTAATCACTTTTTCATAATAATAATAACAACAACAACAATAATAATAATAATAATATTTTTTTTTTTTTTTTGTGTATTAAGAGTCACAAAACAATAATATCCACTTGGGCCCTATTCTTTTCATCTTATTTAAATAATATATAGAAATAATAATTTAAGTTCAGTAAAAAATAATTTTAGTTTAGTAAAAGAAAGTTAAGTTTAGCAATTAAAAATAAATTTTAAAAAGTAAAAATAAATTTTTTTAACAAAATATAATAAAGAATCAGTAAAATAAAATTAAGTTCAGCAAACAAAATTAATTTTAGAAAAAAAAAATTTCAATTGAGCAAAAAACAATTTCAATTCAGCAAATTAGGGTGAAAGCAACATAATTATTCCCTGAATATTCATGAAAAAAACTATACCAACTAAAAAGTTCAACTATCATATAATAATAAAATGAAAATAAAGAAATTGTCCCAAGACTTTGTCTACTAAGCTAGTTACATATGTTAAGGAGTAGAATCGTTTTCATTAATAGTTATTTTTTTCTTATAATTAAAGGGAGGGGGGGGGGGGGTGGGGTTGAGGGAAGCGTAATTTGTAAATTTATAAATATTTACAATTCAATGTAACCAACTGATAAATAAGATAAATCCTTCAGGATAGTATCAAACCATAGAAAAATTAAGATCTTATATATGAACCATCGATCTTAGTTTGATTTCCCTCTAGTATTTTCAAGTTTGATGTGACAAGCATTACCAAAAAAAAAAAAAAAAAAAAACGGTATCTATTTTCCTTTGAAAAGATTTCAAGACAAATAAGGCTTTCACTCATATATATATTAAAATTATATATATACTAATCTATTAAAAGGTGTTTTTAGAAACATTTATGTGTCACGTAGACCCCTTTTTCATTACACCATGTCACTTATTCAACCTGTCATTATGCCACATCACCAATCAATTAACTTTTATCATTATGTCACGTCACCCAATCAACCAACATTACTCTATATAAAATCATGAGAATAAGGAGATTTGAACACCCAACCTCTTATAAGAAGGATTGTTATTTAACCATCTAAACCAATTATCAATCATGTTATAAACATGAAAATAAATGTATATAATTGCAGCATAAATATCAAATACATATGATTAAAGTAGCAACCTTGGCGCTCGGGCTACACACTAGTTAAGGATTAAAAAAATGTATGATCAAGCCAAAATTATATGACTTGATGTTTATGTATATATATATATATATATATATATATATATATATATATATATATTCCTCTTTCAATCACCATCATCATATTTATATGTTTTTTCAAAAGAGTTATTTTCTAATGTAAAAACGAAACAACTGAATTAAATTAATATTGGGTAATTCTCTTTGGTAATACCCAATTTTTTATATTCTCTTTGGTGAATTGGTAAAAAAGTTATTATCTTTGGTAATCATGAATTATCATATTAAGTTACTCATGACATTAATGATAATTTTTAATTAAATATTTAACTAGAGTTAGGTCTTTATTTTAAAATTAAATAATTAATTTTCAAATTCATCACTACACACAATTTAATTCATGAAAAACAAAAGAATCACAAAGGAAGCATACCAAATCAAAAGAACAAATTTGTCTATCATAATCAGTCACTTATCAATTGAAAAAAACTTTCAATTTAGCAAATAAAATATATAAACCTTAAAAACGTAGATACTAAAACTAAATTTCAAGAAAAAATACAATCTTTCCTTTTCAATTCCAAAGCATGGCAAAAATAAACATTAAGTTAACTAGAGGGTTATATTGTTAATTATTAAAAGTCTAGTACAATGAAGGATAAAATTCAGGTTTTAAATTAAAGATGAACAAAAGCAGTAATTAATTTCTTCTGATTTCTTACTCAAGTATTTACCACCTTATTTATTTTGTAATAAGCATCCCATGAACAAACGGGATACACTTTATTTTCATCTCTCTAAACGCTTTTAAAAAATTCATTTCAAAGATTAATTAGGTAATCCTTAAGTAAGAATAAAGGAAAATGACAAGGAGTGAATAATATATAACTAAAGAAATTAAAAATGGGACAGGGAGCAAAGATAAGTATAAAGCAATAAGTTTTTCTCTTTCAACGTACCTTTGTATGTTGCTTCTTCAAGAATTGATGTTGTGTGCATAAGTGAAGCCATGTTTGGATCAACCAGTAATATACGAATTCCCGTAGCATAATTAGGGATTGATATCCCATAATCACTATATTCTTGACCCATTAGCCTTTCATGAAATCACAAATACAAGAATTTTATGAGGGCAACAAGTTTCAGCTGAGTACCCAATGGAGAAGAGTATTTAATTTGAGGGTTTTTTTTAGAGAGAAATGGTGTATTTAATGAATGGCAAGATAAAATTGAAATTCAATACTTTGTGTATGAAAATTATGAAGGTTATATAATTGAAAGGGGTTGAGATTATTCCAATAACTATGTAGCACGTGTATGAATCAAAAATGTTTTGAAAAAAAGGTAATTGTGTATCTGATTTTGTTCCAATCTGGTTTTGCCATGATTTGGTTCCAATCTGGTTTTTCCAAACCGCCCACCGAATTACTGTGGTCAATAAGTAGTTTTGTAGTTTTTATTTCATCTTTGTAGGTAGTCCAAACTGATTTGACTTTGACTTTATAAATTTTTTTCCAATAAAAAACCCATAAATGGCACTGATGTAAACAAATTCTATTTGAGGTAAGTCTTCTATATAATCATCTCGAAAACAAAACTGTGATGTATGGCCTCCACATCATAACTAAAATGATTTACATGAATTAAATTCTTTTTGAGCTCTTAAGAAAATACAAAATATTTGAACAAAATGTTTTATGATATCATTACAAATTAAAGTAATATTATTTATTTCCTAATTGTTGTTATTTGCACAATAACTTTGATTACCTATCTTGATAGGATAAAAAAAACCCGATTCATTTCCAAATATATACATTATCTTTTTTAAAAGAAAGTCAAAGTAATATTTGTAATAATATCTTTAAAATTGATCTAAATACATAAGAAAAGGTAACTTAATTGGATATAGGATGGTAAAGCCTTGATGATATAATGCACTATAAAAAGTTTAGATAAGTATATACAAAATAATATAAGTTTAGATAAATTTAGTCAAAATAATATAAGTTCAGATAAGTTTAGACAAAATAATATAATTAGGGAATACAATTTTACGAAAAATCAAATAAATAAAATAGAGCCTTCATACCCAGCATACTTAGCTAAACCATACAATTTAAATATTGACTAAATCAATGTTAATGAACCTTCCAAATCAATCCCATATATTTCAAATTCATTCCAAGCCTTATAGTCCAGTCCAGTCGACCTAGTTCCTATGTATTACCTTTGCTTAAAACTGAGCTTACTTGATTTCTAAAACTTTCTATGAGAATCATACTAGTTTAGGTCCAGTGCAATGCATGGTAATTATTAAAATATATAAATTTTTTGTAAAAAGGTTAGTTATAATCATGTGCCATTTTGCTTAATTTTTTCTATCCATTTTCTAAAGAAAATAAAATAGGTTTAATGATGTGCATTATTGGAGATTAACACTAATGTATAAATAAAATCCATTTAAAATCTAGATTTTTGGAGATTTAACTATTTAGATAAAATATACAAATTTAATTTTGTATGCACAATATAGATTTATTTGTTTCTATTTTCCTTATCATAAAACTTTGTTCTTAAACAATTGAGATTGAAACTTGTGTAACAAAGTTTTCTAACAATCTACCTATATTTATTTATACTAAATAGAGGACGCTCAACTTAAAACTTGACACATGTCGCTCTTATAAAAAAACATTTTCCGCCTAATTACATAATACTATTATGATAATTCTAAAGTTTATTTCAGTATATTAATATGCAATCTAGAAGAATTTTTTTAGTTATCAATAATCACTAATCGATGTCATTAATTGATAGTAAATAATATAAAATAGGCTATCTTATATAACTAAATATGGCAGTATAAACAATACAAATATTTTATAATGATATAAAATGATATTATATATTTTAGTTAACAAAATAAGGCATTTGAGCTGTATATAAATTATAAAGATTCCGTAAATTGATCTTATTAAATTAATAACAAAATAATGTATATGCTATCATATATTTAACTAAATGTATACAAGTATATTGTGTGATATTCCAATTCGTTATACCTATGAACAAGTATATTTTATTATGATATTGTAATCTATGTTTATATTAAAACAGAAGACAATATATGCAATAGTTTCAAGTGTCACTCCAGTATTAATTTTTTCCCACCCGGCCATTTCCCCAAGTTCATGTTTGATCGTGAAGTCTTTCTAATTTTGCAAATATTAGCGATGGATTTAAACTTTGAAGGACAAGCTATTAAAGGTAATTGAAAATATGAGCATAGCATTTGAGCTTTAAGAACTACATCATTAATGTAACAAGGAAAAAAATGTAATAAAACTAAACTAATCGTTGTAATGCATTTTATTCATTTTTATTTACAGGAAGATGATGTTAATGTTGATTTTTCAGTAAATCAATAGAACCTTCGTCTGAAAAAGAAAAGGTAGATTTTTCTCTATAAAGAGTTGTTACATAATTAATTATATGATGTGGTTTAAAAATAATTGATTATTGTACTAACAAAATCTTGAAATTTTTATTGTAAAAATCTACATCTTTGATTTGTGATAATGGGGATTGTAGGAAAATTTTCAAACTCAACCTCTTGATCCCCACTGTGATCATGCTTTTAGGCATGGCGGCGCTCCAAGGGAAGGAAGCTAGAGATAGAAGAGTCGCTAACAAGTTTTAGGAACTTGTAAACCGTTCACAGGTGTGAAGATTACCCCCATTCACGATCACGGAGATCGCTAACTCCATAGTGGTCCGGAACCATGACTGGATCTTCAGGGATGATGGTACGAATCCAACCTACAAGAGATTGAACCCGCTATAAATTGACCTCTAAGCTACTTAATTCTTATGATATTCATGTGCGCTTTCCGATCAACATACATACATCAAATTAATCCTAAGCATATTTAATCTACGTTGGTTGATTATTAATGCACAATCAAATCTGTTATTGGTGATCACTTGAATTAAAATGATGTTAGCCTAAATCAAATTATTAATTATCTTATTAGGTGTGATTTCAAGTATAAATTCCCTTTAAACCTGCAAAAAGGGGTGTGATCAAGCAATAACAATCAATCATGAATAATCAAGCAACATATAATTAATTGACACAACAATCATCATCATAATCAAAATCATCAAAATATCATTAATAGTAAGATCCTAGGCATGATACTAAACAGATTAATAACAAATCCTAGCATGTCACTAATAATCACAATCAAAACGTTATCCTAAACATGATACTAGAAATTGTAATAACATCCTAACATGATACTAGAAATCGTAAAGACATCCTAACATGATACTAGGAATCGTAAAGACCTCCTAACATGATACTAGGAATTAAAGTAATATTCTAAGCATGATATCTACTCTAAAATCAAAGAATAAAGATAATAGATTCACTCACTTTGATGCGTTGGCTTTCTTGCTATTAAAACTATAAACACGTTAGTAAACTTCAAGAAAGATTAAATCAACAAAGTAAATAAATTAAATAATAATTGGAATATAGATTTGGGACCAAACCCTCTATCAACCTTTCACGTTGAGGTCGTAGGCAATGTCGAGCAGGGCAAGGAGTATTCGAATCTCGCAAAGGAAGTATATATGATATTTGATTGGGGAGAGTATCAAGGAGAGTATCAAGAATATGAAAAATCAAGAGAGAGAGAGAGAGAGAGAGAGTATTAGAGAGGGTATTGATGATAATTATTGGTGATTGAAAACAGGGTGAAACAACCTCTATTTATAGGAAAAAAGAGGGTCAAAACGATCAGAAAAGATTCAAATTCGAATCAGAATAAAACTCCTCTTATCGCGGCGTGATAGGAGTATCGCGGCGCGCTAGGTCCATCGCGACGCGATGGTGCTGTCGCGGTGCGATGGTCCTGTAGTTTTGCGAATTTTTATTCATCATTAATTTTGATCCAAAAATCAAAATAAAATAAATAATATATCGTTGGAAAGCTCTAGAAGTCTACTTTCCAACCAATTAGAATCAAATTGATATATTTTGTAGAATTGGAGATATGGTCGAAATAGTGGAACAGTGTCAGTTTTGGATAGAGTTGGTATTTTAATCATATCTTTTTTTCGTTTCTAATTAAAATTGGGATCATGATATATCACTAGAGGGATAATTTCAAGAGATATCCAACCATCCAAGATTTGGATAAAAATTATGAGGCACGAAGTTCAGTTTTGACCGGGATTAGGATTATAAAAAAAGAGATGTTTTATTCAATATCAAATTCTTAAATCTTTATCTTTCGAAAATAGGATAAATTAGAACCTTCTAGAGGATTCTAAAAGCTTATAATGAATCCTAATTGGTTTAGGATTGTAAATAAGGTATTGGACCCTCCTCATGATCATTGGGTCGTAGGTAAGGTGGATCTAGGTCCAGTTTGGGCTCGGTTTAGTATTTTGGCCATAACTTCTTCATTATAAGTCGGATTTGGGCTTACAATATATCGTTGGAAAGATCTTTTTAAACCCCATCCAACTAAGAAATAATTGGACCAGTATTATGGACCAAAATAAACTGGTTTGGATTTTTTATAAAGTGGACACAAAATAAATGATTTTAGAAAACAAGAAATGAATGATTTTGGTTTAAAACATTTAAAGAAAGGTTAAAAATGATTAAGGCTAAAGGAAATTCACGAGACTCTTCAACCCTTCACCTAACTCGATAATCAAAGAAGTGAAAGGTACTCATCACTAGGTTTTGTTATTGGGGAGACACAATCAGGTGTCTATAGGGATCCAAGTGTTTTCTTAATCACTCCAACAAAAAGACCTCTTAGCTTGAGAATGCTACGCCTATTGATGAGATTGAAGGTGAATCAAGTTGTGCACAACACTCTAGATAGTGGTAAAATAAGAAAATGAGGACAACTCTAAAAAGGATTGAAGTTTGTATAAAGATAGTTTATGGGGGACTAAGTAAATCCGACCTACACTGGGTCTAGTGGGTCTCGGGTCTAATTATGATTTTTTTAATCACTTATATTTTTTTATACATTATAACTATCCTATTACTTGTGCGACTAATTGTCTGTACATATAGATACATTAAACAATCTTGCTGCATAGTGCATATCAAAATAAGCTTCATATGAAAAAAAATACATTAAAAAAACATACTACTAAACATTTGACTATCTACTTGACAAGAGTAGGAGCTAGGAACCGTTTGACTTGGAGCCTTTAGAGGAGTGGCGGGTAAGGGTCGAATCTGGGTCGGGTATGGGTCTGAACTTTTCAAACCCAAACCCATTGCACTTAGACCCAAATCCAACCAAGATCCATTTAGGACCCAGACCTTAAAATATGGGTTGGGTCTAAGAGCGATGAAAGTAATACGGTTTAAAACCGAAAACCGAACCGAATTAACAATTCGGTTCGATTTTTCTCTGTTTTCAGTTTGGATCGATTCCAGAAAGCAAAATCGAAATATTTTGGTTTGAATTTGGTTTAGGGCTTCAAAAAATCGAACACCGAAATTCCAAACCGAATTATACAATGCCCAAATATCCCAGCCCATTTCCCCTTCATATATGAACCTAAACCCTAATTTTCTCTCCCTCTTTTCCCTTTTCTCTTTCCTTTCTTCTGAGTTATGAATTTAAATCTTGCGGCTCCCTCACCACCTCCCTAAATTCTCCCCCTTTTCTCACCACCTCCCTAAATTCTCCCCCTTTTCTCACCACCTCCCTCACCACCTCCGTCAGCACCTCCCTCACCACCCTGCGGCTCCCTCACCACCTTGGGCGAACACCTTCGTTCCGTCAGACCTTGCGGCTCCCTTGTGCGCGCTTCCTCACCAACACCTCCGTCACTGTTAGTCCCTGACTTTCACTCTCTCATATGACACCCAAAGGTAAGAGATCTATTTAATTTCACTTTCATTCCATTGTTATGTTCGAATTAATTCCATTGATGTTGGTTGTTTATTTTCTTGTTTTTTCCCCAAATTGTGTTGCCCTTGTTAGTTAGCCACTTGTTTTATAGATAATACATCATAATTTAATATTTCTGTGAGGAGAGGTGTTGATTTTATGTACCTGTTTTGGCCTTAATTTGATATATTTAGTTTAGTTGTTCTGTATTTTAAGTTTGGAACTTTGAGTTAGATTATATGTTTATATGTTGTTTTGAATTTTAAGTTTGTTGTATTATATGTATTCAAGCTCGTTTACTTCTCTATATATTGTAACTTATTTATTTTTGTGTTGCTAGACTTGAGGAATATGACAATTGGTGGTCAAAATGACCAAGACTTGGTTGAGATTGATTGATGGTGCCATATTGCTACCATGTCGATTGAAGGTTTGAAGAGTTGAAGCTTCCATGTTGTTGTAGTTGTTGTCATCATGTTGAAGATGTTGCCATGTTGTTGAAGATGCCATATTGAATTTATTAGTTGAATGAGGACTTTTATTGCTTTTTTAAGACTTTTGTTATGTCTGGAATTTTATTCTAATGGCTGGACTATTTTTTTATTTTTATTATGCTATCTCCTAAATTTGGCAAATATTAGGGCTTAAGACTTTTTATGGACTACTGGCCTGTTGTTGTGTTGTAATTCATAAAATTATTAAGCTTTTCCTTTAAAATTTATGCTTTTGTTCAGGAAGAGGTACAAAATTTAAGCCATCAAAAGGGCCAAAACAATGGGTCCAGATACATGCCCAATTTTTTAGGCCCAAAACGACAGCCCAATAAAATTTCGGTTTGGATTGGATTCGTTTATGAAAATCGAATTATTTTGGTTTGGATTGGCTTGGATTGAATCCAAATTCGGTTCCAAAAATCCAAAATCGAAATAATTCGGTTTGGATTTGGTTTGACCAATAATCCAAACCGAAATCTGAACTTTCACCCTTAGGTCTAACCGGGTCTAGGTTAGATCCTGGACCCATTGTCATCTCAAGGTAATATATGAGATATATGAATGGGCATGACTCGCATGAGTTATTCTAATATAAAAGGTCAAATATTTAAAGGCCATGAACCCTTTTATATCTCTAATTAAATTTAAATTTATTTTATTCAACATTGAATTAAAATTATGATACGCAATACCATGATACACATTTTTGTGAATAAATAATCAAATACTGTAAATAATATCACTATTATGAATTAAACTAACTTTGGTATCGATTTCGTGAGATTTAATATTTGAACTATCAAAACCGTGCAATTGCACGGGTACTATACTAATTGTTATATATATCTTGTCACCCTAGCTAATACATGCATGAAATGGAAAAAAATATATATATATTAAATTTCTTACAAAATTTTCCTATAGATATTATATAGCAGTTCAATAACTTCAATTATATATAATAAATTTCATTCAAGAAATAAAAATATTTTCTAAGAATATTTGACGAAAAAAAAATTGAAAAAAGATATGCCAAATACGAAGTAGTATTTTAAGTATAGTACTATATTTTTAGAAAAGGAAATCATTATATTTTTATAAATATTTATTTCTTTAATTATATTATTATCTTTATAATAATATAATACTAAGAATGCACCAAGAGATGACACATTGCATGTCATTACTGATGTTTCTTCGTGTCACTAATAGTTTTTATTTTCTTATTTAATTATTAACTAATATTTCATACCACTTAATAAAAAATATAGTATATATTAAGAAAATATTTAGATGATTTTTATGAAAAATAATGGTTGCAAAGTAGGATAGAGATGACACGTGTCATTAATGGTGTGCCTTTTAGTATATAGTTATCGATGATTAATGTAAATTTTATGAATAATGTGTCAAAAAAATGTGTAAGAAAAATTTATACCTAGCATGTCAATTTGATATAATATTAACTATGTTTGTAGTATGTAGTTATTGATGATTAATGTAAATTTTATGAATAATAATGTGTCAAAAAAAATATGTCTGAAAAAAAAAAAAATAATAATAATAATAATAATAATAATAATAATAATAATAATGTCCCAAGGCTAACCCGAAAGCTTCTACTGTTTTTGAAGTAAAGTTAGGGTTAGGGTTTCTTATGGGAAAATTTCTTTGGTCATTGTCGTAGTTTAATTCTAATCTTAGCATTGAGGTTTGGTCATATGGGTGGTGTTCAACGCCTTTTTGCTCACCAAGGGTTCTGCTTTTCATGACATAGAAAATGAAGTGGAGCTCAGTTCCTCTCTAACAAGGTCTTCCACCTTCCCTAAAGGTCTTTGGCTTTTACCGTTTTATCTTCAACACCAGGGAGTTCGTGGGCTTCTTCAACCTTAGGGTCGTCCTTTTTCAAAGCTTACCCAATCGCCATCGTTGTTAAATACACTGGTAAAGGTAAAGGTTAGGTAAGGAGTTTTTGTTTAGGATAGGTTTTGTTGGTATAAAGGTTTGTCAAATCTGGTTTAACTAGGCTTTTAGGCATTATTACCGAAGCTAACTTCATCGTTGTCGTGTGTGATTTCAGTTCAACCGGAATTGGATGGTAAAGGTAAGGACTCAATAAGGGTTTCTTTTCTAGTTTTAGCCTTTCTTTCTCATAGTCTTCTTTTGTCCATGTTATGCTTCTTTGTGTGTTGTTTTCTCATTTCTAGTATTCTGGAGTTAGGTTCGTGTTTAGTATGTTTTGTTGTTTCCTTACATTTTTGAATCTTAGCCGAAAGTTTGATGTTTTTCGATGCATTCGTCGTTGTTCTATTTGGGATTATTGTTCGCGTTTCCTCTTATGGTTGAATATATGTTTTTTAGAGGAGCTAGGGAGGTGTATTATTCTTCTCTACAAGTGTTTTGGTGTCCGAGTTCAGGTAGTTTTGGGGTTTTCCCTTTATTGTGGTTGGTTTTGGTTTTTAGGGCTGGTCTTGGCTTGTTACTTGTGTGTTGTTACATCTTTTGATATTTCAGTCAAAAGATTATTGGAAGGACAGAAGGTTATCTCTTGGTAACCCTTGTATTATCTTAGTAATATGAATTTTCAATTCGTTGCTTTGAAAAACCCTTTTGTTTTATAGGGGCTTTCATAAGTTTCTTTTGGGAGGTTTTTAGTTTGGATGTATGGTAATGGTCTCTTCTTTAGAGAAGGGGCCAAAGGTGCCTACAATTAAGGGTACCAAGTCATTTGTAAAAGTGACTCAATTTGTGTTATCAAGCCTTGATCATCTCCCCCTTTTACCTAAAGTTCAGCACTTTTGCTGTTCTTTTGCGCTCGTTTTATTGTCTCCCAAACGCAGTGTGTTATTTGCTCTTCCTCTAATTCCCTAAGGTCAATGGACTATAGGATACAAAGCCAACAATAATTGTAATATGGTATGTCTTTAAGCATGTTTAAAGGCAATTAGTTGGATTTTCAAACCAGCTGTTTCTTGTAAAGGTGTATTGTAGTTGTCTTTGTAATGTTTGTAACATTGGAGCTGGTAAGGCTTCATTGGGTAGTTTACCGAATTTTCTCCATAATATGTAATCTTTAATTCTATCAATTAAGCGTATGTCAAAATGAAATTGTTTGGATTCTTTCCCCAAAGCATTTAAAATTTGTTGGATATTGAATTACAATAATAATTCTGGCTCATGCTTTCCAAGAATAAAAGGGTACCACACATCTTTAATTGCTATTATAAACTACAACGTCAATATAATTATTTTCTATGTATAAATAGCAGATGTAAAAGGATTTAGAATAAAAAATTAAGAATATTATTCATTTTTTTTTGGAAATAGTGTTTGGAGGGGAAAAAAATAGCATCAAAAAGATTGTTTGATAGCCCTTAATATAATCATTTCGATGATATGGAGTATATTTTATGTCCAGTAGTTTTTATTTAAAATAAAGGAGATATGAGCTAAACTGTAAATCGAACTCAAAACAGATACCCTTGCACTCTATCTATTGGCCACATCTTAAAACATACTTCGTATAAAATACATAGATTTGAATCTAATAAACTGAGTTGGAAATTTACATTTTTTTTTTAGCTACATATCATAAGCCTATTTTAAGTTCCAAATCAAAAGTTACGAAGTTATCAACTCAAAATAGAATTGAACCAACATATGTTTGATTTGAGTTCTCATCTCATCTTCTCTCTATTCATCTATATTTCCATGTCGTGGTTATTGTTTGATTTTCTTTTTTCGTCTTTCAATTTAATCAAGACAAAGACATCGAAGATGTCGCTGCATTATTGATGACAGTTCTCGCCGAGGTCTCCTTCTCTTTCCCCCCTTTCTCATTATTTCGTACAAATTGGGTTTTTGGTTTTTTTTTTTTTTTAAAAAAAAAAATTGTGTAATATACTTTAGGTGAATTGAAATTGCTAGGCAATCCGAGGAGATGGAAATAGGAGGCAAGAATTCTTTCTCCTGTGAGTTTTGTTGTATTTTGGAGGGAAAAGATATATTATAAATATGTGTGAATATTTGTTGAAATTATGGGGGTAATTATTGATATTGTTCTGACTCGAAAGGACCCAAATTTGACCCTGATCTGTTAAGTCCAAATTGTGAGGACTCATACATGTGAAGACAGATTTGGCTCAGGTTAGGATCCACTGTCATCTCTAGTCACGTGGTATAGCCTGCCTTATATAAGAATTTTTTTTATATAATTCCTCTGTTATTTTTTATTTGCAATGTTGGTAATATCACGCTTGTTAATGTATATTTTATAACAATAATATCTAAAATTATTTTTTAGTAAAAATTATTAGAAGCTGATATTTTGAAAGTGTTTTTTGAAACAAATTTAATAAGATCCCACATGGCTATTTATTTTCCAACATCTAAAATACAAAAGATGATCAAAGGAGTGTATGTGAATAGTGTAAAATTCCAAATGGTTGCGATTAAAACAGAACATAAGAAGTTAATAAATAGATTTTTTTACTTTGAATTACCACATTTTAAATACCCACTTTTGTTTTTAGCTACCATTTTTTTTGGTTATTTTATCACCTAAAGTTAACACTTTCTTTTGATTTTGCTACTTACTGTATAAATATTTATGTCCATGAATTTATTAGTGATACCGAATATGGTTTTATTTCCACATCCTTTATATATATATCTTCACCTATTCATATCGATCTTCAACCTCAGAATTTCACTCTTATATTTAACCTGCTAAATATATCTTTCCCTCTATGTCACTATCTCACTTTTGCTTTGTAATTTTTTTTTCTTCTCTTTTTAGCAAATAAAGAACAGTGGGGGTTTTAATTAAACAACCCTCATATTTCAAGGAGAGAGAGAGAGAGGTTTAAGTTAGGGGATTATTTGTTCAAATTATTTTCAATTATATTTTAGATCTAATAAGTTTAGTTACGTTCCAGAAAAATAAGTTCAGATAAGGGTTAACCAAGTTCAAATATTTTCAATATTATTGAATTCCCAAATTCAAATAAGTAAAAATTAGGTGAATAAAACACACTCTTAAAGAAATAATTAAAGTGCAATATGCATTTACAATTTAGGTAGCATAAAGCAAGCTCAATTTAATTAAAGGTGCAGTCGAAGAAGAAGAAGAAGAAGAAGAGGATGACGAGGAAAGAGAACTTAACGTATGTATTTTTTTTTTAATTTTAAGGAGGAGAATGTAACGTAGATCCCTTGAATGAATAGAAGGTTAAAGATCAAAGGGAAGAAATTAAAGTGGAGGTAGAGGTCGAGGAAAATAAGTAAGGGTCGGGGAAATCATGGAAAATAAGGGGGGAAATGGAACATGGTGTATTCTCTACTAACAAATTAATGGATATATAATCAATTAGTTGGTGGAATTTTTTTTTAAAAAAGATATTCAATTTTAAGGTGGTGAAATACAAAAATTTTATATGTAAGATAGGAAAATGCAAACACGGTTAATTAAAAACCTTAAAAGTGGTAGAGGTAAAAAAAAAAAAAACAAAATCAAATACTGTGTAATATATTATTGGATTAGTCTCTAGATTTATTTTCAATTTACTAATTTTTTATAATATTTATTACGTAGTTTAAATTTAAGATCAGAATAATGTATTGAAGTTTGTACTAGCTAATGAAAGGTGAGGGAGTGATAGATTATGCAAATAAACTATTTATGTAAATAATATTGTGTATATTATTTTGTGTATATCTTCCTAGTTTAACCTAGCTTAACCTAGAATACTTTGTATATATAATTGCGTTTAATCAATGAGATATGCATGGCAAATATTTTCACATTCTCTCATGGTATCACGAGTCTAGGTTACAATCGCGACCTAATTCTCTCTTCCGCTCTTCTCTTCTCTTATTCTCTTCTTCTTTTCTTTCTCCACCATAGTCGAATCTTCCAAGCCCCATCCTGCGACTTTGGTCACAAACATCAAGACTTGCATCCCTATTGTTCTTGATTACGATGGTACACAATACAACAACTGGTCTACCCTATTTCAACTTCATCGTCGCGCTAATTTGGTCATCGATCATGTTAAGCCTAAACCTAAACGTGTTGTTGAACCGGCTGCTAAGGAGGACGAACCTATTGACATGGCTCTCTAGCAACGACTTGACAATACTGTGGGTCAATGGATTTATGGGACAATTTCAATGACCTACACAATTCCATCATTGCTCCGGATGACAAAGCAGTCGATACGTGAAATCGCTTGGAAATTTTTTTCCACAATAATTAGTCTGCTAGGGCTTTGCAACTAGATGCCCAATTCACAAACACCAAGCTTGAATAATTTGATGGTATCAAGCCCTATTGCACCCATCTCTAAACTCTTGCTGATAGTTTAAAGAATGTATGAGATAAAGTCTCCGATAATCGAATGGCTCTCTAACTTTTGAAAGGTCTCTCGGAGGAGTACAAACCCTTTCGTACGTCCGTTCGTCATCTCAACCGTCTACCTTCTTTTGATGCCCTACATTCTATGCTCCAATTGGAGGAGCAAGGGAACGCTGTTGATCTTTCACTCGAGTCACGTGAGGAGGCTCACATCACTAACACCTCCTCTACAGTCTCTCAAACCACCGCAGGATGCTCACAAAATCCAGCAAACCCAGCAAGGGAAAAAGGGGTGGTGGCAAGGGTAAGGCTACCACCACAAAGCAGCAGCGCCACCCCAAAAGTAGTGGGGTGCGTCATCACAACAGCATGGTCAGCAGTAGGGGGTGGATGTTTTCTCCCCCATGGGCGTATTGGAACCAAGGCCCATGGGCAACCCCTCCCTGTTCGTACATGTAGACATCTACTTTGATCCATGTCCCGACCGGAAGTGCTATGATGATAAGTAATTCCATCTTTGTGCTGGATTGTAGTGAAGAATGCCAATGGACTACTTATTGAGGCCTAAACACATGAAACAAACTAGCTTGACCCAAACGAAATGAAACAAAACTCGATAAGACTAAGCCCGATCAGAATTTAGGCCTAATCCATGAATTAAACCTAATTTTGGACGGATTTAGGGCGCCTAGGTTAAAACCTAGAGCTGCCACTGGAAAATCTACGCGCAACTCAAGAAGTTGCCCAACTTAAGCGTTGCGCGCAGCAGCTCAACGCAACCTTCTGCGCTCGCGAAGATTTTGAATATCTGAAAGATACTTAATCGAATCTTACCATACGATCGCGCACTGGAACAAGAATCACGCTACCCTGTGCAGTGCAACTCCTAAACTTGCGCACGGAAACTACGCGCAACTTTCAGAGTTGCATGCGCCCCCTGCTGTGCAACATGTCCAAAATCCTAATCTTAACCATTCTCTATAAATAGGGGTTCAATAAGAGCTTTGAACACACAGAAAAATAGCCAGAAAAACAGCAGTAATATTCATAGTTTATGCAATAATTAACCCTCTTGTCCTAAACACTTACCCCTTTTGTTACTTTGTTCTTACGGTGGAGGTTCTTGAACAAGAAGGATTTCATTTGCATTCTAAACTAAGATCTAGCAAGGAAAAGTGGTAATTTTTTAGCACTTAGTTAAATCACTTTACTTTTTCTTGTCCTAAATCACTTTAATCAATTAATTAGTGTTGTTTGACAACTTTTAATAAACACTAATTAACTAATTTCACATAGTATTCTTTTGTTAATTAAAGACTAGAATCTAATAAATTAATTGTTGTTTTATCACCTAAGTCAAGGCAAATCTTGTTTATTTATCGTTCTTTTCACGAATTTGGAATAAATAAGAATAATGACATTTGTTGCAGTGTAGACTTTTTGTGATTAACGTTTGTAAATAAAATCAACTAACTTAGTTTTAGGTATCACGTTGCATATATTGTTTGGCAATGAAATTGTGAAAAAGGAAGAGCTAGTAGAGGCCGCACTAGGGCTAGAATTGCGATTCCTCTAAAAAAGGAACGTTTTTCTAGTATCCTCAATCCCGAACACATTTCTGGTACTAGTAGACCAATTTGGGCATGGGTAAACTTATGATTCATGCTTAAAATCCTTTGAACTCTACTTAGAGAAAGGCATGAACGAGGTTTTATGAGTTTTTCTAAAAATCATTGGCGACTCTCTATTGGTTTCTAATAAAAAAAAGGGTAATGATAGACTCAATTCTAATTCAAGGTCCCCCAAACAATCAAGAATTCAAATCCTAACACACCCTAAAAATTGTAAAGTCTAAGGGTTTTAAAGGGCTAAGAGCATCGAGGAAAGAGGCCGGGATCCCCAACGACGGGCTACCCTCCTCATCACAGTACCCATCTTAGGGCCCTAGCACAACTTCGTGGGGTGCTGCTAGGCCTAGTTAGACCAACACTCAATTTGGAGTTCTCGGTCCTCAACCTCCTCAAGCCTAATACATGTCTAACCCGTCTTCTTCATTGGGTTATGTGCCGACCAATTTTGAGCAAGCAATGCACACCATGTCTTTGGCCGACCCGAACTACTACATGGACATTGGTGCTACCACACATGACGAACTCTCAATGTAACTTGTCGTCATATTTTCATTTGAGCGAAAGTAAATACAATTCAATTATTGTTGGTGATGGTAGTAAGGTTCTAATTACAGGTTATGGTCA
Source organism: Chenopodium berlandieri (assembly GCA_034703905.1). NCBI lineage: Eukaryota > Viridiplantae > Streptophyta > Magnoliopsida > Caryophyllales > Amaranthaceae > Chenopodium > Chenopodium berlandieri. The sequence goes on from CM068287.1 coordinate 17,386,751, forward strand.
CTAATTCCTCACCCCAAACACACTTCAACTTAAAAATTTCCTTCAAGTTCCTAAACTAATCAAATGTCTCATTTCTGTTAGGAAATTCACTAGTGATAACAATGTTTCTATTGAGTTTGATCCATTTGGGTGTTTTGTGAAGGATTTGCAGACGGGGAGCAAGATCATAGTGAGGTGTAATAGTAGTGGCGATCTCTATCCTTTCTTCACAGATCGTCAAGTCCATTCATCTTTTATTCCGTCAACTTTTTACAGTTGTTTCTCCTAGTGTGTGACATTCCCATTTAGGTCATCCGAGAAATGCAATTCTTAGCTCTTTATGTAGTAGAAAACTTATCAATTGTAATAAGGTTTCTAGACATGTATGTCATTCATGCACTTTAGGAAAATTAATAAAGATACATTTTTACGATTCTTTGTCACATACTACTATGCCTGGCCTTTTGATATTATTCATAGTGATTTGTGGACTTCACCTATTCTTAGGTCACTTGGTCACAAATATTATGTTTTTTTTCTTGATAATTACACGAATTTTGTATGGACTTTTCCCATCTCTTCTTAATCTCAAGTCTATGATTCATTTATTCGTGTTAAAACATATATTCGAACTCAATTTGAAAGAGAAATAAAGGCTTTCCAATGTGACAATGGTCATGAATTCGACAATGAACCTTTTAAAAAATTTTGTTTCAAAACTGGAATGACCTTTCGCTTTTCTTATCCATACACCTCTCCTCAAAATGGCAAAGTAGAGCGAAAAATAAAAACGATCAATAACATTGTTCGTACGCTACTTTGGCATGCTTCTATGCCACCATCCTTTTGGCATCACGCTTTGGAAATGGCTACCTACCTTCACAACATCTTACCGACAAAAAATCTTGGTAATAAATCTCCCACTCAAGTTCTCTATCAAAAGCATCCCCGATTATTCTCATCTTAGGTTGTTCGATTGTTTGTGCTATCCTATCTTTTCTTCTTCAAAAATACACAAACTTCAATCTCGATCTTTCCCTTGTGTTTTTCTTGGATATCCTTCCAATCATAGGGTTTACAAATGCTTTGATATATCTTGTTGGAAAATTATTATAGCCAAGCATGTTTGGTTTGACGAGTCGGTGTTTCCATTTTCTAAGGTTCACAATCCTAGTTCTCACATATACAATTTTCTAGACGATACATCAAGTACTCTATCCAATCCTATGTTGCGGCACCATATTTTGGGTTATTCGACATAACCTAATGTGGGCTCACAGACTGCTCCACAACCTAGATGCGGCGATGCTACCCAGCTCGCGGGCAGCCTGACCTCGCATTCCTCGCGGCCCCGTACTCCTTCTTCCACGCCCAGCAGCACGCATCAGCCAGCGCGCGATGCTCCTTCCACTGCCCATCAACGTCGCCTTGTGCCAGCAACTGCTACCCCCGCCAGGTTACCAGCTTGCGATGGTATATGAACATTCCCCCTCGCTGATGCTATTGCCCAGCCCGTTGGTTTCCCAACGCACACTGGTGCAGGCGTGGACGAGCAGCCTGCTACCTCGCATCATCCCTCCTCCTATACACTTCCTCCTCCCGTCTTTCATCCCTATTATCCGAATCCCACACCACCACCATCTCATTCCATGGCTACTCGTAGCAAGCATGGAATTTTTAAGCCGAATCCAAAATACCAAGATCGAGCTCACCATACCTTTACCTCCATATCACCTATTCTAAAGAACCTGATTCATGCCCTTCGTGACCATTATTGGAAAATTGCTATGTAGGAAGAATATGATGCTCTTATTGATAGTGGAACTTGGGATTTAGTTTCACGACTGTCTAATATGAATATTATTCGTTCGTTGTGGATTTTTCGGCATAAAACAAACTCTGATGGCTCTTTTGAGAGACGTAAGGCTCGTCTTGTTGGTGATGGTAAGACTCAAAGTGAAGGGATTGATTGTGATGAGACATTTAGTCCGTTGTTAAACCGACTACTATTTGGAAGGTTCTTATTAATTAGCATTGATTTATCCAAATCATGGACGATTCATTAATTGGATGTCAAAAATGCTTTCTTAAATGGTAATTTTAATAAAACTGTGTACATGTATCAATCTTTGGGGTTCAAAGATCCCGCTCGACCTGATCATGTCTGTTTGTTACAAAAATCACTATATGGTCTGGAACAGGCACCCCGGGCTTGGTATCAACGGTTTTCAGAGTTTGTGGCTACTATCGGCTTTGTTTATAGCAAATCTGATAACTCATTGTATATTTATCACTATGGTAATGATATTGCTTACATTCTTATGATCTCTATGTTGATGATATTGTGCTTACAGCTTCTTTAGAGTCTCTCTGACGACATGTTATTTTGCAACTTAGCTCTGAATTTGCAATGAAAGATTTGGGTAAATTGAGCTATTTTTAGGCTATTGCTGTTACTCAAGATAAAAATGGTTTATTTTGTCTCAACAGAAGTATGCACAGGAAATATTGGAAAAAGCGGGAATGGCAAACTACAAACCTTCGTCCACTCCTGTTGATTTCAAAGGAAAAATGAGCACTCAAACTGGTGCTTTATATGATGATCCTACTTCTTACCGCCGCCTATGTGGTGCCTTGCAATACTTAACTTTCACTCGTCCGGATATTTCTTATGCAGTTCAGCAAGTTTGCTCTTTCATGTACTCCCCCCGAGTTGAGCACATGGATGCGTTGAAGCGCATACTACAATATATACATTCAAGGTATAAGTGATTTTAGTTTGCACTTGTATAAGTCATCCGTCTCTTCTATTCTCTCTTATACGGATGTCGACTGGGGTGGGTGTTATGACACTCGTCGGTCCACATCAGGGTACTGTGTTTTCCTTGGTGATAACTTGATCTCTTGGTCCTCGAAACAACAGCCTACTTTGTCTAAGTCTAGTGCTGAAGCAGAATACAGAGGGGTAGCAAATGTTGTTTCCGAATCCTATTGAGTACGAAATTTGTTTCTAGAGCTTCGTTGCCCAATATCGAAAGCAACATTGGTTTATTTTGATAATGTTAGTGCCATATATCTTTCCGGTAATCTAGTTCAACATCAACGCACTAACATATAAAGATGGACAAACATTTTATTCATGAGAAAGTTCAACCGGGTAAAGTGCGTGTCCTACATGTACCTTCTCGATACCAAATTGCAGATATCTTCACTAAAGGTCTGCCTAAGGTTCTATTTGATGATTTTTGGGACAGTCTCAACGTTCGCAAACCTCCCGTTTTGACTGCGGGGGTGTGATAGATTATGCAAATAATCTATTTATGTAAATAATATTGTGTATATTATTTTGTGTATATCTTCCTAGTTTAACATAGAATACTTTGTATATATAATTGAGTTTAATCAATGAGAAAGGCACGACGAATATTCTCACATTCTCTCAGGGAGGACTTTATGTTCCAACTTCTCTGCTATATTCTAATTCGGAACAAAGAGTTAGTGAGCTAATTGATTTTGATCAATAATGGGTGGTGGAATGTGGGGGTCATTAATTTGAATTGGTGTTTAATTCCCAGGATGTCAGGGCAATTCTTAATACTTCTTTATCATCTACGTGGCCGAGGGATGTGCGTTTCTGGTGGCCGAAATCTAATGGCTTATATTCTGTGAAGTTGGGGTATTGGCTTGGGAGATTGGGGCATTTGTGTACTTGGGAGCTTTTCCATGATAACTCTGATTCGGACTTGTGGAAATTAGTGTGGAATCTTGACGGTCCCCCAAAACTCCGTCACTACATTTGGAGAGCTTGTAAGGGCAGTCTAGCTGTAAGGGAGGTTATGTTTAATCGCCACATTAGAGAGTCAAGTGCTTGCAATCTTTATAACCAAGGTAATAAGTCAATCGTGCATGCTCTTTTTCAATGCAAAAATGTTATTTCTGTCTAGGATTGCAATGAGTTTATTGGGCTTATAAGGGATGCTCCAACGCACTCCTTTGTTAAATGTTTTGCGTGGATGGATGAGAGGTTAGATAAATAGAAGTTGAGCATTTTTGCCTCCCTTTTGTGTGCTGTGTAGCACTTTAGAAACAAGAAAGGTTTTGAATTGGATTCGAGGGTCGATGTAGTAAGCATGGCCGCTAGTTTCACTAAGCTTGTTGGCAATTATGAGTTGTACAATACGAAGGTCAGTGGACTCCCTTCTACTCCTGTTGCGTATTCGTTTACAAGATGGTATCCCATGCTCCAAATACAGTCAATATTGATGTGGATGCTCATATCCTCGCTAGAATTAGGGTTAGTTTTGGGTGTTGTAATCAGAGACTCGCAGGGTGATCCCTTTGTGCTGTTGTGAAGAGAATAGATGCATATTGGCAGCCTGCTCTAGCTGAAGCTACTAAGCTAGTGCTGCATCATTTGGGGTATAGTTGGCTTGTAGGTTGGGGTGTGCAAATGTGGAGCTCGAATGTGATGCTATCTCGGTGGTGAATGCAATAAAAAACAATGTGGAGGGTGCTGCATTCGTGTTTTTTTTTTTTTTTTTTTTTTTTTTTTTTTTTTTTTTTTTTTTTTTTTTTTAAGAAATTTGTAGCATTAGTAGTTCTTTTTCTTTGTTCTCTTGTAATCATGTAAAGCTTGGTAGAAATGTGATTGCCCATAACGTCTTTAGATGGGAAACTATACCTATAACGTGGGAACGTGTTTGTAAGTCTAATTTCCCCCAAAGTGTGATAACTTTGACGAAACTTAATTTAATACAATTTCGTGTTCGCTTAGCTTTCAATATATATATATATATATATATATATATATATATATATATATATATATATATATATATATATATATATATATATATATATTCCTCTTTGAATCACCATCATCATATTTATATTTTTTTTTTCAAAAGAGTTCTTTTCTAATGTAAAAACGAAACAACTGAATTAAATTAATATTTGTAAATTCTCTTTGGTGATACCCAACTTTTTATATTCACTTTGGTGAATTGGTAAAAAAGTTATTATCTTTGGTAATCATGAATTATCATATTAAGTTACTCATGACATTAATGATAATTTTTAATTAAATATTTAATTAGAATTAGGTCTTTATTTTGAAATTAAATAATTTTATAAATTTTTTTTTAAAAAAAGCTCACCTTCCCCCACTAGCCTTACTAGTCCATCCCCTCCCCTACACCTCTGGCAGTTTCTTCTCTCCGCCGACGTCGGACACACCTTCTCTTGCGCCAGGCCTCCCCCTTACTGGCCCACCCTAGTTAGGGTTTGGGTGGTTTCAAACTTTCGGGTAGGTTTTGGGGTTTGGATGGCGCATTTTGGGGTAGGGGACCTCGCCGTTGACCCCCACCCCCAGTTTAGGTTTGGATGGTTTCAGATTTTCGGGTGGGGCCGTGGGGATTTTGGGTGGCGTGTTTTGGGTTAGGGAAGGGAAGAGGGTCGATTCAGGGAAAAGGGAGGGGTGGTGGGGGTCGCCGGCTGGGGGAGGCACAGCGCCGACGGGGAGGGGGGACTGATAAACTAATAGTGGAGGGGGAAGAATTGAAGGTAGTTGTGTTGGGTTTTACGGTGCCCGAGCACCGTGCGAAACCACAACCGGCCCCGGACCACATGAACAAATTAATACGACTAAACTAAACATGCATATAATTAATAAAGCAATAAACACATAAGAGAGATAAAGAGAGAAAAGCGAAAGATGATCATACCCTTGATGCGTGATTCCACGTCGCACGAGCAAGAACCTCGAACGGAGCGAGAACCTCAAGCGTGGTCCCTCCAACGGAGTCCACCCACGCGCCCGAAAACTTGGTCGGTATTAATGGCTAGGTTAATACCCGACATTACTAACAAGAGGTACTCTTAAGGTTTTCTTAATGGAGATGCCTTTATAGAGTTGAACTCTTGCAAATAATTCCGAAGGCATACTTGAGTATTTACAGAAGAAACATCTCCATCCCTTTGATATTCTGTCACTGTGGGACTTTGCAAGTTGAGAAAATAATGCAATTAATTTAATTCTAAAATAAATTAAAATGCACAAAACAAATAATCAAGCAACAAGTGGTAAACAATGGGAGAGGGTAGGTGAGGACCACAAGGCCAACGGCTTGCTGGCGGCTGCCTTGAGCAGCAAGGCCTACCTTTGTTGGCAGCCTTGTGCTCTCGACCAGGCCATCCAGCAAGGCCCATCGCAGCACAGCAGGCCTCGCAAGCCAATGGGCCGTTGTTGCTGCTATTGCAAGCTCGCGCGCAATAGTGGGCTGCTGCTGCTTGCTAGCCACAACACTTGCTAGCAGGGCCTGGCTAGCTACGCTAGCTCCTGGGTCTTGCTAGCAAGGCTTGTGCGCTAATGGGAGGCTAAGGCTATGTTGTTTTACTTATTTATACGTCTCGTCCTAGAATTTGACTCGATGTTCGACGTTCGGCTTTGACGCTCGAAGCTCGAAATACAACGTCGGAGTATGTATCCTCTTGTTTTAACGTATTAAGACCTTCAACTTAATTCGTCGCCTTAGTTCTGTTGCACGCTTGGGTGTGACCCGTTGGGTTCAGTCAAAGGAAAGTTGTGAGATTAATACTGCCTCCGTTTTTTATTATCTGCAACAACCGTACCGGTTGCAGAGGCCAAGGTAAAAGTTCATAAGCATGATTATTGAAATACAAGGGCATGTACTTAAGCACTAATCCAATTAAAAAAAAAAACAAAAATTTATCAAACCAGTAAAACCCATAATCACCACCACCACCGAACCCACCGTAAACCACCACCACCGAGCCCACCGTAAACCACCACTCAGCCACCACCACCACCACGAACCCAGTCACCACCACCACCACGAATCCAGACCCATGCCACCCCACGAACCCAACCCACGCCACCCCTACAAAACAACCCGCGCCACCCAGCCACCACCACGAACAGACCCACGCTACCCCACGACACCAAACCCATACAGCCACCACCACGAACTAGACCCACGCCACCCCACGAAACCAAACCCACAAACCAGACGAACCCACCCCAATACCACCACCTCCAACCGGAAAAATCTAACACCATGAATCTCGCCCCTAAAAAAACCAACCCAAAGATACAAATGAAAAATCATTACCTTCTCTATCATCAATTAAAGCTTTATTTGGTCAAATTTAACCATTAAAATTCTAGATCTAGAATTTTCATGGTTAAATTTGACCATAAAACCTTCAAATTTGAGCTTTAGTGACAAGATTGAAACAAAAGGAGAAGGAAGAGAGAGAAAGCGGAGACGGCGACGACGACGACAAGCATGACACTTATAGGGCGACTTCCGGCAAAGGTGGTGGTTGAATTTGAGGGGAGATGAACAAAGAGAGGGGGAATTTCTGGGTAGATGTAGATAGAGTGGAGATCGATACGGTGGTAGTGGTGGTGGTGGTGGTGGACTGGTGGTGGTGTTTACCATTGAAGGTGATGGTTGAAGGAGATGGTGAGAAATAAGTGAGAATGAAAATATAAGGGTTGATTGGGGTTTTGGGGTTATTAATCATAGTTAGATTGTAGGTTAGAATATAATCAGTTTTTTTTAAGGGTAATATGGTAATTTTACCATTACTAAACTTACTATAAAAGGAAAAAAAAAACTTGTTGCAAATAATATGAAGCACCCATTTATAGTAATTGTTGCAGATAATAAAAAACGGAGGAAGTATAATTAATCTCACTTATTAGAGATGGCCTCTAGCCCGACTTTCCGGTCATTTGACTTCAATGAATAATTAACTCCGTAATTGATTTTGAACATTGTATCAAAATAATACAGTTGTTCGAAGGACACCATTCCTTTTAATCTCCCACTTGTCCTTCCTAACAAGTGTGCAATATGTGTATTTCCCTTTCCAATGTCACTTAATGCCTCTTCATGAACTATAAGGTAAGATTTATCGTCATTCTTATATAACATCCAGAAGTGTTCCTCGAAATTCTGAGTTCGACTGTCTAGTACAGATGATTTCTAAAATCCATCTGAGCACGACCATGCATTTTCACTGTCTCGCTCTTCGAGAGGCCTTGTAAACAACAAAGACATGTTTCTTATTGTTAATAGGAGGACATTCCCAATTTGTATTATCAAGCTTCTCTTACTAAGAGACCTAGCCACCCGAGTGTCGCCTTTATACTCCCCTTTTATGGCAGATGTTTGACAACATCAAAACAGACTAATACTCAAACAAGCAAACTTACAATACTCATGGTTGAGGAAAGAGGTACCGATAGCCATAATGAAGAATATACTTATAACAATTGTTTAAATCTCTTTAAGTATTCTCATAAGTCGATCCGGTATAGTTCCAAACTAATAACTGTGCAAATGATTTATAACATTTATGTCCTTGTAGCGTAAGAAACAGCGCTATAAAACATACTACACACTAATCTCACATGGTCAGTAGACGTCCAACTTTCAAATGACCTCGATTAGGGATAACTTCGATATGACATTCAATGTTCACTTAATAGGTGTTTCTTTATCTAAGACATTGTCTTGATACCCTAAATTGAATATCGTTGAATCGAATGGATTTACCATTTAATTCTAAACCACAATTAAATAATCATGGAATAATATTAACAAACATATTTATTCCACTATGAAACTTTTCAACGATTCATCTTATGATAAATGGTTTTCCCAAATGTTTCAAGAGTAATACTCTTTACAAAACATTTATAGAAATCACACCCATATCTAATATGATTGATTTCTTTTGTGCAATTGTGAATGTTGTGGTTCACTTATTGCACAAATTTAGTTATGATTACTTTGCAAATCTTAGCATCTTCATTATAGAACGCTTTCATAATAAGATGATAAAATTCGAGTACGTTATAGATTGCATGTGATTTAGGATTTATTGTCCAAGTGATGGCTTCCACTCATTTTCATTATTTGAGACCTTCAACTTGGCAACCTATAATCATCAAAGTTCAACAACGAACTATCCATTGAACAACTTCCCTTTATATTATTTCCTCTAAGACAACAATGCTCTCAACCTATATTTTAGTAGACTTTCTTGGATTTTACTCCAACCAGTTCACTATAATTTGGGATACCCTAATCATTTGTGACCATGGAAATTTACCTTAAATTTCCGCACAATACACATGGACATAAGTCCATGTTGCCATTCTCAAGCCACAACGCATCTAACCTCGTGCTTATAAATGGCTTCCTTATTAAGGATCATATCTAATCTTTGCTAAGGTTGTGCTTGCAATATCAAAACTCAAATTATATTTGTTTTCCTACATCAAGAACTCATCCTTTTACTTAACCCAGTACTTTGGATGTTCTTGATCATAATCTAACGATCCATTATTTGGATTCAAGTCGATTGGTACTTTATACTTGTCATTCGCTAAGCATGCAAGTCATGGGACGATTCCATATCATAGCATACATAATGGATTTAATTGCAGAAATATTCCCAATTTGATCCCACTCATGTAACTTTTAGCTCATCCAGTTTCACTAAGTCTCGCTAAACTGTTTTCTATATGATACGAAAAAGTATCTTCTAGAGTCTTTCATGTTTGACTTAGTATTTTCCCAGCTTATACTTAGTTCAAACAATTACTTAGTATTATATGGGTTGAAAGCCTTTTCAAGTCCTTGTTTAACACGGTAAATTCCTTTACTCGTTCAAACATTTTTATTAAGTCTATCCAATAGATCTTAATTCCTACTATGTACTAAGTATCGCCTTAGCTTGGTCCATTATTGAAAAATACTTTCAAATCTAAGCATTTAGTATTTGATAGTCATTTTACAATAGAGTTCGTAAACTTCTAGTTGGACCTTACAAAATTGACTTTTGCTCCGAATAAACTCCTTATTTATAGAATTTCTATGTTTCTCCATAATCCAACCTTTATAAGAAAACATGTTCCAATTCCTACATGCAATGTTTCCCTCAATCCACCAATGGATTTCTTAAGCTTGATTTCATATCTAGCATTATTTAGATTAACAAAACCCTTAGACTATATCCATAGTCTCTTCCAAAATTCCATTTTAGGAAGGCGACTTTGATGATATCTATTTTGTCACATTTCATATACGCAATTTTTGCTAGAATAATCATGAAAAGACTTAAACAATCCTATCAGTGAATAGGTTAAAATTAACGCCGTGAATTTAATTGTAACCTTTTCAACCAATCTAGCTATGTATGCATATACATATCCATATTTATTAGTTTTCTCCTTGAAAACTTATTTTCCATTGATGGGTCCCTACCCTTCATGCAAATTAATCAAGTTCCAAATATGATTTTCAAACATGGAGTCTATTTTGCATTTTATGGACTCTAACCATTTTCGGAATTTGGATTTGTCGTAACTATCTTACAAAACACTATTCTCCTTACTATCCAATAATAAATAATATGCTTGCAAGTTTTAGGTTCATTTCTAACTCAATAGAAACTTTATAGGATTCAATCCAATCTTTTGGTGAATTCTATACCTATACGGAGTAATTGCATCAAACACTGAGTTTCAAGGTGCTTCTAAAGCCCTTTGATTATTTTGATCTTACTCCAATACTTCTGAAGTTTTATGAGTAACGAATTCTCTTAAAGCACTTATAAAGTCCTTTGAGTAATCTTGATCAATAATTCTCATGAAGCCCTTCTAAAGTCTTCTGAGATTCAGTTTCCGTTTGTTGCTCGTCTCGATGGTCATCGAGTTCATTTTCCTCCCACTTGTCTTTTGGTAAATGTGTTACTTTCCAAAAAGAAACCACTTCGAGCAACAAGTATTATGTTCTCAATTTTGGTTGTGGAAGTAATGCTCCTAGTCTCACTTGAATGCTTACAAAGAGACTTTTATATTGTCTTTGGATAAAAGTTTGTTGTGAAACAAACAATTAGCTCCCACTTGAGCTACCTTAGCCCTTATTGAGCCACTTAGCTCCCATTGAGACAATAAGCTCCCACTAAGGCTAAGAGTCCTAAACATATACTTGAAAAGACGCTAGAAACTATTTTTATCCATAATTGAATATGGTGTCTTTTCTTAGCTTCGACAAATTTGTTTTGTGTAACATTAGTCATTTGTGCAAATCCTTTAGAACGTTATAGGAAGGGATGTGATCCATCATCGTTCGAGTCATTTCCAAATGGCTTCGAGGTCTCCGTCAAGACATACTATATACGTTGTGGAGCTGATTATGAGATTCCAATTTCATAACCTTGGGATGATCACTCTTGGCTCAAGCAAAAATCACTCGATCTAATCTAGACGTTTTGATATCTTGCCAAGTCGATTCAATACTTCACTGAACTTTTGAGCTACTCAAGATCCAGTTTGTTTCACATGTGATGAATATTGTCATATTCTTTCAAATCTTTGTAAAAACGTTGCAGTAATAGAATCCTCTTTAGCTTTCAGATTAAATTGTTTGTACCAAGCATAGTAGCTCCATTCTTTGTCGGTTTCAACAAGTAAGACTTCCTTGCCTTAGAACGATTTCGAATCGATCAACTTTCAAGAGTCTATCTAACAGAGCCTTTAGTATGTTCTTATTGATGTGACATTATTGCTAAAGATAGTTAGAACATAAATCATGTCCATGACTTGAACCTTGTGAGTTTATGTTAGGGAAAGGTTTATTTATAATCAAGCATTCTTGACTCATGGCTTAAACAACCATGCCATTCAAATAAAACCAACAACTATTGTTCTTTTACTTTGAATGTGAGTCTCTCCATGTGTAAAAAGAACGTTTGCTGATTATGGAACACAATAACCATTCTTTGATCCAGCCTTAGCTTTAAAAAGTCTTTAAACACAGATAATCTTACAACTAATGTAGCATCACTTGCTTCATTCCAAGTTCGTAAGTCAATAACTTAGCTTAACTTCCATGATTTTAAGGTCACTTCAAAGTGGATCACTCAAGCGGTATCTAATACTTGTGAAGATAAGTTGCTAAGTTAACTATAATAACATGAACTCTTAGGTAGAATTGGAATCTTGAATTTCTATTCTTTGTTCCTCGTTTCCTATATTTCTTATCATATGTCATCTCGTAACTTTAAGAACCATTTCTTTAAATATTTTTACTTTTACACCTTGTTAGGCATAATTAAGCATTTAATGCGCCGTAAAACAAAGTTCTTTTCCTTTAATTCGTCCTTGAAGTACTACATCAATGAGTCCTACTCATTAGTGTATTAAGCGAAAAGATATGTTGGTTGTCAATTATTGACAGATTGAGTTTTCAACTGAATACTTCATGTTTATCAAAACTACCTAGTATTTTGAATTCATGATGTACAACTGACCTATCGGACTTAGCTGTAAAAGTCATTTATGAGAAGTTGTATTTTAGAAATGTCTTTTCTTTCTTTGAGAACCATCCTCAAAGATTTCCTTTACCAATTGTTGAAAACATTATAATTCGATTTAGATTTCTACAACATATGTGCAAAGTATAACCATTTATCAAGATAACATAATAAGCTTTTGAAATACATGCAAACTAGCAATTTCGATCAACTTATTAACGTTTTACTCAAGTTGAATTTGTCTCATATGCTTGAATTAAACGATTACAAGATCCTAAAAATCAATAAGTGATTAAGCATGCTTTGGCTTGTCTTAACACTTATTATTTTAAGGTAATCAATCCAATTGCTAATAGTTCCAAACTGTATATTCTTGGTTTGATAAATCGTCGCATCTAATGCATATATGACACTTATCTCGTTTACCACAATATCTAAGGACTCCTTACCGATATTGTTGAGCATAACCAAAATTGACGTGTACATGATGCCTTGCTTCGGCAAACCCATCAACATACCTTATGTACCTAAGAAATTGATGATGCCTTGCTTTGGCATAAACCATCACCTACTTTCGAAGTTTAAGTAAGTGTCATTTTGGAATGACAATTTTAACTCAATTTTCTTTGGTACTTAGGGTTTCTATGTTGGTTTGACTTAAGCGAACTTAACTAATCATTCAATGAAAACCTAACACATGCATCTAAATACCAAGATTTATAAGCAATATAAATAGATATGTATAAATGCATAGTGAACTAGCATGACCCCTTGAAATCTCGAAGCATCCAATCTTCAATCTACAAGGTCATCTTGGCACCTTTAGGCTCCATCTTCAAAGATACGCCATCTTTAGATCTCACCATTAAGCATGCAAGTACTAGTAACTAGGAGTAATCTAAATAAATTAAGTACAAAAACACTTAACGGCACGCAATCCGTATTTACATTTACAAAAATATATAACGGACGTAGTCCGTATTTTCTGTCCTAGTCAAGACATACTAGTCACCTTTTAAAAAACACCTGCATAAGAACATTTATAATATTCCATTCACCCATTCACTTCTAAAGTGAATGGCCCATGCAATTTTTTACAAACAATACGAGCAATAATACAAAACTTGTATCAATCAAGCGCGCACTAGTCACTAACTTAGGTTATTAATCTCATTAACATGCCTAATTAAAACTAGTCAAATTTTATTCAATTAGGTGAACTAATGCAATAATGATAAGCATAATTAAAGCTTAACGAGCACAAAACCGATTAATGAAACTCCCACTAAAACCCACATCCATCTTAATTAAATTAATCCGATTAATTTTAATTAAGCAAATCGAGTCATTTTGTCAATAATGTGCAAGTACGTGAAAAACCGAGGCCTAGCCTCGTTTTAAACAAAATTGCAAGTCGGGTCGAGCACCTAGCTCCCAAGCCAAGGGCTAAGGTGCTACTAGGCTGCCTAGCAAGGCTTACGTGCATGTGCTGGCCGCATGAGCCTAGCAGCGCACCAAGGCAGCCACACAGCATGCCTAGCATGCTTGCGTGTTGTTGGTGCTAGCGGCGTCCCATGTGCGCACTAGTGCTTGCAGCAGGTGCTGCCTAGCAACCCTGCCCTGCACACCCTTGCTCGCACACTACCGCACACACACGCACACCTTGACAGCAACATTGATGCGGGCTACGCGAGCAGCCCCTACTGGCCGAGTGTGATGCTCGAGGCTTCAAGATCGATTTTTGTGTGCTTTGGGATTTTTTTTATCTCAAAATTTTTGTGTGACTTTAATTAATTCCAAATTAAATTTAGAATTAACATTTGAGCAATTTTGAATTAATATTAAGTCTAACTTAATTAATCCAAGTTTAGTGTAAAAACCAAAATTATTTCCAAGAACCCTTTTTTAATAATTTTTGGTCAATTTGATGCAATAAAAAATTAAGGCCATGCTACATAATTAAATCTTCTAGAGATTAAAATTAATTATGAGTTTGACAAAACTAATTGAATAAATTAATTGATCATCCAATGAAAATAATTTATTCAACCAATACTCATGCATATTTGAATATTTCAACCATCCAATGAAGAATAATATTCAAGCATAAATGTGAACATTCATGATTTTAATCAACAATTTCCAAAATCATCAAAACTCGAAGTATGTTCACTTAAGATTTTAGCAAGTCAAGATTCAATCAATAAACCATTAAAGATTCAATCTTTGACCATTTTAAGGGTTCAAAATCAAATTCAACATAAACTCATACATTTCAAGCAATCTAATTGCAAAAATGAACAATTTTCAAGTTTATGTGAATATTAGAGCAATCCAAATCAAGCAACCAAATCATATCAAAAACATGCTTAATAAGAAATATAATTGCAGTAGATTAATGCCATAATCAATCACATAATCCAATATTACATGCAATAATTAATCAAGGTTTAAAGATTTAAAAATTTTCGTTCTAAATGAAAAACCCTCAAAAAATCACATTTCTGGGCAGATTTTGGCCTCTGGAAGCCAATTTTTAATTACTTCGTGGGTAAAAGTTGATTTCAAACATTGATTTCACCCAAAAAACACTATTTTTGAGTCAAAATCAGCGTTCGTAATCATAAATTAGCAACAAATCAATTTTATCTAATAAAACCGAGATCCTAATCTAATTAGGTTGCTAATCCTGATTTTTAAATGTATTTTAAATCACCTTAATTAATTTTTTAGTCGCAAAAATTAAATGCACGAGGCTCTGATATCGCTGTTGGATTTTACGGTGCCTGAGCACCGTGCGAAACCAAAACCCGCCCCGGACCACATGCACAAATTAATACGACTAAACTAAACATGCATACAATTAATAAAGCAAAAAACAAAAAAGAGAGAGATAGAGAGAAGGAAAAGACGATCATACCCTTGATGCGTGATTCCACGTCGCACAAGCAAGACCCTCGAACGGAGCGAGAACCTCAAGCGTGGTCCCTCAAACAGGGTCCACCCACGCACCCGAAAACTTGGTCGGTATTAACGACTAGGTTAATACCCGACACTACTAACAAGAGGTACTCTTAAGGTTTTCTCAATAGAGATGCCTTTATAGAGTTCAACTCTTGCAAATAATTCCCAAGGCATACTTGGGTACTTATAGAAGAAACATCTCCATCCCTTTGATATTCTATCAATGTGGGACTTTGCAAAGTTTAGAAAATAATGCAATTAATTAATTCTAAAATAAATTAAAATGCACAAAACAAATAATTAAACAACAAGTGGCAAACAATGGGAGAAGGTAGGTGAGGACCACAAGGCCTCCTTGCTCCCCAAGCTAAACTGACCCTAATAAGAAGTGGCCAGCTGGCGGCTGCCTTGAGTAGCAAGGCCTGCCTTTGCAGGCAGCCTTGTTCTCTCAGTCAGCCAACTAACAAGGCCCACCACAGCACAGCAAGCCTCTTAAGCTTGCAGGCCACTACGGCTGCTATCGCAAGCCCACGCGCAATAGCGGGCTGTTGCTGCTTACTTGCCGCATCACTTGCTAGCAGGGCCTGGCTAGCTACACTAGCTGCTGGGCCTTGCTAGCAAGGCTTGTGCGCCACGCACTCGGCCAGCAGACCCCAGCCAGCCCACGCGCGTGGCTTGCTAGGCTTGCAGCAGCATCAAGCTAGCCCAGCCCTCGCATGGCTAGGCTAATGCGAGGCTAGGGCTATGTTGTTTGACTTATTTGTACGTCTCGTAGGTTCCTAGAATTTGACTCGACATTCGACGTTCAACTTCGACGCTCTAAGCTCGAAATCCAACGTCGGAGTACGTATCCTCTTGTTTTGACATATTAAGACCTTCGGCTTAATTCTTCGCCTTAATTCGGTTGCACGCTTGGGTGTGACCGGTTTCGTTCAGTCAAAGGAAAGCTATGAGATTAATATAATTAATCTCACTGATCGGAGATGGCTTCTAGCCCGACTTTCCGATCACTTGACTTCACTGAATAATTAACTCCGTAATTGATTTTGAACCCTGTATCGGAATAATACACTTGTTCGAAGGACACCATTCCTTTTAAGTTGGGCTGGCGGGGGAGGGGGTGGTTTTTTTTTTATATAAAAAATTATTTAATTCTTAAAAAATTAACCATGGTTAAATATTTTGTTTAAATAATTATTATACTACCTCCGTTACATATTAGTTGCAACTTTGGGTATTATTTGTGAAACATAAAATATTCCAAAGTTGCAACTAATATGTAATGGATGTAGTATTTGATAATAAAATATACATTATTACTAAAGATAATATTTATTTTTTCAATTCAACAAAGAGAAAAACAAAAAGTTGGGTGTTACGAACACTGGCAGAGCTATGTTAGGGCATGGTAGGTCACATGACCCACCATTAATTTTTTTTTTTTTTTATTTTGTAAAAATTGAAGTTATATTTTTTTATGAAAAAAAATGATATGAATAGTTCATCTAAGATTAGTTTAATTATAAATCAGATTGTTTAATCAGCAACTTTTGTGTGCGACTGGCCACACCGTGTGGCCAGCTAATACACAAGTAACCCCTGACTAGCTGAGTAACTCCTGACCGACCGAGTAAACCCTGACCGAGTAATCCCTAACCAATCGAGTAATCCTTGACTAACCGAGTAACCCTTGACCGACCGAATAACCCCTGATTGAGTAACCCCTGACTGACCGAGTAACCCCTAACCGACCAAGTAACCCCTGACTGACCGAGTAACCCCTAATTGAGTAACCCATAATTCCAGCAAAAAAAATCACAAAATTAAAATAAAAAAATCACAAAAATTAAAACTTACCAAGCAAATGCAGAATCAGATTCAACAATGTCGGAATCACAAAAGATGCACCAAAGACGATCAGGAGAATCCGAAGAAGAGAGTATGAAGCTAGGGTTATTGAGTGAAGATTTGACGATTGAGAGCTTCTGGTGGAAACAAGCTAGTGAAGAGTAAGGAGAGATAATTGGTGTGGCGTGGGAAGAAATTGTGGCGATGACCTTGATTGTGGTTGATTCTGCATATTTTGCAGAACTCGTATTCTGATGGTTTCTCGTCGACTTTCTTCTTCATACTTTGTGGAAGAACACCTAGCTTTCGTTGTCGAATTCTGTTGTTACTCGCAACGGCAGACGTTTCTGAAACGAGAACAACCCGAACGCCGGCGATTTCTATGACAACAAAGACGGCAACGGAGGCAGATTTTTCGGCGACGAAGACGACGGCAGAGGTGGTGGAGGTTGGGGTTGGAAGGAGGAAGGGTTGCTGAAGAGGATAAGGGAGTCTTGAGGATTAGGGCTTGGAGGTTGTGGAAGTGATTAATGTGGCTGGCCAAACAGCCATATATGAAAGTTTGTGTTGTTTAATCTAAGTAAAATTGTAATTATCTATTAACTTGACAAAATCAATTTGTTGAATCTATTTAGTTGCACTATGTGTTTTCTCGGTTCTTTATTATTCTTTTCCTCGCACTGTGTATTATTGATCATTCCCCGGCCCATTATTTTATTTTGTTTCCTTTCATAATATATGGTACTATACATAATAATTCCAAGTTTATATTCTTTATACATAATATCAAATTGAAGAGATTATTGTTCTTATATACACCGCATGCATATTTTATCCCAATAATATCTTTTAGAAAAAAAAAAGGTACATAATAATTTCAACTTTATCTCTAATTTTGCATAGAGATAGATTTATGTATGCACTCGTCCAAATTCAAAGTACATCCAATAATATTTTGTTTGCTAATTTTTTATAAAAGTTTTTAATAAAATGCAACAAAAGTGGTAATATTTATTACTTTTAGAGGAAGATCGACTCTTCGTGAAGTATTGGTTTTTATTGTTGCAAACAATGCATTATTATTGATTGATACTTTGTACGTCATCGTTGGACGATTCGTGGTGAACTGGTGACCTACCATCCATAAAATCCTAAATCCGCCACTGTTACATAGAATTTCCTAATAATATTTAACAAATTGAACAATATAATAAAAACAAACGTGTTATTCCCTCCGTGTTTTAACAAGTGTTATATTTTGAGCAAATAGCATGTCGAGACATGACTTTGACCCTTAATTTATCTAATTATATGTTAATAAAATCATAAGAAATTTTATATATATGAAAATATACATTACAACGATTCCAATAATTTATTATACAATAACATTTATTTTTATATATTAGTAAATTAATCAAGCCAAAATCATCACTTAAATAGTGAAAAAAGTCAAATTATAACACCTAATGAACTATGAGCAGAATGACTAGAATCTACGAAGTAGTATTCACCATTTGTCCGTAAGAGTTAGTTATGGACAACCCGGGAGTGAACAAAAACAGACCAGAATTTTATTATTGTTTTTGCTCGATTTAGAGAGGAAGCATCTGACTAGATTTGTGATGCAGCAAATTAGGAATAATACTTTTACCCCAATAAATCAAATTGTCTAAATAAATTATTCATTTCCTAAATTGTCCCAAATCTTGTTTTTCCATACCCTAAACCCATAAATTATACAACTAATTATTTAAGGAGCAATCCAAAACCTTCATTTGATCTTGCATCAACCCCATTAAAGCTCTATGTGAGCATTTTGCATCTGATTTTATATCAAAGTTTTGATTTTTAATAATGGCTGCCTCTGAAAATAAGGGTGTTGCAATTTCTGGGAATGAGAAAAATGGGGTTGATCCAATACCCTATACCCATGTTTCATTTGGGCAATTGTTGGATTTGGGTGTTATTAATCAATTTGGGCAATTATTGGGTGATTATAGCAGATTGGATGAAGAGCTCTGGCTCTGTGATCATGAGAATGATAAATCAATGGATGCTTTGGATAGTAGCTATGAAGGGCTTAAATGTCAAATTATACCATCTGTAAGTATTTCAAACTTCACACTTTTGTGCTCACTTAATTTTATAACTTAACTGATTAATAGCATATTTTAAGTTCTGGTTAGTGAAATTTCTGTCAAAAAATTTTCTTAAAAAAATAATTCTGGTTAGTGAAATGTTTGAATCAGTTCTGCTGTTTACATGTTGATAGTAATAAATACATATGTATAATGAACTTATGTGTATTTTGATGTTCATTGTGTTGAGTTCCTGATTCTAGTGATTGATCAAGTGTTAAGCATTAACAATGTTGCACGGTAAATTGAAGGTCTTATAGTGATAATGTGATATTTGAACCATGTTCCATCACTGGAACTTGGAAGAATGTGTTGAAAGGAACCTATTGCACAATATGTCTTCTTGATGACATTGGCTAGTATCTTGACTCCAAATCCAGATAATGAAAGGAATTTTTGGATTGTGTCGAATCTAGTGAAAGAAAACACGACAATATTCCCGGGATTGAAGAGAAGTATCATAGAATCTTTAGTTGTGAAGACAGTGGGAAAAGTCTGTGAAACGGTGTAGCAGTTGTTAGCTGTCAATGATATTTTAGGGTAAGGTTGCATACTTGTGAAGTTTCTTGGATTCCGCCATCAGCACAATCCGTAGTTCTTGCCGTAGGAGAGGTGGATTGGGACTAAGGATCATTTTGGATGACCAACTACTACTATTGAAAAGAAGCAATGAAATCCATCTTCATTTGTTCCCGATAGTCGACTAGTCGGTAGAGTAGTGAGATTTGGAAGGTGAATAGTTTAATGTCAAATTAACCACCTTCTTCATCTTTTCTACTTCCACCTAATTATAAATATCATATATACCTTCGTTAATGGTCAATTTATTTCCTAGAACATTTAAGATCTGAGTATGCACTCCATTGGCGTTGTCTGGTAAAGAGAGTTTGACAAAGATGAGTTGATTTGACCATTATAGAGGGTTAATTACATAAGTCTACTATTTTGGCTGTTTGGTAAATAGCTGATTCAATGAGCTGGTTGTGCTTAAGACTTAACCCTTTAATTTCTTCAATTTTTAAAAAGTTAAATGAGCTTTCCAAGTTAGCTGGCTGTGAAATTTAAGCTAAATGACCACCATTTTGTCGTTAAGTTACTAAAAGTTACATCCCTGCACAATTTATTTACCTATTCTAGAACTTATTTGTCATTTCACTTATTCAAGTAACAAAACTACTAGTTACTAGCTACTTTCACCAAATCTAATGCAACCAACTAGTCAAACCAGCCAAGGCAACCAGCTCTTAGCAACCACCAAACAGATACAATCACAAAGGTTATAGGGTTTATTCTGCAGGGAATTTAACGTCGTATTCTTTTATGATGCATTTACGTATTGGTATTCACCTCAATATGTAGCTGTAGAGCTTGAGGTTCTTGCTATATATTTGTAGAGGATGTGATGGAGTGAAAGGATCTTTTGGTAGGGGATGATTGAGAAGATAAGGAGGGGTTAGCCGATTAGGGGAATAAAAAATAATAAATAAAAAAAAATAAAAAAATTAGAGTCCTCCTTATGGTGATTTTATGTTTTATTATAGAAGCTGAAAATTAAGCTAAGCCCTTTTTTACACTTTATTTTATTTAATTATCGGATTTGCTCATTATTTTGAGGGGACATCCATTGATATGATTATGGAATGCCTTTGCTACCTGATATCTTGCTTTCTAATGTCTTTGCTACCCGACGTCGTATCTCTATGAAGCAGAGGCAACATTGGATGCATGATATGTACTTGAACCATAAGGCTTTAAAGGATTAAGTTTGCAATCAGATAATCAATGTATTCTGTGAGCCTTTTTTTTTTCCCTTTAAATAATAATTATTATTATCATTACCCCAAAATTTGAGGACAAAATGGATGATCAGTTCTTCTGCTATCACTTTGCCAGAAGAATTCCATTTAGCTTGTAACAGATGAGATTCAACCTTAAAAGCTCTTTTCTTGTTTCATCTATCAATCATATTATTAGCTCAAAGATCATGTTTGTCTGTGATGTTAACGTGTAGCAGCCTGTCTGCTCTTTCCAGTCCCTAGTTTCAGCTTCTCACTATATTAATATACGTAGTACTTCAAATTGACCTTTAGTGGCTTCCTTTATCTTTAATGATGCGAAGATTTCTCATTAACCTGTTAGCACCATCTATTTTTCTAGTTCTATTCCCTCATGAATATTTCTCTGATCTAGACTGTTAATTTCCTTTCTGTCTCCGTTCCTGATGAGCTTGCCTTTTTCTTCTATATTATCTTCCTCCCATATGATTTTGTGACTTTTGTCTTTTTATGTTCAAGTCAAAGTTTTCTAACCTAGTATTTTGAGAGCTACATAGGTTTGACATTTTCATTGTACGAATTTTACCTTCTGAACCCTTTTTGACTGCTTACTTCAAATTCAGTTCCGTACTCCAGTTAAGATCTGATTCTAGTCAAACTAGTGTATAATGGATTATTACCAAAACCAATAAAAAGAAAGAAGAGGTAAGCCGATATGGGAAATGAATAGGCATGACACCAAGGACATTGTGGTACTTAAAACCTTTGGAGTTGTGCTTCATTTTGTGGATTTCTAGTTGGTCATTGTCTTGCTTTTAGAATCAATATTGAGTCTGTAGCATCTATCATCAATCACTTCTTTTCTTTCGTAGCCTCCTCCCTTTGTATCTATGTTACTGTTTTCACCCTAATGACCTTAAGTAAACTTGAATGCTCTGCATTCATCTACACCTCGTCTTCATCCACGTATTGATGCACAATGAGTTGTCACAATAGTTTTTTTTGTGATACAGAGAATATATATACGGCACCCCTTTAAAATCTACTTAGTTATATAAATATGGGATCGATTAAATATCAACCTGAAGCTGTTTGTTACATCAATTGAATGGTAGGAGTTGAGGATTTTAAAAAGAAAATTCAATTACGCAGTTACGGTGATGGAGTTGTTTTCCATTGTAATAGCAGTGGTCATCATAACTTTAGCTCTTGACGTCTGCCAAAACTTATAATCAAATGAAGTTTTCTTCCTATTTTTTTTAAATTCAGCGTTTGGTGTTATCTTTGGCTTAAAGTTAGGTTGTTTGGCTTTGTATCTATTTGTTTCATGTCCTGCATGCTCAGTTTACTAAACATAATGATCAGATTTGGGCCATTCTTTGCTCTACAACATGTTTTGATTAGTTGATAGTTTCCAGTGGTAAAGTTTTGTGATGTTTTTTTTTTTTTTTTTTTTTTTTTTCATCTCAGGATGAAACCATTATTGACGTGAAGCAGCCATTAGAATATGTTGACAATGCTGTCTGTGAAGGAGGCATGGCACCTGTGAAAGAAACTTCTACCTCCTTGAACAATTCCTCTCAGAAAAACTCTCAGACTTCGAGTCCAATTTCAGTTTTCCAAACAGAGAGGTCATACACTGATGTCATATCAGCAATGCGTGCTCAAAGCCAATGCCATCAACCCACTAAGAACAATTTTCCAGGAGGCCTTCAATTTTTTGGCACCACTATTTATACCAGAGAACAAAATTCAGCGTGCCAGTCTGAGTCAGAGTACTCAATGGAGTCTTCTCTATCAGATGAAACTGAAGAGTATATTCCATCCAAGCAGGTGCGGACTAGGAAAATTAGTGATATACTTGATTCAGATTCTGACCCAGCAGTGAAGAAATGCATGCACTGCAAAACAACAGACACCCCGCAATGGAGGACAGAGCCCAGGGGACGAAAAACCCTATGCAATGCATGTGGAGTTCAGTATAAACATGGTAGGCTTTTTCCTGATTACCGCCCTTTAAAGAGTCCAGGATTTGATCCTTCTATACACTTTAATCTGCCCAAGAAAGTCCAGGAAATGAGAATGGGTAGCTCAAGTGAGCAAGGTCCAAACCCTACTCCTAAATCTAACAAAATTGAAGAGAGGAGGATGGTTTACACAATTGAGAAGGGTCCAAACCTGACTCCCAAACCAAAGGAAGTTGAGGAGATTAGAATGAGTCACACAAGTGGGAGGGATCCTATTACTACTCCTAAAACCAAATCTCAACGCCCTTCTTTTGAATCTGATTCTGACGAGGAGTGGATCTTGGGTAACAATGAGAGGGACCAGAACCGTGCTCATAGAGCCAAGAAATTTGAGAAATTAAGAGAGAAGGTTAGCAATGAGATTCAATCAGATTCTAGAGAAAGGAGCCAAAACTCTGACTCTTATCTGAGTCTGAAATGCAAACTGCCGAAACATGCAGGCAAGAAGTGCCTACATTGTGAATCAAAGGATACCCCACAATGGAGGGAGGGGCCTATGGGACGACATACACTTTGCAATGCATGTGGTGTGCAATACAGAGCTGGTAGGCTATTTCCTGAGTACCGTCCTTTGAAAAGTCCTACCTATGATCCGTCTTTGCATTCCCATTTGCCCAAGCAAGTCCTGAAGATGAGAATGAGAATGAACAGTGCTGAGAAATGTGCAACTTCTGGTATTCATGAAAAGCCACCATGAGTTTAATCCAGGAAGCAATTTTCTGTCTTCATACCAAACACTGGATATTTAGGTTACAGATTCCCTTTGCTAGTTCCCCGATGCCACAGCTTTTTGTTCTCAGTGTCCCTTCTTCCCCGTTTTCCTCAATTTTTATGAGCACATCACTGAAAAATAGGAATGGCTGTTGCTAAAAGTAGCTCAAATTTGTGGGTTGAGCTGGCTAATCAATAGGGAAAAAAAAGAGTAAAGCGTGTATGTATATTATGAACCGCATAATTATATATTTGGTATGCATAGTTAGTATCTCTGGTAATCTGTCTCCTAATTATGTCATCCTCTTTATAGAAGAACTATGAAGCAGTTTGTACTGTATTTTGGTATGAAGCTTAATCTGACATCAACATTTTCTAAAATGAGAATGCAATTTTGTTTTCATAACGGTGTATGATGAGATCGAGTATGTGAATTTCAAATATTCTTGTAAAGAGACATTCTGACATCAGGGAACAGTAAGTCTCTGTTATTCTAGTACAATATGTTAATAATCATCTTCGTATAATCAGAAGCAGAAAATTAATGTTTGTTATTCAAATAATTAGGATTCTACTATACTTGTACTGACTGTAAATGCTTAACTGAAATAGCAGACAGATAAGAGCATTAAAGAAAGCCCTTATCTTGGAAGCTTTTGATGCAGTCATCAAACATTTGAGGAATTGTTTTAAAGCCAGGAAATCCCAATTGTTCAATCTTGCTAGTATCCATGCTATGAGGCTTGTCATCTACTTTCTGAGATCCACACCTGCAACCACAACGGAATCTGTAAACTGCAAAATTCCTAGCTATGTAAACCAGTTAGTACTAGTGCTTTTTATGTGCTCACTTCTTTTCAAATGGATAGCTTTGATACTTAGCTTTCAGCATGTCTATGATTTGTGACCAGTGAGCTACTGCGCTTGAGCAAATCAGCCTCCCGGATGCCTTGCTTTCTTCCATGGCCAGAATGTGTGCTGCTACCACATCATCAATGTGCACAAACCCTATTTCCTGGTTCGGATATTCACCTATTGCACCTAGAAAAATGACATGTTTATTTCCATAACAGAAAGAGGTAGATTACATTTGTACGAGTATGTCTAAAAACAGGCTGCAAGATCTACCTTTAATGATCCCAAGCAGTAGCAGCAGTGTGCTAGTAGGTTGCGGTCCAATTAAGGGACCAATGACAAATGATGGGTTCACTACCACCAAATCAAGACCATTTACTTTGGCAATCTTCCATGCTGACTGCTCAGCTAATGTCTTCGCATATGCATACCAGAGCTTATGAAGGAGCAACAAAAGTTAAATGGCTAGTCATTACAAAAAGCGTGATCTGGTATGCATAAGGTAATATTTCTTTTGTTCATGGCAGATTACCAACCTGAAAGAAGGGATATGCTACTTACATTATGTTTTTTGCAGTAGTCGGAATCACTCCAGTGAGACTCATTAAGAGGGGAAATATGCTGGACGTCTTCGCGGTATCTTATAGCAGAACATGAAGAGGTAAATACAACCCTTTTAACAGTAGTTGCCTTTATGCATGATCTTAGGACATTCAAAGTTCCATTTATACTGGGTTCAATCAGATTTTCCTGCAAGGGTTGCTGTCAATTGTCACGATGAACTTTTGTACAATACATAATCTTGTTAAATTACTAAGAAGAAACTTTTAAAGAAAATTATGCCCCCTTATAAACTTTTGGGAAAAAAATGATGCTCACTCACTCTTACATTACAGATTGATATTCTATCACTTTTTTGTATCATATGTGCATAATTGAAGTCTATTGGTTGATCTTAGCAATATGTGCACAACTTTTCTAATTTGATTTGGAAACAGTTCAAATAAACATATTTCGTATAATATTAAGTGGATACATATGTCGTGTGGTACCCTAAAAGTGAATCATGTGATATAGATTCCATCTAAAAACTCTTTTAGCTCAATATTACCTTTTATAGTTCCCTAATGTAGATTTTTGTGCCCTTTTATCAAATTAATAACATATAAGTTACATTTGAGTGGACATTAGAGTCATATTTAAATCATTGAATCAATAGACTTGATTATCTTTTGTAATAGGTAAGTTTTTGCATCCTTACCATGCCGTGAGTTGTCTTTCATTAGATTGCTTAATCAAATGTGTGGTTAAGGATAATATCAGAAGTGAAGAAATAGATTTACTGAATATAGATCGATTGATGATCAAATTTTAATTCGAGAGAGTGATAGATCGATTAATACTTGGACATTTTCATCATATCGCACAAGCACAGGAGCAGCAGCATGAAAAACACCATCAACACCTTGGATAGCTTCATCAAAGCTTCCTTCCTCCATCAAATCTGCTTTCATGATTTTGAGGTTTTCTTTTGCTCCCTTCATTTCCCATAAAAATCCTACCTTCTCTTCATTTTCTGTTTCACTTAAAATAAGTCAACTAAATTGAAATTTGATAAGCAATATTCTGTAAGATACCCATGTATGATTTGCTACAAGTAAGACATATAATGCATCTATACAAATTTAGTATATCATACACATATAGATATATTTGAGTTATGAACCTGGCTTTCGGACAGTAGCACGTACAGAATGTCCCTTTTCAAGCAGCGACTTTACTAGGTTTGCTGCTATGAACCCTGTGCCTCCAGTTACACAATATTCCGGCATCTTAATCTGTCTGTGCTTCTTCCCTGTTATGTTGCTTGCGTCTCTTGATGATGGCTTCTCACAATGCTATATACCTACCATATGTGTTCTGTATAAGATATATGTCATGATCTTGGCGTTCTAACAGCATTTAATTTTTTAAAAGTGTTTGTCAATTGTATTTATATGTATTTTTTACATGAGTAGGTTGGTCATCCAAGCCATGCACAATTGCACAAAAGGACTATTGTAGTTCATTTTCTTTATACGCGCAGTATTGTTATTTGTAAGACATCACATATGTGCCATAAGTTTCGTACACAAACATTACATATTTACAATTTTGGTCTGGTGCTGAACAACCAGTGGCTGATGGACTCAGTGTTTAGCACCATGATAATACACCTCCAACAATCGGAGCAAATTCTGCTCAGAATGTCTTGCGTGATGAGCTTTGAATACTTTATTATTCTGTTCTTCCTCTTTTTTATAATACGAAGTATAAACTTGCAAATTCAGAGGGAAAAACTATCCATTAACCATTCTTTTGTTACTTAAAGCTATATACTGTACTTTGTTGGTGTTGTGGTTCTCATTACAGTATTGAATTTACATGCCGACTCTTGTCTTTTGAGACAGGAGATTTTAAATTTGTTTGATTAGTATTCCGTGAACATACTAACGAAGATATTAAACCAATAACAAAAGCATGATATGGAATTGGATTTGCTATGTTCTGCAAAACATGACCCCTACTGTATCTTCATTTGATTCATTGACATTGTAACAAAATGCTGCGAGTATCTGCAAATATGTACATTTCTCAGATAGAGCGCGAGTGTCTTGTGGTCTGGACTGTTTTTTGGAAGCTATGAGTGATTTGCTGAATTCTGTTTTTTTATGCCAGCAGCCAAAAGTTTTTGTGGGTTCTGGTGTTGAGAAGATAACCTGCATTTTGACTCTTCTTCTGAACTCCAACACAGGTACATAAGCTGTTTTCTATCAGAAACTCTGCTATGTCTACTACCTTTGACCCTCCTAGCAATTGGCCTCCATTTTTCCTAGCTCTGTTACATAACCAAGATATAATACCATAAAACAACATCAATTTATGAACAAGAAGTATTTTATAAACATTTTACATGTAAAATGCGAAAAAATGATGTATATGACTCAATGGATTGTAATAAGGAGCTAAACATGGAATTTATTAAAACTACCATATTAGAAAATGTACCAAATGTTTATTTACAATCCTAAAGGTTGTATATACTAGTATCTGATCATATAAAAACTTACCCTATAAAAATATTGGGAAGATTTCGACGTTGTCCAACAATAAGAAGCTCAATCTCTAACAACTTGCTCTGAGATAAAATTGTAGTAGCCTTGTCCATGCATCCTTGCTCCACCTTTTCAACTCGAACTTTCATTTTAGGGTAGGCTGTCTCGCATGCCTTCTTCATGACCTTTAAAAAATCTTCATCCTTCCCACCTCCATTGCCATCGCTAACCCAACTACTTCCAAAAATACCTCCACCACTTCCAAAAACAATGCCACTAATGGCACTATTACCAAGTATGCCACCAGCAACACCGCCACCACCTTTTGAAGGATCATTTGGGGTTGCATTAGAGACTTCAAGCTGATGTTTAAGGAAGAAGGTGCTCAAATGTGAGCTAAACGTACCCTTCCTAGGACAAGGGCTCGTTACATGTATCAAAATCAATTCATCCTTCTCAATTATTGCATGTCCAAGGGCATATTGTAGGGCAGCTGTTGCAATACAGTAATCACATAATGTTTTTTTTTTAGAAATTTCAGTTCTAATTAACGTTTTAGACACTATTCATCATTGTTATTTTGAAAACATTTGTGTGAGTCAGACCCACAGTGAGTCCAATATATCCGACATTAGATTATTAATATCAGATATTAGATTTCTCATGTTAGATATTAGATTATTAATGTCAGATATTAGATTATTAATGTCAAATATTAGATTATTAATGTCAAAATGAGTCCGATCTCACGCAAAAGTTTCTCTTGTTATTTTTATCGTTATATATTTTTAAACTATCAACTTTTTCTTTTATAAATTTTCTAAAAGATGAATTAAGGCAATATGAATTGTCAAATTTATACATCGAAAAATCATTAAAACTCCAAATGATACAAGTAGAAAAGAACAAAGTAAATAGAGGTAAAACACTAACAATTTTTCACAAAACTACCTAAAAATTTGATCAAATTTAACCCTGAGTCATATCCGGCTCTAATTTCCAATTGATGGTAATATTATCAAGGGTAAAACCGTAAAATTAATCTTTTTTTAGCTTAAAGATGCGTTAATTATTAAGATTTTAATCTAGTTTGAGCTTAAAGTCTTAAACATTAGTAAGATACATACTTCATGTGGTCTTCATCATAAGTATGCATGGTACTGACATGAACAAACCTATACAAAATTGATTTTAACAAGTAAATTTTTAAATTTTGTTTTGCAATCATTTGAAAAAGCTAAGGATTTTTTTTTCTTTTGAATATTTTGTATATGGGAAATTATATGGACAATGTGGATATGCATGCTACTAACCTGTTGACTCTCTAGTAGGGTCTGCAACCACCATAACTCGTCGACTATCGCCTTTTCTGGTACCGGCAGGGTCTTCCATCCCAACCATCGACGTGAAACAATGTATTCCACCACCAGCCCCGGCCCAGTGCCCCTAGCAATAGTTATTGTTGTTTTGGCTCTTCATGAAGATGATCTAAAAGAAACTAATAGAGTGGGCTAAAAGATATAATTTGGTTTCTTATTATCTCCCTTGCATGAAATTAGAGCAAAGAATGCATTTGCCTTTTTGGAGTATTCTTTACCCAACCCCTAAATTCCTCAACTTTTCTCCTTTAACTCCATGCCTTTGTTTTGCTAAATTAGGATATTATTATTTTGCATCATTTTTATGTCTTGAAATTGAATGGATTTGGGCAATGACAACTTGGTGGGCATACCCATAAAAGGGGAGCAACATTGCAACTAATGAATTCAACCGTTAATATTTTTGGTATAGTGATAATTAAACTAGTTCTATTGCTCTATTGTTGCTTCTTTGAGTTTTTGTGAACATGAAAAACAAAAATGCATTGATGCATAATTCGAGTCATTTCCAATCAATAGGTTTTAACAATTTTGAATTGAAGTTTTTATATTCTTTCCTTAACTTTTGAGCATTTTTTTTTTCAATTATTAAATGTTTTATTTTAATATGATCAATTCTTCGTATATCACTAAAGTATAACTAACTTTTTTTTTCCTACATAGTTAATTAAACTTTATTGTCTTTTCAAATTAGAAAAAAGTGTAATAAATAGAATCCATTATGCCTGTATTTTATAAGAATTTGCCTAAAATAATATTACTGTCATTGAATGAGTGTGCAAATGCTTTTCTATATTTAACTCAAATTAAGCCATCAATTTCTCTCTAAGTGGTACTCCGTAATTTGTTTGTTTAAAAAAAATATGTGGTAATTTGTTTAGGGATCTACTTTTAAATACATACTACGTTACCTTAGAGTAATTGATGAAACTTTGATGGAACAAGATAGTTAGATAGGTAAGTACCTAGATTATTTTTTTTTTGTCTGTTTGTATATTTAAGAAGGAACAAACATATCTTTTTGTCAAATTTGAAGTATATCCACACCATATATCTTTGAATGCTTCTACTACGTATAACTTTTGAGTTGTGTGTCCATGTTGCTTGTGTTACAATTTTTTATTGAGTCTTGTTTTCGAAATGCTCTAGTTTAATATCCTATCTCCGTTTCTTTTTAATTGCAATACAAGAATTTTTTATGTTTAACAACTAATACTCCTTTGTTGCAACTAAAAGAAACAAAGATATTATATTACTTTTCACGATAATTCTATGGTAGTCATCCTTAAAACGACTACCATTATACTGATTTTTTAGTGATTGATTTTGATTTATTTTTTAATGTCAAAATTAATTATAAATCATTCATCCAATTTTTAAAATTCATTTATTAATTTTGAAAAATAATTTAAATGGTGAATATATATTGAGGGGGAGCTGAAGAAGAAGTAAGAAGTAAGTGTTTTGTGATCCATCAATTGATACTTTGGAGAAAATTATCGTGATCCAAATTGAAAAAGAACATTAAGGAATAATGATGAACGAAAAATAAATAACATTTGTTTCCAACACATAATAATACAATTTCCAACACATATAATAATACAGATGGGACGATTAAACTCAATTGAGACGCCTCGCTGAGTGTTGATGGGTGGGTGGGTCTTGGAGTCATTGCGAGGGACTGGAAAGGCGAGGTACTGTTTGCTGCTACTTGTCGTACTAGAGCTCATTGGCCGCCAATTATTGCAGAAACCAAGGCTGCTGCCATGGCGATTAGGTTAGCCAAACGCTTTGGCTTGAAGGACATCAATCTTGAAGCAGATAGCCAAGTCCTCATTACTAGACTGTCGAAGGCCTCGGTTTCCTTCACCGATCTTAATGCAATTCTAGATGATATATTGTCTCTTGTGTTCATTTTAATTCCGTTTTGTGGTGTCATTTAAAACGAGATGGGAATTCTGTTGCTCATAACTTGGCTCGTATTTTGCCTTATAGTGTTGAACAAGTTTGGGAGAATCATATCCTTTGTGAGGTTTCTTCTTATGTTTTGATGGATAAATTATCAATATAAGATACCCATTACGGGGTTTAAAAAAAAATACAATTTCCATTAAAAATAACATAAATTTGAAAATAACATATGTCATTTTCATTTCAACAAAGAAAATTTTTGGTGCACACGAAAGCACCTTTTTAAAGACCAAGAGTAGGGGTGGGACTTTTCAAACCGAACCGTGAAACCGTCCGTTACCGAACCGAACCATCACGGACCGAACCGTTTATAACCCGCTAATTTTAAACCAAAAACCGAACTGAACCGGATAATGTCAAACCGAAACCGAACCGAACCAATTAATGTTAACCCGTTACGAACCGTAAACCAATAACAAACCAAACCGTTTATAAACCGAAACCGTTTGAACCGATTAATGTTAACCCGCTAACTGTTTAAACCGAACCGTTTATAAACCGAAACCGTTTAAACCGTAGGAAAAAACCGTTTAAATCGAACCATTTACAACCCGCTAACCGTTTAAACCGAACTGTTATAACCCATTAAACCGTTTAAACCGAACTATTTTCAAACCGCAACCCGTTTAAACCGATCCGATTACAAACTATTTAAACCGAACCGTTTACAACCCGTTCCATTCAAATTGAACTATTTACAGCCTTTAACAATTTGTTAGAATTCCACGAAATATATTTGATGTTTAATGTAATTTAACAGTACAATTTTTTTTACACATAATTATTAATTTAAATTTGTAAATTTTTTTGCTATTATAAATTTAAAATTATATTCTTGTATAACTAAACTAGGAGTTATAAATTAAATAAAAAAATGAAAAAATTTGGCCACCCACCCAATCCAACCACCCTCCACCCACCCACCTCCGTAACCCACCCTAACACCACCCACGCCGTCACCCCCAGACCCACCCTAACACTACCCCCCACCCACCACCGTTACCGTAACCCACCCCCACCCCACCACCATTACCGTAACCCACCCCCACCCCACCAACGTCAACCCAGACCCACCCTAACACCACCCCCGCACCCACCATAATTACCGTAACCCACCCCACCCCACCCCACCACCCACCGTAAATAAAAAAACCCAGACCCAAACCTTACCCCACCCCATCCACCACCGTCACCGTAAATAATAAAAACCCAGACCTATACCCCACCCCACCCCACCTACCACCATCACCGTAACGTACCCCACCCCACCCCACCCCACCCCACCCACCACCGTCACTGTAAAAAAAAAAAAAAAAAAAAAAAAAAAAAAAAAAAAAAAAAAAAAAAAACCAGACCCAACCTCAACCACACCCACCACCGTCACCGTAACACACCCCACCCCACCCCATACAAAAAAATCGAAAAAAACCCAAACCCACCGTAACCCCACCCCACCCACCCCCACGAAACCCAACATCCTCGAAACCCCCCAACTCACTCTAATTGCTCACCCACCATAAAACTCCCTCCCTCCCTCGAAAAATCCCCCCTCCCCACCCACCCGAACCCAGTCTAACCGCCGCCGCACCCACCCTAACTCGGCCCCCTCCGTTGCCCACAACTTGAAAAAAAATTAAAAAGAAAAACAGAAAATAAAAAAAGGAAGAACGAAAACACCTTATATATTAATCCTGAATTTGGCCTCGAATTTGGTTTTAAAAGGCCAAATTCGATCATGAAACAACTAGATCAAGAGTTTCGTGGTCGAATTTGACCATAAAAACCGTCGTGCGTGGTGCCGGTGGACGGAGACGGAGAAACGAGATGGAAGAAAGGAGAACATAGACGGAGACGGAGAAACGAGATGGAAGAAAGGAGAAATCAAAAAGAGTACTAAAGAGACGATGGTAAGAGTGATTTGATTGGTGGAAAAGAAAACACACGGATCGTGAATTGGAATGTGTGCGATGATAGGCCGTTAGATGACATGCAAATCAATGGCTGATATTTAATATAAGACGGTGACACGGATCATGGGATAATGGATTTGGATAGTATGTTTTTTTTTATTCATAGCTACGTACTAATAAAAACACTACTGTACTCTTAACTTTATGTAACTTATAAATTGTAAGAAACACAAATGTTTGGAAATTGGAATTGATTCAATATGACATATTTAATGTATATTAGTTATATGTATATCAGTATATGTAATAAATAATAATGTATGGTACGATTGGTATCATACTATCATTGGTATGTATAGATAATCGATAAATGTATCTGATTATTAAAACTTAAAACAGTTGATGATCGATCTAATTGAATACTTCTACTTCCCCACCCATTTTCTTTAACTTGCAAGTTGCAACATATATATGTTGCAGCCTTGTAGGCACGTAATCTTAAAAGGTGATTAGAGAGGGTAAGACAACAAAGTAATTCAGCAATATAACTTTAACACCAAAATTATGGAATAGTTACAAACAATTGTCAATTATTACTTTATTAGACTAATGGGAAATTGAATAATCGTGATTTTAATTAAACATCCAAATATAGTTCCGTAACATTAAATTATTAGTTTATTACAATATCAATTATCGATTTATCGTATTCAAAGTACCAATTCATCAAATCATGGTTATGACGCGATCTTTAAAACAATTAAAACAAGAAGCTGATAGCCTGATAATATTTGATAATGAAACAATAATACATTAATACCTTATAAATTTGTAATAGACTAATATTTAATAAACAACAACAAGACTATAACCAAATTTGAAACATAAACATTAACATGATATAGAATGAATGAGAATTTCTGTAATTCTATATAATCTGATATCTGAATTGATTTATCGTATTCAAAGTAGCAACTCATCAAAACATGGTCATGACACGATATCTAAAACAATCCAACAAGAAGCTGATAACCTAATAATATATATTTAATAATGAAACAATAATACATTAATACATTACAAATTTGTAATAGACTAATATGATAATATCGAATAAACAACAACAAGAGTATAACCAAACTTGAAACATAACATATTAACATGATATAGAATATTTGAATAAATGAAGATTTGTGTAATTGTATATAATCCGATGTCTGAAAATAAAGTGACGAAGTCCCAACTTTATATAAAACGAAAATAGCTAACCGGTCAAAAATCTCTTAAAACCCAATTTCTACTCGATCCATTATTTTTTTCACCAACCTATGCCGACCCGCTAATGAAATGGAAATACTAGTCCCAACTTGATATAAAACAAAACGCGCTAACTGGTCAAAACCACTTTTTAGAACTCGATTTCAACCCGATCCAATTTAACTGATTACCAAACTAACCCGAACGATTTTAGCACCAAACCGAGTATAAACCGAACCGATATGAATCGAACTAGCATTAACCCGGGTAAACCCGCCCCTGAACCGACCCATTTCAAAATAATCCGTTCATGACCCGAACCGATATGAACCCGGACCGACGTTGACCCGGTAAAACCGCCCCTGAACCGATCCGTTTCAAACCGGTCAGATCATGACCCGAACCGTTTATAAACCGAACGGGCATTGACCCGGGTAAACCCGCCCCTGAACCGACCTGTTTCAAACCGACCCGATTATTAACCGAACCGTTTAAAAACCGAACCGGCATTGACCCGAGTAAATCCGCCCCTGAAGCGACCCGTTTCTAACCGATCTGATTATGACCCGAACTGTTTATAAACCGAACCGTTTATGACCCGAACCGAATTTAAATCGTACAAAAATAAACCGAAATCGAACCGACCTGTGACTAATCAAAACCGAACTGAACCGACCCGCCGTCTAAATGAAACCGTTTTAACTCGAACCGTTCCAAACCGATCCAAACCGAAACCGTTTCAAACTGAGGTCAAACCGAACTGCCAGACCAAAGTCCCACCCCTAACCAAGAGGATGGAAAAGTAACAAATTAAATGGGATTAGGTCCAATTATAAAAAAGAAAGGTGATGTCTCAGGGACAGGTTTAAGAGTTGATCACGTTATTTTTATATCCTCTATTACCGTCTTCTATTTCACTAATTCAAAGAGATTTTTCATCCCAAAATCATATGACAATATTAAAATTAGCCTCTTAACCTTATTCGGAGTAAAGTGTTTAACTATTTTAATTTTTTTTTTTATCATGTGAGACACTAATATATACGTTGTTTGGGAATGTTACACTCCATAACATCCTATTTAATGTTAATAGTTGGCATGTGTCGATAATACAAGCGTCAATGCTCATAAAATAGAGTATTGTTAATCATTTGTTTTACAAGAACATATGTTTTGATTATATAATTACTCTCTCAGTCCATTTTTAATGGCTTGTATTCCACTTTCAGGTAGCCGAAATTAGTGGCCTATTTCTATTTAAAGAGTGTCTTTTTGACAAAATTACACTCTTTTTTATGAGTTGTCATCATTTTTTTTTATGTACTTTTGGCATCATTTCCCAACTCTTTCTCTCTCCCTCTTCAATAATTACCAATTACCTTTTCTTTCTTTCTATCTCTCTCTAACCCCACATGCATATTTGTACTCACAATCCTTAATTTTAAAGAATCTAAGAATTAAATCCACATAAACAAAAAAAATGAAAGACAAAAGACAACTTCCTTAATTCCTGTGAAAAAAAAAACCCAAATAGGCTACTAAATAAGGGACAGAGGGAGTACATAATTGTTAGGTTTCGTAGTGACCGACACTACACTGAATGAAACCCGTCCAAGACCCGCACATTAATTAATGTAACTAAACATGCAATCATATAATTAAACAACAAAAGAAAGAGAAAGAGAATTGACGATCTTACCCTTGACGCGTGCTTCGCTCACTTACGAGCTCTTACTTGAAAGCTCTAGCTTTGCAAGTGCGTAAGCCTCCGACGGCTCGCACCCTCGACCCGACCCGAGCGGTTTCTACCTCGAGCGTTAGTCGAGGCTAAACCAACAAAATACTAGAGTATTATGAACTTAAAGGTTTTCTCACTTATAAGGAGATGCCTTATTGAGTTCAACTCAAGTGCTTTTTCCCAAACCCAAAACATGGGTATTTATAGAGAAGGGAGTCTTGATTTCCCATCTCCCTTCAATGTGGGAGAATTGCATTTTGCTTAATTTATTTTATTCCAAAAACAAATTAAAATGCAAATGAATCAACAAGCGCCAAGTGGAAAATGGTGAGCAAGGGTGGGTGAGGACCACTAAAAGGGGGGGGGGGGACCAAAATACCACTTGCTCCCCAAGCAAGGCCACCAAGACTGGTCCCTATTGACCGGGTGCTGAACTCACGCATGGCTGGCTGGCAGCCTGCCTTGGCTACCAAGGCTGCCTAGCTGGCGCCTAGCACCAAGGCTGGGGGGCTGTTGCTGCTGCGATGCGTTACGTGTGCTGCTGTGCGAGTGCTATGCGATGCTCAACACGCAAGCACGCATAGCCCATAACACAAGCACGCATAGCGTGCTACTACTGACTACGCGATGCTCGTGCTAGGTGCAGCCTAGCTGCTGTATTTCTTGCGGCTGGTGCTGCTATGCTGGCAAGCACGCACAACCACAGCACACGCACGCATAGCACGCTGCTTGCAATGCTCGTGCTAAGCGCAGCCTAGCTGCGGCTATGCGAGGGCCAGCACATTGGCACTATTTACTAAATATAATTTGATCAATATTTGTGAATTACTAGTAGAAAAAAGTAAAGGGGGAGCGGTTCAAACCCCTTAATGGGAAGCGGTTTTGAACCGCTTCGGCTTGGGGGGCTTGCCATTGCCCATTTAAATGGGAAGAACCGCTTCCCATTTGTAGAGAATGGGAAGCGGTTTTGGCGCCAAACCACTTCCCATTCTTTTTTTACACAAGATATGTAGAGTAGAATGGGAAGCGGTTTTGGCACCAAACCGCTTCCCATTCTCATTTCACACAAGATATGTAGAGTGTAATGGGAAGCGGTTTTGGCGCCAAACCGCTTCCCATTTAGCCTTTTTTAAAAAAAAAAATTAATAATAATAATAATATAACAATAATATTAGTGACGGTTATAATATTATTAGTGACCTGTCATAATAATATCAGTGACCTGTCACAATAATTTTAATATTATTGATTAATAATAATATTAATATTACAGACAATAATACAATAATATCTATAACATGAAATAATTATATATA
Source organism: Chenopodium berlandieri (assembly GCA_034703905.1). Classification (NCBI taxonomy): domain Eukaryota; kingdom Viridiplantae; phylum Streptophyta; class Magnoliopsida; order Caryophyllales; family Amaranthaceae; genus Chenopodium; species Chenopodium berlandieri. The sequence continues at coordinate 17,424,074 of CM068287.1, forward strand.
TCAAAAGTAACATCATTAATATATTTAATTAACATTAATATGTAATTACACCAAAATATATTAAGATAACATTTACAAATACTACGTACCACTTATAATTAATGTTAATATATAAAAAACATATATAACTACTTAAAATAATGTTCACAATTCTAGATGCCATCAAATGTCACGAAAAAAGCCCACATGTCGCGAATTTCATTAATTTCTTTGCTTGTGAATGAGCCTTCCCTTTGAATCTTGCAAACCTTTAGAGAAAAAAAACCAAACATTATCATGAGTATTTGTAAAAAATGTATGTCAAATATTTCAAAATTAGTCACCAAAATCCGCAAACACTTAGGCATCAAACTCCATAAACAATTAGGCACCAACAAAATCCACAAATTCACCAAAATTCATCATATTCACCGAAATTCACCAAATTCACCGAACTTCACCAAATTCACGTATAGGGGTTGCTGCCTAGGCTGGCTGTGCAGCTGCCTGGGCTGCCTGCCGGGGCTTCTATGCTGGCTGTGCAGCCTGTGCTGGGTTGTGCTGCCTGCCTGGGCTGGCTGTGTTGCCTAGGCTGTCTGTGCAGCCTACTATGCTGCCTGTGCAGCCTGTGCTGGGCTGTGTTGTCTGCCTGTGCTAGCTGTCCAGCCTGCTTGGGCTGCTGCAGGTGTTTGTGCTGCCCTGGGCCGCTGCAGCTTCATTGGTTGTGTGTTACAAGGTTCGGTGCTTGGTATGCTATGCTTGTGTTTTGTTCGGTGCAATAATGGAAGCAAGTAATAGATGGAAGAAGATAAAAGCATACCTCATCAAGGTGTTGTGCTTCCGTGCAACTATTGATTATGTCAAGCATAAACCTCATCACGTATAGGGCACAGTCAAGTCCATTGTCTTGTTGTGCACACTGACATGCCACAAAGGTAATCTAATCATGCATAGCCATAACCGAAGCCAAGTTTATTAAGCAAATCACTATATCAAGGCATTACCTTTGCATATTTCCACGTAGGACCCACAACAGAATGACAATTTAGCTTCTTCATAACACTTTAGGAAAATAAGTTGAAAGTTAGAAACATAAATACTCAATGATTTAGGTGAGGTCATTCAACTATAGGAAGCAATATGTACCTATTCAGTAGGTTCTTCACTAGCAAATTTCGTGGTGGATTCTCATGAGCCGAATCAAAGTGGTAGATTGTGTTATTGGAAACACAAATCATCAAAAGGCTCCAATGAGCACTGCACGTATTTAGAAAACGTCAACATATATACTCCACAGTTAACTGCATTTTCAAAATTTGAAAAAAAGCAACAACTGAATTATGACATATTTAGACGTACTCCTCAAAACATGGGGCTAATATGAACTTATCTCCCGCACGCGTTGATTCCTTAATACTCCGTTCAAGGTAATATTCCACGTCACGAGGGTTGCATAAGCATCTGGTAATGGAGGTCTGCTCGGGGCACAACCACCCAACTGCAGCCTCGGAATTGTATCCACTAATAAGGTGCTCCTATAGTGCCCTTCATGACAGTAATTGCATTGTTTACATTCGAAAATGCAACAACAATATGATTAGGAATAGTGGCATAGAATTACCTCATGAAAGCTTGAATGATGGAAACGTTAAGCATGGCACCGGTTAGAAATTCCTTCACATCCACTCTTGTAATAAATGCGATCCCATCCTCATCATAGTGGAACAATGCCTTAGGTAAATTCACTTCAATAGATCTACCCCTAGGAAACTCACTAAAACGGTTGTGAAGAAAAGTACAAGCTTTAGAGAGCGAATGAAGGACATCGGCTTCTACTAGTGGAGTACAACTCGTTGCAAAACCTCTCAAACTCTTCTTCAACAGGTGTTCACCCTTCGACCCTTGTCCTTGTTCCATGTTCTTTGGAGGTTGGACATTCTTGGATTTTGGCTTCTCCACCTTCTTCCTTTTAGAGGACTGATTTTCATTTGCAAACTAGTAACATAAAAGCACATGGTTATAGTACAAGCTATTTGCAACATGTTGTAAAAACAAGCTAAGTACTATATACTTACCCCTCATATCAACCTCACCCGATCACGTGGCCATTGCATAAAGCTACTTTTCGCATCAAGCAACGTCAAGAAGTCATATTCCTCTCTAGGCACCGGTAGTGGCAAGTCCTCAAACCCAGGTACTATGGAATTGATCCCGACCGAGATATAGTGGGTACTAGTATTAGACTTGAAATGGACCTTGTTAAACGGTTGTGTGCTACCATACCCCACCAACTCTCCATCCATGTTTTTCCCGGGGTGAAGAAGCTCACAAGGCGTCTCTTCCTACACATTTGATTAGGACAAGTTATGAACTAATTAACCAACGTAAGCCTAATACAAGCACATTTGATTAGCTGTTGTAATTTACCTTAACATCTGGAAAAGGATCAGGTGTCTGGTTTGCAATCTCCCTTGAGTCTGCATGCGTAGGACTAAGAATCTGCAATAGTAAAATAATTATGCTACATTAGGCCTCGTTTGACCAAGTTCATGTTCTGCAATTTGATTGTAATGAAATTACCTCGCCCTTAACAAGTGGATCATCCCCAGCGTCTTTTGGGTGACTACATGCGTCCACTGGGGTAATCCGGGGCAACGACAAGTTCATGTGCTTCAAAATGGCATTGAATTGACTTTGCAATTGTTCTTGCACCTCTTTGCGTATCTCCGCCTTAATTGATTCCTTTTCCTTGTAATCCATATGGTGTGGCGAATTAACACTTGATCTAGTTCTTCCTGATCTAGTGTATTCTGAACCCATAACCTTTTACCCTAGTTGTTTCCCTCATGAACCAATAACTCGCCCAGGGTGGTATGGTTTTCCCAAAGCTAAGGTAAAAGGATCGTTGTCTATGCTTGGAGTGAACTTGCCTTCAACCACTTCCGACATATGCTTGAGCTGCAACAACATAAAAAGTTTCCAGTTCTAAGTTAGATGTAGTTTCTATGGAAATATTTAATAATAAGGGTGCAATATTAGCATAAATGTCATAGGGTGCTTACAAGTGCATTTGCTACTGTTTTTGTATCCGGGTGCATGATGACGTACTTTTCGGTTTTCTTGTCGATCCCATGCATAGCACATCACCAGTCATTTGCACGACTTACCAAAGTTGTGACAGTGGACGAAAGCGGCTTATCAGATGATGATATTTTGGATGTGGGGTATAGACCCTCTTTGATCCACTTTGGTCTACTTTATGAAAATTTCTTACAACCCATATGATGGCTATACATTTTCTTCTCAGCATTGCTCGTAGCTTGTTGACTTTTTTCCTACACATTAACGTATGTTCGCATCATTATTTGTAGTGAGCAAAATTTAGTAAACAACTCTAATTGATATGAAACTACATACAAGTGCAGTAGTAGTAGTTGATTTCGCCACAAACTTATCCCAGTCCTTCACCGTTATTTGTGGATATACATCCCACGGTGTCTTCTCAGGTTCCTCCTCTCCTCCATTACCCATCACAATTTTCTTTGGTCTTTTCCTCTATTTCTTATGGATCCATCTTGTTCTTAAGGAACTTTTGAAGTTTTTGAATCTCTCTTGTACAAAACCTTCAAATGATTTTCTCTTGTCTGGCTCGTCAGGAATATTAAACACACTCTGTAAGAATGGCAAACGTCCATGTTAGTCAAGGGCAAAAAACAAAAAATAAAAATAAAAAATATGTTGCAGCTGCACAGCAGCCCTGGCAGTTGCACAGCAGCCCAGGCAGGCTGCACAACCAGCCTAAGGAAGCAGCACAGCCCAGGCAGGCTGCACAGGCAGCACGGGCAGGCTGCACAGCCCAGGCAGGCTACACAGGCAGCACAGGCAGGCTGCATAGCCAGCCCAGGCAGGAACAACAGCCCAGGTAGCTGCACATCCCAGGCTGGCAGCCGTATTGCGGTCAATGTTGGTGGATTTGCATGATTTTGGTGAATTTGGTGAATTTTGGTGAATGCGCATTGATTTTGGTACAAATTTTTTTGACAAAAACTCAAATAAAAAAGACTTACCATTGTATCATCCCAAAACATTTGAAGCAACCCTTTAGGTATCTCGGGCCACTCAAGTGTAATAGGTATTTTACGAGTAAGTATGCCAATGTAAGTGGAATATTTTCTGTGTCATTGCTCAGTAGGTTAACCAAACTCGTCAAACTCAAGAACCATGGGTTCCTCGGGTTTCTTAAAAGCTTTTGTTGCACCCCTAACCTTTCTCTTCACCGGTGCCTATAACCCTTCTCCACCACCGGTGGTTTTCACTTGACTTTGCGTGTGCATTTGTCCTTGTGAATCTCTTACAAACTCGGAAACAACATTATCCATAATAGGGGGGGGCACATTCAGCTGCTATCTCATAATCATCAAGCCTACGCTGCAACTCATCATGAGCTTGGTCTTCTGGTTCACCCAAATCTGGCTCCTTATTAATATCATTCAACTCGTCATCAGAGTGAGAACTACCACGGTCTTGATCATCCATATCCTCATTGTAGTAAAGGTACTCATCACTACCCATGATATATACACACGTACCATCACAAGCAAAGCAAATAATTAGTCATCACTGAAGATAAGAAAATGCGTAAATGAGGTTCTAACTTTCCCGACTTGTTTATTTTCATTACTAGTTCACATCTAATCCTTATAACAACTCATATTTGGTATACATAACATGTTTATAAGTTGAAAATGCGTAAAAGTCATTGATTTCATGCTAATACAAGGTTATAGGAGCGAAAGAAGTTCAAAATGGCGTAAATGAGGTTCTAACTTTCCCAACTTGTTTATTTTCATTACTAGTTCACATCTAATCCTTCTAACAACTCATATTTGGTATACATAACATGTTTATAAGTTGAAAATGCGTAAAATTCATTGATTTCATGCTAATACAAGGTTATAGGAGTGAAAGAAGTTCAAAATGGCGTAAATGAGGTTCTAACTTTCCCGACTTGTTTATTTTCATTACTAGTTCACATCTAATCCTTCTAACAACTCATATTTGGTATACATAACATGTTTATAAGTTGAAAATGCGTAAAAGTCATTGATTTCATGCTAATACAAGGTTCATTAGTAGAAAAAATAAAATAGGCACCACACAATCCTCACCGGTTTTTGAAAACTGGTGCGAAAAAAAATAGGCGGGATTGAGAAATAGAGTTTCCAAACCGGTGCGAAAAGTTTTTTTCCCCACCGGTTTAAACTGAAATGGTGCGAAAAACAAACTTTCCCCACCGGTTCAAACCGAACCGGTGCCAAAACTCTTGGTAAATATAAATAGTAAACCCGATCTCTTTCATTTCCTCATCTACCTTTCTCTCTTATCTAGCCTCTCTCTCTCCTCAAAAACCCACCATCACCGAAAAGTTAACCAGTCCAAGCAACCAGTCCACCACCATCGCCTATCTCTCCTCAGAAACCCACCATCGCCTTTTTCTTCGATCTCCTTCTCCGCCACTGTGCCGCAAGCGTTTCCATCGATGGCTAGGGTTTTCAGAAACAATTTTCATTCAATATCTGCAATTTTGTCGTCCTTCTCATCGCTGCTCATGTCATAGCTTTGGTACCACTACCCGAAATCTAAACCTAGGTTTTACTTTTTTTTGATTTTTGATTCATGTTTTTCTGTTATTAGTGTTGTTTAACCCTAATTTTTTTCGGGTTTTAGAATTGTGTATTCAATACATCGCTGTTTGATTTCGTTGTAGACTTCTGATTTTTAGTTGCTAATTTTTGGTTTGTGATTATAACCAGAGTATTCCCCACGTTTTATTATGTAAATTTGTATTTTGCTTGCTTAAACCTGTTTGATTTTCTTCCTGCTTTAAGAATGGTGAATTTGTTGTTGCTTCTAAGCTGAATGAACGATTGTTGAATGTTTAGTGGTGTTTATTTAGTTATGACTAATATTATTTGGTGGTAAGTTGGTAACTATTGAAAAGTTAATGATTATAATAGTTCAAGTGATTATAATAGTGGTTATCAGGGGTATGATAACAATAATTGGTATAATGGTGCCTTGGCTGAGGAGATGGCTTCGACAATGCCGGTCAGTGGGGTTGATAGCTTTGCTAGTTTGGTGGGAGGAGAAGAAATGATCAACCACCAGCTGAAATTATTGAGGTGAAGCAGGATGAATTGATGAAGAACCGCCCAACTGGGGATAAATCTAAGCTTACTGGAATAGCATTTGGACCTTCTTATCAGGTATATCATATTTTATAACCCTGTGTACTTTAGATTTTGCAATTTGATTGTTATTTTTTTATTGTTGGCTTGCTGCTTATGTTATTAGTTCCCTAATTAGTGAATTGTGATTGTAACTGTGTGTTTATTGGGTTGAAAGTTGATTGCTTTGGGTGTTCAGAGTCCTGCACTTTACATATAGGATGCTGCAGAAAGTATGAAGTCCTTTTGTTTGAATTTTAATTTTTGCCTGCTCAAATTTTGTTGATGTTATTCCTGGCTTGAATGTGCTAAAATCTGTTATCTTTGACTTGAGTAGTTAGAACATGCAATTCTGGCCACTATCCAGAAGATGCCTTTGTCCATTTTGCTTGCTGTTATCTGGACCTCACTTACTTACTATACCATTGGGTATGCTCCAAAAATTGAAAGGTAAGTTTTGAGGAGCTTTATGCTGAGTACCAAATTAGTGTTTTGGTTGTGTGTGTAGTATATATTGACACGTAGACAATCTATATATACCTTTCCTAAGAAGTAAATATTACTTCATTGTGTTGCATCTATCCCAAAATCCCCAATCCATTAAGGTGAAGTAAGTTTGTATGTTATTGGCATACAGTTTTTGGTGATATAAAATTCGATTCTTTAAATTCACTTGTCTGACTGAAGCTTGTTATGTAGCTCAGCTTCCTTATGTAAAATTGCAAACAGCTTTGCCTATGAGTCTTGATCAGTTAGGAGTGAGGGTTGCATACATCTATACGTCCTTAAACACTTGGCATTAATATCCATGTTCAGGTTCTTGGCTTCTCTGTTTCGAACAAGAGTTGCTTCCACTTTTGCATCTGTTATCTTCATACTGGTTGTTTTCATATTCAGTGGATTCATAATCCCACGATGTAAGAATACTTGTGAAGTTTTACCTAATAGAATTTGCTGATCATCTGAACATATTACCTACCCGTGTGCTTACTTGCAGCTTCGAGGTGGGGGTGGGGGGGAGGGGGAGGGGTTATTGCTTAGCATTCTGGACAGAATATGAAATCTTGATGTATTACTCAATTATTTTGCGTTTCTTCATTGGCTTGTTTTACTTATGGCCACCTCAGAGAAACTTATCTCCCTCGAAAGAAAAAGGGTTATTCTCTTTCGAAAGATAAGATTTTTTTAATCTCCTTCGAAGACAAGGTTTCTCAACCTTGTGTTCTCCGTGCTTGGAATATTCTCAAGTTATAGGGGGCTACGATTGTTGTTGATTGCTCGGATTCAGGTTACAAAGTTATCACAAGAATTTTATTTTTTCTTCCAAATATTATTAAACGACGACAGATCCGCTCATAAAATTGTATGAGATAATGAATTGAGAATGTGCCGAATTGTAAGTCCTTCTCTGCTTAATTATTGTTATTTTTTCTCATTAATTGTCAATTATAAATGTCGTACGACGTTAATCAATGAAAATCAGTGTCTTTTGAGTTTTCCTTTAAAAAAAAACTCTTGAACTCTTTGGATAGAAATTTTGTCACATTTTAGATTAGTCGTCCCTCGGAAGTGTGAATACTTATTATTCAAAGCTATGCTTAGTGCTTTTTTAATGCCTTCAACACATCTTAAATATAAAAAAGGTTACGCAGGGCGGCAGGGGTCTCCTTTTGTCCAGCCAAGATCTTCAGGTGGTTAAACTAGCATCCAATCTATGGAAGATTAGGTAATTATTTGTGCTATCTAAGTCAAAAATCACAAATATAATATGCTAACACACTTTTACAGGCAAGTAATCACAGCTTAACGCAGTCGAAAAGATCAGCTAAACCAAATTAGTGTTTTATTAGGTACATTGTTAGACCCTATCACATGACCACCTTTTCAAGTCTTATTCACAACAATAAAATCATACAAATATAGAATCCCTTTGAGAAACATTTTGCACTTAAGTTAGTGACTGAAGTTGTAGTATGAACAAAATGCCTCTACTGTACTGATATTCAGTCATTTTAGTGTAAATCTGTATATCATATACTAGTATATGACTTGTTATTCAACCATGAATGTTGTAAACACATTACTAATTGTCTTTTCTGTTTTTTATCTACTTATTCTTTCATGTTATGGAGCTGACACTATCACTGGAAATGGGTATGTAACCGGGGACCAAACAATTGTTTCTGCGACAGGGCTGTTCGAGCTAGGCTTCCACAAACCTGGTAACACTTCCAACTATTACATAGCCATATGGTATAAGAAAATTCCTGGAAAGGCTGTAATTTGGGTTGCTAATAGAGATAAGCCAGTTTCTGACAAGTATACATCGAATCTAAGAATCTTGAATGATGGTAATATTGTTCTTGTTACTAAAGGGTTTAAGGAACCAATTTGGTCCACAAACTTGAAGTACAACAACTCTAGACCTGTAGAGGTTGTCCTCCTAGATAATGGGAATCTCGTGCTAAGGGACGGGTCTAATCCAAGTTCTCCTCTTTGGCAGAGTTTTGATCATCCAACTGATTCACTTATGCCTGATGGTAAGTTAGGACTGAATAAACTTTCAAAGTCGAGTCAAGTTCTTACATCGTGGAAGAACTTGGAGGATCTTGGGAAAGGTCTGTTTACTGTAGAGCGCGATCCTAATGCTAATCAGTTTATTATGATGTGGAACAGAACTGAGCAATATTGGACTAGTGGCCTGTGGGATCCTGAACAGAGGATTTTTAGCTTAGTTCCGGAACTCAGGTTTCTGAAAACACAGCTGTATAGCTTCAGGTATGTTGATAATGAGAATGAGAGTTACATAACTTATTCTAATCATACCCCTTCCATTGTAACAAGGTTAGTCATGGATGTTTCAGGGCAGCTTAAGCAGCTTACATGGATGGAAAATTCCCAGCAATGGGTTTTGTTTTGGTCACAGCCTGGACAGCAGTGTGAAGTATATAGCTTAAGTAACTTCATTTGTTTTAGAGATTTTTTGACTTAGATTTTTTGTGTACCCTGATGTAATTTACTCCTACATATATAGTGTGTTTGTTCTGATTCTTTTTTGTGGTTCTGCATGTTGATTCAGCCAGCAGTACAAACCAGCAATGCCAGCAGCAACCACTACAAGAAAACCTGACGGAAAAATTCCGTCGGAAACATAGGAAATTCCGTCGGAATCAGGCTTTCCGACGGAATTCTGTCGGAGTTAGTCTGTCGTAACAGCCTTTGTCGGAAATTCGACCTTTTCCGGCGGAAATTCCGTCGGAAGGCGTTATTCCGACGGATTTACCGACGGATCTAATTCTGTCGGCGCTGTTTTTGACTTTATTTGAAATTCCGTCGCAAATTTCTGACGGAAAATTCCTTCGGAGTTGGAGAGGTTTCCGACGAAATTTTTCGTCGGAAGAGTCAAAAAAAAAATAAAAAAAAAAAGGCAGCCCCACCCCTGCCACCAGCCCAGACCACCCACCACCACAGACCCGGACCACCACCCACCCACCCCCCCCAGACCCGGACCACCACCCACCCACCCCCCCCCCCTACACAGACCCCCCATACACCCAAACCACCACCCGCACAGACTTCAACCACCCACCCCACACCACCACCCACACAGACCTCACCCACCCACCCCACACCACCCACACCCTACAAAACAGCCCCACCTACCTCTATCCACTTCCCACAACCCACACCCATCTACCCCTAACCCCACCGCTACTCCGTAACCCGCCACCCCCACCCCACCACCACCACCACCACCCACAAAAAAAGCAAAAAAAAACCAAATAACCCAAAAAAAATCCAAACAAAAACAAATTCACCCAAATGAACGCAAAAAAAAACAAGCGAATTAATCGTAAAATTAAACAACGAAAATCAACCACAAAAAATTGAAGGAATTAGATAAATATACAATCATCTCATAAAATTTACAACTTAATATTACAATTACTTAAAAATTAACCATAATCAGAAATTTAATTAAAAAAAAAACTAGATCTACAATTAAAACAAGATCTACAATACTTGATGTTGTCGTTGTTGTTGTTGTGCAATTGATGTTGTTGTCGGTGTTGTTGTGGCCGCCTGAGATTTGTTGCACGGTGGTTGTTGTACGGTGGTGGTTCGATCTACTTTTCTTTGTTGTTGTCGTTGTTGGTTGTGGGTGATGGTGTTGGTGATGGCGTGGTGGTTGTCATGGTAGAAGAAAAAGGGGAAGAAAATAGAGGAAAGAAGGAGAAGAAAGATGCGGGTAGAGAATAGAGGAAAGAAGGAAAAGAAAATAGAGGAAGAAGGAGAGGAAAGAGGGCTGACCAGGAGGAGAGAGAAAAAGAAGAAAGGAAAGAAAGAGAAGACAGGGAAAGAAAGAAAAGGGGCGGCTCTCACAAAAAAGGGTTAGGGATTGGATTTCTGTTTTTTAAAGGTTTTTTTTTTCTTAATTAAGATTCCGACGGAATATTAATCCGTCGGAATATTTGGGTTTTCCGAGGGAACATTCCGTCGGAAATTTTCGACGGATTTTATTTCTGCCGGAAAGTTAACCTTCCGACGGAATATTTCGTCGGAAGCCTATTGTTCCGAGGGAATTAATTTCCGTCGTAACGTACCTTTTCCGACGGAATTTTCTGACAGACCCTAATTCCATTGGAAAGTTCAAATTTTCCAACGGAATTTAGGTCCGTCGGAAAACGGCCTATTTCTAGTAGTGAACACACAACTAGCAGCATAACCAAAGCAGCAACAACAGTACAGCAGCAGCACCACAAGAGAAAAACAAACAGCAGCTAACAACCCACCTAGCACCCCAAAGCAACTCATCCATCACCATGAAGGCATTTATGAACAAATTAAAGAGTAATTTCATATACAGAATTTTATTTTTTTGGATGAAAATTGTAATATTACGGCTTTTTTTAATGAAAATATGTAATTTTATATATATGTTAGTGTTTATATATCAGTTTAAGTGAAAAAAATACAAAAAAAAAAGAAAAAAAAGAAAAAAAAATATTTTTTTGTGCATTTTTTCCACTGGTTTTGGAAAAGAACCGGTGCTAAAAGTTTTTTTTTAAAACTTTTTGGGGACTTTTAGCACTGGTTCTAAGACAAAATCAGTGCGAAAAGTGTGGTTTTTAGCACCGGTTTTCACCCTGAACCGGTGCCAAAAGTCTGATTTCGCACCGGTTTTGAACTGGTGCGAAATGTCTGGGGTTTTAGCACCCCCCAAATCAGGATCGGTTCAAAACCGGTGCTAAATGGGGGTTTTGAACCGGTGCGGATTACGTGTTTTCGCCTAGTGGTTATCGGAGCAAAAGAAGTTCAAAATGGCATAAATGAGGTTCTAACTTTCCCGACTTGTTTATTTTCATTACTAGTTCACATCTAATCCTTGTAACAACTCATATTTGGTATACATAACATGTTTATAAGTTGAAAATGTTTAAAAGTCATTGATTTCATGCTAATACAAGGTTATAGGAGCAAAAATAGTTTTAAAAAGGCTAAAATGAGCTTCTAACTTACCTAACTTCTTTATTATCATCCAAATACACATCTAATCTTTCAAACAATAGGATTGTTATTACGATGCATAACTAAAAGCACCTCATTCGAGTATTCCCTCATTATGGTCTGATCGAATATAATTTGCATCATTGTCTACATCATTTGCTACATCAAGTCTAGGGGCAGTGAATGGGAGCGAATCATCAAACGCATCATATTCTTCCTCGTCTTCAACATCTCCAACCCCTAAAATTCTTCTTTTGCTAGCAAGGACGATGGACCATTTTGGATCGACTGGGTTGGTTACATAAAACACTTGCTTAGCTTGAGATGCAAGGATGAATGGTTCCAAACTATCTCGCAAGTGGCCAAGGTCTACAAGAGTGAAGTCATCATGTCTGACGTTGCGCCTATTATTATCGACCCACTTACACTTAAATAGACCTACCTTGAACTCACGGTATTCTAGTTCCCATATTTCCTGAATTCTTCCGTAGTAGGATAAATGTGCGTCAACTGGTGTTGTATCCTTCGCACTTGCAAACTCTCTTGATGAAGCCACAAGAGTGACACCACTATTTTGGGTCGATGAGGATTTCTAATCACGATGCTCAGTCCAGAATGTATACCCATTTATGTCATATCCCTCAAATGAATAAACATCTTCCTTTGGACCATAAGCTAGCCACTTTATTGTATCAGAGACACTCTCATCCAATTGAAGCATCACTCGATCATGTAACCACGTCGCAAACATCTTATTATGCAACTGCATTAATGCCCTTTCCCCTTCTGATGGAAATTCGGCACGCAAACTATTCATGTGCTCTTTTAAATATGGGTGAACCTCCGCAACATGATGAAGCACAAATAGGTGAGCTTTCAAGAACTGATCTCGAGCAGGTGAGATCCGTTTCGACCCGAGTGTGCCATGACCATCAAGTCTCCCTTCATGTCGGGAAGTGGGAAGCCCAATTGGTTCGGCAACAACAACATACTCTGCCACGAAATTACCAATCTCCTCAGCCACAATCCCTTGAATCATACTACCTTCTGGATGGGCTGGATTTCTGACTTTATCTTGCAATGTACCCATACGTCTTTCAAAAGGATAGCACCACCTCATAAAGACTGGACCGCACAACTTAATCTCACGAACCAAATGAAGAATCAAATGCACCATTATGTCAAAAAATGATTGTGGGAAATACATCTCAAATTTGCACAAAGTTACAACTACATTCGCCTGGAGAGCATCAAGTGTAAAAGGATCAAGCACTTTGCTGCATATGGTATTGAAAAACGAACAAAGGCTTGTAATAGCTTCTCTCACGTGCTTCGGTAGAATACCACGAATTGCAATCGGTAGGAATACTTGCATCATCATGTGACAATCATGGGATTTCATACTTGTCAACTTCAATTCTCCGTTTAAGGAAATGAATCTTTTCATGTTTGACGAGAAATCAGATGGAACCTTAATGTCATACAAACAAGCACAGAGCTTTCGTTTTTCTTTCCTTTGACAATGTGTAGCAAGCTTGAGGTAAATAAACCTTTTCATTCTTGCCTTTTCCATCATCTTTCTTCTTTGATACACCGATGCTCTTTCCTTTGCGCTTCCCCTTAGGTTTTTTTCCACCATCTTCGCTTCCCTTTTCAATTACCTTTGCCTTCCCTACCTTTGGCTGGACCCACAATTCCGGACGAACCCCCCACGCTTCCAAATCTAATCGCGCACTCTTTCCATCCTTTGTTTTGCCATGAATACCCAGAAGTGTCCCAACAACTGCATCACAAACATTCTTCTCTATATGCATCACATCGAGACAATGTCTAACATCATGTTCTTTCTAGTACTCAAGCTTCCAAAAGATCGATTCCTTTTTAAAGAGAGCATGCGGGTCTAAAGGTTTCGATGTTTTACCAAACACAGTTGGTATACCCTTCACTCGACCATACACCTCCTTTCCACTCAATGGCCTAGGCGCAGCCCCCTTTTCCACTTTCCCATTGAAGGCCTTTTTCTGCCTACGATATGGGTGATCGCGCCTAAGAAATATTCGGGTCCTCACGTACACATCTTTGCCATAGTGTTCAAGGTACACGTTTGGTGTGTCATCGATACAAATGGGACATGCTTTATGCCCTTTTTTCTTGTACCCGGACAGGTTGCCATATGCGGGAAAATCATTAATGGTCCACATAAGAGCTGCACGCAATAGGAACATCTCGTTCTTATGGGCATCAAAAACAGAAACTCCTTCATCCCACATCTTTCTCAAATCATCAACAACGGGCTCAAGGTAAACATCTATGTCATTTCTAGGTTGCCTTGGCCCCGTTATCAAAAGTGAAAGCATTACGTATTTTCGTTTGATGCACAACCACGGAGGCAAGTTGTAGATCACTAAAAGTACCGGTCATGTACTATGTTGGGTACTAAGAGTGCCAAATGGATTCATACCGTCGGTGCACAACCCAAGACTTAAATTTCTGACTTCATCACCAATCCGGATAGTCGACCGGATGCTTCAGCAAACCGTTTTTCTTTCTTCCCTCTGCATGCCATCTCAAGTTCTTAGCATCTTTTGGTATTGAAAATAGACGCTTGAACCTTGGAATGATGGGAAGATACCATAACACCTTGGCAGGAGGTCCCTTCATACTAGCATTGCAGCTCTTTCACTTGTAACGCGATTTACCGCAACGTGGACACTCCTCCAACTCTTCATATTCATTTCGATAAAGAACACAATTATTAGGACATGCATGTATCTTCTTATACTCCAAACCAAATGGACACATGAGTTTCTTTGCATAATACTTATGTATTAGGAAGTTCATTCCCATCTGGCAACATGTCACATAACACAGTCAACAAAGAAGTAAAACTAGTGTCGCTCCAGTTATGCTTTGACTTAACGGATTTTTCCCCAAATACCACTGAGTTATTTTGTAATTCACCATATACCACACAAAATTTTCTAATTCACCAAATACCACTGAGTTTTTGGTAAATGTCACAACATACCATTAATGACTAACGAACGTTAACACCGTTAGTCATTAAGTCTAATAATGCCACGTGGCAGCTTGTGATTGGTTCCCTTCTAAATTATTTAATTTTAGAATAATTATTTAATTAATTATCAAATAAAAAAATAAAAACCAAAATATAACAAAAAATAATAAAAAGTAACAAAAATTATTATAAAAAAAAGAAAAACAAAACCTGCTGATAGCTTGCCACCAACCCACCACCACCACCAGCCAGCCCATTCCGGCCACCTCACCGTCAAACCCCTTGCCGCCGAGGCCAGAAACGACAGGCGCGCCGGAGGCCAACGGCCTCCCACCCTTTCCCTCCCCTTTTCGATTCTGGCCACCCCACCCAAAATCCCCTTCCCCATCCCTTTTTGAATTTCGGCCACCCACCCAAAACCCCCTTCCCCTCCCCTTTTCGATTCCGGCCACCCACCCAAAACCCCCTTCCTATCCCCTTTTCGATTCCGGCCACCCACCCAAAACCCCCTTCCCCTCCCCTTTTCGATTTCGGCCACCTCAACCAAAACCCCCTTCCTCATCCCTTTTCGACTATTTCCGGCCAACCCACCATCCCACAAAACCCTTTCCCTTCCTATTTTCGGCTGTCGAAACCCCTAAAATCCTCTCTAAAGTGTTACAGGTGGTCTCGGGAGTGGAGGGAGGCGAGGGGGACGATTTCGGTATATGGTTTCAGGGGTGGAGGGAGGCGAGGGAGGTTAGTGTTACAGGTGGTTTCGGGGGTGGAGGGAGCCGGTTTTGTGGAGGTGGAGCGGTTTTAGGGGAGGTTTCGGGAGCTGGGGTTAGGGAGGGGGTGGTTCAAAGAGGGCCAGGGAGGGGAGTGCCACCACCAGTGGTTTTTGGCTGGTGTTGGCTTGGTTTTTTTTTCCCCCTTTTATTTTATTAATTTTGCTTTTATTTTTGTAAAAGTTAGTTAATTAAATAAATAACATTAATAATCACCAATTACAAGCTGCCACGTGGCATAATTAACGTTAATGACTAACACCGTTAACGAAAATGGTATGTTGTGACATTTATCAAAAACTCGGTGGTATTTAGTGAATTAGAAAATTTTGTGTGGTATATGGTGAATTACGAAATAACTCAGTGGTATTTGGTGAAAAATCCGTTGACTTAATGTTAAAAAGTGTTAGAACGGCTAAGAGTTTGGTGTATTTTTTGGACCCAGGATATAAAGGCTTTTTGGCAGCCTCTGATAATGACTCAAATACATCACATCGATCACCAAATTCACCTTCAACATCATGCATCATCTCATCCAAGTGATCACCACCACCGTCCCCCTTCTCATCCCCATCTCCACCATCATCAGTCTCATATTCACTTTCCACACAAATCTCGGCACTTTTATCATGCGTATCATTCCCAACAACATTCTCCCTATACGATCCCTTTTCACCGTGCCAAACCCACACATGATATTGAGGCCTAAACCCATGACATACCACATGATCCCTTATTGTATCAACACTATCGACCACTGTGACATTGTTACAATTGACACAAGGGCAATAAAGGTCATTCACACCCGTTCTGAGCTGATATTGTGAAGCACTCTCGCAAAACTCTTGGACCCCATTAAAGAATTCCAACGTATCACGTCTACCATACATCCAATTGCGATCCATCGACGTTTTAAATTGCCTTTAAACATACCAACACATTACAAATAATGTATAAATGCAACATATATTATGTCAATCAAAGTACATAGTATATATATATATATATATATATATATATCGTTCATATAGTGTAAAAATGAATGCTCCCAAAAGGTCCTTATCACTCCAACCTAACCATCCTTGAACGTCTAATCTCACTAGTGAATGTATGTCAACTTTCCAATTTTAAGGAAAATCCGGCAGTATTTCCCCCCAGTTCTCCAAGTACACAATGTAGGTAATTACTTACCTACATATGCACGCAGAGAACATGGTGACAAAATGATAAGCCGAGATATTCCTTAAACTCGAAAAAGAGACATACATTCACTACCTAAGTGAGATTAAACGTCCAAGAACAGTCCCAACCAGGGACTATTCAAGTCTTGCTCCTAATGAGAAATACTTGAACGGGTATCCAGGCAAATGAGGATGCAAGCATTCAATAACGTGCATTTGTTTGACATTCAACAAAACACAAGTTCATTTATTCATATAATGCTAATTGGACTACCTACAAGCAAATAAACTAAGCTTACTTACAATCCATTCATTAATTCATCACTTTTAGGCTACTCAAATTCAAACAACATATAACATTTAAACAATTAAGGTAACAATTAAGAATTAACATTATGGATACAAATAATTAATAAAATAATTAAGAAAAAATTCGATTAACTAAAATTGAAACCCTAAAATTTGGGAAATTGTTGAGAAAATATAAATAAGGAAGTAAAATTAAGCATGAACTCACCCTAATTTGAGAGGGACAAAGAGAAGGAATGCGGGGTGAGAGGGAGAGGTGTGGTGGTGGTGTCGTGTGAAGATGCTGCAGCAATGGAGTAAGTGAGTGCAAGGTGGGAGGGGCAGCAGGGACTACGTCGCAGTAGCAATGCCTGTGGTGTGGCCGACTGTGGTGGAGGCGGCGATGGTGTTGCGGCAGTAGCGTCGTGCCTATGCTCGGAGTAGCAGCAGCAACCAACAGTAGTAGCAACAACAGTGGTCGCGGCGTGTCTATGACTTGGTGGTGGTGGTGGTGGGGGTTAAGTTAAGCAGCAACAACAGTAGCAATGGTGGTGGTGGTGGTGGTTTGAGAGTGAAGTTGAAATGAAGGAGGAGTGAACGCAAAAAGAAAGTAGACTGGATCCAGCTCTTTTTTTTTTTTTAAGAAAAGGCAGCGGTTTGAACCGCTTCCCATTACATTTTTGGGAGCGGTTCTGTTCAAACTGCTTGCCATTACATTCCTGATGTTTTTTTTTTTTGGGCGGGTTTTTGTAGGGAATTGGAAGCGGATTTTAAAAACCGCTCCCCATTTAGGGCTCCCCATTCCTGATGTCTTGTGGGTACTTGTTAGAATCGTCTCAATGAGTAGATAATTAATATTCAATTGTTATAATTCATAGTTAACGATAATTAAAGATATTATTAGTTAAAATTTTGCATTGACATGCGTGTTATGTAACTATGAGGCACTTAAAAAAAACGGAGAGAGTAGCTTTTTAGAAGTACCGAGTAACATAAAATTCAGGTACTACTCGTACTAGCTAGAAGTTAAAAAGGAGGTATCCTTCCACTAAAATATGGAATACTTTCTGTTGAACCCATATTCAAACATCATAGATCAGATATCGTATTTATGGCTTTCCCTCCCTAAAATCGCCTTAGCTACCCCCATATATTTATTTACGTACTCCGTACTATACATGCATCAAAGTTTGATGCACTCGGTTCGTCATTCGTCATATTTGTAGTCGCACCAAATTTCATAATTAATTTCCAATCCTAAACTCAACTAATTTCAATTACGTGGTAGAAACCTTGTAACAGAAAGCAAAATCTAAGTTAATCGTATATCTTTCTTTCTTAAAAAATAAAGAATGAAAAACCTTAGACAAGTAAACTTTTGTCTCGGTATGGTGATTCATTATGATAAACAATACAGGCAAATAAAATTAGTAATCTGTATTAACTATGTTAACAAAAATGCATTAAATGGGACAGATGGTGATTTGGTTAGATTTTATTTAATTTGATACTAACCCATCATGGGTTTAGTGGATCAATAATTTTTATGTCTATATTTGATATAGTAACTACATGTGAGATGTATGTGACAATATAATGAATGACTAACATTTAGCCATAATATAGCATTATTAAGAAATAATTATTGCTGGCCTATACATACTAGAAGTGATTTATTTCATCTATACCTTATTATGTAGTTATGTACTACCATTAAGATTTTTATTATTTAATTCTCATACTAGGAAATTCCACCTCCAATCTCATTTCATATATGCATTTTGTCAAGAATTCAATTGTTGAGAATAATTATTTTGGTAGAGTATTTTTAATAAACTTCAACTCTTTTGATTGATTGTCTTAATTAAATCTCTCTTTTGATCTTTAAAAGGTTTTCTTTCTTTTCCTCAAAAGGTTCAATTCCTTCATGCACTGAAAATAAATTGACTCTTGTGTTTAGCATGAAAATACCACTTTTAGTTCACCAGATTTCCATGCACATAGAAAATTTCTTATTATAATTTTTAAAATATATAGTGTAGTTGATATATCATTGGCCGCATGTCCAGCAAGTTTATTCCATACCCTAATGTTAACAATATTATATATTAACCATTAAACTTTTTTGAACTATATTTCCAGACATGAAGGTTACCTTTTAATTTACTACATCGATCACAAAATCTTAGTACCAATTGAACAAGAAAAGTAAAGAGATAAATTATAGAAATTAATTAAAGCAAAAGGTTTAAAATGAGATATATATAATTTATATCAGAAAATACGATATCTGATATCTATGATGTTTGAATATTATACAGTAGTGTACAAAACATGACTAAATCACTAACATAACAATTGTCCTTTACTAAGTGACTAATTGAATATTTCTAAGAAAAATAAAAAAGTAACAAATTGAATATTATGATGTTTGAATATTATACAGTAGTGTGAAAGTACCACTACCAATGAACAATTATTATTGTAATTCATGACGAGTAATTATTGACGTAGACTTCTTAGTTCCTCCTTACTGAACAAAGCAAGGTTAGTTTTTGGGTCGGAAGAAGAAAGAATAAATGTAGTCATTCAACCATTATAACAAACCACAATTGAGAGCGTTGAGTGACGCTATATTACTTGTAACTTCATTTAATTCTCTCATCCGTCTCCCATTCATTGCCTTTCCCATTTCCTTTAAATCTCACCTTCATTCTTTCCATTTTCTTTGCAATTCAATTCACAACCAAAAAACAAAAATGACCCCAAATTTACCTGACTTCTTGAGCTCAGTGAAGCTCAAATACGTAAAACTTGGTTACCAATATTTAGTTAATCACTTCATTACTCTCCTGCTTATTCCAGTCACGTTTAGCATCTTACTACATCTTCTCCAACACGGCCCGTGTGAGATCATCCAAGTATTCTCCTCTTTCCACTACCTTAACTCGTTACAAATTATATGTTCCTTTTTGCTTATTGTATTTGTGTCCACCTTGTACTACACATCCCGCCCACGGGCCGTGTACTTGGTGGACTACGCTTGTTTTAAGCCAACCGCTATGCTTAGGGTTCCATTTTCGGCTTTTTTGGAGCATTCGAAACACATTGTAAAAGACCAAAAAAGTGTAGATTTCCAAATGAAGATTCTAGAGCGATCCGGGTTAGGGGAAGAGACGTGTTTGCCTGCCCCTATTCATTATATTCCGCCTTCGCCGAGTATGGCTGCTGCTCGCGAGGAAGCTGAGGATGTTATCTTCAGCTGCCTCGACAAGCTGTTTACCAGTAGTACTGGTGTTAAAGCAAAGGATATCGATATTTTGATTGTTAATTGTAGCTTGTTTTCACCTACACCGTCTTTGTCGGCGATGGTGGTGAACAAGTATAAGTTACGAAGTAATATTAAGAGTTTTAACTTATCTGGGATGGGTTGTAGTGCAGGGTTAATATCAGTAGACTTAGCTAAAGATCTTTTACAAGCTCATCCTAACTCTAATGCTGTCGTTATTAGCACTGAAATTCTAGTCCCGAATTTTTATTGTGGGAAAGAAAGAGCAATGCTCCTCCCAAACTGTCTGTTTCGAATGGGAGGAGCGGCTATTCTTCTTTCCAACAAGACGGCCTACAGAAGGCGGGCTAAGTACCGCCTTCTGCACGTAGTTAGAACACACAAAGGAGCCGACGACAAGGCTTACAAGTGTGTGTTTCAGAAGGAAGATGACTGTGGAATAGTTGGGACTGCACTGTCAAAAGATCTTATGACTATAGCAGGTGAAGCACTAAAATCAAACATTACTACTTTAGGTCCGTTAGTCCTACCAACTTCCGAGCAACTCCTTTTTCTACTCTCTTTAATCGGGAGGAAGCTCGTTAACCCCAAATGGAAGCCTTATATACCCGATTTCAAGCAGGCGTTTGAGCATTTTTGTATCCACGCAGGTGGTCGGGCGGTTATAGATGAACTCCAGAAGAACCTTCAGTTGTCAGGTGAACATGTAGAGCCATCTAGAATGGCTCTACATAGATTTGGAAACACTTCGTCGTCGTCGTTGTGGTACGAGTTGGCCTACATTGAGGCCAAAGGGAGGATGAAGAAGGGTGATAGAGTTTGGCAAATTGGGTTTGGAAGTGGGTTTAAGTGTAATAGTGCTACTTGGAAGTGTTTAAGAGGTGTTACTTCTGTTAACAAAGATAGTCCTTGGGTTGATTGTATTGATAAGTATCCTCTTCATATTCCTGAAGTTGTCAAGTTTTAATTAATTAAATAAGGGATCCCATTAATTAATCCCTTTTTTAAAAGAAATTTATCAGTTTTTTTTTTTGTTTTTTTTTGTTTTTGAGTGTTAGTTTAGTTTATCTGTAATGGGTGGGTTGGTTTTCTAGGTGTGATTTGTAATGTGATTTCTAGTATTTAATTTGATATTCAAGAAATAAATATGATCTATTCTGTTGAGTTTAAATGGAATTAGATGAATATAATGCATTTTGTTGGGTGTTACTATTGGTGGTGCAGTAGTTGTCTTCAGTTTTGATTTCGATTCTGTTTTTTATTTAAAATTATTGTGCAATGAATTCAGTGTATGGTGATTGAGATATGAAATCAATTTTTGCATCTATTCGGCACATTTAGGGAAAATGACAAAATCTTGGTCGAAAATAATAAAGAGGTCAAGTTTTGAACTTTAGTCTTTATACAATTATACCAAAACATTTTACAAGTAAAATTAGGATAATTAGGTGTACTAATTAATCACCAAAATCTACGCAAGGCCAAGCCCCAATCACAAGCTCCGGTGGAAGGCCCTCTTTCAAGTATGATGCAGTGGCTCTCTAGCTTGAAGAAGTTTATGTTGGACATTATTGTACATTCTGTACGTGTATATAGTATAAATGTGATCTTGACTCTATTCTTTATGGTGTATCTTTTTGGCAAGTTAATAGAATTGGGCTAGTCGAAATGCTACTGTATAAATTATGTAAAATGCTCATGTCCAAAAGACTATTTTGAGTAGTATAACCGCACTGATCAATAAAAGAGTGAAGGTATATTATATAAGTTCAAAAACGATTACGAAATAATGTACATCACAAAACTATATAGTTTTAGGAGTAGACTGACTAAGCTAGTCCTGTAATCGATCTTAATACTCGTAGTACTTTATAAAGCATGTGATTATCCCTCTCTTTTATGTTTTTTTTATCAATATGTGAAATATTCACGGGTGACTTTTTACGGGGCTAGAGTATTAATTTCCAATACCCTTAGACAAACCTAACCCCTCCCATGGGTTAGGACATTTCTGTAAATTCTGACCCCTAACATAGTTCATATGGTAGATTTGGAGTATGATGGGTTACATCAGAATAAGTTTGACAATAGATTTAAGATGATCAAGGTTGCAAAGTGTTTAATAAATAAAGTATACATGGCTTGATCCCAAATAACTTCACGAGCTAACTTGAGGGAATCATGTGGCCATTCAATAGCTCGCTTAACCTCCCAGATTCAATTCCCAGGTCAGGTGTTGTATGATGGGCATGGCCCTACATGCAACATTGATCATTCTAGTAGTCAAACCATTTACTTAGTATTAATTTTAGAAAATGCTGAATGTTGCATTGTACTTGTATATATAATGTACTACGTATATTATTATTCCCAAATATCTAAGATAATGCTATCAAATGGCTCAAGAGCTCATGGCTTCATGTGCTACGCCAAGTCAAGGTTCATTTTTGTTCAATGATGTTTAATAATATTAATAATAATAATATAAGTAATAATAATTTATCATGTTCAATTGACATACGAGTAGTTAAGAGCTCAAACTGACTGACTGAGCTAATTCAAGAGCCAAATTTAAATATGGTATATATTGTCTTGCAGCTATAAAGAAAGAAATAGTTATCAACCATTTTCATGTAAGTAATTAGTTAATGTTTAAGTTCCAAAATTAATTGAACGGTCTCAGTTTTCTCACCTTGTCTTTGCTCGTTACTGAAACAAGCTACTTTTTCGTATACTAGCTTCACAGTATAGCTAAGTAGCTTTTCCCTCCTGCGGAGTATTTTAAATGAGGCCATTTATTGAGGCTTTGTTGGTGTCTTCCGAGCGTATCCGTATCCAATGCGGAGTACACATTTTATTTTTTTATTTTTTTATTTTTATTTTTTTATTTTTATGTTTTGACAAATTTGGGTGAAAGAGATAAATGAATGGCTTAATCATTATTCAGGTAGAGTATATATACAAAACTCACACTCATAAGATAGGATAAGTGAAATGTAGAATTTATACTGACCATAAAAGTTTAAAGTACATTTTCACCCAAAGAGATCTAAACTCGCGTCAAAGGAGATGGTTAGAATTCGCAACGGGCTACGATTTGGACATACAATACCTTGAAGGGAAAGCAAATGTAGTTGTAGACGCTCTAAGTCGTAAAACCAGTCATGGTCTGAACACTTTGGTAGTGGTTGTTGAATTGTGTAGGAAAATGAGGAAAATGAACCTAGAAGTGGTGGAATGGGGAGTACCAGCAGGTATACTTGCGAATCTAAGCATTCAACCAACAATACTTGATGAGATAAGGGAAAACCAGGCAAGAGATGTAAAGTTGGATAGAATTCGTGAGAAAATAAAGCAAGAAAAGGCTACAGATTTCAAAATTCATGAAGATGGGAGTCTAAGGTACAAAGGTAAATGGTGTGTACCACAAAAATGTGAGGAATTAAAGAGAAAATTGATGGAGGAAGGACACAATATACCATACTCAGTACACCCTGGAGGGGATAAACTATACAAAGACTTGAAAAAGATGTATTGGTGGCCTAGATTGAAGAATGAAGTTACGAAATTTGTAGGGCTGAGCAAAAATATCCGAAAAACCGAAAACCCGAAATCCCAAACCGTAATCGTTCCGAATAATTGGGTACCCGAACCATTTAAAGAATTCGGGACGGGTAACCGAACCGATAAGAAATTAACGGGACGGGTATCGGGTACCCGTTAAGACAGTTTCGGGTACTCGAAATACCCGAAAATTTAAAAATGCTAAATGAAAGTCTCGTGTTTTGTTTAAAAATAAATAAATAAATAACCTAATTCTCGTTTTTTCCTCATTTCTGATTTCTCACTCACCTCCATCCCACTTTCTCTCTCCTCCTCCTCCCCTCCCTTCTTCTGTGGGCACTATGGCTATCTCCAAGCTCTCAATAATGGCAGAAGAAATAAATGGTGTACCTCTACGGAGATCTCGACCTCACAATCCACGAAGCTCGCGACTTATCCAACATGGACATCACCTCAGAACGCCTCCGTCTCTACTTCACCGCCTGCAACTCCTACTCCTCCGCCCGCGACGACCATCTTCCGCCGAAAAACTCCATGAACCACCACCTCCACCGCCCGCAAATCATCACCAGTGACCATCTTCTCTCTTCCTGCTTCTCGTATTTTAAAGGGGAAAAAAAAAAAGCTTATTGGTTCGGTTATTTGGTTCGAGTACTCGTATTTTCGGGTATCCGAATTTACAGGTACCCGTTCCTTATCGAATCGGTTTCGGTTATTGGTTTTGTCCTTATTGGTTATCGGGTACCCGAACCGATAACGTTATCGGTACGGGTATCCGTCCCATGCTCTCCCCTAGGAATTTGTACCGAAGTGTCTAACTTGACAAAAGGTGAAAATAAATCACAAGGGACCACAAGGAACCGTGCAATAATTGGAAATCCCTGGATGGAAATGAGATTGCATTTCGATGGATTTTATGATTTTCCTCCCAAAGTCAAAGAGTGAAAATGATACCATTTGGGTCGTGGTGGATAGACTTACCAAATCTGCAGTGTTCATACCAATGAAGGAGACCTGGAAGATGGAGCAACTTGCAAAAGCTTACATCAATAATGTTGTGAGGTTGCATGGAGTTCCAAAGATATTGTGTCTGATAGAGATTTTAGGTTTCTTTCAAAGTTCTGGAAGAGTGTGCAGGAAAATTTTGGTACAACACTAAAGATGAGTACAACATTTCACCCTGCCACAGATGGACAAACTGAGAGGACTATTCAAACCTTAGAAGATATGTTGAGAGCTTGTGTTATAGACTTTTAAGGGGGATGGGAAGATAGCTTGGACTTAATTGAATTTTCTTATAATAATAGCTACTGTGCGAGTATTGGTATGGCTCCATTTGAGGCATTATATGGAATAAAGTGTCGTAGCCCGATATGTTGGAACGACATAAGTGAAACAATGATCTTAGGACCTCAAATGATTGAAGATACAGTTAAGCAGGTAAAAAATATTCAAGCTAAGATTCAAGCAACACAGGATCGTCAAAAGAGTTATGCAGATTTGAAGCGTAGGGAAGAAGAATTTGAATTTGGTCACAAAGTGTTGTTGAAAGTATCAATGAAGGGTGTTATGAGATTTGGGGAGAAAGGAAAACATAGCCCAAAGTATATTGGTCCATATGAGATATTGCAAAGGATAGGCAGAGTAGCTTATAGGTTGGCCTTACCTATGGAGCTAAGTAATTAAGGTGCATGATGTATTTCATGTATCTCAGTTAAGAAGGTATATAATTGAAAAGTCTCATATGCTACAACCTGAAACAATTGAGTTAGATCAAAGCTTAACTTATGAGGAAACACCTGTCAAGATCCTTGACAGTAAAGTGCGTAGTACACGCAACAAGGAAGTTAAGACTGTTAAGGTGCTATGGTCTAACCAAGAATATGAGGAAGCAACTTGGGAAGCTAAGGATGAGATGAGAAAGAAATATCCTGAGTTGTTTGAGGTATGTTGAGTTACATGGACGTAACTCGTTTTCTTTGAGGGGGGTTGAACGCGGTAGAATTTCGCGCTTTTTTCCTCTTTTTCAGTTATTTTAGTGTTTTTTGCACATTTTTAACGGTTATTTCGAGTACTTTTGATTTCAAGGAGACATTAAAGGTAAAAGCGTATCAAAAGAGTACATCAATATTACACAAAGTGAGGAAAAATGTTGATTTTTCGTTACCCAAGTTTCGGGACGAAACTTTTTAAGGTGGGTAGATTGTAATACCCTGTATTTTTATACGTAAATTAATTTAAAACAATATTTTATGAAGTATTTAAATAATTCGAAATAAATTATTTATGGTATTTTAATAATTTAAAAAGGTTTATTTTAATTAAAGTCCATATTTATTTATTTAATTGTTTTGGAAATATTTTATTTTATTATTTAAAAACTTTGGAGCATAATTAATTTATAAAAGGAAATTTTAAAGTCAATGGAGTTTAAAATAAAGTCAAATGTCATTTTGAAAAGGAGTAGGAATCATTAAGGGTAGAAAAGGAATTTAAGTTAGGAGGGTTTCGAGAGAGGGTATAAATACCCATCATATGAGCAAATTAAACTTTGCCCAAGGTGGAATACACAAAGGTAAAATCTCTTTCTCTCTCCTCTTATTTTTCTTTCTCCTTTAATTCTTCCCCTTTCCCGACCCTCACAAACACTCACATACATGCACACCAAGGTGGCCGGCCGCCACCGCCACCACCACTTCCCACCGGCTGGCCACCGCAGCCAGCAGCGGCTGCCGGCGTGGAGGGCGGCACTAGCCCCCACCTCGTGCGTGCGGTTGTTTTTTTTTATTTAAAAAAAGAACCTCTCTCTTTCTTTTGTTTTAAATTAATCCAACCTTGATTAATTATTGATTTTGTGTGTGTGTGATGATTTTATTATGTTTTAATAATGATTAATATGTATGTAATTTTCTGATTTGGTTTTTGAATTAAAAAGCCCAAAATTAAAAACCCTAGGTTTCTAAATTAATGTTTATTGATGGAAATTGATTGTAGTTGATGAAAACTATTGAAATTTATATTTTTAAACAAAATTACAGCAAGTTTATAAGTTTTTATAATGCTGGAATTTTTATGTAGAGGCTAGAATTATGTTTCTTGAAAGGATGTTTAGTTACCCATTAATTGGGAATAAAAGTAGGTGGTTTAAATTAATTTTCAACTTGTTTTAGAAGGTTTAAAAGTATTTTAAAGAGTGTATATATTGCTGGAAATTTATTATGAATAGGTATTAATATCTCTTTGTAATTTTGGGACGTAAGAGACTTCCAAGTGAGTGATTTTGTGTAATCGTGACGATTTTGAGATCATATTCGAGGTACGTTTGCGTACTCAGTAATTATTTAAGGGGTCGTTTGGTTCGCGCAGGGGAATTGGAATGGAATGAACAAAGGGAATAAAAGAGAATGGAATGAAAAACTATTCCATGTAGTGTGAGGTTTGTTTTAAAAAAATATAAAGGGAATCACCCCCACCACAGCACCACCAACAACACCACCACACACGCCTTTTTCCTTCACTTTCTCACTTCTCCAGCCACCCCGCCACCCAGCCATCACCTTGTCGGAATCCCCCGGAGCCCGTCGCGCCTCCCCTCCCCTGAAAATATCTCCCCCTCCTTGGAAAACCTTCCCATAATCCCTTTCACCTTTCCTTCTCCTCTGAACCAGCCATTGCCGTCAATTCCAAGCTCATAAACCCTAATATTCATCATCAATACCCTCCAAATCCCAGAAAACCCCAATTAAGAAATCCAACAAATTCTCGTTTTTCTTCTATTCTAACTTTGCTCAATCGAAACAGGGGAAGCGATGGCCGACGAGTGGTCGGGGAAGGTTTTCGAGGGATGGGGGAGGTGCGACAACCTCCGACAAGGGGTGAGGGAGGTGCAAACAGGGGCAGTGAGTTCCGACGAGGGATTGGGGAAGATTTTCGAGTGAGGTACGAGCTTACCGGAGGTCGGCGAGTGGCGAGGAAGGGACGGCGATGGCCGGGGGAAAAGCGGTGAGGTGGATGTGTGGTGGTTGTGCGGTGGGGGTAGCGTAGAAGGGTGGTGGCTGATGTAGGCACGGTGGTGTAATGCTGGCTAAGGAAAGGGAATGGAAAAGGCTAGGGGGATGGGGAATGAACTTAGAGGGATTTGGAGGAATGAAGGGGGTAAAGGGGATTGGAAAAGTGGCCTAACAAACAACAACAAAGTGAATGATTCCCGTCGATTCCCATTCCCTTTGTTGAATACCCCCAACCAAACGGCCCCTAAGTGTGTATAAACATGCTAGGCTTTGTTTAATTAATTCCAAGGTAGTATCATGATAGGTATTGGTTGGAATTGTTGATTGGATTGATTTTAGTGATTGAATTATGAAGTATGAATTAATTGAGGTGAATTATTGATTGGAATTGATTATGTTGGCATGTTGATTATGAATCACACTTTTATTATTGGCATGATTGAGAGCATGTTTAATTAAACTAAATATTTAATTGAGTTTAAAATATTAAAAGGGAATTTTATTATGATTCATATAATTTTTTTATTGATGTTATAAGCATGGTAAAGGAGCTATTTAAGTGTCTATGTACACGAGGATTAACTTATATTTTGGTGTCTAAGTGCATTTAAGGTGTTCTAAACACCGAGGGATAGGATTTGTGGTGCATTATGCGCTTAAGGTGTTATTTAACGCCGAGATAGTTTAAAAAGGGTTCAACATTAAATTAAATGTGGTCACTAATTATTCAAGAATTAAATTGGTATGTTTGATTGCTTGAATGATTTATGATGATTGATTGTTTTATGGATTGAGAGTCATCACCAAGTCTAAAATATGTAAATAACGTAAAGTGAAAGAGATTACATACCAAAACTCTTGGAATGTATATACCTCGAGTATGAACATTTAGGGGGAGTTATGCGATTTTATATTTGACCATAACTTCTAATGGGAGTACAGGACACTGTATTTTCCTTTTTATTATGTCCAAGAATTCCGCCACTTACGAGTGGTTCTTTTATACTGGCACGGTTAGCTCCCGTGTTAGTACCCTTTATTAGGGCAAGTTAGGGAAAACCCGTTCGATGCGTAATCAAGCTAAATAAGCAATCTATTTATTGATTGATTGATTGTGTTGTATGTTGTGTGCTTGTAAACAGGTGCAACAAGGTAAGTGGTGCGTTGATAGGATGAAAGCATGTTAGTGTGTACTGTTTACGCTTATGTACTCAACATTGCTGATTGTGTGTTTGTATGTTTGTTTGGTCTTGTCTTTATCTTGGCCTTACGACGACCCATTTCTAAGGGCGAGTAGTGGGGACAAAGTAAAGAGAAGCTTTTCATGTGATGAAGCATATTCATGATGGGCATGAGTGAAGAGCGAATCCTGTTTAGTTTCCATTGTGATATGATGTGTTTTATTTGTTTTGATTATTATATATTTGTTTGTTAGACTAACACAGAGGTTTTAATATTTGTTTTGGGTTTTGATAAGGGCCTATAATGGTTCCAAGTAGTAGGTTGACTTTATTTGACTTTGGTTTGATTTTATTTTCGTTGGTTCGACTTTTTGAGTTGACTTGCTTTGAATGGTTTTTAAAGTGAGTCTTCCGCTGTGTGTCTTTGATAATTGCCTTAGCCGTTTTCACGGTGGCGGTAATGTCTTAGATTTTCCTATTTCGTATTTTAAAAGAGCAAAACAGGTTTTTTAAAGGAAAGGAATTTATAGGGTGTTACAGTTAGGGTCGGGTCGCTCCGGGTCACGGGTCATTTCGAGACGGGTCGCGGGTCGAGAAATGCTATGCCCTAACCCAAAGTTTTGGGTATGGGTCAACCCAAAAGGTTTAGAACAATTTTTTATTTAATTTTTTTTTGGCTAATTTTTAGTAAATTTTTTTATTTTTCAAGCTTACTTTGCTATTTTTTTTTCCAATTTTTTAATCGAACATTTTCACCATATTATTTTTAGCCATTACATTTTTACCATTTCACCAAAGCACATCAATTCTTAACTAATAAAAAATGATAATAAAATTAAAAAAATATAACTTTTAAACATCCAAAAATTTAAGGAGCCAACATTATTATAGGGTAATTCATGTTTCTCATATTGATAAACATAACAAGTATCTCAAAGGGGTATTTGTGTCATTTTGAACTTGTAAGGGGGGTTAATATTGTAATTGATCTAAATTTAGGCTTCTCCTCCTCCATCTCATTCTTCTTCTTCCTCTATCCTCTCACCTCCATCAATGACAATCAGAAACCTTCAACAGAGAAATCGACATACATGAACATCTTCAATGGATGAGGAAGACAAACCTTGTCCTTAAGGCTTAACCATATCCAAATTTCTCCATTTTTCTTAGGGTTTTTCGTTTAATTAGGCGGTGAAGCTGCCGGAAAGGTGAAGGGGGGTGAAGAAGATAGGGGACGACAATGATGGTGGTGGTTTACAGGCGGAAGGATGACAAAGAAGAGGGTGGTAACAACTTCAATGGAGTACGGATATGGAGTTGGAAGGAGAATTGGAGATCGAAATTGAAAAGTCAAAAAGTACAAAAAAATGATAAAATATTAAAAAAGTTGATTTTATTTACCAAATTGCCATTTTGAGATACAATTATGTTTCTCAATATGAGAAACTGGGGCTCACCCCCATTATTATATATGTGCAGTATAATATCTCTTGTGGCATGACGATGATTTGGGTTATACGGATGCAATTAGTGTGGGTCAATAATTGGTGTAAGAGGTGATTGGTATGGATTTGAGCAAAAGTTATATGAGATAGATAAATGAGAAAGAGATGAAATGAATGTTCGATGGTAGACAAACGATCAAACTTAATCAATAAACTAATATTAATTTTCAAATAAATGTATTTATTTAAAAAAAAAAAAAAAAAAAAAAAAAAAAAAAAAAAAAAAAAAAAAAACCATAAAATCGGGTTGACATGTCGGGTTCGGGTCGGGTTTGACCCACCAATTTGCGAGTCAAACGGGTTCGGGTTAAATCGGGTTACGAGTCAAAAAAATTTATTCAAGACCCACAAAAACGGGTTGAGTTCGGGTCGGATCGAAAATTAACAGGCCTAAATATCTTCTATCCAAACACTCCAAAGAACTCTAAAACGGCCCAAACAATTTTATTTGTTTTTAAAAGCTCCTAACCAAATCCCCTACAAACCTATTTTTAAGACCAATTGTTCAGGCCTAAACAATTTTTCAATCCAAACACAAATATAAGCCCAAACGTTTATTTCCCTGAAATCTAGCCAATTTTTTTAAGAATTGAAGCCCAAAACAACTGCTCACTTAATGTGTACTCCCTTGTACTACGGCTTCTACAGATCAAAGAAAGCTCCCGAGATTTCTTGTCATCATTTTTCTAGTTCAATAAGTGTGAAATTTTATGCACCAATGCATGCCTCTAAGCAGTTTCCCTAGTCATTCCTCCTACAACAATAGAATAGAATTAATAATGTTGCCCCCTTTACTCCGCATTGTTTGCCTTGATTAGAGCATAATTATTACTTTCAATGTCGAACTCCTACCATTAAAGTCAACGGGATTAAGAGTACGGGAGATGGTTTTATTTTATCTATTAAGTACTCCATAATGTTTAGTGTGGTGAAGAGATCTACTCCCTTTGTTACATTGGATTTGCCCTTTAAAGAACTTCTCGAAAGAGTATAGTATTTTTTTAAGGGATTTTCCATATGATATCATTAAACTTTTGGCTTTTCCATATGATACCTAAATATATTTTTTCTTTCACGCGGTACCACCCAAGATTATAGTTAATTTATACCTTGATACTCCGTTAATTAAAAGGTTAATTATAATCTTGGGTGGTACCGCGTGGAAGAAAAAATATATTTGGGTATCATATGGAAAAGCCAAAAGTTTAATGGTACCATATAAAAAATCCCTTTCTTTAAAGTTTTCGTTAAGTGAGGTTAATGAGAGAGAAAAGAATTAAAATATTACTCGTATACAGAAGGTAAATCAGTGGCGTTTTATATCATACAAACTTAATGAAATGTAAGAAAAAATAAACCACTTGTATAGAATAATTCATTGAAATAGAGAGTAACTAATACTTCATTTAAGTATTATGCTAATCCGGAGATGAAACATGAAAGTGGTTGGTTGGAGCTAGCAAATATGGGTTGGGTGCGGTACTTGGGTTATCTAAGTGAACTAGTCCAAATCAATTTGTCAAAACAAACTTGCCTCGTTTACCACATCTAGTCAAACTTTGTCTAATTCAGTTTATCATACAAGTATTTTGACAATTTTTTCCTATCTCAATGGGTTTGTTTAGGCGATTTGACTAGAATTTGTTTTTCTAAGCCAAAATTAGGCTAGGATTCAGACAAAAGGCTTAAAGTCTAAGGACATGAACTTTTTGTGTTGAAATCAAAATGTGTTGAGTTGAATACCTTTAAATGCTACTCGTATAGTAATGTTTGGTGTTTCACATGTAACTTTAATGTAGTTATGTGTATACTTATTAGTTATTACGCAGTAAAATCATATTATATACTTCTATTATTTTTGAATATTACCTCCGGTTCTTATTACTCGCAACAAAGGAATATTTTATGTCTCTTAAATAATACTCCTTTGTTATGAATAATAAGAATCGGAGGTAGTACTTTATATCAAGATAAACAAAAATCATTTATCTAGTTGCATTTGTATAAGTAAATTAACAAAAATCTCAATCAACATGACATTTTCGTAAATAAATCAATATTTGTGGAACTTGCATTTTACAAAAGTTGTTGATTTATTTACATAAATGCCACTAAATAAACACTTTTTTGTTTATCCTGGTTCATAAATATTAATTATACATAGGCAAAAGCTAACGAATGCTTCGGGGGCGTTGGATAAGATAACTAAAAGTAGAAACATTAAACTAAAATGAACATTTTTTTTTTGAAAAAAACTAAAAAGAACATTAATTACAGCAATCAGGGCGTAATTTTGACATACATTTCTAAATTGATAATGTTTTAAGAAATATTTTAGCGTTCGTTAGCAAGATCTTACAAACATTATATGTAGTATTTCAAAATTTTACTGAGAAATATCTAATCAAATTAGACACTAAAAAAACTCACCTAATAATATTCTATACTCTTTTTCATAATAATCACAACACTTTCCTTTTACATTCGTTTCATGATAGTTGCAAGACTTCTATATTTGGTAAAGACTCACTACTATTTTATTTTTCTATCTCCTACCAACCCCACTTAGGACCCGTTCACTTCACCTTATTTTTACTGAATTGAAATTATTTTTGCTGAACTTAAATTATTTTTACTGAACTGAAATTAATTTTATTGAACTGAGATTATTTTTGCTGAACTGAAATAATTTTTACTGATTATCTGTTATATTTCTTCTTTAATGTTATTGATTTTTAATGAACTGGAATTATTTTTATTGAACTGAACTTATATTTATTGAACTAAAATTATTTTTGCTAGACTGAAATTATAACTGAAATTATTTTTGCTGAATATCATTTTTTTAAGATGAAGTGAACATGGTCTTACGCTACTTTTAAAATTATTTCTCTCTCGTACAATTAAATATATTCCCACTAATTTACTTTATATATTATAAATTTTTTTTTTTATCCCATCTTATGATTTTCCCAAAACTTTGAACAACACCTAATATCGCAATTATTACGAAACGAAGGAACAACAATTGATATTTTACTCGTAGTTAAAAGAGATAATGTATTTGGACTTGTTCCATTGAATAATGCGCATATGACTGACCAGGTGAGAAACCACAAATTAATTTCAATTCAAAAACAATAAAAGCACAACACAACACATGCGCTAGCGTTACCTTAAATCCTTCCATGTCTGCTCTTTCGTAAAGCTTTCTCTTATTAACTCATACCTTCTCCTACATTCTAGAGAGAGAAAATACAGAGCTAGAAAATATAGAGAGAGAAAAAGAATGGGTAAAGAAGAAGCAACAGCAACGTCATTGCTAAAAGAAACGATAGAAAAAGCAGGAGGATGCGGTGTTATTGACGGAGGACTTGCTACTCAGCTTGAAATTCACGGCGCCTCTTTTGACGATCCTCTTTGGAGCGCCGTCTGCTTAATCAATGATCCTCATCTTATCAAACGGGTACTTCATTTATTTATTTATTTATAATTTGAATTTTCAATTTTGTCAATATTAATGGAAATGTTATTGCAAATTAGATCCTACACGCGAGTGCATGATACGGGTAGTTAGAAGTAAAAGAAAATGTAGTTGAGGATAAAAGTGTTGATTGGTTTTAATTTTATTTCTAGGTTCATTTGGAATATTTGGAAGCTGGTGCAGATGTTTTGGTTACTTCATCTTATCAGGTTACCATTTTTGTATTTCTTGTTCATTTTTTTTTTACATTGTTCTTGAAATTTTATTTAATTTGTTTTTATTTTTGCTATTATAGTTGTTGATTTGTTTTTTTACAAAAATATTGGTGGTGGCGTTGATGTTGTTGCTTGCAATTAGAGTTGGTGTGGTAGGTTTTGAAAGGAGGGGGGTATCATTTCAATTGGGTTGGTGTGTCTTGGAAAACTACAACGATTGACCGGAATGAAGGAATATGGTTAACATGATACTGTAATTTGAACTAGTTATATGATAACAAAAATATCAAAGTTAATGTAGTATATTGTGTTAAAGGTAATAGAATCATTCGTCATAATAATCATTTGTCATAGTTATTGGAAGTAAAAAAAAATGAAAAATTGTTATAGATGCTGCTGGATTGTTGATTTGATATTGCTTAAAAACTACTTTTAGTCATTACTGTTAAAAACCGAACTGCTGTAAACAATAAAAACAGAACAAAGTTACCGGGAATAAGACTGAGTCGCGGACTATGTCGCTCTCTTTAGAACATTGTACAACAACCGGATGTTCCCCAGGATAAAACAGTCTCTCTAAGCAAGGAAATACCAGTGGATTTGCACAGAACCACTGGACAACTAAACACCAAAAATATAAAGAACACTGCTCGAATATTTTTAAGAGAAAAAGGGATTAGAAAATTCTGTGATTTTTTGTTATATATAAACAGTGAACATAACATGATGTTTTATAGGCAAAACAATGGTATAACGGTAGCAAAACCGTTCCAACACCAGCGTGATTAACGCCAAAAACGGTCAATTAAAACGTAATTAAAACGTTAATTTACCCAGTCAAAACAGCTAGTAAAACGGCCAAAGTTTAATTAATCTGGAAATAAACGTTAGAGAGATAACCAGTCAAAACCGTTTAGCAAAAATCAAGGCACTAATTACGTAATTAAGCCTTGTTCAAAAACTGAGCAAAAATTAAGTTTAGTTAATAAACCCGACCCGACCCAACCCAGCCCAGCCCGGTCCAGCTCGGTTCGGTTCGGCGCGCGTGTGTGATAAGTGGGCTTGGTAGATAAGTCCTCCCTCTCCACAAAATGTGGGTAGCCCAAGGGCCACACCCAAATACTCCACATTCTCCAATATAAGGGAGGACAAACTTCTATTTCCCACCAATGTGGGACTTTATGTTTTCCACAAAATTCACACCAAAACACACTTGTTCTAACAATCCCCCACTTGAATTTTTGAAAACATTTTCGAGCAGAATCCTTACACATATAGATTGTGCATACACAGAAGTGTTTTTCAACTTGAACTTCTGCATAGTCAATACGATTCAGATTTAACAAGGGTAACTCGAAGTTTTGAACCCTATCTCTGACAACGTACCTCACACGACCTATTCTTGGTGTTGTTAAAGACCCGTGCTATTACGGCCATGCACGTCTATCCCAGTATAGTGAATGCTCTAGAAATGCTGCCACACATTTCATAGGAAGCGGCCTCACTTCCACATTCACATAGGTGAATCTATCAAGAGTACTCCTGTAGCTAGGTACTCCACTCTAAATGGAGTATAGACTTCATTAAGAGTTCCTATTAACTCATCCTTGATCGCTTCAGGAATTTATGTTTATTTAAACATAATCAACTCATATCACTCCATAACTTGTTATTACCCATTGAACCTATTTCTTGGGATCTCCAGTCTATAGGTTGGGTTACCATTATGTGTAACTCATTTCAACGGCAATAGTCCCATTTTCTTAGACGAATTATGGACTTTCTCTCTAGCTAATCCTTTCGTCAAAGGATCAGCCAAATTATTCTCCGTGCGTACATGATCCACTCTCACAGCTCCAATAGAAAGATATTCTCTTACAGTGCTGTGCTTACGACGTATTTGTCGTCTCTTACCGTTGTAGTAACGATTCTGAACTTTTGCAATAGCCGCGGTACTATCACAATGGATCAAGACAGCAGGTAATGGTTTTTCCCACAGGGGAATCTCACCTAGCAGGTCTCTTAACCAACCTGCTTCTTCACTAGCTGTAGCTAGTGCTATCATCTCTGACTCCATGGTGGACTGAGCTAAAATAGTCTGTTTCTTAGACTTCCAAGATATAGCTCCACCGGCTATAGAGAAAATATATCCACTAGTAGCCTTAGAGTCGTCTGATAAGGTGTTCCAGTCGGCATCACTATAGCCTTCTAGTACAGCTGGAAACCTCTCATAATGTAATCCTAGGTTCATGGTCCTCTTAAGGTATCTCATGACCCTTTCAATAGCATGCCAATGCTCATTACCAGGACAACTAGTAAACCTGCCTAATAATCCCACGACATAGGCAATGTCGGGTCTAGTGCAATCAGTGGCATACCGAAGGCTGCCAATGACGCTCGCATAATCAGATTGCCTTACGGCTTCACCAGTGTTCTTAAATAACTTTACACTGGGATCATAAGGTGTACTAGCAGGTTTACAGTCAAAGTAACCATATTTCTTTAGGATTTTCTCAATGTAATGAGACTGATCCAAAGAAACTCCATTTCCTGTCCTAGTAATCTTAATACCAAGGACTACATTCGCCTCTCCTAGATCTTTCATATCAAACTCAGCATTTAACAATAGCTTCACATTATTCACAGCGTGAATATTCGAGCCAAAAATTAACAAGTCATGACAAATTATAGTGCAAATGTCATTCTCAAATTTTACATATATGCATTTGTCACTACCATTTATCTTAAAACCATGTGAAATGACTAAGTTATCAAATTTTTCATGCCATTGTTTAGGTGCTTGTTTGAGACCATAAAGAGACTTATCTAATTTACATACTAGATGTTCTTTTCCTGGGATGACAAAGCCCTCTGGTTGATCCATGTAGATTTCTTCTTCCAATTCACCATTCAAGAATGCTGTCTTTACATCCATCTGATGTACTACAAGATTAAAAACAGAAGCAAGAGACATTAGCACTCTAATAGAAGTTATTCTAGTAACAGGCGAATAAGTATCAAAGAAATCAACATTCTCCCTTTGTCTGTAGCCTTTAGCTACCAAACGAGCTTTATACTTATCAACGGTCCCATCAACTTTTAGCTTTCTTCTTAGGACCCATTTGCAGCCAATTGTTTTGCATCCTGGTGGCAACTCAGTCAGATGCCAAGTTCGATTAGACTCAAGTGAGTCCATTTCATCAATCACGACTTCTTGCCATAAATCTGCATCAACTGAGGCTAAGGCTTCTTGGAGGGTAGAAGGATCCTCCTCTACATTGAGAACTTCAAAGTCCGGGCCAAAGTCTTTTGCTACTCTAGCCCGTTTGCTCCTTCTTAATTCGGGTTCAGCATCTAAATCCTGTGAGTTAGACCTGACTGCAGGAATAAAAGAGGAGGACGAACCCCCACTATTTCTAGATTTAAAAGGAAACCTGTCCTCATAAAAATCAACATCATTAGATTCAATAATTACTCGTGCACTTAAATCAAAGAATCTATATGCTTTACTATTAACAGCATAGCCAATGAATACACATTCATAAGCTCTACTAGCTAACTTAACTCTTTTAGGATCAGGAATCCTAACATATGCCAGACAACCCCAAGTTCTGAAATAAGAAATGTTAGGTTGTTTGTTACGAAGTAATTCATAAGGAGAAACCTTACTCTTAGTCTTTGGAATACGGTTCAAGACATAACAAACAGTGAGAAGAATTTCTCCCCACCAATGATCAGCAGCACCAGAATTTAAGGAAATAGCAACTACTAACTCAGTAAAGGTTCTATTTTTCCTTTCAGCCTTACCATTCATTTCTGGAGAATAAGGAGCTGACCTTTCATGTATGATACCATGTGAGTTATAAAACTCTACAAAAGCATCAGTATCATACTCAGTTCCACGATCACTACGCAACCTTTTTATTTGCTTGTTGAACTGATTCTCAAACTCTGTCACAAACAACTTGAACATATCAAAAGCATCACTCTTATTTTTCATCAAATAAACACGAGTATAATCAGAACAATCATCAATAAAGGTGATGAAATATCGCTGTCCATTTCTGGTCAACGTTCCATTATATTCACAAATATCAGAATGAATTAAATCTAACGGTTCTGAGTTTCTAACAACAGACTTATGAGGTGTTTTTGTAATCTTAGCCTGACTACAAAAATCACATTTATCAAAGTCATTGAGGGAAGCATTAGGGATAAGGCCTAAATTGCTCATATTTTTTATGAGTCTTTTGTTCACATGACAGAGTCTAGCATGCCAAATATTAACAGAAGAAGACAACATATAAGCAGAATCAGAAATTTTTTTAATCTCAACATTCAGTTTAAACATGCCATCAGTAGCATAACCTTTCCCTACAAACATTCCATTCTTAGTTAAAGTAAATAAATCAGAACCTATGGTTTGTGTAAAACCAGCCTTATTAAGAAGAAAACCAGAAACTAAGTTCTTTCTCATTTCCGGAGTGTGCAGTACATCCTTCAGAATGAGAGTCCTGCCAGAAGTAAACTTCAACTCAACATTACCAATACCAGCAACATTAGTGGAATGGGAATCACCCAACAGCACTTTCTTATCATCGGTGTTTTCAGAATAAGTTTTAAACATCCGACGATCATAGCAGACATGGCGTGTAGCGCCAGTGTCTACCCACCACCCTTCTGATCCACCAATAAGGTTGATCTCAGTAATCATAGCCACAAGTGGCTCTTCTATCATGCTAGCCTGTGGTACAGGGTTAGGCATGTTCCTGCACTTTCGTGCCATATGGCCTGGTTTTCCACACCTATAACATAGGAATTGACCAGTACCATTCTTAGGGGGTTGAATTTGTTGCTTTCCATCGTTCTTTTGAACATTCTGTTTATTTTTGTTGAAGTTATTCTTGAAGTTCTTACCAGCGGGCTTGAGAACTGCAGCAGAACGCTTAGGAGCATTGTTTGCAGTGAGCTGTAAGACTTCTTCTTTCTGGTCCTGTTTTCTGGATTCTTCCTCTATACGGAGCCGAGTAATCAAACTCTCTAAGGAAAATTCCTTAGTCTTGTGCCTGAGACTGTTTTTGAAATCTTTCCAAGAAGGAGGCAACTTGTCAATTATAACAGCAATCTGAAATTGTTCATCAAGAGCCATACCTTCGGAAATTATCTCATGGGCAATTTTCTGAAGTTTGTGGGACTGCACTTCCACGGACTTATCATCAGTCATCTGGAATTTCAGGTACCTGCTAACAGCATACTTTTTGGCACCGGCTTCTTCGGTGTCATATTTCTTTTGCAGGGCATCCCACAAATCCTTAGCGGTGTTTTCCAGATTATAATAGTCATACAGGTTATCAGACAGACCATTAAGAATATAGTTTTTGCACATGAAATCGGTTTCATTCCAAGTTTCAATTTCAGAATTCCAATACACTAGATCATCTTGTTCAGCATTATCAGGAATAACAGGCCTAGGGACAGTCAATACAGAATGCACTTTTTTAACAGTCAAGAAAAACTGCATTTTCTGTTTCCACCTTTTAAAATGAGCGCCTTCAAAACGGAAGGGCTTGTTAAGGTCATTGGACATAGTCATTTCCTCGGTAGACATGATGATTATAAAGGCAGAAAAGAATGTTCTAAAATTGTTAAAAACCGAACTGCTGTAAACAATAAAAACAGAACAAAGTTACCGGGAATAAGACTGAGTCGCGGACTATGTCGCTCTCTTTAGAACATTGACGGTACTGCCCTTTAATTCGTGCAAGCAGCTCGTACAACAACCGGATGTTCCCCAGGATAAAACAGTCTCTCTAAGCAAGGAAATACCAGTGGATTTGCACAGAACCACTGGACAACTAAACACCAAAAATATAAAGAACACTGCTCGAATATTTTTAAGAGAAAAAGGGATTAGAAAATTCTGTGATTTTTTGTTATATATAAACAGTGAACATAACATGATGTTTTATAGGCAAAACAATGGTATAACGGTAGCAAAACCGTTCCAACACCAGCGTGATTAACGCCAAAAACGGTCAATTAAAACGTAATTAAAACGTTAATTTACCCAGTCAAAACAGCTAGTAAAACGGCCAAAGTTTAATTAATCTGGAAATAAACGTTAGAGAGATAACCAGTCAAAACCGTTTAGCAAAAATCAAGGCACTAATTACGTAATTAAGCCTTGTTCAAAAACTGAGCAAAAATTAAGTTTAGTTAATAAACCCGACCCGACCCAACCCAGCCCAGCCCGGTCCAGCTCGGTTCGGTTCGGCGCGCGTGTGTGATAAGTGGGCTTGGTAGATAAGTCCTCCCTCTCCACAAAATGTGGGTAGCCCAAGGGCCACACCCAAATACTCCACATTCTCCAATATAAGGGAGGACAAACTTCTATTTCCCACCAATGTGGGACTTTATGTTTTCCACAAAATTCACACCAAAACACACTTGTTCCAACAATTACAACAAAAATGGTTGGTGAGATTGGTAATATTCATGTGTTGACAAATGCTTTTCGAAATCAAAGAATTTCTTGTGCTGAGAACTTTGACCTTTGACAAGGGAGAGAAAGAATTCAATGACACAGATTTCTTTGACTTTGGGTTGATTTTAAGGATTTAGATTTTATTACAGAATGTAATACGAGTAAGAAAAATTATATATTGGGTCTTTTTCCAAATTTTAAAGATTTAGTATTCTTTAACATTGCAAATGTAAAGCTTTACGCTACTGTTTTATGCTACGTCTTCATTAGTTTGGTCGCAGAGCCTAACCATTTGCAGACGTATTGTGCCTAAAAGTATTACCATCTTTTTTATTCTTACCACTGTCCTAGACGTTGTGCTCCCAAGTCCCGACTTGATTGCTCCAGTTAAGTTGTATTCTATCAATGTACAATAATTATAAGAATTCAATTAACTCAATTTTCAACATGACATCAATTTATCAGCAAATTAGGACAATTGGACAGATAAGGACATAATGCTGATGTTATTGTCAGCATAGAACTAAAAAGATGTAGTGGGACATGGGTGTGATGAAACAGGATCATCATAGGAATGGCCTAAGAACACTTATATGCTTGGATAGGCATGTAAAGGGTCTTGTAAATGAGGCCTTGAAGGTTTGCATTGGTATATATTGGAAAGTAACCGTATTTTTCATTATCCTAGTTGTGTTGTGTCCAACTGTCCACAATACTAGGAAGGTTTATAGATTGAGAATAGCCAAAAGACCTTATTGGATGTATGGCTTGCACCTTCTTGAAGCCATATAACTGTAATACCCCAACTAATCTGTTCTCTAGAAGTGGTGGATCGACTAACTCACTAACCAACTGGTGAATTCTAATGAGGAAGTTTTCTTACATTACCTTCAAGTTACCCATCAGGTTAGACTTAGACTAAATCATCAGTATACCCTAGGTCAGTAGCTGGTGACAGTGAGGATGAAGATGAATTATGTGATAGAGAAGGTAACCCTGAATGTCATAAAATGTACTCTTTCTTGGACCTAGGGCTACTTTCGTGTGACATGGAACTTGATGAAGTCTGTTTAGATATTGAATATACTATGGTTATGGATCGTGGTAAGATTAACTTTGAATTGTTCTGTCTAACCTCAGGATGTTTTACCTCTTACAGGCAACCATTCCAGGATTTCTGTCAAGGGGCCTGTCAATGCAAGAAGCAGAGTCATTGCTGGAGAAGAGTGTTAGATTAGCTATTGATGCCCGTGATGAGTTTTGGAATGCTGTTAATAAAAATGCTGAAAATAATTATAATAAGGCCTTGGTGGCAGCATCAGTAGGCAGTTATGGAGCTTATCTTGCTGATGGCTCAGAATACAGGTGATTTCTATGTGAATTAACTATTAACTAATCTTGCATAGATTCTCCGAATATACGATTTCCTGTTTTGATTTCAATTTACTAGCTTTGATGTTTGACAGCTGGTGATAATTTGCTATGTCTATATACGGTGATCTAAATTTTAAATGTAAACCTTTCTTGCAGTGGACATTATGGACAAAATATTGATGTGGCGAAGCTAAAGGATTTCCATAGACGAAGAGTACAAGTTTTAGCTGGAGCTAGTCCGGACATATTAGCATTCGAAACAATTCCCAACAGACTTGAAACTCAGGTTTGCTGTTCCTGACCAAATATATTGTTGGTGCATTTCATGTAAATGGCTCTAGTACCTCATAAATATTGTCAGTTTCTGGTTTGTACAATTGTAAACAAATTGAGAGGGAGAATAAAAAACTGAGTTAAATGTCTTCAGAAAGTATTCTTCATCCATTTCAGAATTGTTATTTTGCTTATGTTGGCCTTGAACTCAATCACTTTCTAGATCTTGTATCATTCTTCTTACACGACGGACACTTACTAGCTTGTCAAGTGTCGTTCCTGT
The DNA here is from genome assembly GCA_034703905.1 of Chenopodium berlandieri. Classification (NCBI taxonomy): domain Eukaryota; kingdom Viridiplantae; phylum Streptophyta; class Magnoliopsida; order Caryophyllales; family Amaranthaceae; genus Chenopodium; species Chenopodium berlandieri. Next base: position 17,466,705 of record CM068287.1, read on the forward strand.
GTATTTTAAACACCTGTTATCGCTGACTTTAGGTGACAGTGGAGAAGTTACGAAACAAAGGGGTTAGACAGAACTCACTGAAGTAGTAACTTGTGCAGGATAGATAATATGTTAATTTATTTTTTTCCTAGGCAACTATACAATGCTAATTAAAATATGAATAAATAAAAAAAAAAATGAGCATGTGAGTAGAGCTTTGCTCTCTCTTCGGTTTCTGGTTTAATGCTTTTTCATTACAGTCCATTTGCAAAGGATTGTTCTGACATCATTGACTGACCAAACTGGATATGTGATGTTTAGGATAAATATATGTGCCCCTTCGCAATGTTTAGCTCCCCTGTATTTCAAATATCTGTCATGTGCAAAGATGGCTGCAGCAACTCTGTGTGACTTATGAGAAATAACGTGGCATCCCCTGAATTGCAATATCAATTTGCAGGCTATTGTTGAGTTGCTTGAGGAAGAAAATATCCACATTCCATCATGGATCTGCTATAGCTCAGTAGATGGCGAGCACGCCTCATCAGGAGAGAGCTTCGAAGAATGTCTCAATGTAGTCAATAAGAGTAAGAAAGTTGCAATAGTAGGAATAAACTGTGCACCGCCACAATATGTAGATGGTCTAATTCGCAAATTTAAGAAGGTATACTGCATCAAATTTTATTGATATCTACTAAAATCCTGCCAGAGTTATAAATTTTTTTATGAGATTCTCATTGCCTTCTTTCTCTAATTTACAGCTGACAGACAAATTGATAGCAGTTTATCCGAACAGTGGTGAAACATGGGATGGCAAAGCAAAGAGATGGCTGGTGAGGCCCTGGCTTGAGCTTCCTCTAATTTGTGCATGTTTTTCGTTATTCTTGACTTAAAACTGGTATTCGATTTTCAAATTGTTGTTTCTAAATGATCTCTGTGCTGTTTGTTTGAATACTGCAGCCACCTAAATGTTCGAAGGATGATGATTTTGGATCATTAGCTATAAGATGGCGTGATTCAGGAGCTAAACTTATTGGTGGGTGTTGTAGGACATCGCCTGCAACTGTTCGGGATATTTCAAAAGCCATGAAGAGAAACCTTGATTTGTAATATTTTTTGTTTTTAAACATTAGTTTACTTTTGCAATTCCTATAAACATCCTGTTTTGTTTGCTATTCTCGTCACTTGCTCCTTAGTCACTCCCTCTCTTCTTTAAGGGAAAGAAAATGTACACTTCTTCGTTTCATATTATTCTTTCTGCTTTGATCAATTTTGTCTCACCTACTATTCACAACCATCAATAGTGAATATGCCACCCTTTTACCACTTCTTACATTTCACCCTCCTCTTCTTCTCCACCCTCCACCACATCTCTGACGCCATCTAATTTATAGGCGGTAATAGCAAATTATTTTAAAAATGTTGCAATTGGCAAAATGAGAATTTTAAATGGCGGCAGGACTTAGCAAATTTGGTTGTTGTTAAAAGGTACTCGTAGTTGATTTAAAAAGTATAATTAATCTCAAAAAATGATCAACTTATTATTTCTTTGTTACGAGTGACCAAATTTTTCAAAAATGAAGTATATGACCGTTGACCAATACTTTTGGACAGAGCGAATTATGAATAACTAAACATTATACAAACATCAATTCTACAGTTTCGTATACTCATATTTCTTTAATCTGGTATCCATATTAGGAACTGTAATTACATCAAAACCATAGCTTACAAAATTACAATACAAAAAGATTTTACTTGCAACTTTCAGTTTGACAAAAAACAGCAATTGATGGAATCATTATATGTATTCATCTCCATTATCGGCGTAGCAAAACTTGATTATATGTATAGCACGGGACTTATGGGATCGGAGCGAATGTAATCCTTGATAGCTAGCTTTTGGTAGGAGGCATTGAAGAAGGATGTATCTTCTTTCGAAACCAAGAAAAGCAACCACTTTTCAACTTACTGCTTTGCCTTTCGCTTTCATCATCTGTACTGTCATGTTCACTCCTTGTACTACTTGTAGACATCGTAGTAGTAGTAGTCGTTGTAGTTTTCTTCATTCTCTCCGTTTTCCTGAGTTCTTCTGTTTTCTGCTTTTCCAGCATTCGCAACACGTAAACTTCGGCTATTTGTGCCATTTTGTACTCTAGTTTTAGCAAACTCGTCTCACTGTTCGATAATGTAAATGAAAATGAATTAACCTACAAAATTTGGTACGTACACCAAAGTGCGGTAAATTACGGAGACAAGTATTTATGTTTATATTATGGCCTCTCTTTTGTAGGAAGTATGGGTTTTGGCTCCGAGAAAAATCATGATGGGACCACTATAATGTAGTTTTTAACATATTTATAATATGGTTGTTGTGCTTTGTGTAACTTGGTGCCCAAGACTATATATAAAGATGGCATTGGGCCATGTTGGCCCGAAGCCCGGCACAAAGCCCGTCACGACCTAGTACGAAAAAAGCACGGCATGGCACGGGCATGGGAAAAGCACAGCATAGTACTGTGTGTGTGGATCGTGGGCTGAGCCTGGGCCGCCTTTATTTGGAAGAAGCACGATAAGGCACGACACGCTCGGGCTCGACACGATAAAACATGCTAAAATCAATGCAATTTTGCTTAGGCATACAAGCCCGGCACGAAGGCACGTGGGTCTAGGCTGTGCACGAGCCAACCTTTTGAAAACTTCGGCCCGACAAGGCATGACATGAAACTCGTGGGCCGAATCATGGGCCAGGTCTAACTAACCCCAAAGCATGTGGGCCTGGCACGACCCATGGCCTAGAGCCATCATTATATATATACACATAATTTATGACCTATTTTAATTGAAACGTTTTGCGTGAGACCGGACTCACTGTGAGTCTAATATGTCTGACAATAATATTCTAATATCTGACAATAATAATCTAATATCTGACATTATTAATCTAATGTTCTAATATATGACAATAATATTCTAATATCTGATATTCATATTCTAATATATGACAATAATATTCTAATATATGACAATAGTAATATATCTGACATTAATACTTGGGAAATTCTGCATAGTGGCCTCCAAGTTCTACAAATTCTATTTGGTGTCAAAAAAAAAATGCACATAATTTCTAGTGAACCCAACCTTTCATTTAGCTCTATTTAGTGGCCAAATCTCACTTAAAATGGGTTAACTAAACACTAATGCTGACTTTATTAACTCTAATTTTTGAATTTACAAACCTATCCCTATTTTTAATCCTTCCCTCCTATTTCATTAATGCTAACATAAACCTTCCACCACCCTAATATTTCATGCATTGATGAAGAACTGTTCATCTTCTTCCATAAAATTCAAAGTGAAATTTGCAACAAAACTTCAATCTCGTTGAAATTGAGCAATTTGCAAGGTCGTAAATTGATTATTTACATATTTCGCACAAAGTACTCTCTGTTTTGCGGTGTGATTTTTGGCAATTTGCGGTTGAGTATTCAAATCGACGACTAGGGTTTGCTGTTGGATTCATTGCAAAATTACTGGTTTGCGACTAAAGATTAATGTGTTGAGCATCTTCCAGGTAATCTATTGAAGATATTTACATGAAATTTTGAATTTTGCTCATATATGCATGTTAGGTTAACTGGTTGCTCTGTTTTTTGTGCAATTTACAGTTAGCTTAGTTTTGAGAATTCAATTGAGCATTCCCTTGTTTTATTTTGAATTTTTGTGTGTTTGGTTTAATGCTGCAGAATGGACTCAATTGTGTTAAAATTTCAAACGGCCGAGAATGTGGTTGATATTAATGTTGATAAAGTGATGTGGATTGATTTGATTATTAAGTATGAGGAATTGCTTAGGAAAAATGGGTATATGATGCCTAAATATCCTAGTTTCCATTACTATTATAATAAGAAGGATATTAAAATTACTAGTGACAGTGATTTAATGTCTATGTTAGATAGAGTAGGAGGAAGTAAGAAAGTGATTACAGTGTATGTGGGATCAGTTGCTACACCTTCTGAATGTGTAGTTGCAGCTAGGAACCTTACAGAGTCATTAAAAAACAAACCCAATCAACCCAATATGCATTATGGTATGAGTCCACCTAAGAAGAACAACCAAATCTTTGATGTTGGGACTAGTGACATGTCTGATATTAGTCCACCTAGGATAAATGAAATACTTATAGACAATTGGAAAAGAATGGAAGAGGAAGCCAGTGGATGTAAGACACATAAAAAGAAGGGAAAAGGGGAGGTGGTAATCCTAAGCCTAATGTTAAGTTACCTATTAGAAGGAGTTTACCTACAAATGAGCCACTTACCCTAGCTGACACTACTACTTTTTCCAATGCTCCTTTGCTTGACAGAACTACCCTGAATCCAACCTCATCAAACAACACAGCCTTGATTGTTCATAAAATACCTAAGACTACTGCTGCTAGGAAGGGCTTGATTAACACACCATATGAAATTGAGGCACAAGTGATTACTGAAGAGGAGTTTAATAGGAGGTTTGAGCAACCTCATAACAACAGGTTTGAGCATGGAGAAACTAATAGGCCAGAAATGAATGCTGATATTGGAGACGAAGATTTGGACAGAGAATTTGAAAGAGGTGTTGTCTCAGATGAAGAAGATTAGGAATTTGGTGAGATCATAGCCAATTATGATGCTTATGCATCTGATGTATGACAGACTGAACTACTTGATGATGATACTTATGTCAGTAAAATGTACAAGAATAGAGAATTTGCTGAAAATGTTGAGTTTGGAAGCATTGTCTTGAAACCATGGATGATATTTACTGGCAAAGCACATTTCCAATCTGTTCTAATAGATTATTGTATACAATCTGGGTTTGCTATTGTAGTGGATAGATCTAGTCCAACAAGATTCACTACTCAGTGCTTGGAATTGAACTGTAATTGGAGGATACATTCAAGTGTACTCCCTGATGGCACTACTTGGGCCATAAAGAGTATAAAAGATTCAGATCACACTTGTAGGGGTTTGGATGAGAGGAATCCTTTAGTTAATGTGAAATGGGCTGTAAGTAAGCTAATTGATGATATAAGGGAAAACAATGATATAACTGGGAAAACTTTGAATGACCTGTTGTGGACTAGGTATGGGTTCAGATGGCCACTAGTACTCTGTATAAAATGAGGAGTATTGCACTTCGGGAGATCAATGGTGGGCATGATGAGTCTTATGGCCATCTTCCTAGGTACTATGAAATGGTTAGGCAAACTAATCCTAGTTCAGCAGCTTATTGTGCATGGACACAGAAGAATGATCCCCAACTTTCACTCACTTTCTCTAGCATTTTCATATCATTCAAGGGAGCAATAGATGAGCTTGGTGCAGGTTGTAGAAGTTTGATTGGAGTTGATGATGCTCACTTGAAATGGAACTATAGAGGGGTTTTGCTATCTGCAGTGGCTATAGATGCAAATAATGAGCTACATCCATTTGCATGGGCTATAAGTTCAGTAGAAGATGGGGAGAACTGGAAGTTTTTCATTTGGCATTTGAAGCAAATCTTGAAAGACTAAAATAGAGGGGATGATTGGTGCATTATATCTGACAGACAAAATGTTAGTGTCTCATATGTTGGCTTTCATGCTTAATCTCAGTAAGTATACTCTATTGGTGTTAATTTATTCATTATGTGTTCTTGTAGGGAATAGATCTTGCTTTAACTGAGCTATGGCCAAAAGTAGGGAGGAGGTATTGCTGCAAGCACTTGGCTAAAAACTGGAAATCAGCTTTTCCAGGACCTTTAATGCACTTTTTATTTTGGATGGCATGTAGTGCTACTTCAAAATTCACCTTTAAAAAGGCTATGGAAAGAATTCAAAAGACAAACCACTCGACACTAATATGGTTAGCTAATCTAGGAGATCAACAAAGGTGGTCAAGGCACAAATTTAACCCAAAGATATGCACAGATGAGAATAAAACTAACTTTGTGGAGAGTTTCAATGCCACTTTGGGAGTGGACAGATGCAGACCTGTTCTGACTCTTTTGGAAGGTAAAATTTTATGTTTAACCTAATCCTTATTGTTGTACATCTAACTTGGTTCATATGTTGAAGTGTATGCTTGGTTATTTGTGGTTTTTGCAAGAATAAGAAGAATGTGTATGGTAAGGATGTTAACTAGAAGACAGAAATGTCAAGATTGGAATGATTCTGATCCATGCATGTCCTACCATTGTAAAGAGAATTCAAAAGTAGATCAATGATTCCAGAGCTTGCAAGGCCTTCCAGAGTAAAGAGGGAGAATATGAAATAAGAGAGGGTAAGTCAATGCTCCTAGTGTCACTCAGTATTAGAAGTTGTATATGTGGGGCTTGGAAAATTTCAGGCATCCCTTGTAGGCATGCATTAAGGGCTATACTAGCTGCAGGACATGATCCTCATAAGTATGTTAGCATGTGGTACTCAGTTGCAGCCTACAAACAATGCTATACACATGCTATCAACTCATTTCCAGACATTGAGCATTGGCTAGAAATTGACCAGCCAACAATTCAAGCTCCTACAATGAGGAGAGGAATAGGAAGACCATCAAGACAGAGAAGAAGAGCTGATGATGAACCAGAAAAAGAAAAAAGGTCAACCACTTTCAAATGCTCACTCTGTAAAGCATATGGCCATAACAAGAAAACATGCAAAGGTGGTATGATTGCAAAGGAGAAAGCATCACAGGGTATTGAGCAGCCCAAAAACCAAAAAAAAAAACAGAAGACAATTTTTGTTGCATCTACATCCCAGCCAATCACTGCTAATGTTGCTTCTCAATCTTCACAGCCAATGCAGATAATGACCAGGAGGTAGACACGAAGCTTAACTATATCTTCTTCCCAACCAGAGCTAGTTTCTCATCCATCTCAGTCCAAGCCAAGGAACAACAACAAAGGGAAAGAGAAAATGTAGAGGTTTGGTTTTTTAAACATGAGTAGCTTTTTTTGAGTAGTAAACTAAAGGTCAACTTCTATACTAGATCTGATGTTTTTTTGTTTGAATGCTGTTTGTTGAACATGTTTTGTATCAAAAATAGTTGTTGTTTGAATTAATTGTTGGTGGAATTTCTGTCTTCTTATATAGTTTATTTTGTTCTTGGCATAAATTTTTACATTATTTTTGTTCAATAGCTTCAACCATTTTAGGATAACAGATGGACAAACCAAATAAATCGAAGGGATTGAAATGTAATACACATATAGTAGTTAAACACCAATTTTATTCATAAACTTAGGGAAATTCAACATGAGCATAATACATCTTCCATTCATAATTGGACCCAAAACATCACAATCAACCTCCATAATTAATTACCAGAAAAAATACATCACTTCAACAAGATAATGACACAAATGATTAGAACAACAATGAATATCTTCAAAATGTTTCCGAAGCAACTATGCATATCTCCCACAATCTTGTGAATTTCAGCAATGTCATCATTTGGAGAAGCTTCATTCTTCCTGACATCATCCTCAGTGACCCATGCAAAGAAACCACAACCCCTGACCTTTTCTCTACACTTGTAATAAGGCTTCTTAGGGTTTGAAATTGAATCGGAAAATCTGACCTCAGAATTTCAAGGAGGAATACAGTTATAGGGCTTCATCTTCACTCAGGTGAAGAAACCATCTGTAGCGCTCCTAGACCTTAAAGCAATTGCTCGATAATCCATCTCTTGCAAATTCACAGAGTCGCAAAATTTTTTAAGAACCCTAATTTATTGAAGAAAGGGGGAGGATTTGAAGAGCCTGCAATGGTGTTAAGTGGTTGAAATATAAGGAGGGAATGGTTTATAAATGGGGGTAGGTTAGTAAATCACTTGATTAGAGCTAATAATCTAACCCTAACCGAGTGGTTAAACCATTTTAAGTGAGATTTGGTCACTAAATAGAGTTTAATGAAAGTTTGGGTTCACTAGAAATTATGTGCTTTTTTTTTTTACACCAAATAGAATTTGTAGAACTTAGAGACCAGTATGTAGAATTTCCCTAAATATTTTTAGGGGCTTATTCATGTATAATCCAATACTCTCCACTTCCCCACACTCTTCACTCATTTTCTCTCTCCTCAACCACAACCATGTCAACCCACCACAACCTCCTCCTCTCTTCCTCCAATGGCGGCAACAAAAGCAAAAGACAACCAGTAATGGCGATTTCTTCTCTTCCCACACTCCCCTCTCATTTTCTCTCTCTTCAACCACCCATGTCAGACCACCACTACCTCCTCCTCTCTTCCTCCAATGGTGGCAACACAAGCAAAAGACAAACAACAATGATGATTTTCTAGGGTTTATGGTGATTGATCGATCGATGGACGAGGAAATTGCATGAATGACGATGGTGAAATTTGGGGGAATTGAGAGGAGAGAGAAAGTGCGTGATCGATTGATGGACGAGGAAATTGCGTGAATGACGATGATGAAATTTGGGGGAGTTGAGAGGAGAGAGAAAGTGAGGAAGTAGGAAGTATGTGGTGGAAGAAGATTTTAGAAGGGATATTTGTGTAGGCGGACTCACAGTGAGTCCGTTCCACACAAATTTTTTCCATTTTAATTTTAGTCTAAACCTATTGAATGACATGAGCCATGACGACTAGTATGGTTAACTTCATACTCTCCTAATAGAGTAATAGTCATAAATACTTTGCTAACAGGGTACTAATCATCCGTACTTTCTCTTGAAAAATATAATGATATTATTATCAAGCTTTTTGTCACATCTTGAAGAATAATGATACTCGGTATTAAGGTATTAAAGGCACATGTGAACAAGTTTGATGATACTATTATTATTTTCCAAGATGATGTAACAAAAACCTTCACACATCAATAAGGGTCAAATATTATTCCATAAACCTCCATACAAGATAGCCTATCCAAAATATTTTGGCACCAATAACATACACTTTCTGTCTTCTGCAATATGTAACTCCATGAGATGGTTAACCTCTTCTAAGGCTCCTATGCCGTTAATTCTTCCGCGTAAGATTGTGGTTAATTTATTTATCTTTTTTTTTCTTTGCGTATTTGAAGGATGGACCATGACCAATCTTATATACAAGCCATTTTTGTAAAGAGAAAGGATTAATACTTTATAAAAACAAGAATAAAGTATTAACATTTTATATACATTAATTTGAAAGTTTAACTCACTTACTATTTACGTGGTCAAAATAAAATGACTTTTACCACATTCTATGATTTATGCAATAGAAATAAATTAGCATGTGAGATTCTATTAAATATCACTCATTATAAATTTTCTAAATATCAACTTTTAATAATTTTCACTTTTGCAAAGCCATTAGACAAAGATATTCATGATATGGCCAACTATGCTCATTAGAGACCCTGCATTCGTGCAAATGCAAAGTGAGTTGTACTACAAGATGGCTTATACTACGTATAAGCAGTGGCGGTTCTGGGCCAGAGCAGAGTGGTCGACGGAACAGGGCCCCTAAATTTGAGGGGCTCCAAAATTTAGATATATGTAATTCAATTTGGTTTAATATCATAAAATTTTAGTTGGAGTAGTGGTTAGAGCAATTATGCTTTGTATAACAGATCTTAGGTGGTTAGCATCCAAATACATTGAATGAAATTGCTCTAGAATCCTCCGCCCAAACCCAAAATCAGATCTTTCCTCTTCCAAATATTTTTTTTTTCCAAATATTTTCAATCTATCATTCTAATTCCCAAAAAACTCTATATCTTCCAAAATTAATTTCACTTTACTGTTAAAACTTATTATTTTCAACATTCCTAATTTACTTTCTATAATTATCTTCAATCATCCAATTAATCTTCAAATTTTTTCATCTCTCAAAATTATTTTACCCATATTAATTCATAATTTCAAAGAATGAATTTTCTAATGTAATGATTTTTTTTATCAAATAAAAATCGGGTATTTAATTTATCGTAAAAGGCCCCATTTTGAAAAGTTGAACAAGGCTAATAAATAATTTGCAATTTTAGCTCCGGCACTGCGTATAAGTTTATATAAACGCTTATAATGTTATACGAAGTATAATGTAATACTACTTACTTCGTTTTTAAATACTTGCTCTATTTCTACTTTTTGCGCTATTTATATGTCTTACTTTGACTAATAATTGTGGATAAGAAAAAAATATAGTCTTCTGGTACTTGTTGGAATTGTCTCGATAAATAGATTATTAATTTTCAATTGTTAGAATTTAATTATTGATAATTAAAGATATTATTGATCAAAAATTAGCATAGGCATACGTGCCTAAGAGAAATAGATCAAGTATTTAAAAGCGGATGAAATACATTACAAGTTTTAAAATAAGTTTATACTGCATTATATAAACAATAAAAGAATAAACATACTTTTTATATAATGATGATAGCTTGTAGTATAAAGAGAGAGGATTAAAACATAATATATCTGAAAGCAAGAATTGTAATTACGTCAAGGAAAAGGATAAACAAATTAAACAAGTGATTGATTTCGATATGTAGGTCGCGAACATCTAAGGCTTACAAAGTTGCAATACATTAATGATTTTTGATTTCTTTCTTATCCTACTAAGAAAGAACTTTGCATCTCACAAATCCTCCAAAATAAGCTCGGTGAGATGCCTCTATTAATTGAACGTACCTTAATAATAGGATAGGTAATATATTACTTATACTATGACTAAAAAGGATTTTGTCGAAGTCCTAACCATATATGAACCTTAATGAGTTTTCGAATCCCTGAAAAAATATCATTAGAGCATGTAAGCCTCGCAAATTTGGGATTTGCTAAGCTAGCTTTTGGTAGGAGACAAAGAAGACGGATGTATCTTCTTTTGGAGCCATGATAAGCAACCACTTTGCATCTGTTCATCTGGATTACCATCTTCAATCTCAGTACTTGTAACAATCTTCTTCCTGAGTTCTTCTGTTTTTTTCTTTTCCAGCTTTCGCAACACGTAAATTTCAGCTAGACTTGGACCAGCTTGTTCCATGTTTGTTTCCGATCTCTTGTGTTAGCAAACTCGTCTCCCTGCTCTTGTGTGTATGAATATAACCAACAAGCTATACTTAATCACATTTATAGAGATGTGTGAACTTGGGTTCCAAGAAAAGACACATATGTTAGGTCCACAATAGATTGATAGAAAGCTTGTAACATTTGATATGTCAACGGTTCAACGAAGATGGTCATTAAACTTGTCGTGAATTTTCTCCCTTAGCAGTCTTACTTGGTGTCCAAGGACTAAGGCTATGCTTTTGTGACTTTTTGAAGCGTTAATTTGTTGCGTGACACGAGCAATGACGGCTACTATAATTGTATTGTCATACTCTAGTAATTTTCCATGGAAATTTGAACAATTAATTTGACTTTACTAGTAAAGAGCATCAATGAAGTCTTACCATATACGGAGTACCTTTTTCTCTAATAGAGTCCTCTTTGAGACAACATCTAAATTGAAGGTGATAATTTACTACTTATCAACTCAAAAAAGTATTCACCATATTTATCAAGTCGTCAAGAAGTTGAATCTCTAATGAAAGTAATTGATAGTATGGATATTTAGTAACTAATAGTATGGATATTAATGAATGTAATAACTCTAGTCTGCTCACTATTCTTCCTTCTTATACATTGGGAATTTCAGAGTAACACTCTAGAAAATTAAAGAGAGTGCTTAAAGCTCGCATTCTTGCTCAGGCTTAAATTACCATCATAACAGTGCTGTTTCATAAATCTGGCATCATTAGAAGCAGTAACCAATTACCCAACAGCACCGGCATGAAGCAAACATAGACCAATGAAACTAAATAGACTTATCTAGTTATCTTACAGCTTTAATCACTTGTTCGGAGGATATACCACACTGTAGAGGCTTAGCTAACAATTAAAACATGTATTAATTAAAGCCACTATTACTTTGAGGGATAAAAAAGGTCTCTCTCTCTCTCTCTCTCTCTCTCTCAGTCTCAATCCCTCCCTTCCTCTTCCTTTCCTTTTAGCGAATAGTTGTACCAAGATCAGTAAGCACATCTTTGGATGCCAGTCAGAGGCATTAGAGGTCAATGTCTGGGACGCTTATTATAAGGGCCCCAAGCTCCACCATACCCATCAGCAGATGGCCCTCCACCTGAATACCTTGTATCTGGGAATCCATTGTAAATAGCATAGCTGGTGCCACCACCTAAAAGAAGCCAGATGATGTCTCAGAAAAAGAATATATAGGTGCACAATACCTTAAAAAACTCAGCTATTGCAAAATTCAAACACATAAAGCAAGATGCTTAAATTTATCCTGTAACTTAAGGGACAGGTAGGAAACATGTTCATTTAAGTTACAGAAAGCTGTATCAGTTAGGAGTGGGGTGGTTGAGACACAGAAACAAGTAGAATAAGTAGGTTGCCACAAAAATCAACCACAAATAAAGTTGAATCATTGTATAGAGAGATTTCTGGTGTAAACATTCCTAAATGTGTTTCAGGATAACAAAGGGAAAACTCAAGTTAAATCAACTTCATAAATATTCCAGGGATTAATAGAAGGTGACATTCACCCAAACTTATAACTGTAATAATACTACAAAAGAAGTTTAGCCAGTTACCAAGTGCATGTCCTCTCCTATCCACACTCAGCAGCTCTGCTCGAAGCTTTTCAATCTCACGAGCCATTGACATGAGATTCTTCTCCATTGAATCCTTCTGCTGCACCTGCTCCGCATTTGATTTCTTTTCATACTCCAAAGCTTTCCTAAATATAACACAGGAATGAACTTAGCCAAAAATTAAAAGAGCTCTTGAAATCAGCAAAAAGATGAGACCACTAATTGTTTCACATATATGACATCAAGCTGAGAAGTATTCTTGACAAAATAAGAAACAGGCCATAACCCACATTTGAAGGTACCAAAGAGATCCCACCCTTTTATAAAGATGAAAAGGTTAAAAAAAACCGTGCACATTTGCAGAGTTATTTCCCCTTGGTATGTGTGAAGTTGAGCCAATCATGAATTATAGATCAAGTACCACTTATGTTACTTGGACTCTTCATTTTACCTCAAGTACCCGTGTCGAACCCTCGACACTAGGACCTAAGTATGACACTTGGACCTTCATTTTAGTTCAAAATCATAGAATTTTTTTACAAAATAGCCAAGTCGGACACTTGGACATGTACCCGTGTCGGACATGGGTACCCGAGTCCGAGTAACATAAAGTATCACAGCCTACAGTCCTAGACAAGATGCTGAGAGTTCTGCACCATTTGGTACTAACCCGATTGAGAACACTACACAGTTGTTCATCATAAGCCTTAAACATCATTGGATCTAAATCATAACCCTGGCAGCTAGCAGCTAGCAACTATCACCCACAATCAAACCCTTGTAAGCTCTTATATATATATATATATATATATATATATATATATATATATATATATATGTATATATATATATATATTTTTTTTTTTTTTTTTTATTGAAAACTCTTTTCAATAATTTATCTAATAATGTAGAGTCAAACTAAAAAAAGATTGATGATTCCCTCAACATCAATGAGACATCAGTTTCTCATATCTTAACAGTATCAAAGGGATATTAAAGAGTGTTTGGTAGGGGAAAAAACATTAAGAGGAAAATGGTATAACAGGAAAAGGGAATTACCATTTTCCTGTGTTAGGTTTGTGAAGGGTGGAGTACATTATCCTTTCATAAGGATGGGAAGCCAAATTTTCCTCACTATGACCTTCCTATTTCAATCCTCCCATCCATCCTCGCTTTTCCATTTCCATTTTCCTTCTCAAACTTTTTCTTGCAAGGAACCAGACAAACAGAAACTACTTTATACAGAGTAATTGTGTTTTTGCTGAAAAGTGCTTTCTATGGAAAAGTATATTCTATATTGACAATGTTTTCTTAAACCAAATGGAGCTTAAATGAGAAACTTTTCGCTAACTCAGATTTGTTAGATTATGATAGTTGTTGGCCATTAGCAAAATAGTACTGACTAGTGAGTTGTGAATTATGCAGACCTCTAAACCAAATGTAATGTGCTAGTGTCCAATGTGTCCCCCTAAACAGGCATACTGATTCCAAGGTTTGTGCTAAACAAACGTACTTCCAACATGTCCCCCTAAATAGGCATATTGATTCCTAAGTTTGTGCTAAACAAGCTTACTTCCAACGTGTCTCCCTAAATAGGCATATTGATTCCTAGGTTTGGGCTAAGCAGACTTACTAATTTGCATGCAAAAAGGAAAGAATGACTAGATAAATTGTCAACCTGGCTTCAGCTAGTTCGTTGCAAATGCCATCAACATCAGATCTCAAAGCACTCAACTGCTTATTTTCAGAACGGATACGGGCTATTTCTTGATTGAGACCATGAATTTGACCAGTCAAATCTTGTCTCAGAACATTCAGCTTCTGAGCTTCAGCTCTAAGACACATCACTTCATCTTTAAGAGGCTCAGCTGCACGTAGATCAGCTTCCATCTTCAAACTCTTCTCAATCAAACCCCTAAACTTAAGATCATGGTCAGCTCGAAGTTTATTAATGAGCTCATCCAATCTGTGAATTTCATCTTTAGCAGCATGCAGGTCTCTTTCAAGATTCACATTTTCATCAAGCAAATGCCGATTTTCAGCAGCAATCCTCTGGTTTTCTCTGTGTTGAATATCAAGTTCTTCCTCCAGAGCCACAGGATAAACAGGTAGAGGTCCTGGTCCTCTGTTAAAAAATGGCCTAGGGCCATCTCTAAAACCATGTGGATTAACAGGATGGCGAGGCATACGGTTTCTCCCTGCCATGCTAAACATAACCCAGAACCAAAAGCGAAGACACTCAAGTAAGATCACAAAAGGGGAAATAAAGCTCGGCAGTACTACAAAAGAAGATAGAAGCAATAATAACAACATTCCCCAAATCCTATTACTGAAAACTAAATTCTAAACATCTTGTGAGAGCTCATCGGCCAAAACTGAGACCAAAGGAATGCCTAAGCCTAATGCAACAACTAATCACCAACAACTCTGGTGCACCAGAAATGTTAAGTCAAACTATCTCTTAAGTTCTCCCAGATAATTCTTAATTAAGTTGTAAAGACAATTGGTTAAAAATCATTTCTGGAGGACACCATTACCTTACCGGTAAATCTCCACTTGACTTCTCAAATGATCAATTCACATTTCATTTGATGCAATTTGGAACCTGATCTTGACCAAAACGGTCTATATACTCTTCCATTGCTTTCAACTCAGAAAAGATGGAAAACTTACATAAGTTAAGATACACCACCTTATTCACACTATACAACTCCATGTTGAAACATCAAACAAAAGCTGGTAACCCTGGAATCTCCTGTTTAAAACCTTCTGGTATTACTCTCAGAAAACTACTCAAAGTTCTCTAGCATATCAATACAGAGAGATTGAACTCCTTTCTTAAAGACATATCTAGAGAGCCTTTATAACCATTGTCAAGCATCTATAAAGCTTTCCTGCTTAAAGAAAGAGTTGTCTTTAGTGCATTGTCCACCTAACAAGGGCTATTTTATTAGGGCCATCCTACACTTTGCACCTAATCACATGAACCTCCCTCAGATGATTCAATTTGCAATAATTGGTCCACCAAAATCAAGGAACGAAGCCTTCATCTAACCTTCAGAATCATACGAAGTACCACTTCCCTAAAAAAAAAATGCACCAGTCTCCACAACTACATTGAACTCGCAGTCCTCAAAACTTCTGAGCTAAAGAAAGAGAGAGAGAGAAAAAACTAAAACAAACATGTTAAACAAAAGCTGAAAGCAGATAGAAAAGGCAATTGATGCCATCTTGGCTTCCTTGCCTCCAATCAATCTATAAGTTGTCTGTGATACTCCATAGCACAACTAAGCCTGGTTACGTCCTTCCACACCCCCCCCCCCCCCAATCAATCTATAAGTTGTCTTTAGTGCATTGTCCACCTAACAAGGGCTATTTTATTAGGGCCATCCTACACTTTGCACCTAATCACATGAACCTCCCTCAGATGATTCAATTTGCAATAATTGGTCCACCAAAATCAAGGAACAAAGCCTTCATCTAACCTTCAGAATCATACGAAGTACCACTTCCCTAAAAAAAAATGCACCAGTCTCCACAACTACATTGAACTCGCAGTCCTCAAAACTTCTGAGCTAAAGAAAGAGAGAGAGAGAAAAAACTAAAACAAACATGTTAAACAAAAGCTGAAAGCAGATAGAAAAGGCAATTGATGCCATCTTGGCTTCCTTGCCTCCAATCAATCTATAAGTTGTCTGTGATACTCCATAGCACAACTAAGCCTGGTTACATCCTTCCACACCCCCCCCCCCCAAAAAAAAAACGTGCTAGTGCGCACACACACACACACACACACACACACGAACACATTAGAGAGGAGATAAATAACTAGATAGTATTGCCTCCACGATCCAAAATTCCAAACCTCAAAATGTCACAGCACCATCTCTATCCAATATAAGATAAACATACAGGGGAGGCAAAAGTAAGTGAGATTCTACTTCATTGTCAAATTCAGAAAATGAATTACACATCAACCTAATTATGTAATTAAAGGAAAAGACCACACACGTCACACACCATGCCATAAACTGGTAGATATCTGGCATGTATGCCTAGGTTCCTTCCCACTATCTTGTAAAATGGAATCAATTACGTGAAAACAGCAAAATCGCGATATAATGAAAATTAAACAAGAGATGATTCATCTAGAAATTGGCACTTTATAATAAACCAAACGGTACCAGAATCCATAAATTTTGTAAGAGAATTTAAGGAAAAAAAAAAAAAACAAAAAAAAGAGTAATTGAATTGAATATACAGTCTTTTTCAAAGTATAACTTCAAATATCCTTATAAATATTTGTTTATCAAAATTTTAACATTTTACAATATCTTTTTAGCATCTAAAATAAAATTGATAAAATTTAACTGTCCAACCGAAAATTATGTTCAAACCCAGGCTAAAATCTACTCCATTGACAGCCCTTCTTCAGGCTATCCTCCCTAGGCTCACCCAAGCCCCCATTCCTTCGACTAACATGGATTTTAAGATAATTGTTCGTTGGAAAAAAATTAGTGGTGCAGCAAGAGAGAAGGTTTAAAGAAAGAGAGAAAGATTGATGAGATTGCCAGAGGGTACAAGAAAACAATACTTGGAACATAAAAAGTATCAGATTTGGAAAAGAGAAAGTATTTCAACTGTTAAGTTTACTTGGAAAAAAAGCATCAGATTTTAGAATGTCCCAAATAATCATAGGGAATCTCAATTTTGGATGAAAAGACAGGAGAATAACCGTTTGAGACGTGGTTAGCATCAGACACAAAGTCACAAACTCATTAATTTCTTTGGCAAGGAGTTAAACACTTGCTTTTACAAACCACTAGTCCATGATATACATAATAGCAGAAGAAATTATTGACATATCCAATGTAAATCTTGAAATGTTCATAGACATGTCAATATGTAATCTAAAATCCTCAGTTTTCTCACTGAAAACATCTACTTATGAGCTTTTTACCAATCCAAACAAACAACATATGGACTACATCACATATTAATGACAGTTACAATACCTAATTCTAATTTCTAGAAAAGCTAACTATCTCGGTGTATGATTATGATACGGTCACAGAAAAATTACACCCTTAATTGAAATAAATCAATACTTCCTTATATAAAAGAACGTCTCAGTAGCTCAAATATTACACACTACAGTCCCTTAAAACTAAGAAGTCTCAGAATAAGTTAGAATATACGTCAAGAAGATCAACGTCTTACTACTATTTTCGAGGATCCATACCAAATCAAGGTGTCAAATAAATGTTACTCAGACATGAATATGAGCATTTTAGCAATGAGCAGTGGTACATATCCTAAACTGTGACATGCCATGGACCAAAATGTTGGACACCAGAGACTTTGTCTACAAATGGGGAAAAATTGTAGAGACATAGCAGTAAGTTAACAATTAATATCTTTTCCTACATATTGAGCAATGGGCACGGGTGAAAAAATATATTGTTCATATAACATGTTCCACTTCTAGAAGACCTTTGCTTGTGATTTCATGGTAATTTGTAGACATCCACATACACTGCCCAAGTAATGGCATGTCCAACTGAAAGTGCAAGGTGCACATTTCATACCCATATCAAAGAGTTTTGTAACCGAAAAGGCTAAACTGTAAGAGAGTAAAAGTTGGAGTAGCATAAGCCTAACATGAATTCAGGTATACAAAGTAAACTGGAGGGTTGAACTAACAGAGATGTGGGCATATCCCTTCTAAAATAGATCACAAATAAGTACCTCATAATCTCTAATCAGCCAAGGCACTAAATTTCACAAATAGCACCAACCAAATCAACCTAGGATAGCCTTTGCAGTTAGGTGGTTCATTTTTTCAAGCAGGATTAACCAAAAATAGATAAACATGTCTATATATATCCAAAAACGGAAATTCTTCCTAACTAATCCTTGCAAAAGAGAGCTTGGTCAAAAGTGTTTCCTTAAAATTAAAGGTCAGAAGTTAATTTCTACAGATGAATCACATGACGAGGACACTTATGGAAAATTTTGAATATCACTTGCATAACCTAGCAGCCTACTAGGAGAAGAATCAAATAGTGTTTGTAAGATGTGAATTGCATTCTTATGAACTGAGTGAGCTACAAAAATCTGAACCATTAGCAGATGAACTATTCAAAACAGCAGACATGAAAATCTAAGCCATTGTATGCACGAATAAATGTCTAGCAAGTCAATTAAGCCCCTTCCCATAAATTCCAATAACATTCCAATTCACAAGCTATAGACAATCAAACCTACTTGACAGTTGTAGCTGAAACAATCAGAAAATATAAAGGCAATTGGGATAATACATAGAAACCTATGTCATCAAATAGTTATTGAACAATTATGGAGAAAAGAGCCAAGATACATTCATCAACGCCAAGCCAAAGAATGCTGTAAGCACAACCCAACAGGATCCTAGAGAAACTGAGCCAGAAATATTTCAGCAGAAAAGTGCTCTAAGCCTTACAGAGTTACAGAAGTCCGAAGTAAGTTTCCCTCAGTGAAAATGTAACGAAAAACAACAAAACTAGAGTTACGAACTAGATTCATCGGTCAAAAGAAAAGTGCCAATTGCCAAATAAGATCTACAAATTATAACAACAGGGTAATTTCAAGAGTTAAAAAACGGCAGTGGCAGCTGTTATTTCACTAAGCTAAGTAGAACAATCAACTACGCCTAATAAACCTTAATCTGGCATACCCAATCACTTAACCTCAGTCAACGAAAATTCATCATCAATTCCACCCAACAATACAATTGCTTTACTGTTTGGCACGAACGGGAAGTCCTCGAAAATATTCAAAACAAGAGTGATAAAACACTATCAAGAACCGACTGTAACCGAGGACTACTCTCATTGGGATAGACATTTAAGTGAAGCCACAGTACCATAACGAATTGCCGATTAACCATTACAACGGACAAGGTAACGTTTTAAGACAATCATTCGAATGCCTGCAACCCTAAAGATATTGAACAAGATACAAGAAACCTGTGATCCTTACATTACCCCCAACAACACCCCGATCAAACAATAGCGAAACGACTGTCGAATTGTAACTGGTGTCTTTTACAAGCATATGGGCTTTGATTAAGATCAAAACATGCAATCATGAAGCTCAAAATCACTAACTTATGCAAAAACCAAAAACATGGAGTATAAAACAGTAAAAATTACGCAAATTGCAAATACACCCAAATTAAACCTAATAAATAGAAAATTCACAACAATTGAATAAAGAAACCCAACTCAGAAATTTAGCATCAAAATCAACAAACAATCTACAATCATTATCATTACAAAAAAAGATTACAAGTCTAAATTAATGAAAAATAATTAATGGTAGAACAAAGAATTGAAAAAGAGGTAAACTTACAAGAAGAAATCAAATTACAGACGATCCCGAAAGTTTTAGGTCTTGAACGCGGGTGGAGAGAGAGAGAATGGAGGAGAGAGAATGTAGGAAAGTGGAAAAGAAAAAGACTTGCCGACTTTATAATAACCGAAAATAGATTCAACGCCTGAACGTGAGCTGGTGGTATCAGATACGCGCACTCACGCAGGCTCTTTCGTCATGACATTTGCAAATTCAGTTGGCCTGTGCTAATTGCTACAGTAAATAGTACGGAGTACGAGTAAAACTTATTGTAAAGAGCACACAAAATAGACAACTTGATCGGGTGTAAGTAGATCTGTCATTTGGGTCGGGTCACTTCGGGTTAGATGTTATTTTGGATCGGGTCAGTTCGAGATATAGGTTGAAAAATACTTAACCCTAACCCAAAGTTTCGGGTTCGGGTTAATCCGACGGATTTTGTACAATTTTTTTTAATTTTTTTTTTTGGCTAATTTTTAGAAATTTTGGATTTTTCAAGCATATTTTGCTATTATTTTTTCAATTTTTTAATCGAACATTGTTAGTTGAGATGAACTACTACAAGAGGGGGTGTAGTTGATTCCTAAGTGACTAGTTTTTGCGGAAATTAAAACAAAGCTAATAGGAACTTGAAAACACACAACGAAATTTACGAGGAAACCTTCCAGGGCTCAATTGGAAGTAAAACCTCGACCCCAAGGGATTTTCAACACACACCCAATTCACTATAATAGGCCAAACACTCCTAGTTACAACCTACTATAATCAGACCTTTCTCACAAGTTCCACAATGAACTTGCTTATCGATAGGACTCTATCCTACTCAACCTAAGTCCCTAACTTAGATTTCACTCAGCACTCTCAGAGTACTATTCACTCGGCTTCACACTAAAAGCTCACTCACTGTGTAATCAAATAAACTCACACCCAAATCCCAAAACAACAAAAATAGTTAACTATAATATATGATTGGAAAACTACACATGAAACTCGAAACTAATATGATAAAACTTTTTAACTTAGGCAAACTTACTCTTAAGTGCTCTCGAGGTTTTCACGCATAAAACTCACACTCTTCTCAAAATATGAACTCTTTTATTTATAAGAAGCATTCATATACCAAGTAGGGTTTTCATTAAAAAGATAAACATCAAATATACCGGAATATAAAAACCCAAGAAGAAATGAATCATTTAGAGAAATCCTTCCTAAAAACCGAATAAAGATTAAGTTTAGAAAAAGATAAATATTTTGTAAAACTGATTTTATAAGATTAAATCATTAGAAAATCTTTTTCATAAACAATAAGTTATCTTTTATAAAACTTCCAATTTTATTAGCTTGCCAAGCTTTATCACGTTTCTAATAGGTTTCATGCATATTAATCTATCACATATTTACAACAATCCTATAGAAAATAACTTATCAGAAACCTGAATGAAATTCTTCAAGTTTATCATCAGATTGCATCATCGAACTCTGTGTTGCTTGTAGGAACTTGAGTTCTTCGCAGACGAAGATTAAAATCCTATTGTATTCTCTTCTTAAACGTCTTTTTAGAACTCGCACTCCAAGTTCTTCTGGAACTTGCTGTCTTCAACGCAAACTAAGCTTATTAGTTGGCTTGTTGTCCTGCTCCTATTAAGAAGCTCTTTTTGTGTTCCTGTTAGGGATCACTGGTCTAGTTCCATTGTGGACCTCTTCTTCTATTCTTTCATACTGTTTCTTATTTCTCTTTGTAATCTTCATAGTTCATATTACTCTTCCACTCCCTGATTCTACTTCACTTGTAATAATTCAACACTTAGAGAAACCTCATTAGTTGAAGTTTGCTTTCCTCATCATCATCAAAACTCTTTAAGGGTCAACAATGTAACACCCCCAGATCTCCCTCTACGGAAATACCAGTACAATACGTATAATTATACAGTAAAAGATAAACTTAGGCGTATTACCGCCGCGTGATTACGCAAGGCTACTCAAAACTACTAAATAAACTAATACTTTGCAGCGGAAACTCAAACTCTTTCTTTATTAATAGTTAATAAAAATAGTAGCCATTGTTATGAGTACTCAAAAATAGAAATAAAACCAACATTCCTAAAATTAAGTGAAGCATATCCCGGGACTCCCAAATGCTCATTTATTGACTCCACTTGAAAATAGTCAACACTGCTTACCGTTAAGGTAAACAGGGCGAACCAAAACAAATACAAAATATGGATTAGCAAAATATGCTAAGTACGATAAGTGCAAGATAATGTAAACTCAATTTATTAGCAAACATGCTTTTAAAACCAATTCCAATAATTAATCCAATAATTCCAAACTCATAAATTCAAATCAATTCTCAATATTCTCAAAACAGTTCCAATAACTCAATAATTCAATAATAGTGATTATTAAAATAAATTCCTCTTTTCAAAAACTCAATTCCTCTCCTAAGTGTGCACATCCCCCACATTAGTATCTTTATGTAGAAAGGTTATCCTTGAGGAAAGACTAGGTCATACAAAGTCTATAGTCTTATCAACCAAATCCGCATAGTGGGATTAATATAATCATGCTTGTAAAGCTTTAATAAATAGTTCAATAATTACTCTTTAAAGCAATAATTCAATCCTTTATGATAATTCAACTCAAAACTTCTTTTTATTTAATTTAACATGAATTTAAATCAATCCTTTTAAATATTAAATTCTAACTCAAAATCTTTAAATCAATCCAACATACTTTTAAAAATCAAATTCCTTTAAACATAATAAATAATTCAAACCATTCAAAACATGATATTCAAATATATCTTTTAAATATATTTATTAAAACATATATTAAAATCAATTCCTCCAAACATACTTTATTTCATAAATCATAATTCAAATCAATTTAATTTAATCACCAATAATATCATATAAAACATGCTATTCAAGCCAATCACTTTCAAAGGTATGTAGCCACCTAAACTTACCTTGATCCTCGCTTAGCAAACACAAAAAGAACCTCAAGCACTCTTGTCGAAAACACCCTACAATTAAATATAACCTTAATTAATATAAGGTCATCAAATAATCACAACAATTAAAATAATACCCCCCAATTATAAGTACATAAACCTTATAAAAATTCTTTTCATAAACTTGAATAATAAACTAATTTTATTTAATTTAAAACACCTATAATATTTTTTATAAAACCCTCATAATAATAATAATAATAATAATAATAATAATAATAATAATAATAATAATAATAATAATAATAATAATAATAATAGAATTAATTAGGAGAAGAGAAGAAGAAGTAGAAAACCGAAGAAGAGGAGGAAGGAGAAGAGGCACGACAGTGACAGTAGCTCGTCGGAAAGTAGTTGCTGCCGGGAGGAGTGGTGGATGGCGTCAGGGACTGATGGCAGCCGGTGGCTGCGGTGGTTTGTGGTGGTGGTTGTGCACGAAAACTGCGGGAAAAGAGGAGAGAATAAGAGAGAAATTAGAGAGAAAGAAGAGAGTTTTGGTGTGAGTTTTTGGCTTTGATTCAAGGGGTATCTATAGGCTAGATCATGCAAGAATTAAGGTAAGAAAATGTTGAAAAAGTATGGCAGTTTTAGTTTAAGGAATTACTTGGAAAAAGAGAGCTAAAGAATTAAGGAAAGTTTAGTTTTATGGTGATTAAGCAATTAAGAAATAAGGTAAGTGTGTTGTCATAAAATGTTAAATGGTAAATGACTTTGCTTGGGGAATAATCAAGAAAGATTTTAAGGTAAATAAATAAGATGATCAAATCTTTATGAGATGGAAAATAAGAATTAGGGAAATAATAGAAATTAAGGAAGATAATTAAAATACAAAATTACCAAAATAATTTGATCAAAATTACCACATGGTGTCCAAAAATATTGAGCTTATATGCTCATATTTTCGGACCTCCTCATTGGTCTTTAGAAATTATTTTGCTAGATTTTAAGGAATAAAATTGATTGTGTAAATAATATATTTTGTACAAAATAATTAATTAGAAAATACCAAATTTAAATTAATTAATTAGTCATGAAAAATCAGATTTTCTATGTCTAGAAAATCCGAAATTACTAGCCTAATTAAATTGATTTTCGGCCCTTTTATAATAAATAGGAAAATATAATTTTTGCTTAATTAAAATATCCGAAATATTTATATATATATATATATATATATATATATATATATATATATGTATGTATGTATATATATATGTATGTATGTATATATATATGTATGTATGTATATATGTATGTATATATGTATGTATGTATGTATATATGTATATATATGTATATATATATATGTATATATATACACATATGTATACACACACACACACACACACACACACATATATATATGTATATATATATACATATACACACATATATATATATATATATATATATATATATATATATATATATATATATATATATATATATATATATATATATATATATATATATATATATATATATATATATATATATATATATATGTATATGTATATATATACACACATACACACACACACACACACACACACACACACACACACATATATATATATATATATAGATACATACACACACACACACACACACATATATATATATATATATATAATCCGATTTATAAAATATAATAAATGGATAATAAATCTATCCAAAAATCCAAAAATAATAATTAAGTTTTAAAATATTTTTGGCGCCAAAATTCAAATATCATTTTGGCTTCAAATTTAAATAGTAAAAGAAATTACTAAAATACCCTTTTTAGAAAATACTAATTAATTAATTAATTAGAAAATACGTCTAAAAAATACGGGATGTTACAATCTACCCCCCTTCATAGAAGTTTCCTCCCGAAAGTTAGCCAAAAGAGATACGAAAATTGTTTTAAAATCATTTTAAGTTATTGGTCCATGCACATTCGAACCCGACTCAAGACTGCAACTTACTCAAGAAAGACTCAAAATCACTAAAAAATGACTCGAAACGCAAACGCGCGAAATTCTATCACCTCCACCCCTCTTAAAAGGAGTTACATCCCTGTAACTCGACGACTAACCTTAGGCAAATAGTTCTGGGTAACGTTTACATATATCAGCCTCGCCTTCCCAAGTAGCCTCCTCAGTTTTATGGTTTAACTATAACACTTTCACAATTCTCACATCCTTGTTTCTCGTGCTTCTCACTTTAGTATTCAAAATCTTCGCTGGTCTTTCCTCATAGGTCAAATTATCATCCATCTTAATGGTTTCAGGTTGTAACACATGTGTCACATCAGGTACATACTTTCAAATTTGACTCATATGGAACATATTGTGAACCCTTTCCAATTCAATGGGCAAATCCAACTTATATGCTACTTTTCCTACTTTTTGAATTATCTCATATGGCTTTATGTACTTTGGGCTTAGCTTCCCTTTCTTCCCGAACCTCATTACCCCTTTCATGGGTGAAATCTTTATCCCTTCTTTTCGAATCAACATAACTCTTTTGTCGGTCTTGGGCTACTTTGATCTTCTCTTGGATTAACTTCACTTGTTTCACCATATCCTCATTCATTTCAGTCCTAAGTAACATTGTTCCACTAATATCATTCCACCAAACTGGGCTTCTACATTTCTGACCATACATAGCTTCAAACGGTGCCATTCCAATGCTTGCGTGGTAACTGTTGTTGTAAGAAAACTCAATCAAATACAAGTGGTCTTCCCAAGACCCTTAGTACTCTATCACAAAGGCTCTCAACAATCTTCCATTGTCTGGATCGTTCTCTTAGTCTGACCATCCGTGGCAGGATGAAATGCTGCGCTCATTAGCAACTTCGTTCCCATCGCTTTTTGGAAACTTTGCCAAAAGTTAGACAGGAATCTTGAATCTCTATCTGAAATAATATCCGTGGGTACCCCATGGTACTTCACCACAAAATTCACATAAAATTTACCCAATTGATCCATAGTCCAAGTACTTCTCATGGGTATAAATGCTGCTAACTTCGTCAACCTGTCCACTATTACCTAAATAGTGTCATTCCCGACCTTTGTCTTAGGCAATGCTCCAACAAAATCCATAGAAATCGAATCCCACTTCCAACTCGGCATTTCCAAGGATTGGAACTTTCGTTGAGGCCTACGATGCTCAATCTTCACTTTCTGACATGTTAAACATTTTGCCACAAATTCAGCTATTTCTTTCTTCATACCGGGCCACCAAAATGTCTTCTTCATATCCTTATACAATTTATCCCCTCCAGGATGCATTGAATAAGGAGAATTATGGGCTTCTTCCATCAGCCTTGCTTCAAATCTCCATGACTCTGTGGCACACACCATCTTCCCTTGAAATGAATACTCCTTACATCACCAATGGTGAAACCCAACACTTGTCCTTCATTAATCTCTTTCTTTAAAGCCTTTAACTTCTCATCCTCAAGTTGACTTTCCCTAATCTCATCATTCATGGATGGTTGAATCGCCAATGCATTCAACATCCTAGTCACTTATCCATGTTCCATCACCTCCAAATTCAATTTCTGAAACTCCACACACAATTGATCTGGTAAAAGCATTACATTCATCGAATGTTTTGACTTCCTGTTCAAAGCATCTGCTACCACATTAGCTTTACCTTTATGTTACGATATTGAATGTCTAATTCATAATCACTGAGAAATTCCATCCATCTCCTTTGTCTTCCATTCAAGTCCCTTTGGGTGAAAATATACTTCAACTCTTGTGATTCGTGAAAATCTTATAAGTTGCCCCATACAAATAAAAGTCTCCAAATCTTCAAAGCAAACACAATTGCTGCTAACTCCAAATCATGGGTTGGGTAATTCACCTCATGAGTTTTCAACTGCCTTGAAGCATACGTAATCACTCTTCGACTCTGCATTAAAAAACATCCCAATCCAAACTTCGATGCATCAGTATACACTTCATATAGATCGCTCCCATCAGGAAAAGCCAGCACAGGTGCTGTGGTAAACATTTCTTTCAAGTTCTGAAACGCCTCCTCGCATTCGCGAATCCACGAAAAGTTCTGCTTTTTTTTCATCAAACTTGTCATGGGCCTCAAAGTCCTTGAAAAATCCTTCACAAACCTTATGTAATAGCTTCCCAAACCCAAAGAAACTCCTTACATCCGACAGATTCTTTGGGGTTGGCCAATCACTGATAGCTCGAATCTTGCCTGGATAAGCTGAAGCTCCTTCCTTAGAAATTACATGACCCAAGAATCCCACTTTCTCCAACAAAAATTCACACTTAGAGAACTTAGCATACAACTAATGCTCCCTCAAAAGTAACAACACTTGTCTCAGATGCTCTTCATGCTCCTCTTTATCCTTTGAATAAATCAAAATATCATCAATGAACACCACTACAAACTTATCCAAGTATGGCCTGAAAATCCTAAGCATCAAATCCTTGAACACTGTTGGTACATTGGTCAAACCAAACGGCATAATTGTGAACTCATAGTGACCATAACGGGTTCCGAAAACACTCTTTGAAATATATTGCTCTGTAATCCTCAACTGGTGGTAACCTGATCTCAAATCTATCTTCGAAAACACTCCAGCCCCTTTCAACTGATCAAATAAATCATCAATCCCCGACAATGGATACTTATATTATTCTTCACTGTAACCTTATTCGACTCCCGATAATAAATACACAATCTCATACTTCCATCCTTTTTCTGCACAAACAACATTAGAGCTCCCCAAGGTGAGGAACTAGGTCGAATGTAACCTTTCTCCAACAAATCATCCAACTAAGTCTTCAACTCTTTCATCTCAGTTGGAGCCATCCTTTATGGAGCCTTAGAAATAGGTTTAGTACCAGGCACTAGGTTGATATTGAACTCCACAACCCTTACTAGTGGCATACCTTATCTGGAAATACATATGGAAACTCTTCTTAACCGAAATACTTTAATCACTTTTTTTCTTCCTCATTTCCAACTTTGTGAACACTACACATAAATAGAGGATAACCCTTCTTAACAAAATTCTATAGCTGCATTGCATAAATAATTCTCAACCTTGAACTCTTCCCTTCCTTTCTGTATGTCACTCTAGTTTTATTTGGGCTATTTAAAGTAACCTTTTCAGCTGCACAGTCAATCTTGGCTTCATACTTTCGTAACCAATCCATACCTAGAATCACATTTAGATCCTTCAAATCGAACTCGATCAAATCCGACGAAAATTCTACCCAAGAAATGGAAAGAGTTACACTTCTAAACAACTTGGAATAATTCCTCCCTTCCCCAGATGGAATAGACAGATCTAGAGAAAGTGACTCAAGACTCACTAATCCAAGACTTTCAACTACGGTCTTAGAAATAAAAGAATGCGATGCACCTGAGTCAAATAAAACTTTCACAGACAAAGAACTTATGAGGAAAACACTAATTACCACATCATTAGAAGTTTCAGCCTCACGGCTGTTCATCATGAACACACGACCCTTTGGGGCACCTCCCGCACCGATACTGGTTCCAACCTTGGGTGTAGGTCCACTAAGCTGCGATGGTTTGCTAGGAGTACTAGAATCTTTCACCTTTCCTGCCTTAATGTCAGCCTCTTTCTTGAAACACTAATACTCACGGTGTCCTAACTTCTGGCGGTAACGACAAGTTACCGGGTTCCCCTCACAGTCCTTCCC
Source organism: Chenopodium berlandieri (assembly GCA_034703905.1). NCBI lineage: Eukaryota > Viridiplantae > Streptophyta > Magnoliopsida > Caryophyllales > Amaranthaceae > Chenopodium > Chenopodium berlandieri. Next base: position 17,495,396 of record CM068287.1, read on the forward strand.
AGGGTGGTCTTTCTCACACCGCTTGCAGAAATACTTTCTCTTGGGCTTCTCACCCCTTTGGTTTCCATTCCCTCTAGCATTGGCCGATTAGCCTCCATTCCCTTTCCTAAAGTACCCTTTGTTGTCCCTCCTATTTCTAGAATTCCCTTGGTGGTTACCATTGGGCTTATGCCTCTTTCACCCCCGTGAAAAGAGTCCGGGTTCTTCCTTTTCTCTCCAGAATGCTCCATCTCTCTCCCCTTAATCCTGTACAGGTGAGCTGCATGGCCATAGACTTTGTCTAAGGTTTCAAAATTTACTCTCTCTAGCTTCCCTTGGAGGGTTAGGGTCAGGCCTTGCTCAAATCTCTAAGCTTTGATGGTTTTGTTAGGAACTACTTCCGGGGTAAACCTCATCAACTCAATGAACTTGTTGTAGTATTCATTGATAGATATGTTCCCCATTCTCAGGTCGGTAAACTCCATACACTTTTGCTTCCTCAGGTGGGAAGGGTAAAACTTATGCCTTAAAGCTTCCTTGAACTTATCCCACCCAAAGTTTGATTTCCTTAAAAACTCATCTTTTCTTTAGGCCCACCATAAATCAGCTTCCTCCCTCAGATGATAAACTCCATTATTCACCCTCAACTCACTTGGGCACTTGATAGTATCAAACAACTTATCAAACTCCCTAATAATCTAATTTTCAAGACTGGGCTGGGTCCTTTTTTCCCAAGTAAACAGGTGGTTTGGCTGCAGCAACTCTCTTAAAAACTTCACTATAAGAGTCAAGGTCAGAATGAAGGTTTTCTTGGTTCACCACTTTCGTGATGTTTTCAGAGATATTGGTTAGCTTTCTAAGGACCTTCCCTTCTTTGTAACCAGTGCACCTATTTCCCACTTGGTTTCTTATTCTTGCAGACATAACTCTTGGGTATTATACCATACTTTGAAAATTAAAACAAGTTCTACTCATATATGCATTTAATTCATTCAAGAACATGAGAAAAATTCATCAAAAATAACTTTATTTCATTAATAATCAAATTGAAAAATACAACTTTGCCATCTAAGGCAATTATTGAAAGCATTAAACATAACATAGTTCAATCATTCATGCAACACTCTCAGAATAGTCATCCTTAGTTGGATCATAGTCCAGATCATCTTGCTTAGCCTTCCCCTTATCATTTGGGTCAGTCATGAAAGTTAGATTATAGCCACTGTAACTTGGAGTATTGTAACACCCCGTATTTTCAAACCACTATTTTATGTGCATTTAAACCTATTAAACCTAATTCCTGATTTATTTTCAGAGATATTGGTTAGCTTTCTAAGGACCTTCCCTTCTTTGTAACCAGTGCGCCTATTTCCCACTTGGTTTCTTATTCTTGCAGACATAACTCTTGGGTATTATACCATACTTTGAAAATTAAAACAAGTTCTACTCATATATGCATTTAATTCATTCAAGAACATGAGAAAAATTCAACAAAAATAACTTTATTTCATTAATATATAATCAAATTGAAAAATACAACTTTGGCATCTAAGGCAATTATTGAAAGCATTAAACATAACATAGTTCAATCATTCATGCAACACTCTCAGAATAGTCATCCTTAGTTGGATCATAGTCCGGATCATCTTGCTTAGTCTTCCCCTTATCATTTGGGTCAGCCATGAAAGTTAGATTATAGCCACTGTAACTTGGAGTATTGTAACACCCCGTATTTTCAAACCACTATTTTATGTGCATTTAAACTTTTTAAACCTAATTCCTGATTTAAATCTCTATTTCTAAGTTAAATTTTTTATTTATTTATTATTTTGATTTAAGGGTATCCCAAACTTTAAAAACTCGAATTATAATATTTTAGCAAAACGATTGAAAGTAATTATTTAAAAGGTTTTATATTTGAGTTTTAATCATTTCAATTATATTTGATTTGTCTGAATTGATATTATCCTTAAAGGGTGATTCCTTAAGCTTAAGCGTCAATTCAGTAAGTGTTACACTTAGATTGTATTTTTGATATTTAATCTATTAAAATTGATACGGGTCATCATGGGTGGTTCCTTGACTAAAGTGCCAATTTGATAGGTATGAAATAATTTTATTGGTTTTTAAGACGTTTTACGTTTAATTGTATCAATATCGATAAATAAAGTTGTATTGGGTGATTCCTTCAACTCATTTATCAAAGGAAAATTTAACAAGAATAAACCAACCTTTGCCTCATTCTCCCAAAATAAACCAACCTTTTGATTATTCCACAATAATCCAACCTTTATACCCCTTCTTCCCATATCACACCTTGCAGGTCACCTTACCCTTTCAACTGGTTACCCATCCACGTGGCACTTCCTAATTGGTCAATTTTTTTTATATTTCAAAAAAAAAAAAAAAATTGAAAATAAATAAAAAATGAAAAAAAATTAAAAAAAAAAATCTCTGAACTTCTTCCCCCTTTCTGCTCCTCTACCTTCCTCCATTATCAATTTATCACCCATCAAACACAACCAACACATCAACGCCCAACAACCACCACCACTACCAACACAACCGAAAAGAACACCCACAATATCAACAACCACCCACGACACAACCAAAAACATCATCGTATCCACCAGGCCACCACATCAACGCCCAACAACCACCCCAATTCAACTTCAAATTCAATTGAAAGGTAAGTGTGAAGTTTTTCGGGGTGGTTTGAGGTTTTATATTTGTGTGTGATTTGGAGTTTGTAGTGGTTGTGTTGTGGACTTGTGGTTCGTGCCTTCATGGTTAGTGAGGTGGTGAGGTTCGTGGTGTTGATAGGTTTTGGTGGGTGTGGGTTATAGCTTGTGGTGGTTGTGGTTCGTGGCAGGTACAAATGGTATGGGTTAGAGTTTTGGTGGTGGTTGTTGTCGGTCAATGGGGGTTTGTGCGGCGGCAGGGAATGGTGAATCTGGTGATGGTGTGTTGAGGTTGGTGGGTAAGGAAGGGGAAGGGAGGTGAGGTGTTAAGCTGGTAATGGAGAGGAGAGGAGAAAGAATGAAGCTAAAGAGAAGGGTTGGTGGTTTCGGCTAAGTCAGGTTAGTGGTTTTGAGTATAAGTAGGAGTGCGGGAAGGGTTTCGGGTCTGGGTTTGGGTAAGTGGGTTAAGTGGTGGCGGAGGTGGTGGTGGCAGCTAAGTTGCAGGTGATTGCAAGAGGGTGGCACGTGGCTGGCTAGCTGGTTGACAGGGAAAGGAGGGAGTAGTGGGACGGCTTGTTTGACGGGGAAATAGGGTAGGTTGACGGTGAAGTGAAGTGGTGGCGGGATGGTGTAGTTGTGGCTGTTTTGGTGCTAGTGGTGGCCAAAGGTGTAGTGGTGGTTGTTTTTGGTGTAAGGTGGTCAAGGATGGTGAACGAAGGTGGAGCTTTGGGTGGTGGTAATGGAGGAGGATGATGGCAAATGGTAAGAGGAAGGAGAGGGAAAGAAATGACCCGTTGTTTAGGTAACTGGTCATTTGGGTGTGATATGGGAAGAAGGGGGGTAAAGGTTGGATTAATGAGGAATAATCAAAAGGTGGGATTAATATGAGAGAACGGACAAAAGGTTGGATTATTCCTGTTAAATTTTCCTTTATCAAATTGTTATTGTTTATAAACTATTTTTTAATTCTTATATTTATAGAACTCAATATAATGTCCTTTTATTAATTAGGTCATTATCAATGAATAATATTATTGGTTTTGCATTTCGTCACTTTTCTGTAAATATGAACTTTATATATATATATATATATATATATATATATATATTTGTGTAGTGATTTAAATTATTGATTTCATTAATATTGTAATTATTATTGAGATATTAATAATATAATCTATGTTACATTCCTTTCCTAGTCTAGTTTCAGGCCAACTAGAATTTGTTTATGGTTCGGGTCTTGCCTTAAAACTTTCATGACTAAATATATTAATATAGGCTTTTTTATTAGCTTCCTTAATCCCATTCTTAAGCTTAAAGTAATCATTCAATCAAGCCCAAAAGAAAGGGATTTGTTAAACATCGCCCACAAATTACTACATAAAGCCCGCAAAATATACTTGGTTTGACACTTTTGCCCATTTGTGAATTCTTACCCAAAACGAAAAATTATGACATCGAAATTAAAAACGACGCTAGGTTTGACAGTTTTGGCCATTTGTGAAATCTTACCAAAAACGAAAAATTCTGACATCGAAAAATCGAATTGAAAAAGACACTTGGTTTGACACTTTTGCCCATCTGTGAAATCTTACCAAAAAACGAAAAATTCTGACATCGAAAAATGTGGAGCCGTACTGGCTCCGTGCGGGAGACCGGAGAGCCGAGGGACGCCGAAGAACCGTCGTCGTCGCAGCAAAACGAGGTAAAACATCGTCGGAGGCGTGAGCATGGACCACCACCGTCATGGTTGGGGCGCATGGCCAGGACGCCGGTGCCGTGGCGGTGGCGCCTGGCTAGGATGCCGCCACCGTGGAGGTGGCGCCTGGCCAGGACGCCGGAACCGTGGTAGTGGCTTCCAAGCTAGGCCCCACTCCCACGGTTCTGGCGTCCTGGCCAGGCGCCACTGCCACGGTGGTGGTGGTCCAGCCAGGCGCCACTGCCCTTTATTTTTTTTTTAATTTTTTTGTTTTTTTATTGTTTATAAATTTGATAAATTGAAATTTTTTTTAAAAAAAGAAATTTTTTTATTTGTAATTACGTTTTAAATATTTGTTAATAAATTTATTTTATAATTTTGTATGTGGAAATTAGATTTTTAATTTTTTTGTTTTTTTTAATAAATTTGAGAAATTTAAATTGTAAAAAAAAAATGTATAACTTGAAATAATGTTTAACATATTTTCTAATAAATTTATTTTATAATTTTGTATGTGGAAATTAGATTTGTGTTAATAATTTACAAAAAAATTAATTATGTTTTAATTTTGTTTGTGTATGAAATCTTTAACACATAATTATGTTTTAATTTTGTATGTGTATGAATACTTTTATAAATGATTATGTTTAAATTTTGTATGTGTATGAATATTGTTATACATAATTATGTTTTTAGTTTTGTGTTAATTTACGCTTTACATAATTATATGTATTTAAATATAATATCTAATTGATGTAGGATTATGGTGGAGACGGAAATGATTACAGTGGGATATTTGTATATGATGGTCCCTTCGAAGATGCTCAACAAGCGATTGATTGGGCTAAACAGGTTGCAATTACTTCTGGTTTTTGCTTGGTAGTAACAAGTCATAAATCTCAACGGGATGGTAGAATGGATCGCATTTTGAGATGCGACCGTTATCGCAAAAGTAAAGAAAGAGATTTTAGTACAACCACTCGGTTTGATACAAAGCGGAAAGGTTGTGGGTGTGAGTTCAGAGTAAAGGTTCGGCAACTAGAGAGTCGTGAAGGTTGGGAAGTGAAGGGTTACTCCAAATGGGGGTATCACAACTATGAGATGATAGTATATGAAGTGGGTCATCGACAGTTGAGCGGCTTAAGTCCTGTTGCAAAACTGGTTGTCAAAGAAATGAGTGATGCTTAAGTGAAGCCTGCTAAAATATTAGCATCTGTGCTAGAGAAATTTCTTGAAGACCAGCCAAACCGAAGACACATCTACAACGTCAGACAGCAGCTGAGGTTTGAACGGTCAGAGGGAAGGAACCCTATACAACAGCTTCTACACCAGGCACAAGCACGTGGTTACCTGTTCTGGTATGATTCTGATGAAGATACAGCGGAGGTGACTCATCTATTCCTTGTGCATCTTGATTGTGCTTATATGATCAAGTCTTGGCCATCTGTGATTTTGATCGATTCAACGTACAAGACAAACAAGTACAGGTTCCCACTGGTTGAGATGATTGGGATGACTCCAACGAACCAGAACTTTCTGATTGGCCATGCAGTCATCAAGGATGAGACGGGTGCGAAGTTATCATTGGGTCTTGGAGAAGCTGAGAAACTACATCGGCCCTAATGTTCAGCCATCAACCATCGTTAGTGATTGTGAGGGAGGTCTCTTTGCCCCCATAGCAGAGCTGTTTCTAGAATCGAAGCACTTATTATGCACATGGCACATCAACAACCGTGTGAAAGTGAAAGCCTACAACCTCTTCAACAAGAATTTGGAAAGTGCAGAGAGATTGGTAAATGGTAAGTGGCGGAAGATCCTGCAAGCTACCACGGAGGCAAAGTACGATCGAGCCTTGGCTAACTTTAGGGATTCGTACCAATGGTGTCCAGCACTAATAAACTATGTGATGCAGCAGTGGGTACCTCACAGGGAACAATTTTTCAAATATTGGACAAACTAAGTACTTCATTTTGGAAACACTACAACATGCAGAGTTGAGAGTGCTCATAGAGCTACGAAGGACTGGACTGATTCTTCCACTGCTGCTTTGGATACACTGTTCGAGAGAATAAACAAGGCAATTGAAACTCAGAAGAACGGCATTAGGAACTCTCTGGAGGACTCTAGGCGGCGACATGGTACGATGTATAGCCATTTCATATTTAAGATTCTACATGGGCGTGTGTCACACTACTGCTTGGGGTTGATTCTGGCCGAGCACAAAGGGTTGAGGGAGTTGGCGGATGAAGTTGATGTTCGGTGTGGATGTGCTGTATCAGTAACTCATGGATTACCTTGCGCATGCACCATTCACCGCGTAATTACCCAAGATAGAACGTCGTTACCCGTTGATCAGGTTCATCCATTCTGGCGGACGCTCGTTATTGGTGAGCATGCAGATACGCAGAAGGTCGACCGCGAACAGGAGGAGTTGGCCGTGGTCATTCGTGGTCGTACATCATCATCCAGTCGTAGCCAGTCTTCTTCGTCTGTGAATATGCCCGGCACTGGTACAATAGCTTACTTTAATTTATGTTTTATAATGGTTTTGAGTTTACTGCTGACTTGTTCACTATGTTTAATGATATGTTCAACAGGAAGATTTGATATTGACCAGTTTCCATACAAGGATAGGATACCTAACATCATCATGTCATACTTAGAAGGCTGGAATGATGTAGTTGGAGATGGTAACTGCAGATTCCGGGTCATGGCTGATGTGTTTCAGATGGGCGAAGACAACTATGGTTTAGTGTGTCAGTTGATGTACAGTTAAATTGCCTCCAACCGAGATGTTTATCGTCATGTGTACCAGGACGGCTTGGATAGTGCTCTGCGGCGTATCCGGCGGGGAGGAGGACCTTGCGGTCTAAATCACTATTTCAACGCGCCACTAGATCTCTTTGTCGTTGCAAACATTTACAAGTGCGCAGTAATGCATTTCGGGCTGGGATTGCATAGTCGAGCTTATTATCCTTGTACAACGGTTCTCCCTTGGTCATCTCTTGAGACCGTCACTACACCGGTCAGAGAGTTAGTTATTGCATTTCTTGGGCCGTCATAACATTTCATCCGGCTGGACCTGTCATCCGATTTTCCTGTCCCAATGATCATACCTCGGTGGTACGACATTCGCACAACAAGCGTAGAGGATCATGACCGGGTCCATCAATGGAACACCCTTGCAGCTTTTTAGTTTTTCTTTTGTACACTATTTCTGTGTAACCTTAATTTTGCGTTGCTTATTATCCTCGTATTATACTGTTGATTACATTTATATCTTGCATGCATACTTTCAAATGTTAGAAACTAAAACGATAATTTCAAATGTTAGAAACTAAAACGATAATTTCAAATGTTAGAAACTAAAACGATAATTTCAAATGTTAGAAACTAAAACGATAATTTCAAATGTTATAAACATCAACAATAATTTCAAATGTTAAAAACTAAAACGATATTTCAAAAGTTAGAAACTAAAACGATAATTTCAAATGTTAGAACCTACAACAATAATTTTAAATGTTAAAAACTAAAACGATAATTGCAAATGTTAGAAACTAAAACGATAATTTTAAATGTTAAAATCTAAAACGATAATTGCAAATGTTAGAAACTAAAACGATAATTTTAAATGTTAAAAACTAAAACGATAATTGCAAATGTTAGAAACTAAAACGATAATTTTAAATGTTAAAAACTAAAACGATAATTGCAAATGTTAGAAACTAAAACGATAATTTTAAATGTTAAAAACTAAAATGATTGTATTAAATTCTGCAAACTACAAAGATAATGTCCTATTTCACAAACTAATTTGATAATGTAAAAAATGTTCAACAAATAAAATGCCAATAACATCAGTAATCCCTCTTTGCCGCCGACTCCTAATGCACAAGGATCTGTTCCAACTCATCAACAGCAGCTCTCCCTGCTGCACTCATGCTGTCCTTCTCCGGGGAGAGTTTTTGTACGTTGCATTATCTTTCCCATCCACTACACACAAGAAAAAATAAAACATGAAATTGAATAACGATATATAAAACTTTACAAAAACGCATCAATAATTTTTTGGCATATCATGATCATCGGCGTCGCCGCCATGGTTAAGGTCTCTAATCAACCTCGGGTGCGAATACCGGTTGTACCATTCCATGTAGTGCTGGTCACATATGGGAGGCACCCCAGTAGGCGGCCTCTGCAGCTCCGCAGTCCATAAGCGGGCAACCATCAGGAACTGCTCCCACGTGGCAATCATGCTATCCGGCCATTGGACGACGTACTCCTTCGACGACGCAGATCGGACCGCTTTACTCGGCCATGCCGGTGGAGGAGGGACAACTTGGACGAACCCAAGCTGGCGAACACAGCGCTGGGGCATGTACGCCTCCACGATCTCACGATACTGTATGAGTCCCGTGTAGAGGGTCCTGGGTACCCTATTACTAGGGTTCTGGCCAAAAGGCATCCTGTTCACCTGCAAAAAAGGTTTCAAATTAGTAAGATTCATATAATAAATGCATTACAGTACAAATTTTGAAATAATTTATACACTTTACCTCTAAGGGGGACATCCTGTCAAGCGATAACCGTATCGATCGGAGGCGGTCAACAGACTTCTTCTCCAACCGCGGACTCCACGCACAGGCACTGGGCATCCCATCACCAATAGGAACCGGGTCATGGTGTGGTCGAAATGCAGGAAAATACTCGTATATCTAGGTCTACAATAAAGTCAGACATCTAGTGATACCTGCTGTGTTAGCCCGACTTGAAAATCCTAGTTGGCGATACAAATACGCCAATGTAGCCGACCCCTAAGAAAACTGACCAACACTGTCCGGGTCACACGCATCAACTATGTCGCGTGGCCTAAGCTTGTTTCCGCTCTTATCCGGAAACAAGGTACACCCGAGGAGAAGAAAAACAAGCAGCCAGCTGTGCATCGTGCGTCTTACGTGCACCGGGGTGCAGACAACGCTGCAAGACGGATGCGATCTTCACACCGCCGTGGTCCCAAACACCAAGCGCCCCGGTGTACAGCGCAACCCTGTCCACCGCCAACAGCTCCGTCAGCAAATCTGCCTGATCCGCATCAGTCACAACAAAAAGGCGTTTACCCTCTGCGCGAGTCCCAAGAATGGCCTCGACTTCATGCAACATGATCGTCATCTCACCAAATGGAAGGTGGAAAGAGTTCGTATCCGGTTGCCATCGCTCAACGAAAGCCGTGATCAGCGTCCAATCAATCTTATCGTGCATGGTGGCAGGAAGGTGATTCACCCCAGTGCCCTGCAGTCGGTCGAACATCTCGCTCTCCACCGGCCAAGCCTCAGCCCATCTGCTCAAAACGCTACAAGTCTTTTCCCGGGTTTGGCATTTCAAAATGCCCGTCACCAAACCCCTCTCCTGGCCCTCCCAGATACGGGTAGCTATGTGTCCTAGAAAGCTAGGAATCACACTCCCGTCTACAGGCCCCCAGGCACCGCATCTTTAACCACCCAAGAATCATTAATGACCCTCGACCGTTTTCTGCTTGCCCAAGACACGGTGGACGCAGATGATGTGCCAGATCTACTGACAAACCTACCATCCCTACCCTTATGCACATCTACCCTATGCGTCTCGTACATGTCATCTAGACTTTAACTGAATGGACCGTAATCATCATATGGTCCACTCCCTTCGTCCACATCCTCATTTTTGTCCTCCTCCTCCTCTTTCTCATCATCATCATCATCATCATCATCATCCTCATTCCGATGGTGAACCCGTTCTCTACGAGCCGAGGCCGAAATACCACGGGATCTAAGATGTATGGGCCCCGAGCTCTCTATCGAGTAGTTTCCAGACCTAATAAGGTCTAGATTCTTCCCCACGCCATGACGTAAATGCGGCACCTTCAAAAAATTAAAAAATGTATACACATTAAAAAAATTATAAGAAAAATAATTACCAAAAACCAAATCTAGCAAACTACCAAAAATATATACACATTAAAAAAATTATAAGAAAAATAACTAGCAAACTAACTTGAAAAAGAAATTAACAGAACACTTAAAATAAATTACAGAATAAAATATACACAAACAAAGAAAAAAAAAACCAACACATACAAAATTTATATAAACATAAAAGATAAAATAAATAAATAACCTAAACGAAAATATATCAACTAAAAAGAAAAACATACTAACAAATTGCAATAACAAATATAAAAAAAAAATTGTACAAAACAAACATACAAAGAAATGTAAAGGAAGTATAAACGTAAAAAAAAAAGTACAACAAAATTGAAAAAAACTTAAAAAAACATAAAACACAAACAAAATTTTAATGTAAAAAAAAATTACTGAAAAAAACAAAAAACGAAAATATAAAAAAAATTATGATTTTCAAAAAAATAAACAAAATAAAAAAAACTGATTTTAAAAAAAAAACCATAAAAAACAAAAAACCAAAAAAAATTACTTAAAAAAAAAACTGATTTTAAAAAAAAAAGAAAAAAAAAGGGGCGCAGGGCTGGGACGCCAGCCCATGGGTGGCGGCGCCTGGCTAGGACGCCAGATCGGTGGTGGCGGCGCCTAGGACACCATTCCGGTGGTGGCGGCGCTTGGCTAGGACGCCACATCGGTGGTGGCGGCGCCAGATCCAGACGCCATGGCCGTGGTTCCGGCGTTTGATTCTGGCGCCACCACCACCGCTGTGGCGTTCTCCCCAGGCGCCCCGCCTTGCCTCAGCCAGTTTTTTATTTTATTTTTTTTTAAACGGAAAAAACCTACCTTTCCACCGTGAGACCTCCTTCCCTCCGCCGCCGCCGCCGCTAATTCCTTGCCTTGCCGCCTCGACATTGCCGGATTTTGAATTTTTTTTTAAAAAAAAAAACGTAGAATGAAAGTGGCACAGATTTTTTTTTTGGTGATGAGAGAGTGTTTCTTTTTTTTTGGGTCAAGGGCAATATTGTCAATTCAATGGAAATTTGTGGGCTTTAGTTGGTAATTTGTTGGCGATGTTTAGCAATCCTCAAAGCGTTGAACCTAGGTATTATGAGGCTTGTTTGTGAGCTTCATTTGAGTCCGTTTTAGGATGAATTACACAGCAGCTTTGAGGTAATAGTGGCTGATCATTTTTGCCCTAAGTAACCTCCTCTAATTAATGGTAATAACACCTAATTATGGCTGCTCAACTCCTCCTCTTCTCCTTCCCTTTTAATGTACAAAACAAGCTAAGGCTAGCTTTCATCAGTTTCCTTCACAAAAAAGACGCAGCACAACTCCTCCTTTCCTCTTCTATTTTTTTGTGCATTCAAGGGGTAAATCAAGGGTGATTTGAACCCTAGTTTTTGCTACCAAGGGCTCCTAATTCGTTCCATATTCACCCCCCTTTAAAGGATCAAAAGGGGAAGAATATCAAGGGTGTCTAGAGGGTTGTTTTGGGCGTGGTCTTAGGCGAGGGTGGTCTGATCTCGTGGATCTTTTCTCTGCTCTTCTTAATCTGAATTTTTATGCCTCTTAATCAAAGGTAACTAGCTTTACTCCCTTGTCCTAGAACTAGAGGGTTTTGGGGTTAGATTGACGGGTAGAAACATGATTAGGGTAGATTGTTATTTATGATTTTCGTTGCCCTTCTTGCTGTAGGTTTTTCACATGGTTTAATGCTCAATTTGATGAGTTTTATTCATGTTTTAATGCATATATGTAATGGATATCAAAGCCTAGTTGTTATGTGGTATTTATGTGATGATTTCATTAGGTTTAAACATGGTTTTAGGGGTTTAATAATGGACTGGTTATATATGTTGAACGTTTTACATGTTTTAAGGGAAATTTCTTGTCGTTTATATCATGAGCATGCCTTAATTGACTTAGTATCATGTTAGGGTTAATTAGTTATGAGTTCCATGAGTTAAACTTTGATTTTGAGCATGTTTCGGACTTGTTTTTGGGCGAGGGAAGCTGAAATCCGTGACTGGAATTACAACGTGTTGGGCATGCATTTAAGATCTTAAATCTGATTGTTTGATTGATTTTGTTGCCCAAAATAAATTAGTATCATGTTAGGCTATCACCTAATTAATTTGGCATGATTCCAAGCAAGTTTGATTTATTTTAATAGCCTAAAACTAAGAAGAGGTGCTGTTGTCAGGTCTGTTGTGAATCTTGTGAAATGAGTGAATTTAAGTGAGGTGTTTCGTAATTTTTATGCCTAATTTTGTGCCTATATTGAGCTATTATGTTTAGAGAGTGTATACTATAATGGCTAAGCTTAGTTTCATGTTTAAGGTGGGTTTTTAAGTGATTTGGTGTGGTAGGTGCTTCTGTAATTTAGTGTAGGGGCTGCTGTATGTATGATTTTATTTGGGCATGTCCTCTCTTGTATTTTAAGTCCAAAATGATTTTATATGATGCCTATTGAGTATATGTATGCGCCCTAATTTTTATTTCGCATTTGAAGCATGTTTGATTGGGTTTTTATGATGATTTTTGGAATTATATGTTGCTGCCCCATTTTGGTTGATTTATGAAATGGTAGTTAAGATTTTTGGGTTTATCAAATGAGTTTATGGAATTTTTATTGCAACTATTATATATTAGTTGAAATTATATTTTAAATAAGTGATGAGTTAATTTTTGGGTATTATAAACCCCTAAAGTGAAATATTTGGATGTGTGATTGAATTTGGGTGAGTTGTTATTGTATTGTCAATGTTGTAATACTTTAGAGAAGAATAACACTGTGTTTAGAATTACTTCGCCAAGAGTTGTGAATGCAGTTAATTGTTGATTTTCGATAATTAATTATATTCCCAAACTCAGACGATACTTTTTGTGGTTTATTAAGTTGAAATGTGTTTTCAAATGGAGTTTAAATTGAATTTAAGAAATATGAATTTCTTATGCTGTTTGAATTGAGTGTAAGACCATTTTGGGCTTCTTTGCAAATTTCTGAGTGAAATATATTATATTAAGTATTTAATGTGATTTTTGAATTGTGTGTGGGGCCATAATCGGGTGTAAGGCCGAGTTGCTTCCCGATGGTTAATGAACGTGCTAACTACCTTGATTGCGAGTCTTAGGTAGCTCAACCTGGGTTAATTGTTGTTGTCCGGGGGTGTGTAAGACCTTATAGGCATCTACCCATAATCGGGAGTTGGTCAATCTTAGACACAGTCTTTGCGAGATGACCGGGGGTTTGTCCTAACAAACCTTAGGAAGTGGATTGCGAGGCCACTAGCGTTCCCTCCACGCCTATTCTGCCGTTTTGAATGTTTTGAGTTTGAAATATTAAAACTATGAAATTATTACTTATTTTGATGTTTATATAAATTATGGTTGAGATTAAGTGATTTAATATCGATTTCCCCATTTTAAGTTGATTATAATATATTCATAGTTTGTATGGTCAGATGGTTTTAAGTGGTTTCTTTCAGTTTTCAAGTTGTTTGTGGTTGTGGTTTCTTTCTATTAATTTAAGTCTGAAATCTTCTATTTCTGATTTGAGGGAGAATTACTAGTTGCTTCCCACTGATTGTGGAACGTTGTTGTAATTTGTAGGTTTTATTTGTTTATTTGACCTATGTGACAATGGGTTGGGATTTGAGACTTTAGAACCTAACTTTTGGGCTTGTATGCCTTTGTTGTTAGTTACTTGTTTAAGTACTTTGAATTTGGTTTTAGTTTGGCCGATAAGGGTTGTTCTGCCCTTGGCTTTTGAATGTAAATGATTTGCCTAGGTTTAAATTCGTTTGTTTTTTTTCTTTTTACCACTTAGTTTGCGCTAAGGTTTAAATAACTTAATTTGGATGTTGAATGACTTAAACTTAACTTTTAGACCCTGGTTAAGCTTGACTTGGCCAATCGAAGTTAAGTAGCCTCCCATTCAGGCGTAATTCCGTTAACGCTTCCAGTTCTAAAAGAACGGGGTGTTACAAGTATAGCCTGAACTTGAATGTGGATTGTAATTTGGGCTTTTGTGTGGGCTAGCACAACCACAAGTTGGCTTTGAAGAAGCATTGGGCTTTTGTTGCACTTTTGGAGAAAGTGGATGATATTCTTGACTTGGTGATTTTGGATCAATAGAACGATTAAGATTTTTGGGCTCCTTGGCAATACGATAATGGGCTTTTGGGCTTGGACACTTTGGAAGTTCAGAGGTGTCATAGCTTGAAGTAGGTGAAGGAGAAGGGTAATTCTTTCTCCTCCCAAGAGGTGGTATGGACTCATCAATGGAAGACTCAAATTCATTGCAACGCTTTCGATACACAAAGGGTAGTTGGGCATTCAAATGGTACATTTGGTCAATTTCTTTCAAGGTAGCATTCTTCCCAAGTTTGGGTGTTTTCACAATTCTCCTCCTAGGCTCATAGTCATGTTTAACATAGTGCAAGTCTTTCTTAAAGTTGGACATGGTTGCTAACCACTTCCCTTCATGATGATGTCTTTCATTCCACATTCCATTCTCTTTGATCACATCCCCATATTTGTCAAAGAGAGGTTTGTATTTGTAGACTCTAGGCAAATGGGCTAAAGCTAAAAGAACAATCAAGGGTGGTTGAATCAACGGTTCATTAAGGTCATACTTATCAAACAGAGCCGTGGCAAGGTTATTTATGCCAGTCACAAAATCACTAACACTTACTCCATCATGTTTAAATAGTGCAAGCTAAATAAGTTCTTTCTCATTTCATCCATCTGTTTTACATACACATGCAAAACAATCAATTCAATGCCAATTCACATAAGCAATTCAATTAAAAAAAATCCATTTGTATAAGCAATTCATAACTCAATCAACCAAGTATAATTCAAGATCACCCAACTATGAGTAATAACTCAAAAAATTCGGACCTCTTGACTATAGACTAAGGTGTTGAAAAACCAACTTTAATGCACAAGTAATCACACCAACTCAAGCTTTCAAATAATTTCAATTCTTTTTATTTCGAAAATAATAATAATGTACTTGAATCGTGATATTCGGTCGAGCTCGTGTCTCCTAGGTAAGTTACCTAAGTTACCTACAGCGTCGAGGCGAGCCTTACCTAGACAGAGAGTCGTACCCATTATAGGCCTCTGTAGAGAACTCGAGAATCCTTTTCTCAATCATCTTTCCAAATAAGAAATAGTTTTTATTCAAAAATAATTCTTTTGAATTTAACACACAAATGCGAAACTCAATCCTATATGCCCTCTTAAGTCTACCCACAATTTTTTATTTTATTTTATTTATTTATTTTATTTTACCATTTTAATCTTCTTAAGACCGGAAACTGATACCGCTTTTGTAACACCCCCAAATCTCCCTCCACGGAAATACCAGTGTAATACGTATAATTATACCGTAGAGATAGACTTAGGTGTTTTATCGCCGCGTGATTACGCAAGACTACTCAAAACTACTAAGTAAACCAATACTTAGTTGCGAAAACTCAAACTCTTTCTTTATTAATACTTAATAAAAATAGTAAATATTGTTTTGAGTACTCAAAAATAGAAATAAAACCAACAGTCCTAAAACTAATTGAAATATATCTCGGGACTCCCATTTATTGACTCCACCTGTCGCGATGCGATCATCATAGTTCTAGCCATATCTTCAAGGCTTTGATTCTTGTGCTCTAATACTCCATTTTCTTATGGAGTTCTGGGTGCTGAGAAGTTATGGTCCATCCCTTGTTCCTTGCAGAATTCATCAAACTTTGAATTCTCATACTCTGTTCCATGATTAGATCTTAGATGGATTAGTTGGTGATTCTTCTCTGTTCTTTCTTCACGAATGCAATAAACTGTCAAAATTAAAGTTTCTTCTTTCCGTACTAGAAAGAACACCCAAGTAAATCTAGAGTTATTATCAACAATAACCATAACATACCTTTTTCCATTTCTGCTTTGAATTCTCATTGGACTATAGAGAACCATATGGATAAGTTCTAATGGTCTCTTGGTACTTACTATGTTCTTATGTAATACCCCGTATTTTTATACATATATTAATTTAAAACATTATTTTATGAAGTATTTAAATAATTTGAAATGAATTATTTATGATATTTTAATAATTTAAAAAGGCATATTTTAATTAAAAGTCCATTTTTATTTATTTATTTGTCTTGAAAATATTTTAATTTATCATTTAAAATCTTTGGGGCATATTTAATTTATAAAAGAAAGTTTTAAAGTCAATAGAACTTTAAAAGAAAGTCAAATGGCTATTTTGAATAGGAGTGGGAATCATTAAGGGTAGAAAGGGAAAGTTAAGCTAGGAGGGTTTTGAGAGGGAGTATAAATACCCATCTATGAGCAAATTGAGACTTTGCCCAAGGTGGACAATACTTTAAGGTAAACTCTCTCTCTCCTCTTATTTTCTCTCTCCCTAATTTTTCCCACTCCCTCTTTTGCTTACTCACCTTCACGCCACCCACACACACACCACACACACACGTGGCCCGCCACCACTATAGCCACCCATCGGCCGGCCACCGCCACTAACAAGCGCCGGTAGCAGCCATCCAGCGGCAGGCGGCGCGACAGCAGCCCCTGTCGTGTGTGCGTGCGCAACCCCTAACAAAAAAAAACTCCTCTTTGTTTTAAATTAATCCAATGTTTTCAATTATTTTTTTTGGGTATGTGATGATTTTATGATGTTTTTATAATGATTAATATGTATATAATTTTGAGATTTGGTTTTTGAATTAAAAAGCCCCAAATTGATAACCCTAGGTTTCTAAATTGATGTTTATTGATGGAATTTAATGTTGGTTGATTAAAACTATTGAAATTAATGTTTTTGAACTAAATTACAGCAAGTTTATGAGTTTTTATAATGCTGGAATTTTTTTGTAGAGGCTAGAATTATGTTTATTGAAATGATTTTTTAATTACCCATTAATTGGGAATAAAAGTAGGAGGTTTTAATTAATTTTCAGCATTTTTTAGAAGGTTTAAAAGTGTTTAAAAAGTGTTTATATTGCTGAAAATTTGTTATGAGTAGGTATTAATGTCTCTTTGTAATTTTGGGTTATAGGAGACTTTCAAGTGAGTGATTTTGTGTAGTCATGGAGATCTTGAGATCATATTCGAGGTATGTTCGAGTACTCGGTAATTTAAGTGTGTAGAAGCATGCTAGGATTTGTTTAATTAATTCCAAGTTAGTATCATGATAGGTCTTGGTTGGAATTGTTGATTAAATTCATTTTTTGTGATTGATTTGTGAGGTATGAATTATTTGAGGTGAATTATTAATCGAAATTAATTATGTTGACATGTTGAATATGGATCACACTTTTATTATGAAATGATTAAAGGCATGTTTAATTTAGTTTGGAATATAAAGAGGGAATTTTATTATGGCTCATATAATTTGATACTATAAGTATGGGAATTGAGCTATTAAGTGTCTTAGTACACATGAATAAAATATATTGCGGTGCCTAAGTGCACTTAAGGTGTTTTAAACACCGAGGGATAGGATTTGCGGTGCTTTATATGCTTAAGGTATTTCAACACCGAGGTAGTTTAAAAAGGATTCACCATTTAATTATACGTGATCACTAAATATTCAAGAATCGAATTGGAATGTTTGATTACTTAAATTTTATGTTGATTGATTGTGTTGTGAATTAAGGGTCATCACCAAGTTTAAAAATATGTAAAACAATGTAAAGTGAAAGAGATTACGCACCAAAACTCTTGGAACGTAGATACCTCGAGTGTGAACATATGGGGGGAGTTATGGGGTTTATATTTAACCATAGCTTCTACTGGGAGTACAGGACACTGTATTTTCCTTTTATTATTATTCACATGACGTCCAGTCACTTACAAGTGATACTTTTTCCTTACCCAGTTAGCTCCCGGAGTAGTTTACTCCAATTCTTTGGGGCAGGGATTTAGTGGAAACCCGTTCGATGCGTGTATGGAATATTTCAAACATCAACTTTGAGCCCCACTGTGATCATGCATTTAAGCATGGTGGCATCCAAAGGGAAAGAAGCTAGAGATAAAAGAGTCGCCAACAAGTTTTAGGAACTTGTAAACCAGTCACCGTTATGAAGGTTACACCTCATTCACGATCACAGAGATCGTTAACTCCATAGTGGTCCTGAAC
The DNA here is from genome assembly GCA_034703905.1 of Chenopodium berlandieri. Taxonomy (NCBI): domain Eukaryota; kingdom Viridiplantae; phylum Streptophyta; class Magnoliopsida; order Caryophyllales; family Amaranthaceae; genus Chenopodium; species Chenopodium berlandieri. The sequence continues at coordinate 17,513,861 of CM068287.1, forward strand.
CATGACTGGATGTTCGGGGATGATGGTACGGATCCAACCTAAAAGAGATTGAACCCACCCTAAATCGGCCTCTACTTAATTCTTATGATATTCATGTGTGCTTTTTGATCAACATACATACAATAAATTATCCCTAAGCCTGTTTAATCTACGCTGGTTGATTATTAATGCACAAAATAAATCTATTATTGGCAATCACTTGAAATTAAAATCATATTAACCTAAAATTAATTATTAATTATCTTATTAGGCATGATTTCAAGTACAAATTCCCTTAAAACCTGTAAGAAAGGGCGTGATCAAGCAATAACAATAAATAATAAATAATCAAGCAGCATGATAATTATAATTGACACAACAAATCATCATAATAATCTAAACAATCATTAGCAAGATCCTAGGCATGATATTAAACGGATTAATAACAAACCCTACCATGTCACTAAATAATAAAAATCAAAGCTTGAGCCTACACATGATATATACTAGGAACATGATAATAGAAATATTAATTAACACCCTTAACATGATGCTAGGAGTTATAAAAACATCGTAACATGATAGTAGAAATCATAAAAGCATCCTAACATGATACTAGAAATCAAAGGAATAAGGATAGTATATCTACTCACTTTGATGCCTCGTATCTCTTTCTATTAAGACAATACACGCGTTAGTAACTTCAAGAAAGAAATAAAATCAAACAAGCCAAATAAATCAAATAAGAAAATTGAAATAAGGATTAGGGACCAAACCCTCAGAACTACCAACCTTTCACGTCGAGGTAGAAGGCAACTACGAGAAGGGATTGAAGTATTCAAGTCTCGCAAAGGTCGTATGGTGTGTGATGTGTTTAGGTTAAGGCTAAGAAAGAGAGAGAGAACTTATAGCTTAGAGAGGAAGATGATGATTGTTGGTGAATGAAAACGGAGGAAAACGATCCTATTTATAGGGAAAAACGAGGGAAAAGATCAGAAAAAGAGTCAGAATCCGACTCGGAGTAAAACGCCTTTCATCGCATAACGATGGTTACATCGCGTCGCGATGCTTATATCGCCGCTCGATTTTAGCATCGCTGTGTGATATTTCCATCGCTGCGCGATGCTTTTCAGAAGATAAGATCCGTACGGAATCCGACTTCCAATCAAATTGGGTTAGTCGAATATCCGTACTTATCCTTATTTTATTAAAATTAAATCTATTAAAGACACATGTTTTATTTGAAGTAAACTCCTTAAATTTTATCTTTTCAAAAATAGGATAAATTAGAACTTTCTAGATGATTTTAGAAGCTAATAATAAATCCTAAGGGATTTAGGACTCAGAACAACCTTCTAGATAATTCTAGAAGCTTGTAATAAATCTTAATGGGATTAGGAATTAATTAAGGTAAATGGACCCTTCACATGATCATTGGGTCGTAGGTAAGGCTCGGTTTGGGCTTGGTTTAGTATTTTGGCCATAACGTCCTCGTTATAACTCGCATTTGGGCTTATAATGTATCGTTGGAAAGCTTTTTTTCAAACCCCATCCAACTACACAATCATTGGACCCAGATTATGGACCAAAATAAACTGGTTTGGACGTTTTAATAAAGATGACACGAAATGAATGATTTTTAAAGACACGAATGAATTATTTTAGGTTAAAACATTTAAAGAAAGATTAGAAATGGTCAATACTTAGGGAAATTCACGAGACCTTCAACTTTTCACCCAACTCGTTAATCAAAGACGTGCAAGGTACTCATCACTGGGTTTGGTTTTTGGGGAGACACTATCAGATATCTTCAATGCGTAATCAAGTTAAATAAGCAATTAATTTATTCATTCATTGTGTTGGATGTTGTATGCTTGTAAAACAGGTGCAACAAGGTAAGTTGTGTGATGTTAGGATGAAAGCATGTTAGTGTGTAATGTTGCGCTTATGTACTCTGTATTGCTGATTGTGTGTATGGTATGTTTGTTGGCCTTGTCTTTATCTTGGCCCTATGACAACCAATTTCTAGTGGCGAGTAGTGGGGACAAAGCAAAGAGAAGCTTTTCAGGTGATGGAGCATATTCATGATGGGGATGAGTGAAGAGTGAATCCTGTTTAGTTTCCATAAGAATAGGATATGTTTTATTTACTTTGATTTTTATATATATTTGCTTGTGAGACTAACGCAAAGGTTTTTATTATTTGTTGGGTTTGAAAAGGGCCTACAATGGTTCCAAGTTATAGGTTGACTTTGTTTGACTTTATTCGACTTTGGTTTGATTTTACTTTCGTTTGGTTTGACTTTTAAGTTGACTTATTTTGTTGGTTTTAAAGTGAGTCTTCCGCTGTGTGTCTTTGATAATTGCCTTGGCCGTTATCACGGTGGCGGTAATGTCTTATATTTTCCTATTTTGTATTTTATAAAGAGCAAAATAGGTATTTTAAAGGAAAGAAATTTCTAGGGTGTTACAAAGTGGTATCTGGGAGCTTTGGTTGAGATTTTTATTACCACTACAGCCAAAAAAGTGTTTTAAAGTATTTTGTTTTAAATTTGGCCAAGTATTTAATTAATGAGTCATTTTACAAAATAAGTTGTTTTATTTTATTTTATGTAATTTTTTTAAGAGGACCGAAAAAATATATATATTTTTAATAGGTCTGGAATTTTTTTTTTAATTTGGGAAATCCGATTTTTTTTTTTAATTTTTTTAATGGGGTGTCCAAACGTTTTTACTCTTGGTCGAAAATATTTGGCCTTTTTAGGGTAATTTTTGGAATTTTTTTTTTTAAAGGGGGGGGGGGGGGGTCAAAATATTTTAGTTTCTTCGTTTTGCAGGAAAACAAAGGATTATGGTATGAATTATGAGTTAAAAGTTTTTAATAGCATTATCGTGAGCTTGGGCAGGAAAGAATTTGGGGCATATAAGTTAGAATTATTCATGTTCTTGTATGCATTAATATTTAGGTTGTGATGTTTGATCATATGAGTTGAATGATGTGGAAGCATGTAATTATGTGATTAAAAAAAGAGTAAAATTGTTTGATTGAACATTAAACTTAAATTTATGCAAGAATTGTGTTATTTTTTTTTTCTTTACAGGATGCCAATCTTTTCTAACAAAAATTCTCAAATTGGAACCCTAATTAAGAAAGACTATGAACATCCCTTTGACTATGTCAAGAAAATCCGCTTTTATTGTTCACACATGAGTGATGTCCTAGGGGACAAGCAGTATGATCTCCTTGATCGTGTTTCAGCTATGATAGTTCATTGTCTTCCTGACGAACCCCCATACCTTGCTGCCAAGACAAAGTTTTATGATTTCTACTTGCCTGGGGACATTCCCAACTACTCCACATACAAAGACTATTATGGACAGTGGTACCCTGACTACAAATACTCGATTTCTTACCTTGTTCGAGTTAAGAAACATCACTACGAACGTTTACAAATTCCATAACCAAATTATTACTATGATAACCTAGCAGGGAATAATTCCCCTTCCACTAGCAACCAATCAGGAAATTTTTCCCTATCACAGGGAAATCAAGCAGGAACAAATGGAGGGCAAGAGGAAGGAAAACTAATGGAGGAGCCATATTGTTGACAGTTCCATTATGGAAATCACAAATCCAAATCCACCCCCAACCCTAATCTTATTGACATTTCATCTGACGACAAGGAAGATGAAGAGTTTATTCAAGTAAAGCAAAATCCAGAGACACCCAAACCAATGGAGGAGGAAGATGACCCTGAATTCAACAAATAATCAAAGGGCAAGAAGGATAATGTTCGAAAGGACTAGATTTTTGTAGTTTCATTTCTTTTAGGATTCCTAGTTTCATTTCCGCAGTTATAATTATTTCATTTTCAATAAAGTAATAAGTGGCATGGCCATAGGGAGTCAATAAATTTGCGTAGGTTATTCGAATCCATTTTTTTTTATCTTTCAGTCATTTTCTTTCTCAGTAATAAAATTTATATTCACTTCTTTGCCAAATAATTCATGTTACTGCCAAATAATTCATTTTATCTCCAAATCATTCATTTCATGTTACTACTCCAATGATCCATTTCTTACTCAAATATTCCAATAATTCATTTCCAAACTCTAGGGAACCATGAGAATTATTTTTATTTATTTTTGTGATGCGTTATTAAATGTATGGTTGGTTAGTGTAGGCATCATTCGAAGCTCGCCTACTTAAGCATGTTGTGAATATGCTTGGCACTCATAGGAAGTGGGACTTGACATATACGATTAGAGACGACGATTAGGGACAAATAAAGTAGGGAGCCGCCAACAAGTTTTTAAGGAACTTGTAAACCGTTCACGGATCATAAAAGACAACCACGATTAAGGGACAACAAAAGGCAACAATGATTGACCCGTGAAGGTTACACCCCATTCATAATCCATGAGATTACTAACTCCATATGGCTCGGAACTACGAAAGGAGGATCGGGGATGATGGTACGAAGTGAGTCATGGAGTCACGTTCACCCATATTGGCCTCTACTCGATTCTTATTGTTAAAAGTATTCCTGCAATCTCAAAGGCATGCAAACAATTAAAGATTCAATTTGCTCCAAACTATTATTAATCTAAATTGGTTGAATGTTAATGCAACACATAATTCTAAAATATCGTGATCACTTGATTAATAACAAGATTAAAAAGGAACCTAAATCGGTTGTCTAAATTATCTTATTAGGCGTTATATTCAGTTACATATTCCCTTTAAACATGTAATATGGATATCATAAAATCATCATTAACATTGGAAGCAATTCAACAATAATAATAACGATTAGTACAGGAAAAACATAATAAAAATCGTTAGAAATATAAAAGGTACAAAAAGAACATGATTCCTTACTTTGATTGCGTTTTCTTGCAATTATAAAACAATAAACGCGTTAGTAACTTCAAGGAAAATAATAAACAATAATGGAAATTAAATTTAATTAAAGTAAAGTTGATTTGAGGCCAAACCCTCAATCAGTTCTACTTTTCACGCCTTGGTTTAAGTGTGGAATTTCGGGTAAAGTACAGAATTCGGGAGTGCTTAGGGTATGTATAGTGGAAGAATAGGGTAGGCTAGTGTTTAGGTTAGAGCATAAGAGAGAGAAGAGTGAATGATTTGGTGCCCCGAAACTAAGAAATCAGCCTCGTATTTATAGAGGAAATGAGCAGGGTGATGCACGAAACCCTTAAAACAAAATGCGCCGCGGAGGGAACCCTAGAAATTGCCGCGTCACGGCAGGATTTGCCGTAGCGCGGCATTTCTACCGTGACACGGAAAATCTATTTTCCAGATTTCTGTCCAAGTTCATTTTAACCCTATTTCTTAATCATTAAGTACGTGATATTTAGGCGTCGTTTCAGTTGGTCCGGGCTTATTTCAGGTTTGGGGTTTTGTTATTTTATTAATCGGGCTCAACACGAAATGAATTAAAAAGGGTTTGGGTTGAAATGAGAGTTGGATTAAGTTTGCATAAATGTTTGGACTGATGTGTTGACTGATTTGCAGGCTATGTTTGATTGAATGTGGACTTTTAAGCACTCCCGAGATTAAACACTCGACCCAACCAATAATGGCGGTGAAAGGTTATTCATCATCGAGTTTGGTTTTGGGGAGACATTTTTAGATGTCTACATTTAGCAATCAAAATTTGGTTGATTAAGCTACAAAATTTGGGAGTTGTAGTTTTGTAACCTCAATTTGGTAGCTTAAATTAAATATGTGTATGAATGATATAAGTTAGTTGGATGGGTGTCTAACTTGAGAGCTAACCATGACATTGTATTTAGGAGAAGAAAGATGGCAGGAGGAAGTGGAAACAATAATGAAGGAGGTGAGCTGAGTGAGGTTGTTAGGTAGTTGGCCATGGTCGCCCAACAGTTAGCAAGAAACTCAACCAACAATGGGGATGCTCAGGGAGAGTTATTAAAAAAGGTGGCACAAATCAAGCCACCAACCTATCAAGGCGAACCAGACCCAACTGTGTTAAAAAACTGGTTAAGGGAGTTTGAAAAACTGTTCGGGGCAGTAGGGTGCCCAGAAAACTCGAAAGTGGGATGTGCTTCCTATTACCTCAGGGGTGAAGCTGAAATTTGGTGGCAACAAAATGAGGCCACCATTAAGGTACTACCTGGTTTCAATTGGACTATGTTTCAAGAGAAGGTTAGGGACAAGTTTTACCCCGACTTCCTACAGAAACAGAATGCTGAGGAATTTTCTAACCCGCTAGCAATGGGAGATATGTCAGTCACAAAGTATTATACCAAGTTTATTGAGCTGTCAAGGTTTGCCAAAGAGTCTGTTGCTAGAAAAAAGGCGAAAGCTAGGAAGTTTGAGAGTGGATTGACTACTGACCTTCAACTAAAGTTGTGTGAGAAAGTGTTCAAAACCTTGGATGAAGTTTATGGGAGGTCTGCACACCTTTATGATTTAGAGTTGAAGAATAAGAAGGAATTAGCTAAGGTGGAAGGAAAGGAAAAGAAAAAGGAGATGGGACAGAGCTTTGGAAACCATCAAGGTAACCAAAATAACTTCAAGAAGCAGAAATACCACCATAACAATAATAACAACTTTAAGAGCAACAATAACTTTCATGGTAACAATCATCAAGGTGGACGAAACTTTAATGGAGGAGCTAAAAACTCTAACTTGGGAAATAACAAAGGACCAAGGCATTATTACTGCAAGAGGTGTAGGAATGATTACCCTGGTAAAGACTGCGATGGTAACCTGGTTATCTATCGTGCTTGCAATAAGTTGGGCCATAGGGAATATGAATTCTAAGGATCCTAACTGAAACAGGCAGGGTTATAATCAAGGAGGGGCTTAAAGGAATTTTCAAGGAAACAATAACTATACAGGGAACAAAGGGGCACAACAAAATGGGGTGAAAAGCAACAATAATGGGAATAGTCAGGTGAAGAGTGGAGCTCTAGGAAAACTGAATGCGATAAGTAGGCATGAAGCTGATATCACGAAGGATGTTATTACTGGTACTTTTTCTATTAACTCTATTCCTGTTAAAGTTTTGTTTGATTCTAGTGCAACCTTTTCTTTCATTTCAAAAGCCATTGTTTTAAAACTATGGCACTATTTGAAAACTGTGAATGATATAGATGTACCTATAGTTATTCCTACGGGAGGGATAATATAGTGTACCAAAACCTTTAAGGGTGTGCCATTAGAGTTCAAAGGAGGTGTTTTTTGTCTGATCTTATTGAATTCGGGTTGAGTGACTTCGATATCATCCTGGGAATGGATTGGTTAAGCAAGTATAGTGCGGAGATTCGTTGTCGATCACAAAAAGTACAGTTAAGTACAACTGAGGGTGAGTTGGTAACACATTGGAATCATGGAGAAGCAAAGTGCCCAAGGATCATCTCTATGATGAAGTTGGCTAAGTATATCAAGAAGGGACATCCAGTATATTTTTGTAGTGTAAGGAACTTGGAACACGAAGAGACAACTAAGTCTGAGAACATAGAAGTGGTGAATGAGTTTATGGATGTGTTCCCAGAAGAGATTCCAGGAATGCCACCTAAGAGGGCAATTAATTTCACAATAGAGTTGGTCCTAGAGACAACACCAATTTCCAAGGCACCATATCGATTGACACCTGCAGAAATGTGGAACATGTGGAACATTTGGAGGCAGTTTTATAAACCTTAAAGGAGAACAAGCTCTATGCGAAGTTTTCCAAGTGTGAGTTTTGGTTAGAGAAGGTAGCATTTCTAGGTCACTTTGTATCCAAGGATGGGGTAGAAGTAGATCCAGCAAATATTGAGGCAGTGAAAGGATTGCCTACACCAAGGACGGTGTTTGACATTAGGAGTTTTTTAGGTTTAGCAAGGTATTATAGGCGTTTTGTAAAGGACTTTTCTAGGATTTCTAAGCCTATGACCTCTCTAATGAAGAAGGACCAGAAGTTCGAGTGGGATGAGAAGTGTGAGGAAGCGTTTTAACATTTGAAGCAAAAGTTGTTTACTGCACCAGTTCTAACATTGCCACATGATAGTGGCATCTACGATGTGTATAGTGATGCATCTTAGAATGGTCTAGGATGTGTGCTTATGCAGAATGAAAAGGTGATCGCATATGCATCAAGACAATTAAAACCTCATGAAGTAAACTACCCTACTCATGACTTAGAATTAGCTGCAATCATTTTTGCACTAAAGATTTGGAGGCATTACTTGTATGGGGTGAAATGTAGAAATACATACCACAAAAGTTTGAAGTACATCTTCACCCAAAGAGATATAAACTCATGTCAAAAGAGATGGTTAGAATTCGCAACAGACTATGACTTAGATATACAATGTCATGAAGGGAAGGAGAACGTAGTTGCAGACGCTCTAAATCGTAAGACCAGCCATAGGCCGAACACTTTGATAGTGGCTGATGAATTATCTAAGGAAATGAGCAAAATGAACTTAGAAGTAGTAGAATGGGGAGTACCAGTAGGTATACTTGCGAATCTAAGCATTCAACCAACAATATTTTATGGGATAAGGTACAAAGGTAGATGGTATGTACCATAAAAATGTGAGGAATTAAAAAGGAAATTGATGGAGGAAGGGCACAATACACCATACTCAGTACACCCTGAAGGGGACAAGCTATAAAAAGACTTGAAAAGGATGTATTGGTGGCCTAGAATGAAGAATGAAGTTGTGGAATTTGTAGCAAAATGTCTAACTTGTCAAAAGATGAAAATAGAGCACAAGAGACCGCAGGGAACCGTGCAATCATTGGAGGTCCCTGAATGGAAGTGGGATTGCATTTCGATGGGCTTTGTGACTTGCCTCCCAAAGTCAAAGAGTGAAAATGATACCATTTGGGTCATAATGGATAGACTTACCAAATCTACAGTGTTCATACTAATGAAGGAGACTTGGAAGGTGGAGCAACTTACAAAAGCTTACATCAAGAATGTTGTGAGGTTACATGGAGTTCCAAAAGATATTGTGTCTGATTGAGATTCTAGGTTTCTTTCAAAGTTCTGGAAGAGTGTTCAGGAAAATTTTGGTACAAAGTACAACATTTCACCCTGCCACAGATGGAAAAATTGAGAGAACTATTCAAACCTTGGAAGTTATGTTCAGAGCTTGTGTTATAGACTTCCAAGGGGGATAGGAAGATAGCTTGGACTTAATTGAATTTTCTTATAATAATAGCTATTATGCGATCATTAGTATGGCTCCATTTGAGGAATTGTATGGAAGGAAGTGCCGTAGTCCTATTTGTTGGAACGACATAAGTGAAACAATGATCTTAGGGCCTCAAATGATCAAAGATACAGTCAAGAAATTAAAGGAGATTCAAGGAGCATAAGACCGTCAAAAGAGTTATGCAGATTTGAAGCGTAGGGAAGAAGAGTTTGAAGTTGGTGACAAAGTGTTTTTGAAGGTATTACCAATGAAAGGTATCATGAGATTTGGGAAGAAAGGAAAACTTAGCCTAAAGTACATTGGACCATATGAGATATTTTAGAGGATAGGCAAAGTAGCTTATAGGTTAGCCTTACCTATGCAGCTAAGTAAGGTGCATGATGTATTTCATTTGTCTTAGTTAAGAAGGTATATACTCGATAAGTCACATGTGCTACAACCTGAAACAATTGAGTTAGATCAAAGCTTAACTTATGAGGAAAGACCTGTCAAGATCCTTGACAGTAAAGTGCGTAGTACACGCAACAACAAAGTTAAGATTGTTAAAGTGCTATGGTCTAATCAAGAATATGAGGAAGCAACTTGGGAAGCCGAGGATGATATGACAAAGAAATGCCCTGAGTTATTTGAGGTATGTTGAGTTACGGGGACGTAACTCGTTTTCTATAAGGGGGGTAGAATGCGGTAGAATTTCGCGCTTTTTCCCTATATTTAAGTTATTTTAGTGCTTTTTGCACATCTTTAGCGCTTATTTCGAGTACTTTTGATTTCAAAGAAACATTAAAGGTAAAAGTATGTCAAAAGAGTACAACAATATTACACAAAGTTAGGGAAAGGTTTTCAAAAGTTGGTATTTCCTTATTCATTTGAGTACGGAATTTGATTTTTCGTTACCCAACTTTTAAGGGGGTAGATTGTAATACCTTGTATTTTTATACATATATTGATTTAAAACATTATTTTATGAAGTATTTAAATAATTCAAAATGAATTATTTATGGTATTTTAATAATTTAAAAAGGCATATTTTAATTAAAAGTCCATTTTTATTTATTTATTTGTTTTGAAAATATTTTAATTTATCATTTAAAATCTTTGGGGCATATTTAATTTATAAAAGAAAGTTTTAAAGTCAATAGAACTTTAAAAGAAAGTCAAATGACTATTTTGAATAGGAGTGGGAATCATTAAGGGTAGAAAGGGAAAGTTAAGCTAGGAGGGTTTTGAGAGGAAGTATAAATACCTATCTATGAGAAAATTGAGACTTTGCCCAAGGTGGAGATCGAATACCTAAAGGTAAACTCTCTATCTCTCTCCTCTTATTTTCTCTTTCCCTAATTTTTCCCTCTCTCCCTTTTGCTTACTCACCTTCACGCCACCCACACACACACCACACACACACGTGGCCGGCCACCACCAAAGCCACCTAACCGGTCGACCACCACCACCAGTGAGTGGCGGTTGTAGCTATCCACCGGCAGGCGGCGCGGCAGCAGCCCTTGCCGTGTGTGCGTGCGCAACCCCCAACAAAAAAAACTCCTCTTTGTTTAAATTCATCCAGCCTTGTTCAATTATTGTTTTGGGGTGTGTGCGATGATTTTATGGTGTTTTAATAATGATTAATATGTATATAATTTTTGATTTGGTTTTCGAATTAAAAAGCCCCAAATTGATAACCCTAGGTTTCTAAATTGATGTTTATTGATGGAATTTATTGGTGGTTGATTAAAACTATTGACATTAATGTTTTTGAACTAAATTACAGCAAGTTTAGGAGTTTTTATAATGCTAGAATTTTTATGTAGAGGCTAGAATTATGTTTCTTGAAAGGATTTTTTAATTATCCATTAATTAGGAATAAAAGTAGGAGGTTTTAATTAATTTTCAGCATGTTTTAAGAGGTTTTAAAGTGTTTTAAAGAGTGTATATATTGCTAGAAATTTTTTATGAATAGGTATTTATGTCTCTTTGTAATTTTGGGTTGTAGGAGACTTTCAAGTGAGTGATTTTGTGTAGTCGTGGCAATCTTGAGATCATATTCGAGGTACGTTCACGTACTCGGTAATTATTTAAGTGTGTAGAAGCATGCTAGACTTTGTTTAATTAATTCCAAGGTAGTATCATGATAGGTCTTGGTTGGAATTGTTGATTGAATTGATTTTTTAGTGATTGATTTGTGAGAAATGAATTATTTGAGCTGAATTATTGATCGAAATTAATTATGTTGACATGTTAAATATAGATCACACTTTTATTATTGGAATGATTAAAGGCATATTTAATTAAACTAAATCTTTAATTTGGTTTGGAATATAAAGAAGGAATTTTATTATGGTTCATATAATTTTAATTGATGCTATAAGCATGAGAATTAAGCTATTAAGTGTCTTAGTACACAGGAATAAAATATATTGCAGTGGCTAAGTGCACTTAAGGTGTTTAAAACACTGAGGGAAAGGATTTGCGATGCTTTATGCACTTAAGGTATTTCAACATCGAGGTAGTTTAAAAAGGATTCAACATTTAATTATATGTGATCACTAAATATTCAAGAATTGAATTAGAATGTTTGATAACTTAAATGATTTATGTTGATTGATTATGTAGTGAATTAAGAGTCATCACCAAGTTTAAAAATATGTAAAACAACGTTAAGTGAAAGAGATTACGCACCAAAACTCTTGGAACATATATACCTTGAGTATGAACATATGGGGGGAGTTATGGGGTTTTATATTTAACCATAGCTTCTACTGGGAGTACAGGACGCTATATTTTCCTTTTATTATTATGCGCAGGACGTCCGGTCACTCACAAGTGACACTTTTGCCTACCTGGTTAGCTCCCGAAGTAGTTTACCCTAATTCTTTGGGACAGGGATTTGGTGGGAAACCCGTTCGATGAGTAATCAAGTTAAATAAGCAATTTATTTACTCATTCATTGTGTTGGAGGTTGTATGCTTGTAAAACAAGTGCAACAAGTTAAGTTGTTTGATGTTAGGATGAAAGCATGTTCGTGTGTAATGCTGCGCTTATGTACTCAGCATTGCTGATTGTGTGTATGGTATGTTTGTTGGCCTTGTCTTTATCTTGGCCCTACTATGACCCATTTCTAATGGCAAATACTGGGGACAAAGTAAAGAGAAGCTTTTAAGGTGATGGAGCATATTTATGATAGGCATGAGTGAAGAGCGAATCCTGTTTAATTTCCGTAAGAATATGATTTGTTTTATTTACTTTGATTTTTATATATATTTGTGAGACTAACGCAAAATTTTTTATTATTTGTTGGGTTTTGAAAAAGTCCTACAATGGTTCTAACTTGTAGGTTGACTATGTTTGACTTCGTACGACTTTGGTTTGATTTTACTTTCGTTTGGTTTGACTTTTAAGTAGACTTATTTTGGTTGGTTTAAAGTGAGTCTTTCGCTTTGTGTCTTTGAAAATGCCTTAGTCATTATCATGGTGGCAGGATTGTCTTAGATTTTCCTAGTTCATATTTTAAAAAGACAAAAATAGGTATTTTAAAGGAAAGAAATTTCTAGGGTGTTACGTCTTAGACTTGTAGGATGTACGAGTTTGTTTTCCTTTAACATATGTATCACTGTAGGCGTCATTCAAAGCGTTCCTAGTTAAGCATGGTTGAATATGCTTGGAAATCATAGGAAGTGGGAATTGACATTATACGATTAGGGACAAATAAAGTAGGGAGCCGCCAATAAATTTTTAAGGAACTTGTAACCGTTCACGGATCATTAAAAGGCAACCACGAAAAGGGACAACGATAAGCAACAACGATTGACCTATAAAGGATACACCCCATTCATAATCCATGAGATTACTAACTCCATATGGTTCGGAACCACGAAAGGAGGATCATGTAGGGATTTAGGTACTCTAAGCAAAATTTCATGAATCATATTCATACGCACCTAAAACAAGACCGAATGCATAACACACAAGAATCTCATAATTATACCTTTAAAGCGTGATCTCCACATAGCAAGTTGATTGACAATTCGGGAGATAATAGAGCCCCAAGCGTTGCTCCTCTACTTAGTCCACGGGATTCGAATGAGCTGTCCACCAAGACTAGATTGGTCGGATGAAGGGGAAACACCGCGATCACCACCTTTATGGACAACTGGCCACCACAATGAACACAACACCACCACCACTTATGGACATCGACGCAAGGAGGGGAGAGAGACGTGTGAGAGAGAGAGGTTAGGGTTTTGTTTGCTAATTAGGGTTTGATCAAACTTATCATTGAATTCTCTTGACCAACCCTAGGCACCTAGTTTATTTATAATCATATTATATTTAAACTAGAACCAAAGCCCAAACCTTCTAAAATCCTCCATATGGCCGGCCACCTAGAGGAAGAAGGCCCATCATGGGCCTCTTTACTTGTGCTCAATCTAGGCCCTTTGTATGACCTTATAGGATCCGTTTAGTTGGGCTATAGACTATTTTACTAGGCCAAAGATCGTTAGTACCTCTAGCTATGATATAACGACGACCTAAAAGAACAAACTTAATAATCTCCATAATTTGATCCATTGTATATCTAGTAATTACACTTGACAAAGACAAAAAACCTTCAATCTCCCACTTGTCTGAGACAAGTGTGCAATATTCAAATTCCTTAAGTCAATATGTGTTAATTTGATAATATGATTGCTTCTCATGTCGAGATCATATTAATCTACAATTCATTTCTTGAAATCTGAGTTAGAATTACAAAACAAATGATCACTGAGTAATACATTTGAGCGTGGCCACACATTTTCTAAATTCTCCCTATTCAAGAGGCCATGACACAATTCCTAATTAAATAGGTAGACTCAATCCAACCTTGTGGCAACCAAAGCTCCCACTCAATTTTTGAAGTAACCTGGAAACATCTTTTATAGTCCCCTTTTACGAAATGACGTTTTGATGTACCATAGTTAAATCAATCATTGAATGAAATAAGTGTTTCACTCATGTCAAAGGAATCCACTAATATATACGAAAGCTCTGTACTTGAACTTCAAAGTAGGTCAATAGTTCGATCAAGCATCATTCATGCATATCCATAAGATTGACCGAGCATCTCTATGCCCCTATAGCCTATGAACTGTGCTATCCAATCAATCTTTACATGCCATTCCATTTATTGAAATCATTTATGTCCATTATAATGATTTCGAACTAGGAACTTAAATAATTTATGAATTTCAGTCACTTATGGCTATGGGGTTCCATTCATCAAATCACGTATTTGATGATCCCATTAATTCATAATTATTTTGGACATTTTATTTAATATCAAACCACAATTAAATAAGAGAAATGAAAATTTCTTGATTAAACATAATTCTGCAAGTTAATGTATTACTTAAGTAAAAGTTTTCTCAAAACAAATACAACTTAAATTACGTAACTTTCTTCAATCTAGAAGACCTAGTGTGATTCTCAAGCTTTGGCTGTAGAAGGGGTTTAGTAAGTGGATGAGCAATTTTCTCATCTGTATTAATTTTGCAGATCTTAACATCCTGCCTGTCAATGATCTCTCGAATGAGATGATACTTCCTCTCAACATGTTTGGATTTGTAATGTGACCTTGGCTCCTTTGATTGGGCAATGGTGCCATTTTGGTCACAAAATAATTCTTGAGCACTAGGTACAATGTCTAGCTCAGTATGGAACTTCTTGATCCAAACTGCCTCCTTAGTTGCTTTTACCGCAGTCAAACACTCAGATTCTATCGTGGAGTCTATGATAGTGTTTTTCTTTAAACTCTTCTAGCTCATTGTTCCTTCATTCAGACAGAAAATGTACCCAGATCGAGATCTAAAGTCATCTTTGTTTGTTTGGAAACTCGCATTCGTATAGCCCTTGACAACCAATTCATTTTTGCCACCATAAACTAGAAACATTTCTTTAGTCCTTCTCAAGTACTTAAGGATGTTCTTAGCAGCTTTCTAGTGTGCTTCCCCTGGATTTGTTTGAAACCTACTACACATGCTCTAGGCATATGCAACATCTAGCTTTGTACATATCATGGCATACCTAATGGACCCTATCGTAGAGGCATAAGGTACATTAGTTATATGCTGCAACTTTTCTGGCTTTTTAGGGCACTGAGTTTTACTGATCGTAATACCATGAGACATGGGAAGAAATCCTCTCTTAGAGTCTTGCATCTCAAACTTATCAAGGATCTTATCAATATAAGTCTCTCGACATAGTCCAATCATCCTTCGAGACCTTTCTCGATGGATCTTAATTCCCAATATGTACTCGACATCTTCCAAGTCTTTCATAGAGAAATAACTCTTTAACCATTCCTTTACTGACTCAAGCATTGGTATGTCGTTCCCTATGAGCAGTATGTCATCTACATACAAGACTAAGAAAACTAGGCTGCTCCCACTAAACTTCTTGTATACACAAGGTTCTTCTTCGCTCTTTAGGAAACCAAACTGTTTGATTACCTTATCGAAACGAATGTTCCAACTCCGTGATGCTTGCTTCAATCCATAAATGGATTTTTGAAGTTTGCAAACCTTTCTAGAATTTCTGGATCCTTAAAACCCTCAGGTTGTGTCATGTACACATCCTTCGTCAAGAACCCATTCAAGAAGGCGATTTTGACATCCAACTGCCAAATTTCGTAATCGAAAAATGCAACAATCGCTAGAAGAATCCGAATAACTACCAGGAAAGTCTACAATCAGGCAATTCTACTAGGGCTCACAAACCATTTTCAGACATGGAGTCCATTTCGGATTTCATGGCCTCAAGCCATTTCTCTGAGTCGAGGCTCGCCAAAGCTTGCTTGTAGGTTGTTGGTTCCGCACATTCCAATAGGAAAATTTCGAAATCCTTAGTTAACAGAACATCAACAAACTATTTATTTTGATTCTGAGTGACTTACAAGAGGTAGAAGCTGCAATATAAATATTCTCTTCAACTCTTTGAAGATTTTCACAAGAATTAGATTCAAGTGGGACGATAGGAGTCTCGCTAGTTGAATTAGCTTGCTCCGACGCATGATTTGTCTAATTAGTTGACTCATGTGCCCTCGCCTCATCTGACGTGGTCTTATCCACATCCATTTGTTGCTCGTCTCAAATTTTTTCGAGAACTACTTCCATTGGCTTTGTAGAAAAGAAATTCACTTTCAAGAATGACACCATCGCGAGCAACAAACAATTTGTTATTTGCGCGATTGTAGAAGTAATACCCTTTTGTCCCCTTAGGATAACCCAAAAAGAAACATTTATCTGATTTAGAGCCTAGTTTGTCGTCTTGTAAACGTTTTACATAGGCTTCACAACCCTAAATCTTGAGAAAAGACAATTTTAGAACTTTTCCAGTCCATACTCATATGGCGTCTTCTCAACTGCTTTGGACGGGCTTTTGTTTAGTATGTTCGTAGCTGTCTCTAATGCATATCCTCAAAACGATATGTGAGGATCAGTAAAGCTCATCATGGATTGAAGTATGTCAAGCAAAGTTCAATTCCTCCTCCTTGACATACCATTTAAATTTGGTGTTCCTGGATTAGTTAATTGTGAAAGTATTTCTACAATCCCTCAGATGATCGTCAAAATCTTGAGTCAGATATTCACCACAACGATCAGATCGTAGTGCTTTAATTATTTTCTCAAGCTGATTTTGTACTTCATTCTGGAATTCCTTGAACTTTTCAAAAGATTCCTACTTTTGCTTCATTAAGTAAATCGTCAGTAAAAGAAATAAAGTAGTTAAATCCATTCCTAGCTTTTGAACTCATTGGTCCACACGCATTTGTATGTATGAGTCCCAAAAGGTCACTAGCTCTTTCACCCTTTCCAGTAAAAAGTGATTTGTTCATCTTACCTAACAAGCATGACTCACAATTCTCAAATGATTCATAATCAAATGAGGATAAGAGTCCATCCTTTGTAATCTCTGAATGCACGATTAGTTTATGTGACCTAACTTAACTATGTTATGAGTAGGTTGGTTTTGAATCATCTGTTTTTCGCTTTTGATATCTACTTATATCAATGTCATAAAGCAAAATTAACTCATAACTAGCAAATGAAAACAATTTATTACCTTGTCATGGATCAACACTTGCCCATGACAAGTAAACCAAATTAGTATTTTAAACAAAATTACTGAAATTGTCTCAACAAAAACCGGAAATAGTCTAAAATCATCATAAAACAATCAAAAATTAAAACTAGAAACTTTCTCTGGCCATTAGAACACTTCTCATGCACCTTTAAGCTCCATTTCCATGTTAGCCTCACTTCTTTGCAGTTTCTGCAGAACATGAATAACGTTAGCACTGCAACTTGGTATCAAATACCTAAGTGAAAGTTAAAATGTTTATAACAAGTTACCTGAGGTTGATGCTCCATTTTTATTAAGGTAGTCAAGGTACTTTTGGCAATTGCACTTCCAATGCTCTTTCTTCTTGCAGTAAAAGCATTCACTTTCACCTGTAAGCTTGGGCTTTGGAGTCGCCTTGGGCTTTTCAGGAGTCTTGGCAACTTTCTTGCCCTTACCCTTGATGCTTGCCCCTTTATTCTTGAACCCCTTCCCTTTCCGGACCATAAGAACCTCTTTCTTAATTTCTTTAGGGATTTGCTTTTATACACTAACCATCATAACATGCAACTCATTCAATGTCTTCTCAGCATCAGACATGTTAAAGTTCATGATGAACTGGTTAGAGGATTCTAGAAGTGAATGCAGAATAATATTAGTAGCCACCTCTTGGCTGTATGGGTGCCCCAGTTTTCCATATTTTGAATAAGGCCGATCATATTGAAAACATGACCATGAACTGTTGCACCCTTTTCCATCTTACAGTCCAAAATCTCTCGATGGAGCTCGTACCTCTCAACTCGTGCCTGTTTCTTAAACAAGGCTTTTAGTTCTTGCATGATTGTGTATGCGTCATGTTCTTCAAAATGTTTTTGAAGTCCAGACTCCATAGTTGCAAGCATCAAGCAAGTGATAGGCATAACTCTCTCAAGAGCATCCTTATGCCTACGCTTTCGAGCCTTAGTAATTTTTTTTGGCAATGGTGCAGGCAATGGGGTGTCAATGACATCCTCTCTACCTTCAGATTTCAAAACAAGTCTCAACATTCTTTCCAAGTTGGAAAAATTATCTCCTGTCAACCTATACTTCTCAAGGAAAGGTCGAAGATTGTAAATATAATTGTTGTCATTGTTACGGCTACCCATCTACGGCAGAATAAGGCAAAGTTCAATAATTATGTTTAATAGAATTAAAGTACCATAAACAAATTTAAATAGGTTACTTTAAAGCACTTTGTTCAATATTAAATGATCCCAATTGAATTAAGTGATTCCAAGATCCTTTATTTGTGCAATAATTGACTGGACTTTGGCCCTACCATCAACCATTACATTTTCAAGGTGAGTAAACTCTTTACTGATTACATCACTTGTAACTCTTGGTTGAATAATTAACCATCTCATGTTTAGTTATTACCCTTTGCTTCAAGATTCTAAACTCTTTAGGTAATCTTGTTGAGCACAATCAATTAAAAGTGTAAAACTTGATTTACCCGAAGTTACCTAAGATATAAAAATGACACCCAGCTTTGGCATGACCTATAATTAATTATCGAAGGGTTGATGGGTTTAATTTTTAATTGGAAAAGCAATCTCAATATTACCGGGACCTACATTTATTATGTTGTGATTAATTTAGTGAACTTTAGCGCATCATCAACAACATAAATAAAACCTAGCATGCATAATTTATTAATGCATTAAATAAAACATGACATAGTATGGCCCCTTAGTCCTAAGAAACTAAACTTGAAAAGCTCCCACTTGAACCTTCATGGATCTCTATCAACCTTGTTCCTTTGGGCCTTCACTTCATGGGCTTCTTTGGACTTAACAATTTAAATAACTTATCTATTTACTTTAAATAAAAAGTTACAAAAATACTTAACGATACGCAGACCGTATTTAGATTACAAAAATACATCACGATGCGCAGATCGTATTTAGTCTATGGCTCATACAAGTCTATATATAGCAAAATAATATCATATATTATAAAAGGTGCCATATAATTAAATCACTCAACATGCTTGCCTAAACTAAAATATCTAATATTCTTAATTAAAGCAACGCATTTCCTAAAATATCTCATATTTTAAATTTGTAATTAGATAATATCATATATTATTCATTACCATTTATAAAATATCATATATTTTAAATTTGGCATGAGATAGAATCAAATCTTATTTTAATATGGAAAGATAAATCATATATTTTCCACGATTATGCTTACAAACTTAGGAGATTCTATTCTAATTACTAGCCAATTAAATAATTTTAAAATCAATTATATCCAAAATTAATTATGGGATAATCACATTAATTAAATCAATTATTATCCTTTTCGAATATTGCTCAAATTATCCTAACAAATCCTATCCAAAATTAACAACTTTAATTATGGATAATCACCAATATATCAACTTTTGAAATTTGGTTTTATCCCAAAATAAAATTTGATTTTTATTTTGAAAATATTTTTAAACAATTTTTTTTTTTAAAAAGTCGTACTGCACGGCTGCTAGCCACCGTGGTTGGCTAGCCGAAGCTAGCCACGGTGGCTCGCCGCTTTTTATCAGCCACTGCGCAAGGCAGCAACAAGCAGCAGTAGTGGCAGCCATGGCAGCAGCGTGCAACACTTGCATGGTTGCTACCCAGCCCCCCCCCCAGACCACCTGCCCTCCCCGCCCTCCCTCTTGGACTGACATCGGTCGACAGCGATCGTGGCCGCTGGCCACTTTAAATAATCTTTTTGTTTTTTAATTTAATTAAAACAACTGTTGTAAAATTAAATTAAATCAGTTCAAAAGTTAAAATCAAATTCCAATTCAATTTTAAAATTAGGGTTCATCATAAAATTAATTCCAATTTAATTCTAACTTTTAAAATTAAATTTTTGATCATACACAAAACATATTTATGTAGGATTCAACCTAATTAAACTTATGATTTATAAAAAAAATCGAATTTAACCAAAAACAAGCATAAAAATCAGAATTTAGGGCTAGGTTTTCGAAATTCGAAAGTTAGGGTTAAGGTGTTCGAAAATTTCGAACATATTAGTTCTAAAAATCGGTCCTTCCTTAGGTTATTTTAAGCAAATTAAATAACATTTAATCAATTCCAAGAATTAAATCACAATTAATATAATAATTGAACCATAATTAAATTAATTCTCCCTCTTAATTGATTATGAAATTATGAACATAGACTTCAAATAATTGTATTTTTATAATCAAGTCTGTTCATGCAAGAGGCTAACTGATACCACTGTAGGGATTTAGGTACTCTAAGCGGAATTTCATGAATCATACTCATACGCACCTAAAAAAAGGTCGCATGCATAACACACAAGAATCACATAATTATACTTTGAAGCGTGATCTCCACATAGCAAGTTGATTGACAATTAGGGAGAAAATAGAGCCCCAAGCGTTGCTCCTCTACTTAGTCCACGGGATTCGAATGAGCCGTCCACCAAAACTAGATTGGTAGGATAAAGGGGAAACACCAAGATCACCACGTTTATGGACAATTGGCCACCACAACGAACACCACCACCACCACCACGTACGGACACCGACATAAGGAGTTGAGAGGGACGTATGAGAGAGAGGGGTTAGGGTTTTGTTTGCTAATTAGAGTTTGATCAAACTGATCAGTGAATTCTCTTGTCTAACCCTAGGCACCTAGTCTATTTATAATCATATTATAATTAGACTAAGAAGCAAAGCCTAAACCCTCTAAAATCCTTCATATGGTCGGCCACCTACAAGGAAAAGACTCATCATGGGCCTCTTCCTTTTGTGCTTAATCTAGACCCTTTGTGTGACCTTATAGGATTTGTTTAGTTGGGTTTTAGACTGTTTTACTAGCCCAAAGATTGTAAGTACCTCTAGCTATGATATAACGACGACCCAAAAGAAAGAACTTAACTATCTCCATAATTTGATCCATTTTATATCTAGTAATTGCACTTGACGTAGACATAAAACCTTCAAATCGGGGATGATGGTACGAAGTGAGTCATGGAGTCATATTCGCCCGTATTGGCCTCTACTCGATTCTTATTGTGAAAAGCATTCCTGTGATCTCAAAGGCACACAATACAAAGATTTAATTTGCTCCAAATTAATATTAGGCTAAATTGGTTAAATATTAATGCAACACATAATTCTAAATACGGCTTTTTCACCATATACCACTGAGTTTGAGTTTTCACTTAATTTACATATACCATCGAAAACTTTCAAATTCACCACATACCACTAAGTTTAACAAAAATGTCACCAAATTCCTAAATGACTAACGGACGTTAACTCCATTAGTCAATAAGGTTAATTATGCCACGTGGCAGCATATGATTGGTTCTTGTTTAAAGTATTTTAAGTTTTTAAAAAAATTAATTAATTATATATAAAAAAAACCCTCATCCAACCACCACACCGCAACCCAGCCACCCATCATGCCCCTAACCCCCGGCCTCCCCACGCTAGCACTTCCCGCCCTACACCTCGCACCGGTGCCACCCTAACCTCGAACCTCCCATCGGCGTTTTCCTCTTTCCTTAAACCACCATCCTCTCAATAAAAAACCTCCTCCTGTTGGGTTTTGTAGCGTCCAACGCTACGCGGAAGAGAAACCCGCCCAAGACCCGCCCCAATAATTAAAGCAATAAAGCATGCATAAACATAATTAAGAAAAGGGATAAAGAAGTAATACACTTGAAGCGTGCTTCGCTCGTAAACCGAGCTCTTACTTCGAAGCTTAGAGCGTCACAAGCGTGACGGCCTCCAACGGCTCGTACCCACGACCCGACCCGAACGATCTTCGCCTCGAGGGTTAGTCGAGACTTGACCAAGTATAAAACTAGAGTTTTACGAACTTAAAGGTTTTCTCAATAATAGAGATGCCTTTTTGAGTTCCACTCAAGTTGATCTCCAAATGCCCAATCATGGGGTATTTATAGGGAAATGCAACTTGAACCCCCATTTCATGATTAATGTGGGATAGTTGCATTTTTCACTAATTTGTTTAATTCCAAAATAAATTATAAACAATGCAATCACAAATCAACAAGTGGCATGAGGAGAGGAGAGGTTAGATGTGGACCATAACCATGGGGGGACCATTGCCTTGCTCCCCAAGGCATGGCTCTAAGCCTTGGTCCCCACTCGCCTCAAACCGGCATCAAGCAAGGGGTGAGCTGGCAGCCCACCTTGCTGCCGAGCTAGCACTACCAGCCTGTGCGCATCTAGCATAGCCAGCACGCATCAGCTAACACAGCCAACACGCCTAGCACATGCATGCTGCTAGCGAGCAACGCAAGCTGCTGGTTGCTGGGTGCTGGGCGAGGCCCTCGCTACTTGCTGCTTGCTGCCTGGGAGATGCTCCTAGCTCGCTGTGCTTGGTGCTGCCATGCAAAGACACGCACGCAAGCACGCAGCTATGCGAAGGCATGCACTCATACGCACACACGCACAGCGCCTAGTGCTAGCGATGGTGTGCAGTGCGCCTAGCTGTGCGAGGCCTTGCAATAGCACCTAGGCACGCGAGCTCGCATGTTGCGATGGTGCTGCCATGCGAGGCATACACATACGCAAGCACCTAGTGCTAGTGATGGTGCTCCTAGGCTTGCGCCTAGCCATGCAAAGTGCATGCTAGCTCGAGCTAGCCTAGCGTCCACATGGCTAGGCCCTTGTGATGCTACGGCTACGCTCGAACTTGTTGCTTGTTGATTTTGGGACGCTTGGTCTCGACGCCCTAGGCTCGATATCCGATGTCTGCGTTCGTAATACTCTAGTGACTCATCAAATCCTTCGGATTGATTCGTCGGTTCGGATCGACAGTTCGTTTGGGTTCAACCCGAAGGGTTCAGTCAAGTAATTATTCACTAATATTACAAATCGGAAGCAGCCTCCACCCAGGCATTCCGATCACTTGATCTCACTGAAGAATAAGCTTCCTGATAATTCTGAACCCTCTATCAGAATAATACACTTGTTGGAAGGACACCATTCCTTTCACCTCCTTCCCTCGAAAAGCCTCCCTCCCGACCCGCCGGCCATCCAAACCTCCTTCCAAACGCCGCAAACCTAATCCGCCCTTACCCCTGCCATCTCCACCCTCCTCCTCCTTTGAATCACCACCTCAAAACCCTAAAATCAAAATTTAGGGTTTTGATTTTGGGGTTTTAGGGTTTTGGGGTGGTTATTTTCAGCGAAATTGGGCGGCAGCGACTGAAGGAGGGGAATTTGGGTTTGCCGACACAAGGGGGGGTTGGGCGCCGGCCGGTGGTTAGAGGAGGGTTTTTCTAGAGAGATAAGGGTTTTTATAGTTTGGGAACGGCCGGTGGTTCTCGTCGGATTTCACGTCGGAGCAGGGGTTCTTGGTTTTCGCGCTGGCGCCGGGGTTCTGAATGCATTCTGCGCCGGCAGGGGTTGTCGGGACAGGGTGGTGGTTGGGCTGCTACACCATTGGGTTGTTGGTTTTTTTTTTTTTTTAATTTTATGATAATTAATTAAATAATTATTTTAAAATTAAATAATAATTTAAAAGGGAACCAATTATAAGTTGCCACGTGGCATTATTAGTCTTAATGACTAACGGTGTTAACATCTGTTAGTTAATTATGGCATGTTGTGACATTTTTCTAAAACTGAATGGTATATGGTGAATTTGAAAGTTTTCGATGGTATATGGTGAATTAAGTGAAAACTCAATGGTATTTGGTGACAAAGCCGTTCTAAATATTAGTGATCACTTCAATTAACAACAAGATTAAAAAGAAACCTAAACCGGTTGTCCAAAATATCTTATTAGGCGTTATATTCAATTACATATTCTCTTTTACATGAAATATGGTGATCAATCAATATAATAGAATAACAATAACATTGGAAGCAATTTAACCATAATAAATCTAATAATTAATATATGACAAACGTAATAAAAATCGTTAAAAATGTAATAAGAAAAAAAAGGAATATGATTCCTTACTTTGATTGCGTTTGCCTGCAACTATAAAATAATAAAAACGTTAGTAACTTCAAGGAAAATAAATAATAAAATGGACATTAATTTAAATGAAATTAAAGTTGATTTGGGGCCAAACCCTCAAACAGTCCTACCTTTCATGCCTTGGTTTGAGTATAGAACTTCGGGTAAAGTACGAACTCCGGGGAGTGCTTAAGGTATGAATTGTTAAATAAGGAAGGCAAGTATATAATGCTAGACTATAAGAGAGAAAGCGAGAATCTAAATTGGTGCCCCGAGACTGTAAATCACCCTTGTATTTATAGAGGGGAAATAAGGGATGAGGTCCGGAACCCTATAAATGAAGCGCCGTATAAGAAATGTGCTCCGCGCCACGGCATTATGCGCTGTGGCACGGTACAAAATGCCTACTATATAATTAAATCTTCATAGTTCAAATTACTCTTACACTCCCTGAGTCTACTTCACCTGTACTAATTCAACACTTAGAGAAACCTCATTAGTTTGCTTTCCATATCATCATCAAAACTCTTCAAGGGTCAACAAACATTCTCACCAATATCATTTTTAGCCATTACATGCCTACTATATAATTAGATCTTCACCAAAGCACATCTATTCCTACTAATAAAAAAATATATAATAAAATTAAAAATATAACTTTTAAACATTAAAAAATTAAAGGAAAAGGAAAGCCATCATTATTATAGGCCAATTGATCAGATTGGTAAATATAAAAGACCCTTCGTGATAATTTGGTGAAAAAATAACTCCGACAACAATTAGGTAAAAAAAAATAACCCTAAGCGACAATTTGATAAAAAAAAATAATCTCAGGCAACAATTTGTTAAATGAGATAGATATATGAGATAGAAAAATGAATTTTGGATGCTAGACAATTGACGATAAAACTCAATCAATAAACTAGATTTTGATTTTCAAAAAACAAAACTCATTAAAAACGAATCGGCAGATTTGGTTTGGGTCGGGTCGGGTTATACCCACAAATTTACGGGTTAAAGGGGTTCGAAAGTCGGGTTTGGGTCGGGTTTATGGGTCAGGTAAAAATTTGACAGTTCTAGGTGTAAGGGCTTTGTTGTTTTTGTTGTTGTTGTTGTTATTATGGGGTAAGGGGATAAGTTGGGGTGTTTCGTGGGTGGGGAGGGTTATGTGGGGAGTTTTGTAGGGTAAGGGAAGGCTGGGGTGGGGTGGGTGGTCATGGGTGTAGGGGTGGCCGATTTCGGAGATGAGGTAGGTAGTCTTGGCCAAAATCAATGGAGGTGGAGGGGGAAATTTTTTCCATTTTTTAAGGGAAATTTTCAATGGTAGCCTCGTGTTTTTTCTTTTTCTCAATGGTAGCCAATTTTTTTTTTTTTTTTTTTTTTTATTCTTAGTGGTAGCTTCAAACTTTTAAAAAGTTACAAACGTAACCTTATTCACTTAAAAACGTTAGTTGGCTGCTAACTTTAACCATGGTTAAGCAAATAAATCGTGTCAGTAATTAATAATACTCCCACCCACCCTCATTTACTCCAAATTATTTTCTTTTTCTCTTTTCATTCATCTCATTCATCTTCTACCTTCGTACCGGGTATCTTTGAAGGAGTGCAATTTATGGGAAGATCTTTGGGAAGAATGTGACAAAAAAATACTCCACGTCGAAGCTAGATTATGATCCTTTGTTTGGAAGACTCAAGGTTTGTATTTTTATTTGTGTTTGTTTGTTGAATTTTGGTGTTTAATGTTGTATGAATTGCGAAATGCAATGGATAATTTGAAAATGCTGGTGTTGAACTCGAATAAATTAGGGTTTTTTCGCTGAATTACGCAATTATATGGTGTTGTATGTATGAATTATATGTTTTTGTTGTCTGATTTGGGATGTTAGGGTAGTTTTAGGGTAAGATTGCATGTATTGCGCAAGTTTGTGGGGGGTTTTATGTAAGTTGTATCTTGTTTTTGTCCCAATTGTGCATCTTTATTCTCTTATTGGTTTTTTTCATACTTGATTGTTGCAGAATAGATTATCCAGTGGTTCTTAAGTTTCAATATAAACATATGGATGTTGAAGTTATTATAGATGATATTGATTAGACTTTTTTTATTTAGGTGATCGTAGAATACTTGGAATTATGTAGGCATGAGGATTTTGAAACACCTAGATACCCTAGGTTTGAGTATTGTTGGAAGATGAGGCAATATGAGCTTAGGTCAGATAGTGATTTGATGGAAATGTTTGAGAGGCTAGAGGGTAAATCTTTGATTTATATTTGAGTTGATAATGGTGAGGGTGAAAAAGATATTGCACAAGCTGCATTTATTTTAAAAGCTGGTAAGATAGATAAAGAGCTTAAGGAACAGTGAGCATAAGAAACAAGAAATGCTTTGAATGAACTAGACCAACTAACCTAGACCTAAGGAAGAAGTAGCACAGGTTCCAACTGAACCCACTACAACATATGTTCTTGGAGGAGGTGGAGGTAAGGACATACCATTGAAATTAGTTCCTAGGAGATGTACATTGTAGGTTGGTGATGATGTTGTTTTGCAACAACAATTAAGTGATATGATGATTGGCCCTGACTTGACATTGGCTGACATACAAAGAGATGAAGAGATATACAATGAATCTAGAGAAGGAAAAGGTGGAGGAAGCAGAGGGAGAGCAGAGACGGCGGTAGGGACAGGGGGGAGAGGGAGAGGAGAGACAACAACAGGGAGAGGGGGTAGGGGGAGAGGGGGTAGAGGGAGAGGAAGCAGAGGGAGAGGAAGGGGTAAAAGTACTAGGTATACTTTTGAGCAGTGGTTGGGTATAGACAATCCTGGAGTTCAAAATCAAACACAAAACCATAATGCTTCAGCGCAACACATGCTCAATTCTCAAGAACATATTCCCCTAGTTGTTGTGGTTAGGAGGAATCCAAGAAAACAAGGAAAGAAAGTTTCTTTAACCCCTATTGAAGAAAATGTCCCTCAAACATCACCTGCACCTAATGCAAAGCAAATCAAACCCAACCCCCTCTTCCTAATAAAACTACTGATACTCAAACTCAACAAAACACACTTGTGCCTTCTTTGATTCCTACTCCAATCAACCCAACACCGGAAATAGTGGATCAAGGAAAGACATCAGGGTTAACTAGGTCTTCCCAAGCTTTCACTACTGTTAATAACAGCTAGAAGGAAAGGGATAGTACTGGAGAACTCTGTCGGTGAAGGGAGCAACAGTCTTAGTCAAGCGGTAGGGAGTAGAATGAGAAGGGAGGTCACTGTTAGTTTAGGTGATGATGAACAACCTAACTATGAAGATGATGATGAACTTGATTACATACCTGATGATGAGATGGGGATTGATTTGGATGATGATGATGAGAGTGTTGATGATGAGGATGATGAAGATGATGAGGATGGGGCTTTTGCTATTCATGACAACTTTGATCCATTCACTAGTGAGGTGTTTGATGATGGGAATGATGATGATAAATATTTCTTAATTATATAGAAATGGTGAACTTTACAAAGATGAACAATTTTGAAAAATTGTCCTGAAACCTTGGCTATTGTTTACTAATAAGAAACATGTAAGGGATGTGGTGAGGGATTATTGCATTAAATGTGGCTTTTTTGTCATAGTGGAGAGGGCAACAAATACCAGGTACACTGTCAAATGTAGTGCAGTAGGTTGTGAGTGCAGACTACATTCATCTAAGTTACCTGATGGGATGACTTGGGCAATTAAGTACATAAAAAATGATGAACACACATGTTCTGGGTTAGATGTCAATAATCTAATGGTGAACTGTGCATGGGCTATAAGGGTTCTGATAGAAGATGTTAGGGCCAACAATGATGTACCAGCAAAGTCTCTTAATGCTATACTTTTCCAGAGGTATGGGGTACAAATGGCTACATTATATAGGGTGACAACACATGCTTTAAATGAGATCCATGGGTCACATGATGAAAGTTATGCCCTACTTCCCAAATATTGTGAGATGATAAAGAGTAGTAATCCAGGATCTAATGCTTTCTGTGCATGGCTTAAGCTAGCAAAGTATCCTGAGAAGCCACTAGTGTTTAAAAGCATTTTTATTGCATTCAAAGGTGTCACATATGGTTCGAAGGGGTGTAGGGGATTGATAGGGGTTGATGGGGCACACCTCAAGGGGAATGATGGAGGTGTCTTGCTCTCACCTGTAGCATTGGATGGGAACAATGAGCAGTTCCCTTTTGCTTAGGAAATAGTTTCTGTTGAAGACTAAGATAGGTGGATGTTCTTTGTTTTGCATTTGAAAAACCTGTTGCAAGATCTACAAAGAGGAAACAGTTGGTGCATCATTTCAGATAGGCAGAAGGTGTGACTGTGACGTCTTTGTTGATTTCATTTTAATTTGAATAATGCATATTATGTTGCTTACTGACTTGATTAATAATTACAGGTGATTGATGTGGCATTGACTAAGCTATGGTCAGATATTGACAGGAGGTACTGCTGCAAGCACCTTTGTGTTAATTGGAAAAAAAAAAATCTTTCCTAGGGAAATTACTATTCTCTTTGTTTTGGAGAGAAGTTGGGGCAAATTCAGAGTTCACATTTAAGAAAGCAATGGAAAAACTCAACAAGGTTAACCCAGTTGACAGAATCTGGTTTTCAAAATTAGGGGATCAAAAGAGGTGGACCAAACAGAAATTCAACCCTAGGTTGAAGTGTGAGGTCAACAAATCTAATTCTGTTAAGAGCTTCAATGCCACTCTAGGGAAAGACGGATGTAGACCAGCCCTTACATTACTTGAAGGTATGGCACTATACATCAAATTACATATTTAAGCCTTATTAATGTGTTTCACATTCAAATATTTCTGGTTTATCATGATTGTAGGCATAAGAAGGAACACCATGGTCAAGATAGCAACAAGAAGACAAGTTTGTGAGATGCAGCAAGTGTAATGCATTTTGCCACAATCAACTAACTTGCAAAGGAGGTTTGACAACAAAGCAAAAGGGGAAGCAAAGAAAGAAACAACAGAAACAACAGCATGCAACATCTTCTCAGCTACTACCAAGAAGGAGGAACAGAGGTGTTGGGCCATTAGCTGCTTCCCTGCCTTTTTCAGTGCCTTCTCAAGTTCACAGATATGTGGTGTTCACTTTTATTCTAACCTTTTTAGTTTGACCATCAACTGATATGTGAAGTTTCTATTTTTAATTCAAAATCTTTAAGTCCTTGTTATGTGTATGACATTATTACTTATTATTAAACATTTGGTCAGACTTATGATTTTGCAAAATAATTTGATATGTTATGATAAGAATTGATTTGCAAATTTAAGTGAAACACTAAACCATATTTTATTCAATTCTCAACTAGGATACTTACAACCTTAACTACCCTTAACCACCCATACATATAATCAAGTACTCTTAACCAACCATACATTACTCTGTACATCATATTCATAATAAGAAAAAGGAAAATCAGCACAACAACAATCTTCACACACATATTTAAGCCATATTTCATGGCAGCAAGAACAATTGAATCAATTCCTTTGCTCTATAATACAACTTCATCCAATTCATTCACCCATGAAAAAAACCCACAAAGGTTGCACTTGTAATATGCTCTTCCAGGATTGGTTCTTGTATCAGATATCCTAATGACTGTGTACTTGAGTGGATAATAGTTGCACCTTTTCACCTTCGTCCATTGTTCAACCATTGACATAAAACTGAAGTTTGCAGGAGAGAGGAAGTGTGTGAGGAGAGAGAGAGAGATACAGAGAGAGTGTGATACAGAAGAAAGGAATGGGGTTTTATAAAAGAGGGAAATATTTGTTTTAGAGGGAAACTTTAGAGCTAAAAATATGGGTAACCTAACCTTAGTACATGTTTAAAACCAAATTTCATTAAAGTTAACAGCCAACTAACGTTTTTAAGTGAATAAGGTTACGTTTGTAACTTTTTAAGAGTTTGAGGCTACCACTGAGAATTAAAAAAAAAAAAAAAAAAAGTATTGGCTACCATTGAGAAAAAGCAAAAACACAAGACTATTATTGAGAATTTTCCCTTTTTTAATTAATTTGTGTTAATTATATATTTTTTTGATGAAGTGTTAATTAAATTAGTTAAATAGGCCCTTTGTTCCGACTAATTGACTCATTGAAATGGACTCAGAGTTTAAGAAATGTTTGAGTGGGGTAGTTTATTGAATTGTTTATTGTAAAGTGAATTTAGTAGAATGTTATTTTATTCATAGAATTATTGTATGCTATGGGTCTATGTAACGTGAAGTTAGTAAAATGTTTAAGGTGGGGTGGGGATTATTTTAAAATAAACCTGAAAAGTATTGAGCCATTGTGTAAGATTGAAAATAAATTAAATATTAGTGGGTCCTTGCCATTTTAAGTAATGTGTCAATTATTAAGGTACGCGAAAAATGAAAGCATTAGTGTGAGACCAGACTCATCGTGAGTTCAGTTTGTGTGAGACCGGACTTTTGTATATCAGATTATGACCTTTTTGTATATCAGATTTTGATTTTTTTTTTTTTTATTAATCAGATTTTGACTTTTTTATATTAGTTTTTGATTTTTATTTCATATTAGATTTAGATAATTTATATTTGATTGATTGACATTCTAATCTTAAATCTAATATTAACACTTTAATATCTGATTAAAATATTTCAATATCTGAATATTAACATTATTAGTATTAGTATATACATTATTATTATTATATTATTATTATTATATTATTATTATTATATTATAAGTATTAATATTACTATTATTATTATTATTATTATTATATTATTATTATTATTATTATTATTATATTATTATTATTATTATTACTATTACTATTACTATTATTATTAATATTATTATTATTATTAATATTATTATTATTATTATTTTTATATTATTATTATTATTATTATATTATTATTATTATTATTAATATTATTATTATATTATAAGTATTTTATTATTATTATTATTATTATTATTGTTATTATTATTATTATTGTTATTATTATTGTTATTATTATTGTTGTTATTATTATTATTATTATTATTATTTTAATTATTATTATTGTTATTATTATTGTTGTTATTATTATTATTATTATTATTATTATTATTATTATTATTATTAAAGTTTTGGTTTTGCAAAATTACTTTAAATGTTTCAAACTTTTAATGGTTTTGAGCTTCAACTGATCTTTCAATATGGAATGTGGTTGATCTAGAGTTTTTACAAGTGGGTTTAAATAAAAACTAATTCTTGATCTAATGTGAACAACTTTATAATTCTAAATTATTAAAATTAATTATACACTCTTTTGTACTGTGTTTATTTCATATTTCATATTATATGTTAATCATAATATATTATATATATTATATATTATATATTATATATTATATTTTCTTCATTCTACACCAATGCTAATACTTTTTCACCGAATATATAATAAGTTTATTTCTTTGTGTGATTATTATTATTATTATGCTAATTAATTTTATCATCCTTGATTTATCCAATCTACATCACCCTTTCACCATCCTTACACACATTGATTTTCTATTACTAAAGAGACTGAGAAGACTAACAAAAAAAAAGAAAAAAAAGAAATGAAAGCCCAAGCTATCACCCCTAGTATGCTCTTCGAAGCCAAATCAGATTGTGGTGAATGTAGCACATAAGGAGGAACACTAATCCCATTTAGTATTCAGACATTATCCATATTCAAAATCTCTAACTCATTTAATACAACATCATGTTCGTTCTCATATGAAAGAGATGGTCCAATTTGTACATGAAGTTGCTCACTATTCAAGATATTAGGGTGACAAAAAATAGGGGTAGTCAAACGCCTATTACTCATAATCGAGATGTCTAAGCTCTGTGCAACCACCCATGAATTGACATATACATTGATATGAATTTCACCCAAAGATCTACTAACAATGTCACAAAAATGGAAATGGGGAAAATACTGAAACCCTTACTTGGTCAATTATAAAACTCCATGTTACATTAAAATTTTCACTAGGATTATCATATTGAGTCTTAATTCGTATACAACTACTATACACTGCCAGAGGTGCATCATCTTGTGTTGCCAAACCGCTACTGTATTGACATAGTGTACAACCTTAGTGTACTTCTAGACAACCTTAGTAAAATTATTGTTTTCTAGGAAATTATAGTCTGGAATCCATGTTCTTCGTAAAGAATTATTATTGTAGTTGATCAACGACCCCCAAATTTACCGAAAACATGGTTTCAAAAGCCTTAAGTTGTGTTGTAGGGTGAATTGAGGTTTCATCATGGATCAAAGTGTTGGGAATCAAGTCTACTTCTAAGGCATTCAAACACGCCATAGAACTATATGCTAGTTCCTAAATAATTAAGAGGTTACTCGATTCACATAAAGGAAATACTCTTTCATGATACTGAATGGTTGAGGATTAAAGTCCCTAAGGATAAAAATCCATTGACAGTGACTAAAAAATTGGTTGTTCTTAAATCAAAACTCTTATGGTCAAAGAGGTAAAAATATGGCCGATTGAAGTATCTTCCAATTTGGCTAATTGGAAGATTGTATTGTATTTTTGTTTTTCCCTTAAAAATTCTTATTGTCCTATATAACAATAAATTTCTATCACAAGAACCATTTAAGAGAATATCTAGCGGGGTTGTTTAATACGGGGAAAAATATTTATCGGCTAAGAATACACGATTTCCAACCGTGGTATTCGAGTGCGAACCACAATCTATCAAAGTGTTATCATCCCTGAAAGCTTTATATGAAAGGTAACCTAGAGAAACTATTAAAACCCAATAAAACAAAATATCTATGTACCCCATTTTGAAATTAACCTGCAAATAAAAAAATGTTAATTGTTTAAACTACAAAATTTTTGCACAACTTTTACACTATTTTTATACTACATTGAATGATGGAAGACTTGAGAAATATTTCTTCCATTTTTTTTTGAATTGCACTATTTGGACTTTTATACTATTTACACAACCTCCTTTGACCATCTTTTGTGATTTATCCGTAAGGAAAGACATAGTCATGTAAGATCTTGTTAGATTCACCTCGATGTCTACTTTTCTAATATCAACTTCTTATAATTTTTAGTTAAGAATAATTAAATATATTTATGGCCAAAATATTGCATAAGCAAGTGTAAAAAGAAAAATGGTGCAATTAAAATAAGGAAAATTTGTCAAGAATAACACCACCTTTCAGCGGTTTTCGAAAAATGGAACGACTTTTGAATTATTTCAAAATGAAACGACCTTTAACGCACATCTGCTGTAAATGGAACAAAAAACCGTTAACTTGTTTACAGGTTATATTTGCCACGTGTTACATTGCCATTTGTTAAGATTTTTTTTTATGTAATAATGATTTTAATTCAAACAAAAATCTTAAAACTAAAATAAAAATAATCCCTTTACCCAGCCCCTACCCCTTTTACCGGAAATAGCCTGCCCCTCCCCCACCAGACCAGTCTACCGAAAACCCTTACCCCAGCCCTTATCCCTGTTTCCGGCTCCATTCCCCTTCCCTCTTTCTGATTGCCCTCTTCCCTTCCCCTTTCCGTTTTTGGCCACCCTCTCCTTCTCGCCCCCGATTTAAACCCCTCTTCCATCCCCGATTTCAACCCCCTCCCTTTCCCGCCCTTAATTACGGCCCCTAATCCTTACCCCGTCCTCAATTTCTACCCTCCTCCCCTTCAAGCAACCTCCATCCTTGTCGATAGGTTAGGGTTTCAGGGAGGTGGTTTGCGGCAATAAGGAAAGAGGGTGATGGTTTAGAGGCAATTTCTAGGAGGGGGCACCAGAAACAAGGACGGGAAGAAGAAGGAGGTTAGAAACGGGGATCGAAAGAGGAGGGTGGTCGAAAATGGGGATAAGGGGTTGGGGAGGGAGTAGTTTTAGGTGGGGGTGGTCTGGTGGGGGAGGTGGTCATCGGAAGGTGAGTAGGGCTAGTAGTTTCCGGTGAAAGGTAGAGGGGGTTGGGTTGGGGGGGTTAGGTTTTTTAATTTATTTTATGGTTTTTTTTTTACATTTTTTTTTAAAAAAAAACAAAATTATTAAAAAAAAAATGGCCAATGATATTGTGACTTGTGTCATAGGTTACCTATAAAATAGGTTACCAACAGGTCACGTTCCATTTATAGCAAACGTGTGTCAAAAGTCGTTCCATTTTGAAATAATCGAAAGGTCGTTCCATTTTGAGAAGATCGCGCGAAGGTGGTATTATTGATGGCAAATTTTCTTTAAAATAAACGGAGGAAGTATAATTTTGGGCAACTAAATCAAGATAAAGAGAACTGAATTTTAACATGGATTCATAATGAATTATATTCAATCTAAGTTAATTAGAGCTGATTATACATGGTGAGATTAGTGACTTATTGACATTCATGGCATTTTGGAGAGCTTCCAACAAATTGGTTATTGAAACCAATTAGGGTATCTTTACAACTAAGTTCAAAACCACAAGTATAGGTTCAAGATAAGATAATGATTCCAAGAAATATAACACTTGTATATAACATGGATTATATATAAGCCTTTATACCAATAATCATTTTAACAAATAAACATTATTGACAAAATCAATGTCTAAAACTCATTTACCAAAAAATAATAACTCATATATTTTGTCAAGATAATTATTAGAAATCAATCCATGCATATGCTAAACACAATCAACAAAAGACTTTTTAGAATGGTCCTCCCTTGAATTTAATCAATAAGTTATGTAAATGAGCCTTCTCATGATATGCCCAATCATCCTCAATAAATTTGCAGCTTAAAGATGTCATCATAAATCACAAACATGAGTAAATAATAACAATCAAATAGTGGAAAATGAAGCCTCATTTGTCATAAACCAGCTCCCAAAATTTCAGCCAAAATTGACCACAAATGACTTTCGATCAGTGGTCATCTTTGGGGCTGCTCCCAGAAAAACATAAATATAATAATTTTTCCAAAAAAAAAAAATTCCACACCATACAATCTTTCGACAAATACTTTTTGTGTGTAGCGATTGAAAAAAAAAATTCATTTTCAAATTGTTGTAAATTAAGGTGTTTTCAAGGCCACAAGTATGAGATAAATAATAAGATTGATGAGTTAATCTATAATCAATAATAAAATATTTATGTGCCGTGGTGCAAATCACTAACTTGAAAACGAAATTTCAGCACTAACGAGGTGCTCAATTGTATTCGCCGACATGTTCCTTAAGTTTTACACACTATTCCCACATAAAGGCACTATTTGGTGGAAGGTTGGAGCCAAGTAACTTATGCTAAATAGAGAGGATATGTGTTTAACTTATGTGTTTGTATATGTAAAATTAGAAATTGTACCAAGTATTTATAGAGAGGGATGGAAGAACATTAAATATTCTTTCATGAATGGAGGTGATTAAAATCAGAATAAAGATGGGTATTAAATCACCTTAATCGATCATCTTCTTAATTGGGAGGCTACAAAGAATCAATCAAGGAACAAGAAAAGAATCCAAGGAAGGATCTCAAAGAAATCCCACGGATCCTTGATGCCCAATCTGGCGGGTATACAATGCTAAAACAAAAACGGTGGAGTCCCTCATGCCCTATACGGCGAGTTTGCCCTGTCTGCTAGGGCATGGGGGGTTCTACGTTTTTTGCCTTCTTGCGGTTTTCACTAAAGCCTTTTGATTTCCTTCCTTTAATACAACAATATACTAGCGATTACAAATAAAAATAATAAACTTGATCAATTATATAAAAAAAATGAAAATATCTATTTAGAAATGAGATAAGTTCAAAAATTTTAAATGAAGGGATAGAAGAGAGCTATCAAAAATATATTACTTGTACTATCATAATCATGAAAAAAAAAATTATTTATAAAGCTAGTAGCTATTCAACTACAACTTTTATTGAGTTCAATACACTAATATAATATACATGATCATATACAAAGTACAAATAGACATATTTTAATTTATTAATGATATATACAATACACGTAGAAAAGAATGATGAAGAGAAAGATAGATTGTGTTTTGAGTTTTTAGGATGGGAAAGAATTGTGTTTATATAATATTGTGTGTAAACTATTAGTAACCTAATCAAATCACTATCAATCTTCAAAATATTTGATTTTGCATTTTTAATGAAGTTTGATGTCGATTAACATTGACATTTTTAGACACTACTTTTTTTTTGGCAAATTAATGTCAATGATTTTGATTGATTGATAATTAATGTTAGAATATCAAAATTTTAAGTTTTTTACTATCAATTTAATGTCAATGATTAATAGTGTCTAAAGTATTGAACTTTGATAAATAACTATAAATTAATGTTATTTACTTATTGTGCTTTAATAGTAAATTTTTCAAAAATTTTAAATTTAACTGACCAATTTAATGTCAACAATTTTTTTTTCTATGTGTTTATTGTTATCTTTAAAATAATAATAAATTTATGGGATAATTAATTGTTCAAAATGTCCAAACCTAATTGTATTTATTGAAAATAGAGTAAGCATATTATTGTAATTTTAGATGGACATCACAACCTCTCCCCTTGGCTTATATAATGTGATGAGAATTATGAGAAAATCTTAAAATTCTAAAGTGAATTTATATAGGAGTTAAAAGATGATATGAAAGGTTAAAATCGGATATTGGGATCAATGAATAAATTTGAAAGTGGAAGAGATACAGTTGTTAAATGCTTATATCTAATTAGATTAAATATAACTGAATATAAAGTAATATACTCCCTCCGTATTTTAATAGATGATACTGTAAGGAATTTTTCACCGCCACCCCACATGTGTGTCATGTTTTAAGCATGGTGGCGCGCGAAGGAAAAGAAGCTAGAGAAAAAGAGTCGCCAACAAGTTTTAGGAACTTTTAAACCGTTCACAATCGTGAAGGTTACACACCATTCACAATCATAGAGATTGCTAACTCCATAGTGGTTTGGAACCATGACTGAACGTTCAGGGATGATGGTATGAACTTAACCTTAAAGAGATAAAACTTGCCATAAAATAGGCCTCTACTTAATTCTTATTGATATTCATGCGCGCTTTTCGATCAACATAAACACATCAAATTAATCCTAAACCTGTTTAATGTACGTTGGTTGATTATTAATGCACAATTAAATCTAATATTGATGATCACTTGGATTAAATCATATTAACCTAAATCCAATTATTAATTATCTCTTTAGGCGTGATTTCAAGTACAAATTACCTTTAAACCTACAAAAAGGGGCGTGATCAAGCAATAGCAATAAATCATTGATAATCAAGCAACATATGATTAATATAACAATCATCATCATAACAAATAGCGTTAAAACAACGTTAGTAGTAAGATCCTAGGCATGATACTAAACAGATTAATAACAAACCTAGCATGTTACTAATAATAAAATCAACACATTATCCTAAACATGATATTAGAAATCAAAATCAAAGCGTTATCATAAAAACGATTTCTATTCCAAAAAGAAAGTAATTAAATTACTTACTTTCATGCTTTGACCTTCTTGCTAGTCAAACAATACACACGTTAGTAAACATCAAGAAAGAGAAATCAAAAAATTAAATAATAAACTAAATTTATTAAGGATTGAAATATGGATTTGGGGCCAAACCCTAAGAAATATTAACCTTTCACGTCGAGGTCGAAGACAACGTCGAGTGGGGTTTCGAGTGTTCAAATCGCGCAAAGGAAGCATGGTGGATGATTAGGATGGATCAAGGATGTGTTTAGGCCAAGAACATGGATGTTTAGGAATTTGTGTGTGGATGAATATGATGACTGTAGCCAAGGATTGTTGACGATTCTTGATAAGGATTGTTGATGGTTGTGACTGATTTGAAAACGGGGAAAACGAACTCTATATATAAGGAAAAAAAGAGAGTTGAAACGATCAGGAAAAGATTAGAAATTCTGAACAAAATAGAACTTCTCTGTCGCGGCGCGACAGGTTTATCGCGACAGTGCTGACGTGGCGCGTTGGACCTGTCACTATGCGATAGCTCTAAAAGATATCAAAGTTTGTGTGGATTTTGATTTCTGAAAAGTTTTCTATTTTAAGTATATCCGAACGTCTTCGAATTTAAATAGGATAAGGATTATCATATGAGAAGTTTTATTCAATCTCGATTTTTTTTATCTTGATCTTTTCGGAAAGGATAGATTATAACCTTCTAGAAGGTTCTAGAGTATCCT
The DNA here is from genome assembly GCA_034703905.1 of Chenopodium berlandieri. NCBI lineage: Eukaryota > Viridiplantae > Streptophyta > Magnoliopsida > Caryophyllales > Amaranthaceae > Chenopodium > Chenopodium berlandieri. The sequence goes on from CM068287.1 coordinate 17,552,415, forward strand.
AACTAATTTAAGATTAGGAATATGATCATATAGGGCCTAATTAAAATATTTTTACTCCATATAATTATTAGGTCGTACTAAAAGTGGACCTAGGCTCGATTTGGGCTCGGTTTAGTATTTTGGCTTTAACTTATTTGTTTTAAGTCTGATTTGGGCTTATAATATACCGTTGGAAAGATCTTTTTCAAGCCCCATCAACTAAACAATAATTGGATTGGGAACATGGACCAAAATAATCAGATTGGGCGTTTTTATAATTTGGGCACGAAATGAACGTTTTAAGGACACGAAATGAATGATTTTAGATTTAAGGACACGAAATGAATGATTTTGGATTTTAAACACTTTGGGTAAGGTTAGAAATATGGTCCAGCCCTAGGGAAACTTTGCGTGACCCTTAAACTCTTTGTCGGCCTCGTCAATCAAAACGTGAAAGGTACTCATCACTAGGTTTGGTTTTTTTGGGGAGACACGATTAGGTGTCGAAAGAAGCCTCCACTTTGACTGAGTTTGGAGAAACGTAAGTTTCAAAAACGCTAGTAAAAATAAACCGTTAGGGACGGAGAATGATCTAGAACGTTTTGCGATCCCAGACCATTCTTTTAACGCTGATACCTACAGAAAATGTCAGTTCTACAAATAAAGGAATTAAGGGGAAAGAAATGTGTATCTAACACCGTTGGGCACGCTCTGATTATGGCAATCCACTTTAGGAACAGTTACCAACACAATTCTTGAATGAAGAATGATAATCCGATTCAGGGAAAGTTGTCAATGCCACGTAACAATTCATCATAGGAAATGTTGTCACGATGAAACGACAATCTGTATCTCGGAAAAATTGCTAATATCCAATTCGGGAAAAGTTGCCAATGTTGCCTAACAATCCATCATAGGAAATATTGCTACGATTGACAATCCACACCTTGTAACATAACTCTCAATAGACAATCCACTTTGGAAATTTTGCCAATGCTATGCGACAATCCATTTAGGAAAATATTGTCACAATCGACAATTCGCGTCTTGGAACATTTATCAAAAGAGTCGATCGACAATCTACTTTGGGAAAATTTTCCACCATTGAGATGAATGACATTCCACGTCGGAGAACTTTTGCCAAAATATTAAGTTTAATAAAGACCCATGACAATCCTCTTTGAGAAATTTTGCCATGGTGAGTTCGGTGAATGACAATCCAAACATGGAAAAAATTGCCAGAGGAGATGACTTGAGACAATCCCTTTTTGGAAAAATTGTCAAATGAAGAAGGTGCGTGACAATCCACTCTTGGAAATATTGTCAAAGGAGATGACAATACAATCTTGGTAAAATTGCAAGATAGAAAAAAGTTGTGTGACAATCCATTTTTGGAAATATTGTCAAAGGAGATAACAATCCTATCTTGGAAAAATTGCCAGATACATGAAGAGGATGCATGACAATCCATTCTTGGAAATATTTCCAAAGGAGATAAAGTACCTAAGCCCTACAAAAAGTCAAATTTTGCCAAAGGACCTTGACAGTTGGTTGACATGAGGTTGACTCAAGGCTTGGCATACCTGACTCATTATGTGACTCAATGTACTCAAATTAACTTGATGTGTTTTGACACGACATGGCTTAAGGTGCATGCCTCGTGTGTGCATAATGTGGTGATTGTGCTCGTGCAAATCGAAATGTAGAAAAACAAAACATTTCTGTCATTTTTGTGGAGGGTACCGACTTTCTCTTGAAAATAAAGGCGTGAAAATGAAAAGGGGTAAGGTGTTGGTGAAAAAGTGAAAAACGAAAATTTTGAAATACTCCAAAAGGAAATAGGATGAAAAGAATGAATCGAGTAATGATGCATGTTGAATAAGCTTAATCAGGTGTATTCATAAATTGTTGTATCTCATGGTGCAAGGATTGAGTATCCTAGACTATCTCAATTGATGATTTGATAATGAAAGTATTTGGGTAACTAAGGCTTGGAGGCAAAGTACCTCATACTTTGTGGTGCAATGATAATGAGTGATTCTAAGATGAAAAGGCGTGCTTTAAAGTCGTATCAGGATTTCATGACAAAGGGTTCCTAAGGGAAGGATTATTTGGCTACGTATTTGTGATGTGTGTGAGAGTGATACTAAGGTTAGGCTACAAAGGCTTAAGGGTATGGAAAAATATTTTAAGAAGAGCCAAATGATGGTGACTCTTAGGCTGGGTAAGTGGATGATGTAGGGATCAAGCCCCTAAGTCTAATTCTAAATGGATAGGGATGAGCATATTATTGTGATATGAATATGAGTGAATGCATTTTTATTACAGCCGCACCCCAATGTGAGGTTGCCTACGTATCCGTTAGGAATCAGGCCAAATGTAACCTAGTCGAACCTCGCACAAGTGTGTGTACACCTCAAGGAGGTCTTCCAAGGGTTGTAACGGGGTTAGGCTAAAGGTTGAAGAAGGAGGGATAAAGGCTTAAGACCCAAAATAAGCCCCCTAGGTGAGCAACCTTGCATTTAATTCTTGGTATTTGTATGCTTGAGATTTCTCACTTTTGAACTTGATTTTTGTTTTTTGCATTTGAGATTTGTATTTGAATCTTCTTTGGATAAGTTTGGGCAACCCCGATCATGTGGTCTATCAATCACTTGGCATTCATGTTTCTCAGGCACGGTGTTGAGTACTCGATAAGAGACGCAATCCGAGACGTGTTCATATCAAGGACATTAGAATATAATTGCCCTTTTGCACACTTTTATTGTTTTTTGAATTTTTGAAATTTTTGGGACATTGGTAAAATTCACTCAAGCTTTTGTACTTGATTTTTGAAAATTATGTAAGTCACACACCATCCCATCCCAAGGTCAGGTAGATGTGGGTTGAAAAAAGAAAAGTCGATCGTTAGATGAGGCTCAAAGTGGTTTATCAAGAAAGGATTGTATATTCGAAAGGGTAAAGGTAACGTAAAGTGGCTACAAGGGGTGCCTCAAATAATTGGTATACCTTGTGTTTAGTTCAGAGCGAAATATTTTTTTTTTTTAGTGTGAAATGCAATGCAAAGATCATATGCAAGGAATAAATGCTTATTTTATTGTAAATGGAGGGTGCCTATGCTAGACTTATTGAGGGAAAGGGAAAACTAAAAAAGAAAGAAAAATCATGAAAATCCTAAGAATCGAAGTGTCTTGCGCCACGTTTCGTTATCACTCGGTCTTCTTGCCAGCTGGAGGGAACAGAAGCTTATTTGCATCAATGAGATCTTGAATAAGGTTTTGAAACATGTAACATTCAACTTTGGTATGACCGTTGCCTCGATGGTATTTGCAATAAGAGTTGGGATTCCATTTTGAAGATTGCTTTTTTGGTGTTGGATCTTTAGTGGGACCAATAGGCTTGATTAGACCCCGATCGTAAAGTCGATCGAAAGTGACATCATAGGATATTCCAATAGGTGTGAACTTTCTTCTGGGTTTCTTAGCCTTTGGAGTATCCTTATCGAAGGCCTAGATTTCATCGTCATTGATATTATTAATGTATTCGCTATTTTGATGGGAAGAAGCGGAAGAAGGATTATTTTTCTTCCTACTCTTTCCATTGTTGCCATTGTTATTAGCCTTAGCCTTTAAGAGCTCATCTTTAATGTCAATACCTATGTCATAGACTGCCTTGAAAGTAGTTAACCTTAAGAACCTTAGGTGCTTATAATTCTTGTCTTGAAGTTTTTTTTATGAACATTCTCACAGAGTCTTTTTCGTTTGGGGCCTTAATCATCCTAGCAGATACTTCCTTCCACCTAGTATAGAATTCGGTGAAGCCATCATTGTCCTTTTGTTTCAATATTTCCAGTTCTCTATGATCAGTCTCTACTGGTACGTTGCACTGGTATCTCGTGATGAAAGTAGGTACAATACTCTCCCAAGTAGCAGTTTCTTTGGAATCCATAGAAAAGAACCATTGTTGGCACACCGGTTCTAACGAACAAGAGAAAATCGAAGGGAAGAGTTTCTTCTCAAACCCCTTGATTTCCATGACTGTTTCAAAAGCTCTCAAGTGGAAGTAAGGGTTATCCATGGGCTTGAACTTTGGAATGTCAGTGGTAGAGAACTTGTGCGGAAGAAATTCCTTATCTAATGAGATTCGCTTGATACTCATGTCGAGATACTTATAGTAATTGGAAATTTAGCTTAGTGTCTCTTGGATGCGCTTGATAGTCTCAGGCAGAACTTGTTTATTATAAACAGCTGTGTATTTTGGGAAGGTTGCTGATCAGGTGAAAGAGGATATTCTTGCTAGTTCTGGTTTTGTTATTGTACCTACTCCCTTTAAGTATTTAGGGGTGCCTCTAAATGCTAAATACTTGAGAACTTCTGATTTTCATTATTTGGTGGATCAAACGTTGAAAAGAATAACTTGCTGGTCTAGTAGGAACCTGTCCTACTCAGCTAGAACTATTCTTATTAATTATGTCCTGATGAGCTTGCATACTTATTAGGCTCAGTGTATTCTTCTCCCAAAAACTGTTATTGATCGTATTAATCAGCTGTGCAGGGCCTTTCTTTTGGGAGGAAATGTTTTGCTTTCTGAGGCCCCCCCATCTCTTGGAGTTAGGTCTGTAAACCTAAAAGGTTAGGTGGTCTTGGGGTCAAAGATTGTGCAGCCTGGAATAGGGCGGCCCTCGGTAAGTATGTGTGGAAGGTGGCTGTCAAAGAAGACACCCTATGGGATAGATGGGTCCATAGTGTGTATCTCAAAGACCAAGATTGGTGGAGCTACACTCCTAAGAAGGGAGATGGTTGGGCTTGGAAGAAAGTCTATTCTGTTAAGGAAGAGATAAAGCCTGGTTTTGAGGCTGGTAAGTGGCAAGAGGCCCCTTATAAAATTGCTAATACTTACAAGTGGATGCAGGGTGCTCATCCTAAAGTAAGCCGGGACACGTGGATTTGGAATAAATATAATATTCCAAAACATTCCTTTATTGCTTGGCTGGCTATCATGAATAGACTCAGAACCAGAGATAAAATGAAGCAGTATGGGGTGTGTGATGGGAATACCTACCTGTTATGTGGTGCAGCTAGTGAAACCCATTCCCATCTGTTTTTTTAATGTCCATATAGCAAAAGATGTCTGTCAGCTGTAAGTGCTTGGATTAAAATCAAGGAAAGACATTTTAATATCACTAGAACATGGCAACACTGGAAAAGAAGTATTAGAGATGAGGTGAAGTAGAGGATTAGACCGGCGGTTCTAATTGCTAGTGTTTATCACATCTGGACAGCCAGGAATAAGGCCTACTTGGATAAGGCTGTGATTCACCCTGTTACACTCTGTCACAGTATTTGTAGGGAAGTAGTGGATAGGTGTCATCAACTCATTAATTGTAAATGGAGGAGATCTCATTGTAAATGGTTGTTTTAGCTCAAAAGTTATATTCCTCCATAGTTTTATTTGTTTTGTTGGTTTGCTGGTTTGGTTAGGTTTGATCCTTGTTGCTTGTTGCAACTTTGAAGAGGAGTTTGGTTGCCTATTGGTTGTGTAGTTGTGGTTTGAGGTCTTGACCTCCTTTGGTAATAAAATCCTTACTTACCCAAAAAAAAAGGAACTTGTTTATTAGTATCTTCAACTTTTTCCGTTAAAATGTAGAGTCCCTTGACAAGCTCGACGAGATTCTCCCTGGTTTTTTTTGGTGATTTTCAACTTCTTCCTTACTAGCCGCCATTGGTTTCTTCTTCCTTCGAACCGTGTTTCTAAAAAGGTCTCTTTTATTTAGGAGTTATCTCGAACTAATCGTTCTTCTTTCCTCGACCAAACGCTGTAGAAAGGGAAACCATGGACACTTATTGTCAATCACATGACTCAAACTCGATTCAACATGCACGAATTAGGAAAGAGCATAGTGTATGAGGTGAATGATATGTATGGGGAAAGCATGTAAGAGGAGACTATAGAGGAATGCATGTGTGTATAGGTAAAGTATGTGAATGTGGAAAGCGTCTGAGAAGGAAGGGGTAATGTGTGGAAAGTTATGTAAAGGGAAATGATGTATTTGTGGAAAGGCATGAAAATTTCCAGGAATAGGAAAGACCCTCAACTTGAATGACAGAAAAGATAACTCATACATGGTTCTAAGACATGGTCATGGTGTAAAAGAAGACATGTACAAAGTGTGTATGAAAACTTGGGAGTGGAAGTGTTAGTTACAAGACTCTTGTCATGACCATGTGACTAGACATGTGGTTAAACTCATACAAGACCAGGGAAACACCGTACATTGACATAAAACTGGTTAATCGTGGTAATAGGACTTGATGTGAAGACACCGAAAGAAGACTAAACCATCGCGTGGCGATGGAACTGTCGTGTAACGATGGTTCCATCGTGAAGTGACAATCCTGTCGTAACGTGATGGTTACCATTGCCATGCGCCACAAATCTGGAGTGACGTGCTAAAACTGGAATGTCATAACAATCTGTTTTCAGTCAATCTTTCAAAGGTTTAAGCCTAGAAGTCTTCTTAGTCTAGTATATTCATACTTCATGGGTTTATTTTAATTAACCAAATTAACTAAGAAGAGTCTTTTAGTCCTTTGGGTTAGTATGTATACACATATGTACAAAAAACGAGTTAATATAAAGGGTTAGTTTATTCACAAACAAGTTATGCACAAGTAGTCAAGTAGTCACAATATGATGCAATGAGTTTGCCACCTAACCATGGCTCTAGTTCTCTAAGGTCGAGGATTTTGGCGTCCAAGAGGGTCCATGGTTATGAAACCAGATGCATCGCAGGGAAGCCTTACCTTAGAAGAGTTGGCGCGATGGATGGGAACCCGCAAGTTAAACTTAACTCCATGGTTTGGTGAATTCAACGAACTTGGATGCACCCTTTTTTGCACGGAGCATTTAATAGGGTGGGCGGAGCGTGAATTACCAAGGGCTAAAACCATATGTAAAACACATATGAGTTCAGAAAGGTCGAAAACACTTAATCATGTTGTAAAATCATCAAGACAGTACTAGAATCAGGCGAAACAAGAAGACAGAAAACTGGTGCGGAATCGCCAGAGTCTGTCTCTGGATGGCAGGAACCATAGTCTAACGACAAGGTTGTCGTCTGGTGTTGGTCACTGTCGCCAAGCGACAGGTCTGACGCTCTGTGGCAGACTCAATTTTCGATATTTTTTCCAATTTTTTGCAGCCTTTTTCCGATTTTGGTTGTGAAAATATTTTCGGCCTTTTATGCGTGTATTTCCTATGTTTTAACGCATTACGGATGGTCTTTCCAATGCGTACCTTTTTATGCTTATGCCACAATATTAATCAAAATTGCACACATGAAGATCAAGAGTCTTTCAAGTCTCATCCACTCATTCTAATTAATTGCTAAACAAATTAGGAATTAATTTAGAAATCCTCCCCAGTGGAGTCACCAAAAAACTGTAGGAATTTTTCACCTCCACCCACATGTGTGTCATGTTTTTAAGCATGGCGGCGCTCTAAGGAAAAGAAGCTAGAGAAAAAGAGTCACCAACAAGTTTTAGAAACTTTTAAACCGTTCACGATTGTGAAGGTTACACCCCATTCACAATCACAGAGATTGCTAACTCCATAGTGGTCTAGAACCATGACTGGATGCTCGGGGAAGATAGTACGAACTTAACCTTAAAGAGGTCAAGCCCGCCCAAAAAATGCCTCTACTTGATTCTTATTGATATTCATGCGCGCTTTTCGATCAACATACACACATCAAATTAATCCTAAACCTGTTTAATCTACGTTGGTTGATTATTAATGCACAATTAAATCTAAGATTGGTGATCACTTGGATTAAAATCATATTAAACCTAAATCCAATTATTAATTATCTTATTAGGCATGATTTCAAGTAAAAAATTCCCTTTATACCTGCAAAAAGAGGTGTGATCAAGCAATAACAATAAATCATTGATAATCAATTAACATATGATTAATATAACAATCATCATCATAAAAACATTGTAATCATCACAAGAAGCATTAAAACATCGTTAGTAGTAAGATCCTAGGCCTGATACTAAACAGATTAATAACAATCCTAGCATGTTACCAATAACAAAATCAACACAATATCCTAAACATGATACTAGAAATCAAAATCAAAGCGTTATCCTAAACAAGATTTCTATTCTAAAAATAAAGTAATTAATTTACTTACTTTGATGCTTCGACCTTCTTGCTAGTAAAACAATACACACGTTAGAAAACTTCAAGAAAGAGAAATCATTAAAGTAAATAATAAACTAAATTAATTAAGAATTTAAATATAGATTTGGGACCAAACCCACAGAAATATCAACCTTTAACGTCAAGGTCAAAGACAACGTCGAGTGGGGTTTGGAGTGTTCCAATCGCGCAAAGGAAGTATGGTGAATGATTAGGATGGATCAAGGATGTGTTTAGGCTAAGAACATGGATGTTTAGGAATTTGTGTGTCGATAAATATGATGATTGTAGCCAAGGATTCTTGACGATTCTTGATAAGGATTGTTGATGGTTGTGTCTGATTTAAAAATGGGGAAAGCTACCTCTATTTATAAGGAAAAAAAAAGAGAGTTGAAACGATCAGAAAAAGATCAGAAATTCTGAACAAAATAGAACTTCTCTGTCGCAGCGCGACAGGTGCATCGCGATAGTGCTGACGTGGCGCGTTGGACCTGTCGCTATGCGATGGCTCTAAAAGATATCAAAGTTTGTGCGTAGTTTTTTTCCTGATAAGGTTGTTATGCAAAGTATATCCGACCATTTTCGAATTTGAATAGGATAAGGATTACATCATATGAGAAGTTTTATTCAATCTTGAAATTCTTTCATCTTTATCTTTTCGAAAAGGATAGATTAGAACCTTTTAGAAGGTTCTAGAGGATCCTAACTTATTTAGGATTAGGAATATGATCATATTGGGCCTAAATTAAATTTTTGGACTCTATATAATAATTGGGTCGTACTAAAGGTGGACCTAGGCTCAGTTTGGGATCGGTTTAGTATTTTGGCTATAACTTATTTGTTTTAAGTCGGATTTGGACTTATAATATGCTATTGGAAAATTCTTTTCAAGCACCGTCCAACTAAACAATAATTGGACTAGGAACATGGACCAAAATAATTAGATTGGATGTTTTTATAATTTGGGCACGAAAGAATGTTTTAAGGATACAAAATGAATTATTTTGGATTTAAGGACACGAAATGAATGATTTTGGATTTTAAACACTTTGGGTAAGGTTAGAATTATGGTCCTGTCTAAAGGAAACTTTGCGCGACCCTTCAACTCTTTGCCAAACTCGTCAATCAAAACGTGAAAGGTACTCATCACTAGGTTTGCTTTTTTTGGGGAGACACGATTAGGTGTCTACAGTTACAGTTTGACCGGCACATAGGTTTAGGAAATTTAATTAACTTAAATAAAATAAGAGGTGAAAAGCGTTAAATCGGTCACTACAATCTAACTCTTAATCAAACAATACTTATACGAACACCCTATAACCAGTATAATGGCAAATAAAGGTTCGGTCCACGAAGAACGGGAGTAACTGCTAATCAATCCTAAAACGTAAGCTAGTTCGAAATCAATGGAAGATGGTGTTCTAAAATACTACTAATAAGATGAAATAATCAATAAAATAAGACACTAGGGAGAACGGGAATCCGCCTAACCATTGGTAACTAAGCAACAAGGAATCACAGAGACAAACGGGATATGCAAAGACTATATGTCTGATCAATATCATGTGGTAGGAAGACAACGGGCAATACTAAGCTTGGATTTCTAATGCACTTAACATTACTCGATACATAATCAAACCACATTCAACAATGAAATACTCAATTCACAGTCTCTTGTTCAAATCAAGAATATCATGCAATCAAATTCATGATTCTAGGTTAGCTACTCCTATTATAATGAATTAACATGCAATCGCATATAATCAATTTAATCACAATCCATTTATCAAAATCAACCCTCAATTACATAGATTACCTAGGCCGGGTTTCATCCCGAAACCCTAGCTAGGAGACTACTCACACATATTCATAATCAAAGCAATAATGAATTCCAAAAGCATAATAGATCTAAACATGAATTCTGATTAAGGAATAATAAAGCTTGATTAACAAACAAGAATGAATAATACAAATTGTATTGATGCGAATCAATGACAAAGTTTGGAACTTTGATATCCGATGTCAATGAATAATACAAAGAATCCCAACGAATCTTGCTTCGAATCAATCCGGAAAACTACGATTAACTATATCAAATCTATGGAATCTCAACTACGGAAGTGCTCTCTACCACTCTACAAAGTCTCTCTGAAAAAATACGTCTCTAATCTATCTCCAAGTCTGTCTAGAAACAACCCTTATAATTGGGCCTTTTATATGTCTTCTAATCCGGAAAGTTGAATGCGCGACCCTTCTTGAATCAGCACGGCCGTGCTAGAAGTGGCACGGCCGTGCAAGCATGGCAGTAGCTGATCCGCAATATCTTCAAGTTTGGCAAGGTCGTGCTAATTCTTGGCACGGGCATGGAAATTGACTGACACGGGCACTGGCCTGACTTGGCACGACCGTGCTTAATCTGGCACGGTCGTGCTTCATCTCTGCACGGCCGTGTTGCCTGGTCAGAATTGCTAGGGCTGCCTGGCACGGGCGTGCTACTTGTGCATCTTGTGTAAACTCTTGAAAAACCCCTTAGTTCCTCGTATACGACCAAGGTTGGCTCGATCACGTACCAATGGCTCGGGACCCGACTAAACTCGGTCAATTATACCTTAAAACACATCAAAAACAACCCGAAATTCGTGAAGCACGTAATACAAGGGATATAAGCAAATTTGGGAAAGATATAATTAAAAAAAAGTAGTAGTTGCTTTGGGTGGGGATCACGAGAGGAGAAAGATATAATATTTATTTTTAGCTTTTTGCCAAAAAAGAAAGTGTAACACATATTAAAAAACAGCCGCATTTGATAAGTGGAACACTTATTAAAATACGGAGGGAGTACGAATTTTCTTTATCTTTTTTATTTCTTCTGGTTAAATAGTTTGCGGCATTTAATTTTGAAAAATTGAAAAGAATAATCCTACAATTGTCACTTCTACTCAAAATAGTCCCTTGACCAGTTTGTTTACTTGGTAATCTGTTAATTAAATAAGGTAACTTGCCACTGCCACCTTCTAATTGCACTTAAAAAACCAAATAAAAATAAAAATTAATTAAAAAAAATCCAACCCCATCATTCCCCATTTTGTTCCCCTTCCTTTTTCTCGATCCCCCACCCAAACAGAGCCCACCCACCTGACACCATCTCACTCGTGCCGGAGAAGCCCACCTTTTTCCCATTCCCCATCAACTAACAACCGCCCCACCCCCCGCCCCTATCAAAATGTCGTAGCAGGTGTGTGATGAGGATACCCTAATAAATAATCGATATTTTATATGTCAACAAAAAGGAAAAGTTGCCAAGAATAATTTAAACTAGGTTAGCTAACGCGCGCAATGCGCGGGCCATAGCTAGTTATGTTTAGAGTGTTTTCAATGGTTGGCAACATTAATGAAGGAAATATGCTAACAAATAATTTTAGGGTTATATATATTCGCACAATTTTATTAAGAGTTTTAAAAAAAGAGGCAATTAACGTATGTGGGGGATAATAAATAAATAAAAATTTTAGAGGGTCTAATTATCCAAACACTATTTATAAAAGTTAATGTAATCATTAAAGCACATAAAAAATAAAAAATAAAAAATAAAATAAATAAATAAATAAAAGGTTAGATGCAATAAAATCATATTAATAGGGGCACATAGGTAAACAAATATTTTAAGGATATAATTGTTCTCACAATATTCATTAATGTTTTCTCAAACTTTTTAAAAGGTAGGGAATGGATTTGCATGTAATTCCTAACAATGGTAATCGATTTCATGCCACATGCTGCTTTCTAGTTGGTTGTTTATTTTTATTATTATTTTTTTTTTTTTTTTTTTATTTTTTATTTTTGCAGAAAAGATCATTATCATTATAAGGAACTAATTAGCACTACTTAAAAATAATAAACACTTAAAAATATAAATAAATAACTAAAAACACTATTAAATAAAAAATAATTAAAAAAAAACCCACCCCTCCCCCAACTTTAACCCAGATCCCCACTTCCTACCAGTGCCACCCCCACTCTTCTCCCCTTGCCGGCACCTAGACAACCCTGCCCCGGGTCAGCTCCACCCCTCCCTCTTCCCCCTACCTGAACACCCTTCCCTCCACCCGAAATCCCCTAGAAAACCTATCCCTCATCCCTGAAACCCACGACTGCCCCTCCCTCAAAACTTTAACACTTAAGGTTTTCGAGGCTAGGGGAAGGGAGATTGGGGGTTTCAGGGGTGGGGGATGGGTTTTCTAGGGGGTTTCGAGAGGGACGGATGGGGTTTTGTGGTGGGAAGGAAGGTGGTTTAGGAGAAAGGGGGAGGGGCGGTGACAACAAGGGTAAGGAAAGGGGGCAGCGCCGACGCGGGGGGAGGGGCTGGGTAGGGGTGGGGGGACGAGGTCCTGGTTGTGCGGTGGTTGGGGAAGGAGGGTGGATGGTTGGTGGAATAAGTGGTTTTTTAAATTAATTAACTTATTTATTAATAATAATAAGGAAAAATTAGTTTTAATAATTCCAACTTTGGCCGATTTTCTTTAAATAATCTCAACTTTTAATAATTATGAAATAATCCCAATTTTTGGGGTGTGTTTTCTTCTAATAGTCTCAATGACCGGTGACCTGATTCAAAGGTTAATTTTTTTTAGAAATTCCACGTGTCGGAAGTTAATTGGTAAAAAAATAAAAATGAAAGGAAAAACCACCCTTCACAGCCCCAACCCCTCCCATTCGCCACCGAAAACCACAACCTCACCCACTCTCCCAACAAAAACTCGAACCCCGACCCCCCACCAGAATAACCCTAAGGTTACCACCTTGAACCATCACTTTCACCATAAACCACCAATACACCACCTATCTCACCTCTTGTCTCACGACCACTAACACCCCATAACTTCAGTCGCGCATCACCTACTTTAGCGCCATCCCCGCACCAAATCAGCCTAATATCACAAATATAAAACCACCACCACCACCACAACAACAACAACCTATTGCTGCCCCTGACAATACTCCTTCACCACCACATCATCGTTTCAGCCAAACACCGCATCCCTTTGTATCACTACATTAGTTCTTCACCTAGCAAACATTACCAAATTAGGCCACTTTTCGGGGTGGGCCGTGGGGGAATGGAAGAGGGGAGATTTTGGGGGTTGGATTGGGGTGGCCAACCTTTTTCTGGGGTGGGGTAAAGGAGGGGGGTTTTCTGGTGGGGGAAGGGAAGGGATTGGCCACCAATGTCGGTTAGGGGTGTCTACCTGGTTTCCTTATCTTTTATTTATTTTCTTTTTTTATAATATTTGCAAGAAAATATTTTTTAATTTTTATAATTTTCTTGGACCTATCACAGTTTGACACATATTATATAACTTGGTATAACAAAGCATACCAATATTGGGATTATTCCAGAATAATCAAAAATTGTGATTATTTAAAGAAATTTGGCCAAAGTTGGGACTATTAAAACAAAAATTTTCTAATAATAATAATTTTATAATATTAAAAAGGAGAAATTGATAAAAATAATCCCAACTTTCACGTATTCGCTTTAAATAATCCCAACTTTGGATTATTTTTAAATAATCCGAACTTTGAGGGTCATTCACTCAAAATGGACCCAGCCTGTAAGGTGACACGTGTCATCATGTGATTGGTTGAAAAATAATTTTTTTTTAAAAAAAATAGAAAACTTACCCACCACCACTGCGGCGGCCAGAACCCTCTTCCCTACCCACGCGCCGGCCAGAACCCCCTCCCCTGCGCCGGTAGTTCTCCCTACCCCCTTGTCATCTCCCCTTCCCGGCACCCCTTCCCCCAAAACCACCAAACCCGCCCACCTAAAACACCCCGAAATCCCTAAAAACGACCTCCCCGCCTCATAAAACCCCCAACCGCCCATCCCCCCACCATTGAAACCCTAGCACTGGGTTCCGATGGTGGGGAGAAGGGCGTTTGGTGGGGTTTTATGAAGCGAGGTTTCTAGTATTTAGGGATTTAGGGGCTTTTAGGTGGGTGAGCTTGGTGGTTTTAGGGGAATGAGTGCCGGGAAGGGCGGTGCTGACGCGGGAAAGGGGTTTTGGGCACAACTGGGTAGCGGCCAGCGACCTGGCTGGTTGGGTTGTGGGAGGTCGTTGCCAAAAATGGGTGGTGGTTGGGCGGGGGTTGCGTTATTGGTGGCACGTGTCAGTTAAACAAAAAGAAAAAAGAATTTACCTATTTAACTGATTACCGGTCACTTGGGACCATTTTTTAGCGAATAACCCCCAAAGTTCAGATTATTTAAAAATAATCCAAAGTTGGGATTTATTTAAAGAAAATACTTGAAAGTTGGGATTATTTTTACCAATTTTTCCTATTAAAAATATTAATAAAAATAAATAATAATTTCTTCTTTTTTTTTACCAATCAAGTGGTGGCACGTGTGCAAAACAAGTCACACATGTTTATCTATTTAGCCGGTTTCAAGTCATTTGGGACTATTTAAAAATAATAGGGTATATAGTTGGGATTATTAAAAATTAGTCGAAATTTGAGACTATTTTAGGCAGATAGAGCAAAGTTTGGATTATTCTGGGCAATTTTTTCTAACAAAAATGACTCAAAACCAATAGTTGACCTACAATGTAATTCCTCCAACAGTACATACTAAGTCATAAGATGCCTTATAAAGCAAACAAAATTGTTTAAAAGACACTACTTTGACCACTCTTAAATATATTTTGACCATTGATTTAAGGCATCTCTGTCCTATTACCGTTGGAGGATATATTTTTTTATATATGGTACGGTGGGTTAATATGTGAATTAAGCTATAAATTAATTAACTAATTTTAGATTATTTAAGTTTATTAGTAGAATTAATACATATGAATTAATAATGGTTTTAGGTACATAATAGAAAAACCACAAAGGAACCTAGTAAAATTTGAAAAACAAAGAGGTATTTCATGAATTTCATTAAACCTCAAGGATACCTGGTGAAAAATCTGGAAAAAAAAAATTATTCCTTACTAAATAACTATAAAGTATTAACAATTAGGTATGTTCTCATTGTTAGAAATGGCAATGCAATCAGATGAATTGCAAACCTTGACGATCCACACTTGTACCCGGTCAGGCGAGCTGCGCTCGACCGGGCGGATTTAACACGCTTTTTGTAGGTACACTCGTGCCCGGTTGGGCGGGCACAGCCCGGCCGGGCGAACAGACGACCTAGAATTTCTTATGTTCTCGCGCCCAACCAGGCGGCGGAACGATGAGAGTTACGAGCCCGGCGGGCAAGGTCCGCCTGGTGGCTCGCCCGAGATATTGCATCGAGTAAAAGGTTCTCGCCCTACCGGGCGCGGTTGTTTGTGACAGGGAGACCTTGCTCGGGCCCGACTAGGCACGCCTTTTCTTAGGGAGGGTCGGTTTGTTTATTGTTTCCTATTTTGGGACTCATATAAGTACGAGTGGTATCTTCTTCTTTTAATTATTCAATTCATACGAAATCTAAATACAAACCTACTCTTTGAGATCTGAACAGTTGTTGAGCAATTCCATCCTTCGAGTTCGGGTACACGGATTGCGGACGCCGTTGTGTAAAACTTGAGGGGTGAGCGTCACTAAGATATCTGTACTGGTGGTGGCGTAGTTTGCTTCTAAGCCAATGGGTTCCAAACCAGGGCACAATCGAAGGAGAACGGATCTTAATTATTTGTAACAGTATTTCTTGTCTTTGTTCTTAATTTTAACAAGTATTTTTCCAACAATAATTTACAAGCAAAATAATATTATTAGATCTGTTGATATCATGAATGGAAATTCTCAAACTCATTTATACCTAGATCTGTCTAAAGTTAAGTCTCTTGATGGTACTAATTACAAGAGATGGTCACAAAGAATGTTGATTGCTTTTGAACAAGTAAAAGTTGATTATGTTTTGTTTAAGGATGCCCCAAAACATATTGTTCAAACCAATGCTATGATTGAAATTCCTAGTACTCCTATTGCTGGGAATAAAGAATTTGACCCTGGCCAGAGCACCTCTACTATTATTGTTAATGAATCTGAAATCAAGAAATTTGATCGTGATAACAAGTTTGTTAGGGGTCATCTTCTGAACAACATGGAAAATAACATCTTTGATTTGTATGTTAATATCAAATCTTCTAAGGAGATATTGGTGTCTTTAGAAAAGAAATATGGTGCTGATGATGCCGAGAAAATGAAGTATGTGACTGGAAATTGGTTGACTTTAAGTTGGTTGATTCAAAACCTATCATGGATTAAGTCCATGTGTATGAAAATTATGTTGCTGAAATTCTTGCTCAAGGCATGAAGATGTGTGAGATCTTACAGGCTAATAATGTTTTGATTGAGAAATTACCTGATTCTTGGTCTGATTACTGAAATTATCTCAAGCATAAGAAAAGATATTTAACCCTCAAAGAATTGGTGAGCCACATGAAAATTGAAAAGGCTAATCGGCTTAAGGATTCAAACTCCAAGCCAAAAAATGAGATAGCCGTGAAAGCTAATTTGAAATTACTTAATTCTGACAATGAAATCCGATAACAATCGTGCTGGCAAGGAGAAATCTGAAAAGTATAAGGGTAACCTCAAGCCTAAAGGCAAGATTGATTAAGGCCAAAGCTAGATGCTGGAACTGTGACAAAGTGGGCTACTTCGCTGTGAATTGCAAAACGAAGGGCAAGAATGATCTGAAAGCCAACAATGGGAAGGGATAGAAATTCAAGAACCAGGCTCATTTAACCAAGGATGATGATGTGATTGTTGTGGTAGTCTTTGAGGTCAACTTGGTAGAGAATAACACTGAATAGATTGTTGACACAGGAGCTTCCAAACACTTCTGTGCCAACAAGGATTTGTTTGCTTGTATGGAGGAAGCCAAGGAAGGTGAACATGTCTACATGGAAAACTCTAGCAGCTTTGAAGTCTTAGGGAGAGGAAAGGTGGCGCTAAATCTGACTTCAGGAAAGACTTTGGCCCTGCACAATGTACAGTATGTTCCTTCTCTTCGCAGGAACCTTATTTCTAGTGCTTTGCTTAACAAAGTAGGAGTTAAGTTAGTCTTTGATGCCAATAAACTTATATAAACCCGCAATGGGGATTATGTTGGCAAAGGGTACCTTAATGGGGGTCTTTTTATAATTGAAATTGTAACTGAATCTTCGATTAATCAGAGTTCTTCTTCTGCTTATATTGTTGAGTCCTTTGATTTATGGCATGCTAGATTGGGTCATATTGGTTCTACCAAACTGAAACGTATGAAGGATTTAAATTTTCTCCCAAATATGTTATTAGATGGACTAGAAAAATGAGAAGTCTATGCAGAGTCTAAGTTTGTGAAGAAACCATACAAGTCTGTCACAAAAAGGGAAACAACATTGCTAGAGCTAGTTCACACTGATTTTGCGAACTTTAAGAACTTGGAGAGTAGAGGTGGAAAACTATGTTATGTTACTTTCGTTGATGATTACTCTAGATAATGCAGGGTTTATCTTTTGAGGCAAAGGATGAAGTTGAATCCAAAATTCTTGTGTATAAGGCAAAAGTTGAAAATCAATTTGGTTGAAAAATCAAAAGAGTTCGATCTGACAGAGGAAGAGAGTATTGCTCGACTTTCCTTAAGGGTCTATGTGAAGATGAGGGAGGTCTCCGCTCTGTACACGCCACAACAGAATGGGATCGTGGAGAGTAAAAATACGACCCTAAAGAAGATGATGAATGAAATGCTCTTGAGTTCCAGGTTGCCAGACAACATGTGGGGGAAGCTATACTTTCAGAAAAGTTTATTCAAAACTGAGTTTCTCACAAGAAGTTAGACAAGACTCCATACGAGCTATGGAATGGTTACGCCCCAAATCTGAGTTACTTGAAATTGTGGGGTGGTCTAGCAAAGGTGGGATATCCTTCCTCCAAACGGTCGACAATTGGTTCAGGAATGTTTGATACGGTGTTTATTAGATATGCTGAGAACAGTGCTGCCTACAGGTTTATGAGTCTGGGTGACAATATCATTAGCGAGTCTAGTGATGCAGAGTTCTTTAAATAAGTGTTTCCTTTGAAGAAAATTGATTTTACTAACAATGTTTCTTCACTTCCTTTGTCTACAGAGCAGGTTGAAACTTGTCCCAGGATTGAGGAGTTATCTCAACCTAGGAGAAGTAAACGGCAGAGAACAGTAGCAACTTTTGGCCCTGATTTCCTTACAGCATACCTAACTGAGATGGAAGTTGCAGATGGTCTGGATAAGGTCATGGTATGTCTTCAGGATGTAAATAAAGATCCGAAAACGTTTGAAGAAGCAATGAGCTCGGTTGATACAAGCCTTTGGAAGGAAGTAGTTGACAGCGAACTTGAGTTCATCATGCAGAATGGTACTTGGGAACTTGTTAATTTTATTTGTGCATCAGATGGATGTCAAGACAGCTTTCTTGAATGGTGATTTGGAAGAGAAAATTTATATGGAGTAACCTCCAGGGTTCGTAGTTCTTGGAATGGAGAATAAGGTTTGTAGACTCAAGAAGTCCTTGTATGGACTGAAGCAGGCACCAAAGCAGTGGTATGAAAAAATTCATAGTACCATTCTTAGTTTCGATTTTATTGTTAATGGTAGTGATGCATGTGTTTACTCTAAAATGTTTAGTAATCATTGTGTGATCATATGCCTGTATGTGGATGACATGTTGTTGTTTAGTGCTGTTTTGATTGCTATAACTAAAACTAAGAAATTGCTTTCCTCTAAGTTTGAGATGAAGGATTTGGAAGAAGTAGATGTGACCCTTGGTGTTAAGGTTTTAAAGACGAAGAAAGACTATTTTCTAAATCAGTCTCATTATGTAGAGAAAGTGTTGAAAAAGTTTGACTGCTTTGATGTTGTGCCTTTGAAAACTCCTTATGGTAGTAGTATAGCTCTAGAGAAGAACCAGGAAGAAGTTGTTTCTCAGGAAGAGTATGCCAAGGTAATAGGGAGCATGATTTTTTTATGAATAAAACTCGCCCAGACATTGCATTTATTGTGAGCAGGCTCAGCAGGTACACTCATTACCCAAGTGACGAACATTGGGGAGCTTTGAGACGTGTATTAGATATCTTCGAGGAACCATGAGTTGGGGTTTAGACTTTATTGGTTGTCCTTTGGTTCTAGAAGGGTATTGTGATGCAAATTGGGTAAGTTCTAGTGATGAAGTGAACTCTCCCAGCGGGTATGTTTTTACTCTTTATGGGAGTGCTATATCGTTGAAGTTTGCAAAGCTGCAAATCATTCATGTATTTCCAGGTCGACAATGGAAGCAGAGTTCATAGCTTTGGATCTTGCTACCCAGGAAGCCGACTAGTTGAGAACTCTATTGGCAGATATCCCATTGTGGGGGAAACCGACACCACCGGTCTCTATGCATTGTGATTCACAGGCTTCTAACCGTGTTGCTAAGAATAGTGTCTACAATGGCAAGAAGCGGCATATACATGTTAGGCAGAAGTCAGTGAAACAATTTATTGTGATAGGGTTGTTTCTTTTGACTATGTCCGGACAAAGAAAAACCTAGCTGATCATTTTACAAAGGGTTTATGCAAGAGAATGGGTTTGAAACCTTTTGTTGAACGGATGTGAGCTGTGTAAGTATTAACTAAGCATTTGATGTGTTTAAAATTTGAATAAATCCTAACCTACTGGTTATTGTTTGATTGAGAAAAAATTAGCTGGATTTATTGCTTATTGTTTATACATACATTTATTTGAATCTAATGACTCTGTTTGAGGGTTTGTTAACCAGGTAGATTCAAGAAACAGGTTGAGTATAGCCTTAATACCTCTATCCCGGTAAATCAAGAGTAGGGAGTGACAGTGGTCTTAAGATACCTGAGACTATTAGCTCTGAGACTGCTTGAGTAGGGAATATGAGAGGCACTGAAGAGAAGAGATTGGGTTTAGCCCTAATGTTATGCCTAGTCCATGACTCGTTGAGCAGAATAGGTGCACCAAAATGTTGAAAGAGGATGAACTTAATTGTTCTTAATGTTGAAACTCCTATGCATGAATAGTCCATGAATTTTCAAGAATGAAGTGAGTTACACATATATGCATGAATAGTTCTCAGATTTGCTAGAGTGTGTGAAATTGTTCACACGGCAACACCTGCGTGAGTACGAAGAGTAGTGGTGCTCTTCTAGGGAGAACAAGTATGGTTCTTTTGAAGTACTCATGAGTTCCTAAGTGTAACCAAGATTTGCGGAGTTTCTTAAGCTCTAAAGCCAAGGTATGTGTTTCCAAGGTCCATTCCTCGCTCCTAGGAGTTAAAATCTTCGGATACTCATTAGGGAAGTGTTGAAAAACCTTTCGCACTAATGTGTTAGTTAAAATCTTCGATACTAGCATTTAAGTACTGAGACTTTCATTTACTGTTCAGATTTCATGTTGTTAATCCATTTGCATTAGTGGGGGATTGTTGGAAATGGTAACGCAATCGGATGAATTGCAAACCTTGACAATCCACACTCGTGCCCGGCTAGGAGAGCTGCGCCCGATCGGGCGGATTTAACACACTTTTTGCAAGTACACTCGCGCCCGAGCAGGCGGGCACCGCCCGACTAGGCGAACTGACGGCCCATAATTTCTTATGTTCTCGCGCCTGACCAGACGAGTTAACCTGACCAGGCAACGGAACTATAATAGTTTCGAGCCCGGCGGGCGAGGTCCGCCCGATGGCTCGCCCGGGATTTCGCGTCGAGTGAAAGGTTCTCGCCTGACCGGGCGCGGTTGCTTGTGAAGGGGAGACCTCGCTCAGGCCCGGCCAGGCGGTTGGATGCCTGGCTGGGCGCGCCTTTTCTTAGGGAGGGTCGGTTTATTTATTGTTTTCTATTTTAGGACTCATATAAATGCGAGTGGTATCATCTTCTTTGATTATTCAATTCATATGAAACCTAAATTCAAACCTACCCTTTGAGATCATAACAGTTTTTGAGCAATTTCAACCTTCGAGTTTGGGTACACCGATTGCGGAGGTCGTTGTGTAAAATTTGGGGGGGCGTGCGTCACTAGGATATTTGTACCGGTGGTGGCGTATTTCGCTTATAAGGTAGTGGGTTCCAAACCACGGCACAACCGAAGGAGGACGGATCTTGATGATTTGTAACGCTATTTCTTGTCTTTGTTCTTGATTCCAACAGGTATTTTTTCAACACTCTTATTCTGTTTAATAATTTCATTTTAAAAAAATAATTTTAGTTTAACAAAATTATAATAATTTTTATTTTTTTACTAAAAATAAATTTTAATCAATGAAAATTAGTAACTTTAAAGAACAATGTTGAAGTATATCCTATCAATAACACATGTAAGTGTCCTACATTGAGAAAAGAAGAGAGAGTCAAACACTTTATAAGGCTAAGGGGCTACTCCTCTTATTGCCATATGGTTTTGAGATGGAACCTCCTTTGGACTTGTGAAGTGGACTCTCTCTCTTGGTTTGCGAGTGCGGCCCAAACCCGTATTTAACATGGTATTAGAGGCGGTCCCACGGTATGAGACCTCTAATGGCTTGAGTATATTGCTAGGCCCAAGGTTTGGGACCTTTAATGGCATTAAGTATTGTGGGTCACATTAAATTGGATCAAGTGATCCTTGAGTTAAAGGGACCTTACATGTGAGGGGAAGTGTTGAAATATATCTTACCAAATAACACATGTAAGTGTCCCACATTGAAAAAAGAAGAGAGAGTCAAATACTTTATAAGGCTAAGGGGCTACTCCTCTTATTGCCATATGGTTTTGGGATGGAACCTCATTTGCACTCTTGAAGTGGATTCTTCTTTCTCTTGGTTTGCAGGTGCGGCCCGGACCCGTATTTAACAAACAAATATAGTAATTATTAAAAGAAAAAAAATTAAAAAAATAGAAGAAACAAAAAACACAAAAAAAAAAAAAAAAAAACAGATTATGAGAGCCTCAATCTCCTTAATAGGAAACCTTACCTAAGTTAAATGAGTATTCTGCATGAAATGAGTACAATATAAGCACATTTCAGCTTTAGAGCTGACCTATGTGAAATGGCAATGGTTTAAATTTTCTCATGCATTTATCGGTTGTTACATTAACAACTACAACTCCCACACACAAAACAGTAATGTGTATGATAGTACTCGAATTTAATTCGAGCTCGAACCTAAAACTTATCGAGTTATTATGAGACTCTCTTCTAATACAAAGTCTCTCTCATACATACATAGTTACATTTCTATAGTGTACAAAAAAAAATGGCCATATAATTTTAGTATAACCAAAATTACAAGGTTTGCATTTATGTAAATTACCTAATATAAACAAAATATTGAACTACTTAGGAAAGGCTGCATTAGCTGCTGCAAAGGAAGATCTCTTTACAAACCTTCCTTTCATTCTTGGCCTCTTCTCTGCATTCAATTTCCTAACTTCATACCTTATTTTCTTTGAGAACAACCTTGTCCTTCTCTTCTCTCTGTACCGTAACACTCTTGCCTCCCTTCCTCCATCCCCGATTCCCCCATTTCCTACAAATCCCCCCAGTTGATATTCTCCATATATTTGATGACGACTTCCTTCTAGCCCACATGTTCCCTGCAGTTGAAAACAAACAACATAGCAAATTTTTCGTTAACAATGTGTAACACTAACACAGGTCACCATAGGACCTAGTCGGTCACACTAAAAAAAAATAATATAATCGCGTACAAATTGTACATTAATTCTAAGTTTGTTAAGAATGCACGAATTAAATTTGAAAAATTTACCGTGCGATGAGGCCAACAATCGTCGAGATTAATTTCGGGGCGTTGTCCGTTGATCCAAGGGGAGCCCAGGCTAGCCCATGCGTTACTTATTGCTTCATAATCTAGCCTCAATAAAATGTTACTTCTCTTACTTTTCTCTGTTTCATCATTTTCTTCGAATTTAAAAGATTCATTTATAACTGATGGCTCGATCATCATATTCTTTTTATGATCATCTTCATCTTCCCAAGTCGTCCCAAAATCGTGCTCGTCGTAAACAAAGCTCAGCTCGAGAGGCTCTTTGATCACTACATCATAGCTCTCTGCCTCAATCTCATATCCCCTGATCATTTCTCCTTCATCACACAATTCATCTTCTTCTTTTACAATTTTGCCAATATAATTCTCATTGATATTGCTATTATTAATGCTTGGACTACAATCCAATAGTCCAAGCTCTTCAATCCCATATAATTCATCATCGAGACCTTTTCCTAGTAAGGTCTCGACATCAGCAGCAAATTTTTCGAGATCCATGTCTGATGGCATGTAATTATCAGGGGATTGTTTCGAATTGCTAATCGTGCTCTTTGATACATCCGATCCTCCCTCGAGCTCCAACGGTCGAATGTCGTCGACCGCCGGTGAGGAGCGGAAATCAGTTACGAAGGGATCGTAAATGGGGACACGGTAGAGAAGCTGCTCCTCCGATTCACTGTCTTGGGACGATGTCGTTTCCTCCATCCCGAGCTCCGGAACGATCACATGAAGCGGGTTTCGTTCCTCGAATTTTGATTGATGTTTCCCGTGGCGTGGTGTCCGAGGTTTTCGGGTTAACCCACGATGCCACGAAGGCAAATCGAGCCGCCGAGGATCATCAACGGCTCGCTTGAGCGAGGCCGTTTTCAAACGAACTCGCTCATGCCTTCGGGCCAATAAGTTGGCAGAGTGGACGGTCCCATCACATGATTGGCATAAGAAAGCATCGTCTGCTGGGCAATACCATCGGGCTCGCTTTCTTATGCAGCAATCACACGCCCTCGCAGTCTTTCCACTGACTGCGTTGGCAATTGTTTTATCCGATATCATCTTTGATCTTACAATCCTAATTTTAAAAGTTAATTATTTTTATTTTTTTTCGTGTTTGAGGTTTCGGTGCGAGATGCAAAATTAAAGAGCTTAGGAAAAACAACAAACAATAGTAGTAGTGCTACAAATAGCGTGAGTAGGAGCGGAAGGTAGTGTTGTATACAATAATTGCAAGACTTTTAGGAGGGTTTAAGGGGCTATTTTTGGAGTGCAGGGTAGGGACCAAATTATATGTGCGCATTTTACAGTTTGAAAAGCGCAATAGTTAGATTACAAAAACTAGTGAGGTGGCGGGTGAATGTGAGAGTAAATTACACTTTTGGGGACCAAACAAAAAAGCCAAAAAAAGCCTTATCTTGTACCTAATTGGCTAAGCTTATAAAGTTGATCCTTAAACAAGGCCCCTCATTGGTTGAAATTATATTAGAGGGATTTCTTGTGGGTCCAAAATGGGTTTTTCCTTTGATGAGGATGAGCATATGATTTTATGATACTTCAACCAAAAAATCTCTCACTTTCAATTATAATGAATAAAAGTGGGCATATACTATATGTTTTGTGATAAATTTATGAAAAAGACTAATTAGTTGGTATGGTCAATTTCCAAGTAAACCTGTATTTCTCAAGTATGGAGTCCCTTCACTTTGCGGTCCCAAATTATGTGCTTTTATCCACTGTTATTACTACTGTTTTTCTTCCCCACATCACATTGGTTTGGTTTTCAGTGTTTTGGAAAGATGTATAGTTGTGTAGTTGCTAATATTGTGTAGTTGCTAATAATGTTACATTATGGTCAAGTTGGGTTGTCCGATTTTGTTATTTATTCGAATTGCTATCGAGTGAGATCTTACGTCCTTGTATTTATACAGTATAAAGTATGTCATAGATATACACATATGTTTAGTTCATCAAATGAAGGTTTATTACTATGCAAGTAGAGTTTGATTTTGAGGAAAATAACAATCTTTAGAGTCGGTGTTGCCTTGAAAATGCTACATCATCTTTATCATCGCATGTTGCCTATCAATTTAACGAGTAAACAATTGAATTTTATTCTGTATTTTCTTATCATATATATACTTCCTTTTATCTCTAAAAGTTCTTTCAGTTTTTGCTTTTTCCGTGAGACATGCATCGTTCAAAAAAGAACTTTTTGAGACGAAGGGAGTAGTAAGCTAAGGCAACAAACATTTTGAATACATTTTAGGATAGTTTAATATCTAAATTGATATTAACATGTATGTAATACTTGGTATAGTCTATTAAAGTAGTAAATGTTTGCATTCCACGATTTCAAGATTGACTTGAGATTTATTTTATTTTATTTTATTTTTTATTTTTTTTTTTGAGAAAGAATGACTTGAGATGATTTAATTAGTTTACAATATAGTGGAACACTTTTTCCAAAAGTCAAAAGGTCAGTCCTCACCATCTCTACCGAACATGCATACTTGAATTAAATGGAACATATTATGTAGTAGTACTTGTATTAGAATGTTAGATGGAAAATAATCAATATAATGTCTCATTGTACTATGATTTATCATCATATGTTAATAAACTCAGCAAAGCTTGGATAAATGATCTTAATAAATTACATTTTCTTTGAATACAACAATAAGCTTTCAATGAGTAGGGAAAATTTTAATTGAGGCTCATAGAGATAAAGCAGCCTCTAATTTTTTTTGAGCTATTAAATTTAAAAAATATGTTAATTTGTAAAATATATGTACTTCGTAAATAAAAATTAAACTTGTGGCATAATACTCACTCCTATATTAAATTTATTTATATTGTTTAGATTATTTATTCTTGATTTTCTTTCGTTATGAATCTCTATATATATCAGCTCTTGCAAATATTGCAAAGGATTTTTATTTTAAAACTGCTTAAAAGACATCTTAAAGTACCTAAAAATACAAGGAAGGAATGGAAAGACAAATAAGCCAGCCAAAAAATTTCCTAAAGCGTAGTGAAAAAATAGTAGTGAATTATGCTTTGACACTCATTATAAATTAAGCTTCGTAAAATTTTAGCCTATCTGATCTCCAAGTCATTTTATTAGCTTTTAGTGTTAAATGGAGTATTTTTGTTGTTATCTCCAAACTAATTTGGTGTCATATTTTTGTATGAATTTATAACTAAAGAATAAATTGGCACTCGTATATTGCGTAGGTATGACTGTGGGATAGCTAGTTTATGGTTAAACATAATAACACAAGAACTAAACACCAATCTTTAAGCAAATTCTTTGCTTGATCACTACAAGGATGCACAACAAATTGTGGTCATCTTGCTACATTTTGATGATTTTAGTTGATATATTGTTGGTTTTGTAATTGCTCTAGTCTAATTCTTTTCACTTCGGCTAAAAAGTCCTATAAATTATGATGTCAGAATTCCACATAATGACATGCATAAGTCAACTCGCTCGATCCGGATTAATGGAAAAGACCCTTTGGGGAGTTAGGGAACCCCAATTCAAAAACCTCCATAATAGAGTTTGTGTTGTGAAATACAAAATTCTGAAATAGGCCAAATCTTGTTCGGTGATGCTCTATTCTAAGTGTTCATATTTTACCTCATGAGTACTTTATATTCTAAATTATACAAATATAAAGAATATATTTTTTCCCTCTATTTTTTTTTTTTTTTTGAAGTATAAATTATGGCTATGTATAGAATTAAAAAAAAAAATGTTTATAGGAAAAAAAAAAAAATCAAAGTATTATTTTGTTTTTCAAGTAGCATAAGCCGATGCAACAATTTCATTTCAACAAATATATATATTTTTTCAAGCATGATACTCTCTCCAATGTCTTGAAGTTTTTCTCGCTTATTGTTGTAAATCATTTCATGAAATTCTTCTCACTTTTATTAACCCCATATTGATCGACCTACACTTTCTTACCACTTTTGTTTACTGCACTTTATTTCTCCCCTTAAAAGGTATACTATATATTTCCTCCATTCGTTTTTAATCGTGATGTTGGAGATTTATTTCTCGCATGTCAATGCACATTATTTTATACGTACAATTAATATCTTAAAATATTTTTTACTAAAAATATGAAAAAAAAAATTGATATACGGAGTATAAAAAGTATAAATCGAGACGAATTTAACAAGATTTCAATGACTATATTTTTCAACGTATAAATCACAAAAGACAAAGGATTGTGTGCAAATAGTTTAATTTCGAACGTTGTGAAAAAAAAAATTAAAAAAAAATTTAAAAAAAAAAAAAAAAACCTTTTAGTTTTATATTGGCAATATTTTCTCGGTATGTGTATGTACAATTCATGGGAAAAACTTCATGAAATGGAGGGTGTAGCATATTGCTCGGAATTCTTGGTATGTATATGTACAATTCATTCGAAAAACTTTGTAAAATGGAGGGAGTAGCATATTGCTTGGAATTTCAATATATTAATCGAGGAGATAAGTGATACTTGCATTGATAGCAGGATACGGAGTACAACCGTTATGATAGATACAAAGTAATTCCCTTAAAACGGGGCTAAGAGCTATGCTTTCGTTTGTTTTCTTCATTCCTATGTATAACTTCAAGTTATTTAAAATTGTGCCACATTTGCCCTTGTATATTCCCATTTCTTTCCAAGAAACATTGTCATAATTGTCGTTGTAGAGGAACGATACCGTAAGTTGATTGAAATGAAATATTGTACGAGTAGTAGTAAATCTCAATTATCAGAAAAGACGAATAACGGATATGGCTAATCTAGTCAATGTCTAAGTTCAATTTTATCAATTATCAAATGAAATAAAGTCAAATTGTCGGAACAATTTGTTTACGTGGCATCCCCATTCTCACATACACATTACTTTTGGTTTTCTTCATTTATAATTTGTGGCTTTATTTTACGTCATTTTGTTTTTCAGTTTCCGTTCAAAAGAAAAATTATCTATAGAAATTTTGAACTTGTTAAATCTTAGGGAATTTATAAACGGGCCTAAGTCTAGTAAAAAGGGTGTGGACCGTGTGGCCAATTCAGCAAAATTTGATTCAATTGCAAACATAAACGTGGCTAAGAGAAACTCATTTGATACATAGTTTACGTAACTACATTTAAAGTAGAGGTGATTAAAAATTCTATCGGGCCGGGCTTTAACATCATAACTCATGTCTAAACGCACTTAAAAGTGGCGGACTTTTTGGGCCAAGCGAGCTTGTTAGGATTTTTCAGGCGGGGTTCGGATTTTTAACCAGAAACGTGTATTGAGCCTTGCCCAAACCCGCCCATTTTTTGGGCTGGGCTAACGGGTCGGGCCGTAGTTGATCACCTCTATATTAAAGCGTAAGTTTGTAAGGAAATAAAGTAATAATTTATAATTTTTTGAAAATTTACATGATTCCTTTCAACCATTGGTGGTCTTTACATATTAATCTCAATGACGGGTGGTGCCTTTCGAAGATGATCATTGACTTGCATTAATCCTTTTAGCAAGTTACTTGGACCATATGGCATATTGTAATAAGTGGCTTAAACATTCATTTTAATTGTAATAAATCAACCTTAATTATTTAGAAAAAGAAAAAAAAAAATACGAGTTGATCTATTAACTCAATAAAACATACGTGTCAATCATAAGGGTAATATATATTGGTTTTTCCTTCATTTTGAAGACAAATGAGTCTCAATATTGGAAGCAACAGCAAGATCAATGAAGGAGAAAGTTTATGGCGGCTCAAAATATTATATGCGTATTATTCTCTTCAATTACACCCTTTGTACATTTATATACTCCCAGGAGTCAATCCCTAGAATGATCTGACCTAGTGACTAAGCTATTATAGTTGCACTACAGGACAACAGACACTACAAGACAAGCAATGTATCATATGGTAGCTAATACGTCTATCTTCATCACTCCCCCTCAAACTAGGAATGATTTGAAGTAATTCATAGTTTGGAGAATAATTGCTGCTTCTAAGCTATGTTCATAGGCTTCGTTAAGATATAAGCTGGCTGCTGCGATGAGGGTATATACTCAGGTCTTATCTATCCAGCAGTGACCTGTCTTGAACAAAGTGACAGTCGAGTTCAACATGCTTTGTTCATTCATGCTGAATTGGATTTGCTGCAATTGACAAGGCTGCTTTGTTATCTACTTTCAAGATTGCAGCTCCTATTTTCTTCATCCCAAAATCTTTGAGCAATTGTTTAAGCCAAGTAACTTCACAAGTTGCTAGGGCCATTGCCCTGTACTCTGCTTCTGCTGATGATCTTGCAACAACATACTATTATTTGGACTTCCATGACAATGGCGATGCTCCTAGGAGGATACACTATCCAATAGTTGACCTTCTAGTGATAGGAAATCCACCCCATCACTATCTGAGTACGCAGTCAGAATTGCAACTTAGTTAGATGCTAGCAGTATGCCTTGACTAGAAGCTAGTTTCAAATATCTAAAAATTCTTTTTGTTGCTAGCATATGCACTGAAGTGGGATGTTGTATGAATTGGCTCGGAGTGTTTACTGCATAGGTAATATCAGGTCTTGTTAGCCCCAGGTATATTAATCTTCCAATGAGTCTTTGATACTCAGTTACATTGGGCAGCAAATCACCATTTTCTACTGTTAACTTCAAGTGTGGATCAATAGGTATTTTGATAGATTTGGCTCTCTGCATACCAAACTCTTTGATAAGATCCAGAATGTATTTTTTTTCGGGGATAGGAAGATGCCTTGTTTAGATCTATCCACTTCTATTGCCAAGAAATACCTGATATTTCCTAGATCTTTCATATGAAACTGAGAAGCCATGAATTATTTTACCTTAGTGAGAAGTGACTTATCATTCCCTGCTAGTAATAAGTCATCAACATACTCTAGAACCATAGCAATTGATTGACCATGTTCTTTGGTGAATAGAGAATAGTTAGTTTTGGATTGAGTAAATCAAAACTGTTTCAGGGCAGTGGATAGTTTTGAAAACCATTGCCTGGGTTATTTTAACATATATAGGGATTTCTTGAGCTTGCACACTTTATGGTGTTTAGCTTCTTTTTTCTATGAAGAATTCACTTGAATTCTGCTCTCCCAACCAGTATATCTAGCAGGCATGGTCATGTACACATCCTCCTCTAAGTCACCATGCAAGAAGGCATTTTTCACATCCATTTTCAATAGCTGCTACTGCCTATAAGGATCTCACTATACTCATTTTTACCACCGGGGCAAAGGTCTCATCATAATCAATCCCATATCACTTTCTACAACCCAGCACAACTACTCTTGCCTCGTGTCCTTCTACAAGTCCATCCTGGTTAAGCTTTGTTTTGTACAACCATTTACTACTTATCGTCCTCTTTCCTGCTAGCAAGTCAGTAACTTCCAAGGTGCCATCCTTCTCCAGAGCTGAGATCTCTTCATTCATGGCTACTACCCCACTTTTCTTCTTTCACTGCCTCTCTGAAATGACTAGGGTCACTCTGATTGACATCTTGAGTCAAGAATGCTGCAAATTGAGGCTCTATTCTAGCTGAAACTGAGGTGGAGACACAGGTGGCATGAGCCCTTTTCTGCCCCACGTCATAATATGTGGTCCAAGATGGAGCTTTTCTTGCTCTAGTGAATATTCTCAGATCAATGTGAATAGGTTATGGTTCATCACTTGCCTGATCTGTAATATGATTATTCATCTCATTCTATTGTGTTCCCATAGTGTGATCTAAGGTATCATTTTCATCTGAGTCTAACACTATCTGATGCTCTGCATTTGTTTCATTTTGATCATCTAGGTCTTCCCCATTACCACTAGGGGTGTGCATAAACAGGACCAAAGCTGAAAACCGACCTGTTGGAACCGGACCTGATCTGAACCTGTAGATTCAGGTCCGGTCCTGTTCCTTGAAATTCAAGGTTTCCGATTCCGATCCGGATTAGGTCTAAAACTGGGGTTTTTCAGGTCCGGACCTGAAACCCGGTTAATTTTTTTACGTTTTATTTTATTTTATTTTTTAATATATAACAAAGTAAGAGAGGAGCGTAGAGTACTTGCTGGCTTGCTCCTTCTCCAGACTCTTCTTTGATTCTCTCTCTTCCATTCGCTCCTCTCTTCTCTCTCTTCCATTCACGCCCTTCACTTCTTCCTCCATTCTCTTTTATCCTCCATTCACACTCCTCTCTTCTATTTTCATCCATGTACAAGCTTTATACTTGGTAAATTCGATTTCACTCTCACCTTTTCTCTCTCTTCCTCTTCTCTGATTTCTCAGCTTTATACTTGGTAAATTCGAGGCACCATCGTCCACCGTCGTCCACCATCGTTCACCATCTGCCATCACCACTCACCAGAGTTTGTTTGTACTTTAAATCTAGTTTAATATAGGTTAGTATGTAGATCTAATTTTATTTTTCACACAATTGACGATTATAATTATTTTTTTGATGAAATTATAATGTAAAAATATAAATTTTGTAATGTAAGTTTGTAGATCTATTTTTTCGGATTTTTCTGTTTTTTTATCTCGGATTTTCTGACAATTTTATATAGAATTTGTTTTTTTTTTATCTTTTCGTTCGTTTTTTTTTGTTTTTTGTTCGGATGTATGTGTGGAATTTGGGTTTTTTTTTTGTTTTTCTGGGTTGTGGGTGCGGTGGACGCCTGGACGGTGGTGGGATTTTTTTTTCAATTTTTTTCGTTTTTCTGGGTTCTGGGTGGATATCGGTGGGTCTGGGTTGTTGGGGTTACGGTGGTTAAGGGGTGAGCTGGGGTGGGTGGTAGAAGGAAAGGAGGTTGTGGTGGTGGGCTGTGCATAGGGGTGTACGTATTAGGGTTTAGGTTAGATTTGTATTGACAATTTGATAGTATTGTATCCATTCTGGTCCTACAGGGTCAAATATGTAATTATTAAAATATGCAACTGGTCTAAAAATCACAAAACAGGTCCATATGCAGTCCAACAGGTTATTTATTGAAAAAACGAAAAAAAAATAACAAAACCAGGTCTGTTCAGGTCCAAACCACGGACCTGTTGAATCAGGTCCGATATCCAGTCCTCAAAATTCCCTAATTCAAGTCCCGGTCCCAACAGGTCCGGTCCAGGTTCGGTCTGGTTTTGGACCGGTGAACACCCCTAGTTACCACCATTTTCATCTCCAGTCTCTTCCACTTCCTCTTCTTCTAAAGCAAGTATATCTGATGGGGATTGCATAAGTACTAGATTCACACAGTTCTGAGTTGATTTCCCTTTGTTGTAGGGAAATATCTTTTCATAGAACTTAACATCTCTAGATATAAACAATTGTTGATTCATGAGATTCAGCAACTTGTATCCCTTTTGATTTTGAGCATACCCAAGAAATACACAAGTGACACCTCTTGCAACAAATTTATCTCTATTCAAAACTGGATTATAAGCCATGGAAAGACATCCAAACACTTTCATATGAGAATAATCAGGTTTCTCACCAAAAAAAAAATCATATGGTGATTTTTTTTTATCAATTCTGTTTGGAATTCTATTGATGACGTATGTTGCTGTCAACACATAATCACCCCAGAATTTGAGAGGCAAACCTACTTGAAATCTCAGGGCTCTTGCCATTTTAAGAATATTTCTATGTTTTCTCTCCACTCTTTCATTCTGTTGTGGTCTATCCACACATGATGTTTGATGAACAACTCCAAGATCACTGAAGTATTCCCTGCATTTGCCATCATCAAATACTACTTCATTTTCGATCAAATACAACGCCAAAAAATGAGCTATTGCAACGCCCTATCCAAATGCCGTGGCAATAGATAGCCTATTGCAACGGTATTTTTATTGCCGTTGCAATAGAGTAGGCTATTGCCACGGAGTTAAAACTAATGCTCTTAGAGGTAGAGCTATTGCCACAGCTCTAAAGAACCGTTGCAATAGCCTAGCTATTTTAACAAAAATGAAAGCTAATGCAACGGTAGTGTTGTATCATGAAAATTTTAGCTAAGTTGAAGCGCGCATTATTCCCTCTAATTTTTTCACCAAAATTTTGAACAAACACGTGTTTACTTTTCTCACCCGTTTTCTCCACTCATTCTCACAGTACCCATTCTCACCCAATTTCTCCATTTCCTCAATTTCCCCCAATTCTCCATTTTCTCAATTTCCCCCAATTCTTTAGTTTCCCCATCATCATCTCACATAAATAAGCAAGGTAAACAAAAATTCTTAGGCCGATTCAGAGGTGAAAATCACGAAAAAAATCATTCAAAAATTCGAGGAGGAAAATAAGCAAATAATTATGAGGAAGTAGTAGACGAAGGTGGTAGTCAGGATCGAAGGTGGTGGCTGATAGCAGCAGTCAAGCGGTGCTGGCTGATAGCGGCACAAACGGTCTCAATTTATTGTTGCATGTCCCTTCCTTGAGCTGATTGCTCGAAATTCTCTTCAAGGTAAACAACGAATTTTCGTTTTTGAGAATTAAATTTGAAGTTTTTGCTTTTGTGTTTGGGAATTTGTATTTGATGCCATGGAAGATGAAGTTTATGCTTTGGTAACTCTTGGAATTAAACGGCTAATGGGTTTTGTTTAGCAAAATTGAGATTTTTCATTAATTTCTTAAGATTTTTGCTACTTTAAATAATTAATTATATTAATTAGTCTAATGACATTATGCTAAATTATTCTTTCTTCATTTTTGTAGTTTGCTATTGTTGGTTAGCTTGATTTTGATTCAGGTTTAATTTTCAGTTTCCATTAATAAAATATTCGGACCAAATCCCGTCTTTATGATTTCCCTTTGTAGTTCGCTATACACGGATAAAGTTTGCAAGTAATTTGTCTGGTTTCGGGTCGGTTCTCGGGCTGATTAAACTATTTGGTTGCATAGAGATAATCTGGGTGTTCGAGGTTGGATATTATTTGGTTTTTAGGCATGAATTTGTGTTCAAATACCAAGTTATTCGGATTGGTTTGGAATTATTTAGGGAATAAGTCAATTTTGTCAATCACTGTCTTGCTTTAATTTAAGCTATACTAATACTAATATTGTGAATATTTTTATATGAGTGATACTCTTTGAGCATTGAATTGCCAAAATTTTCATATTCCAAGTACTGAATATTGTATTTGGGGATTCATTCCTCTGTTTTTTGTCTGATATTGGCTCCTCACCCCTACTGCACTTTCTCCTGTTCTTGATACTTCCAATAACCACCAAATGGTGTGTAGTTACATACTCCATTAATCGAATTAAAAATTAATAGGTCTTTTTTTCTTTTTAATTGGGAGATTTATGTCATACATATAAATTGAGTTTTTCTCTAACCAAATTGGCACACAGGTAGAGACTAGAGATGACAAACAATAGGAAATGAAACGATACTCAAGGTTGCTTCTAGATAGGTTTGGTCTCACCTAATATGACCAAAAGATAACAAATACAAGTGCAGTATATAGGTATCCTGGATTTTCATTTTTTGGGGGTTATATGAGCTACAACAATATGCATTTGATGGAAGTATGGTGGGTGATAGTGGCATGGAGTGGCGAGACTTGAATAACCCTGATAACGGAATAAGGGAGGTCATCATCATCATGTTAGTTGAGTGGTTGGTCACTGTAATTTTAGCATATTTTTTCGACCAAATGTCATCGTCTGGAAGTTGGTGGAAGAAGCTTTCATCATCTGCAAGGTAACCTAATTTCCGGAGTAATGAATCTCAAGATTCCTTAGATTCAGAGAAAATTGATGTAGTCCAAGAGGTAAAACTTTTGCTCATGTGTATGCATGCAGTATCTCATTGCCATTGCTAAAAGAACTAAACTTAAGCGGTTCCTTTTCTTGTTGCCTGAAAATTTTTACTTTTAACTGAAGGTGCAAATAGATGGTCAAAGTCAATCAGCTTCATTTTTCATAGCTCAATTATAGGAAAAATTGTTGTCAAAGGAATGTATCTTGCTTTGCCTCAATCAGGTTGCTTTGGGATGCTTGGCCCGAATGGTGCAGGAAAAACTTCATTCATTAGCATGGTTAGTCCAATGTTGTTCACTTATCATATGTGAAGTTCAGTAGATCTCTACAGGGCTATGAATACTAGAATAAGTCGTTGTATCCGAGCTTCTTTCACCATTTCATCATCCTGGTAAAAAGGGTGCAGAAGTTGATATAAAATGAAATTTAAAACTTACTATTAAACTTAGTGTTTTTTTTTTCTCCTTTTGCTCATATAGATGATTGGTCTTACAAAGCCAACCTCTGGCACAACATTCATAAATGGTTTGGACATAAGAACAAACATGGATGAGGTATACTCTATGATAGGTGTTTGTCCTCGGGACAAGTAAGTTTTTCAATCACTGTCCTACTTCCTCTACTTGAGAATCTTTTGAATCCATACTTTACAATTTCTTTTTCTCTTGATAAGTGCAGCCTTCTCTGGGAAACTCTAACAGGACGGGAGCATCTAATGTTTTATGGTAGACTAAAGGCCCTTAGAGATACTGCCTTAAAAGAGGTACTTGTATATCTCTCTTAGTGAATTGTATGTTGAATAATTTCTTCATATCAATATTATTGCTAGACATATATATTTAATATAGCCCCTCTTCTAATTCCTGCATGATATATTTTTCGTAGTTGATAAAGTTAAGGGTGTATAATGTTGGGTTGGATCAATAACTAATTTTGGTATTTACTTCTTACATGAATTAGGCAGTGGAGGAATCTCTTAAAAATGTCAATTTATATTATGGTGGTTTTGCTGACAAACAAACTGGGAAGTACAGCGGTGGTATGAAGAGGAGACTAAGTGTTGCTATTTCCCTGATTGGGAGATCCCAAGGTTTGTTTTTAGCATCATATAACCCTTTTGTCCATTTAAGTATTTTTTTTTATTTCTTTTTCTTTTTCTGATTCATTTTGATGTAGTCATGCAAGTATGATCAATAACATAGTGATATATAATGATTCTTTTCAAAGGTTGTATTCATGGATGAACCTATCACTGGACTAGATCCGGCTTCCAGAAACAATCTGTGGAATGTTGTAAAGCGTGCAAAGCAAGATCGAGCCATTGTTCTTAATAGTAATCTTTTCTTACCTGTCCTTTTTCTATATATGCCTATGCATTGGCACATAGCTCTTAGTCTCTTGCATTGCCACTGACAATTTATGGCTCAAACAATTTCACAGCACACTCTATGGAAGAAGCTGAAGCTCTTTGTGACCGGTTAGGTATTTTTGTCAATGGTGACATGCAGTGCATAGCAGATGCGAAAGAGGTTAATCTCTTTAAAACTTCTTTGCTGCCATCTTTTAAACAACCATCATCTGTGCATTTTGAACTTTGATCATGTTGATTGTGACCTTGGTCTATTATAATTTATAATTTAGTTCAATTATATTTCTATTAATTTTTTCAATTTTACGTGTAGGTGCATGAGGAGTTAAATGCAGCGGAAGAATAGTGACTAGTCATGTAACAAATGGTGCATATATGTTGGCGACTCTTATTCAAGTTCCGGCTTTGTGAAGATTTGGAAATTTCGGCTTATATATATATATATATATATATATATATATATATATATATATATATATATATATATATATATATATATATATATATATATATATATATGTTGACAATTTGTATTTTGGACGATTAAATGCTTTATATAACTTTTATTTTTATTAGTAGGGTATGTCATACCAAAAACAAGCGAGTAATATTTTGTAATGTACGTATTTCGCATTATAATTATTATATATAAATGATACTTTATTTTTTTTTCTGTTAGTATATTTAGATTTGTACTGACTAATTATACATATATTATATTACCATTCCATCCCAACAAAAAAAAAAAAAAAAAAAAAAAAAAAGATCAATCCGTTGCAGTAGATACGTACTCCTATCATTGTATTAATTAGCTTCATCTGTTGCAATAGGTTCAATTTCATCATAATTATTAGTCAGTACTCTATTGCCACGGATAAGTTATGCCGTTGCAACAGGTATTAGTCTATTGCCACGGATCAGTGGTGCCTTGGCATTAGGTGTCATAAGCCGTTGTATTAGACCTACTGCAACGCCAGCAGATGCCACGGTACATGGCCGTTGCATTAGGACTAATGCCACGGATTTTGACGCATAATGCAACGGATTTGGGGGTTGCAATAGATCAAAAATGTAGTAGTGAATTCTAGGGCATTATCATACTTTTACTACCTTTACAGTTACCTGGAATTAAGTTTTAACAAACTGCATGAATGCCTTAATACCACTGTAAGCTTCTGATTTCAATTTCAACAACTGAACCCATGTAGCTCTAGAACAGTCATCAACTATTGTTAGGAAATACCTGTAATTTCCCTTTGTTTTCACCCTCTATGGACCCATATGTCAATATGTATCATTTCAAACAGCTTCTTAGCATGAGAATCACTAACAAGAAATGGGTAATTTTGTAAATTTAGCCATAGGACAGATCAAACACACAGCATCATCAGCAAATTTAGAGTTAGATACACAACCAGTTTTCATAATTTTGCTCATAGGAGCATGTCCTAGCTTATTATGCCACAAACTGCATATTTTTAGACTAGAATTATTATAGATAGAGTTGTTTTCATCTCCTTGCATCCTCTTCTCATCTACTCTTTTCTTCAGCTGCTTATTCTTTTCACCATCCTTCAAGTAGAACAGACCACATCCAGCTTTACCTGTTGCTCTTACTTTCTATGTTGCACAATCCTGAATAGTGCACAATTTAGAGTAAAATTTTACTTCACAATCATTATCTTTCATACGTTTTCCCACAGACATCAAGTTATGTCTGAATTCAGGCGCATACAACCATTTCAACAGTTTCGACCTATTTTCCAACAGGATGTCACCTCTACAGGTTATAGCGGCAGTATTACTAGTTGGCAGATTTATTTTAGCTTCACCATTCATAGGCATGCATGAGTTTAAGGATTTAGCATCATAAATCATATGATGTGTTGCCCCTGAATCAATTATCCATTCATTTTCTATACTAGAAACATTATAGCAAGTAATCACACCTGCAAAGTTCACATCTATTTTATCCTCGGTGTCATAGCCAATCTTGCTATGCTTTGAGCTTGAAGGAACAAGTTTCAGCAGTTGCTCCAGCTGTTGAGTAGTTATGGACATTGATTCTTTAGAACCTTGAACATTCCCGGCAAACTTGCCCGTTTTCACCTTTTCCTTATTGTTTCTTGTACATATGATGCCATTTAGGGTACCCAACCACCTTCAAGAACCTTTCATCAGAATGAGACTTCCTTCCACAGACTGAGCATCCTATTCCATAGTGTTCCTGGTCTCTTTCTCTATTGTTTGACCAACCAAGTCTGTTTGGCTCTTGCCCCCTACTGTTAATGGTAATTGGCTCCCCTTCTCCCTTAGCTTCATTGAGAGTCTTCCTCTGAGACTCCTCTTGCTGCAAAGTTGCACACGCAGCTTTGCATCAATACGTGACTTGTTTGAGTAGCATATGAAGCATCCAGCCCATTGAGAAATTGAAAGAGTTGCTGCTCCTCCATTTGCACATTCAATGCACTTATAAATGCACTGATTTCAGGCGTCATAGTGGTAATAGGAGGCAGTATGTTCAAGCCTTCTATTTCACCCCACAAAGACCTGATTCTGGTGTAATAGTCACTGATTAACTCACCATTTTGCTGGATCTCATACTGTTTGTTTAGTTTGTATTTCCTTGCACCATTGGTCTGAAGAAATCTGGTCTCAAGTTGTTTCTAGATTTCAACAGTTGTGCTCAGGAACATCACATATCTTTTAACTGAATCAGTCATGTTGCTGGTGAGCCATGCTATCACCATGTTGTTACATGTATCCCATTGATCAGCCTTTGTATCATCAGATGTGTCTTTCTTCACTAATCCTGTAACAAATTCCAGTTTCCTCTTAGAAGCAAGGTTGATCTCCATCGATCTTCTCCATTCTCTATAGTTGCCTTCACCAGCCAACTTCTCAATCGCTACAGAATGTTGGCCATCTCCAAGATGGAGATACAGGGGATTTTGCATATCAGTTAGAAAAATATTTGATATATCTAGTGTAAAGTTTCAACTTTTGAGAAAAAGAAGGAAAAATACAAAAAAATATGGCAGAAAGATTTAATCTTTATGTTGAAACAAGTGAAGGGAAAGAGATTTGAGCACGAACTTTCACTCTTTGCTTGCTGATTTGAACCTCCGCTCTGATACCATGAAGACAAATGAGTCTCAATATTGGAAGCAACATCAAGAACAATGAAGGAGAAAGATTATGGCGGCTCAGAATATTATATGTGTATTACTCCCTTCAAATACACCCTCTGTACATATATATACTCCTAGGACCAACCCTTAGAATGATTTGACCTAATGACTCATCTATTATAGCTGCACTACAGGACAACAGACACTACAAGACAAGCAATGTATCATATGGTAGCTAATATGCATATCTTCATCACATTTAGTATGGGGGAGTTTGGTATTAGCAACATAATGATTGGTATATCCAAATCGTGAATCCGACTGTGCATTCGCTGCCATCGACGATAAAAGCACCACCAAGACGCCATAAAACACAACGCCACATCAATGACGTCACAACCAAAACCACCACCAGAGTGATGTGTCTGATGCCCCTGTTGTTGGCAACCACTAGGAAGAAGGCGTCAGCGTGCATCCAAGTACGAAGTCTATTTTTATATTGATATTTTTTAAACAATGGAGATTTCAGATGTTTTAAAGTTTTAATAGAGAAATTGAAGCTCAAAGGGCATTGTTATTGAAGGTGGATGACACATTTTCCATTTAGGGTTAACATGCCCTTAATTTCACCCTTTTATCATAGGGATTTTATTTAATTTATCGGTGAGACTGCCGTGATGTCATCTGTTGGAAGGTGGAGACAAAAAAGATGATGCCGATGGAAGGTGGAGATAATGCAGATGGCGTCAGAAATGGAGTAAATGGTGGAAGGTGGGTGGTGTGATGGAAGCTTCAATGGAGGATTAATGTCCAATGATGACGTATCTGAATAACATACATAAAACATAAAATTGAGAAATAAAGTAGAAAACGAATGAGATGATCACATAGGGTAAGAGTAGCTAATATTTTCTTTTTAGTTTTCGTGGAGGATAAACAAGCTAGAGATCAGATATAACAAAGAGATACAACGAACGCTCTCCATCTCACAAATATCTCAATTGGAGTTACATATCGGCTTGAATTGACTAGGCTATTCATTATGAGCACTACAATTGTTTACCGAAACGGTTCCTTATATAATATAAGGAAACCCTAAATTATTCCACAAAATATCATAAGCATACCCGAAATTAGGACATTCCAAAAAGTTTGTGTAGCTTCAAACCAACTAAAAAAATACCTCACTGGACCAGGCATAGACGTGCCATGCAGAGCACGCCCTTGCCCCTTCCAAAAGGCCAAAGATAACTGGAATTTACTACGGACTCGATAAATGCTTGTAACTCCCCTTTTTCGGCTTTATGACCGATATAAATTGTATGTACTGAAATTGTAACTTTTTAAAATAACATTTATCTCTATTTGCTTGGGAGCTTAACATGATAATACCATAAGGATTTAAGGAGGGAGAAGGGAATGAATATGATTAGGGAGGGAAGAATGTACGCTCATGGAGTCATGGTTACGAAAACTTCCTGTATGCCTACAGTGTCTAAAGTCGAGATTCTCAAGGAACAGCTTGGGTTAAGCTCGTCCTAATTAAGTTCGTTTATGTTTGTTTTTTAAATAATTATGCCAGACTTGGAAAGTTATGAAAGTGTGTTAATAAGTGAACTTGAATGTGAGCAAAGGTACGTATACTCGTTTATATAAATTCATAAACCATTTGTTTAGTTAAATTCACGAGCTAATCGTTTAGTTAATTATGTCATTAATCTAGCATTACAATTTTTTTTTCCTATTGAATGTCACAAGCTAAAGTAACGTGACATTTTCATTTTGGATTTTTTTTTTATTTTTTTTTAAATTAGTTGCTAGTTTAAGATAAAAAGTGAGCATAGTATTAGTAATTTTTTCTTTTTTTTTTATTTTTATTTATTTATTATTTTTTTTTTTGGTGCACAATATTAGGAAGGTTATTATTGTGAGTGACTTAGGAATACTACGAAGATGACACTTATTATTCTCCTTACTTTAATAATGCAAGTCGAGTTAGCAACTAATTAGATAACTTTCTTCAAAGATAGCTTCCTTAATTAAGGTAAGATAAACCAACTCTATTTGAAGTCTATTTGTTTGTGTGGAATGATGTAATTTCTTAACTTTCCATCGTCGCATTTAAAGTTGACACATGTCATCCTAACATATATCAACACGACATGTTAGAATTAGTTGAACGACACTTTAAATGTGTCTAACATGTGTCATGATCAACTTATTGCCACGACCTACAAGTATATCGATTTTAGTTCGTGCCACGAGTAACCACCAAAGTGATCCGCATATCTCCACATACTAGGCTACTTCCGCTGGTGCCTCCATATATATAATTGGAACATGTGGCAATGTTCATCACTTGTACAGCAACAATGTACACATATACAGGCATAAATTGTGCCATTCATCATTCTCTTTTGTACTTAAATGTACCTCCCAAAAAGCCAATATCATCACATTATAATTGAATATCAAGATAGATAAACATATTTAAATTCTAATGCACCAAAAGTTGCGGAAAATATAATTATAAATATAAAGCATAAAGTTGTACATGAGTATATCTTACACGCACGGAACACGTTTAAATAACATGTTACGTTTCATTGTTCTCTTTAGCTATGAGCCGTCAAAATATCCACGTGACAAACACATGAATCATCATCACTAAATGTTTTTTAATTTTACAAATGTGAATCATCGTCACATCTTAGCTACCACCATATCCGCATGTCACTTTTTTCTTTTTCTCCCTTGAGAAATTATTACATGTCAAAATTTATATTTTTCGAAACTATAGTTTATATAATACATAATTATATATGATATATATTTAGTACGTCATTTTCCCGTACTTCATGTTGTTATTGAACCCTAAAGTAAGGTCCAATTGCACCTCATTGTCACCATCTATTTGACCAGATACCGATCCTTCAGTTGACTCATTAGAAAACATACTGAGCTTTTCAAAACTCTGAACATCACCACCAGCATCATTACCATTACCACCATTTATTGAAAGCTGATCAGCCTGAAAAGCGGGGGAACGAGGCCCTCGGGGGCGTCGCTTGAGGCGGGGCCCAGTAGGGACAACGAACGTAGCAGATCCGGTAGGAGAGTCCTTAGAGGACGACATGTGGCGAATATCGTAGAGCTTGAGAGGAGGCAGATGAATGACTTGCTGAGGTGGAAGAGGAGGACCATCGGATGAAATAGCATGATTATTAGACGGAGGAGAAAGTTGCATGATAGGCAGACCCTTGAGAACAGCATCAACGGCAAGCTGACAGTGGCGCCACTGACCAGAGTATAATAAACCAACTGAGCCATATATTGGGTCTACCACCCTCCCACATGCCTCGTATAACAATGACTGGAATATTGCTGCCAATTTCAACCAACAACCATTTATTAGTTAGTGTACCTACATGGTACTGTACGTTTTATTTCTTCTTTCTTTTTTATTTTTCGATATTTAGAACTCCGTATCAAAATGAACGAATTACGTTATAAAATCCCCTTCATGAGGAGGGCTTCACCCTTTAAACAATAGTAACAAGATGACTTACCATTTATTATAAGTGTAAAGGAGATCAAGCAAAAGAATAATCATCTTAAATATGTAATCCCTACTTTTACTTATCTCAATCCCTAATTGTCCTTATAGCGGCCCTAATAATCAATTATTTTAAAATCATTAATACGGTCTATCTAATATATTTTTTTAGTTTTACTCACTATTCACGTTTTTTTTTTATATTCTGTTATTGGACAAATTCAACCAAAAACTTAAGCTGATGGTTGAAGCCAGGAATATGTTTTATAATCATTGTCGGTTGTGATTTACTCATGTTAGAAAAAAGATTAATCAAAGTGCATAAAATACCAAAACAAAATACAAAATAGAGAGAGTAATGATTTAATTTTCATAAACCTTGCAAAATGATTTTCAGAGAAAATTAGCTAGAAATAGTTTTATAAGGTGTAATTGTGGAAAAAATGACCTGAACATTAAAATTAACCTTGATCACCCAAGACACAACATCATGACAGTGCAGATTTTCATAGCTTTTATTTTTAATTAATCAGATGAAGCTATTTATTAATTATATTAACGACAAGTGGATAGCATTATACTCCGTACCAACTTTAAAAAAAACACACACAAGGTAAAAAATTATGTAG
Organism: Chenopodium berlandieri; assembly: GCA_034703905.1. Classification (NCBI taxonomy): domain Eukaryota; kingdom Viridiplantae; phylum Streptophyta; class Magnoliopsida; order Caryophyllales; family Amaranthaceae; genus Chenopodium; species Chenopodium berlandieri. The sequence continues at coordinate 17,595,820 of CM068287.1, forward strand.
TATTTAAGAAAATAAACACACTGTATATCAAGTTTAAACAGATAAAATAAATACTGTATTCCGTAAATAAGATATAGAATTACTAGCCAGACAAACTGGTTGGTAAAATACTCTCCGTACGGTAGCATTGAAATGCATGACTCAGATCAATCAATTCCAACCCTCTTAAACTAAGAATTACAACAATATATCTATTTTCTTTCTTAAAAAAAAAATGTTTTACATCGCTCTTGCATCTGAGGAGCTAAAAGTGAAAACAATATGTGAAATAAAACATTAATAACATTTACACCAGCCGGTCATGTTTTCCAAATGGCTAAATTAAACTAATTCAATAGAAATATTAAGTCCTTTTTGTAGCCTTATCCTTTTTTAGATGGAAAAATTCATAATATTTTTTTCATGTAGATGACAATGAATTATCACTAATATTTTTAATGATTAACACATTAAAATAATTTGATATTTGAAATAACCAAAACAGAATCCATAACATTTCGTATAACTATACGTTCCTTAACTATAAATACATAGTACTTATAATTATGTATTAGTAAAATTTATGAAAATTAGATATTAAGAAACTACATGTTAGAAGAATCAGATTAAATGAGATCTCATATGATCATGTTTTTTCTTATATATCAATGAAAATGGTGGTCAAAGTTATAAAAAGTTTGACTCCCAACAATAACGCCAAATGGAGTAAATTGTTTCAACTTTATGTTATTAGAAATTACTGTGGAAATTCACAAGTGATTACTCAAAATGTTGGAATTATTTTCCAACTCCTAAAACTATTGGATTGCACAGAAATTGATGAGTAAACTTGACAGAGTATAGGCTAAAATTTTGCAATTTGGAAATAGAAAAAGCATTTATATTAACATAGCGAATATAGATCCATTTTTGGAAAAATTACCTTATTAAGATTAGATTTCCAGGAGATTCTGTCCTAGTACCTATCAAAGTCTGACACTAATGTATAAAGATAAAATAGTACTATATCTGTCTAAGTGTAATTGTCACACTCAACTTATCACATAATTAAGGACTAATTACAATAACATTAAATTCTTCAATTGCAACAGAAATAAATAAATAAAATAATAAAATAATCATTTTCCTTGGGTTGCATATATATAATGGATTCATGGACCCTCATTTTTTTTGGGTTTTTGTCCAAAATGCTACCACGGTTAAAAACAGAAGTTTAACTAATAACTTTACTATTAAAGTATTAATTTTCCCCTTGAATAGACAAGATAATAATTTTATTTTTAAATAAAAATAATAATTTTATCGATTATTTCTTAAGAAAAGGATTTCATACAATTTTCTATGAGTAATTTTTAGTGACACTTAAATATTAGAAGATGCGCTTAATTTTTTAAGCAGATTAATAAAGAGCATTTCTTGTATTTAAAATTAAGGTTGGACACATTGATTTCGGTACAAAAATTGCACTATTAGTGTATCACTCTAATGAACTTTATTCCCACACCTTCCAAACACGGGAAAAGATTATATACATTTGGGTGTATATAAGAATTTTTATCAAAAAAACCGTCTTTTTATTCAAATCTCCCTTAACACCTTTATTTTTTACTCCCGCCCCTTAAGTGACTTAGGAGGCAAAACACACGGAAAAATAAAAAATTATAACCGATATGAACTCGACAACTCTGATCAAACATGCAAGTTACAGAACCAAAAGAAAAACATTGAAAATTTTACCGGGGCGAAGGTGCTCGGCGCCAGCATTGAGGAGGTTGAGAAGACCGGCACGGCCATAAAATTTAGCAAGGAAAAGAGTAGCATTGGATTGGGCATCACCAGACATCATCCAATTAAGGCAAGGGCGAATGACGCAATCGTCGTTACAACCTTTGCGGAGTATTCTACACCCATTGCAGCTAGTTCTCATGATTGTTGGATGTTTACACAAGAGAGAAGTAAGAAAAGAGAGATTATGTAAACAACAAGAATGAATGAAGCAAAAGATGAAAGAGAGAATATAGTATTTATAAGCAAGGAAAAAAAATGTGAAGGGTTTAAGGAAGTGAGAGTTGCGTGGTTTTAGTTTAAGGCTCATAGCCCACAGGAAGAATAATGTGCTTTTGTGGAAAAAACCTGGATTAAAAAGTCTTGAAGCTTTACTAGTTTTTGGTTGTTTGCTAAAAAAATTTCTTTTCTCATTGTGCTTATTTGGAAAGTTTTAAGGATTGTCTACCTTCCAACTTCCAAGTGTACAAGCCTCAATGTTGGGGGGATTGTCTTTCTATTTAATTGCCCTTCATTTTTTAATATTATTACATGGTACAACTTTGTCTGTATAGTACTGTACTATTACTACTATAGTCTGTCATCTTCTTGTGCAACCTTCTTACCTAAATAGTTGGGTTTATTAATTTATTTTTTATTTATTTTATTTTTATTTTTATTTATAAATAGTTGGTCATTTTACATGTACCAAAATATAAAATGATAATTCTTATAATTTAAAAATATGAATTTCAGAGAAATATTTCCTCCGTTTTTTTTTTATACACTTTGACTTTTACACTATCCATATATTACACTTTAACTAGCTTTTAAGATTTATAGCTACAATAAAACATGATCATGTGGGATCTACTTTGAATCTTCACAATGTAAATTAAATTTTATTAATATTCACTTTTTATAATTTTACAATATTGATAATTAGAGATACTAATTGTTTAAATTGTGTTAGCAAGCATAATAAAGAGAAACGTGTCAATTAAAAAAATGAAGGTAGTATAACATCGGTATAGTGAAAACGTAAATATTTAATGAATAAATTTGTTACTAGTTAGATTTGTGTAAAAAAATATATATAAAAGGGTGAATTGATCAGTATTATCATCTATTTTTCAATTCATACTAAAAGAGTTAATTACACATTTATTTTTGAATTGGAATTCATTATTAATTAAGAAATCTACCCCGAAATTACATAAGATTTGAATCATGATTAATTAATAATGGCGAATACGACAATAAAATTTAGTTGTTTTCTTTGATACCAGCTTGTATATTATTACTGTATACTGTAAACAAGTATTACGCGTGACATATTGTGATGTGCTTATCTTGTGTCATTCTTAGAATCCAGTCTGACAATCTTATCTAATATTCACTACTAGCCGTATTGTTAACAATAACATCTTTACTGAAAAGCAGGATACAACATGATTTAAGTGCACTGATTTGTTACACTTATGTCACACATAAAGTATCAATTAAGTAATATTTTGAGTTGTTTTACTTTATTTTCGGTGTCTTTCAATTCTTAAATTTCTTATAAAAAATATACACACTAATAAGCATATTGTGGGACCCAAAATTGAGCCCCCCAATGGCGTATGTCCTTCCTGCCTGTCTGTGTAGCGTACATGCCTTAATTTTCTTAATCTCACCACTCTTTGAGTGTATGCCTTTAAGTCGTACTAAATTTTTTATATTTCAAAATAGTCATTGAATTTACAATTAGATAAATTAGAAACCCGTTTAATAGATCCAACATAACTCCAAACTATATAGTGAACTCAGAGATATTTATTTATTTCAACCCAAAAGTTACATAATTCGAAACTTCTTTGATAGCATTCAACATTTTGACCCTAATTAAACATGGTCTGAACTAAGTAAGTTGGTTTTGATTAGTAATATAATGATGCGGCTCAAAGGCATCATGATCGAAATTTCAATTGTTTTCTTTAATTTGCTTGAGCCGTCTATTTCTTTGAGATTGAATGGCATCCATTTCGAACTTACGCATGGTTAATAGAATTAGTTTTTATTGAATTAGATTAGGAGTTTGTTTTATCATTTTATAAGATATATATAATTAGGATACTCTTATTTTTAAGATTATTTTTTTTAAAAAAATTTCCTATCAGGCATGGGATAGTATGCCTATAAATAGATTATTTAATTTTATTAATAATTTTAGATTTGAGTTTATGATAAAAAAAACTGATTCCTTGTAAATTGAGACATTTTTAGGAGAGAATTAAATTGCGCCAGGAAGAAAAAAACAATCCAATCTAGCTGTTATCACCCGTGGTTAGAATTGAAAATATCGCCAGGAAAAAAAAAGTAGTGGAATTTATTTCACGCTGGGTATGAGGAGACCCAAGCCGCACCCATATTTCAAGCCCAATGAGCTCTCATGTGAAGGGGGTGTGATAGAGTAAATAAACCGATCTTAGGCTTCAACCATTAGCTAAAATTTTTGGTTGAGATGATCCTTTAACATGGTATCAGAGTCAACGTGACACAAAGGTCACGAGCTCAAATCTCATCCATCCCCACTTTCAAGTTGTAGACACCTGATTGTGTCTCCCCAAAAACCAAACCCAGTGATGATTACATTTCACGTCTTTGATTAACGAGTTCGGTAAAGAGTTGAAGAGTCTCGTTAATTTTCCTTAGGCCTTAACCATATTCCTAACCTTTCTTAACATGTTTTAATCCAAAATCATTCATTTCTGCCTTCAAAATCATCCATTTTGTTTCCTTAAAATTATTTATTTCGTGTCCAACTTATAAAAACGTCTAAAATAGATTATTTTGGTCCATAATCTCAATCCAATTATTATTTAGTTGGATGGGGCTTGAAAAGCGCTTTTCAACGATATATTATAAGCCCAAATCCGACTTAAAACGAATAAGTTATAGCCAAAAAACTAAACCGAACCCAAACCGAGCCTAGGTCCACCTTACCTATGACCCAATGATTATATGAGTGTCCAAATATTTTCCTAAATCAGTTAGAAACTTCTAGAATCCTCTAGAAGGTTCTAATTTATCCTTTTCGAGAAGATAAAGATCAAAAGAGTTCGAAGCCGAATAAAACTTCTCATACGATAGTTCTTATCCCATTCAAAATCAAAGACGTTCGGATATATTTCACAATCATAATCCCTTTAGAAGTCAAACTCTGTACGGCTTTATTATCTTCATAAATCATCGCAGGATGACAAAACCAACGACCCACGTCATCCCTATCACACCGCGACAAAGGCTGGCGCGCCGCGATAATTTTGTCGCCTGCGATAGAGAATTTCTATCTCGTCTAGAACTTCTGATCTTTTCTGATCGTCCAGACTCTATTTTTTCCCTATAAATAGAGGTCGTTTTCCCTGTTCCAGATCATGGAAAATAGCCATCAATTACAATTAACAATTATCAATAATCCTTAGCATCAATCATCATTCAAAACACCCATGTTCTTAGCCTTAGCCTAAACACATCCTTGATATTCTCCCAAATCAGTCACAATACCTCCTTCGCGAGATTCGAATACTCCAAGCCATACTCGACGTTGCCTTTGACCTTGACGAAAAAGGTTGATAGTTCTAAGGGTTTGGTCCCAAATCTATATTTCAATTCATATTTGATTTATTTACTTTATTGATTTAACTTTCTTGAAGTTTACTAACGTGTGTATTGTTTTAATATCAAGAAGGATGAGGCATCAAAGTGAGTAATTCAATTACCCTTGTTATTATTCTTTGATTTTGGAGTAGAAATCATGTTTAGGATATTATTATGATTTCTAGTATCATGTTTAGGATAACGCTTTGATTTTGTTATTAGTAACATGCTAGGATTTGTTATTAATCTGTTTAGTATCATGCCTATGATCTTATTACTAACGATGTTTTAACAATGTTTTGATGATGATTGTTATATTAACCATATGTTGCTTGATTATCCATGATTTATTGCTATTGCTTGATCACACCCCTTTTTGCAGGTTTAAAGGAAATTTGTACTTGAAATCACGCCTAATAAGATAACTAATAATTTAATTTAGGCTAATATGGCTTTAATTCAAGTGATCACCAATATTAGATTTGATTGTGCATTAATAATCAGCCAACGTAGATTAAACAAGTTTAGTATTAATTTGATGTATGTATGTTGATCTAAAGCGCGCATGAATATCAATAAGAATCAAGTAGAGGCCTATTTAAGGAAGGTTTGGCTTCTCTTAGGTCAAATTTGTACCATTATCCCCGAATATCCAGTCATGGTTTCGGACCACTATGGAGTTAGAAATCTCTGTGATTGTGAATGGGGTGTAACCTTCACACCCGTGAACGGTTTACAAGTTCCTAAAACTACTCTTTTTCTCTATCTTCTTTTACTTGGAGCGCCGCTATACTTAAAAATATGACACCATAGTTGGGCAGAGGTGAAAAATTCCCTACCGTTTTTGGCAACTCCATTGGGAATGATTTCTAAATTAATTTCTAATTCATTTAGCTATTGATTAGAATGAGAGAATGAAACTTGAAAGATTCTTGATATTCATGTGCATAATTTTGTTTAACATTGTAGCATAACCATTAAAAGGTACGCTTTGGAAAGACCATCTGTGTCAAAATATAGGAATACACATAGGAAAGGCCAGAAATAATTTTCACAACTAAAATCGAAAAGATGCTGCAAAAAATCGAAAAAAACATCGAAAACCGAAACTGCCGCAGAGCGTCAGTTCTGTCGCGTTGCGATAGAGACCAACGCCGAACGACAGTCCTGTCGCAACGCGACAAGGCTGTCGCCAGACGTTAGACAGTCCTGTCGCATCGCAATAAGGCTGTCGTCGGACGTTAGTCCATGCCGACCAGCAATAATGCCTGGTGATTTTGCGTCAGCTTTCTGTCTTTGCGTTTTGCTTGGTTCTAGCACAGTTTCAACGATTTTACTTCCTGATTAAGTTTTTTCAACCTTTTCGAACCCATTGTGTTTTACATATGATTTTATCCCATGGGAATTCACGCTCCTTCCACCCTAAAAACGCTACGTGCAATAATGGGTGCATCTGAGTTTGTTGAATTCACCGAAACATGGAGTTGAGTTTAACTCGCAGGGTCCCGTCCATCGCGCCAACCCTTCTAAGGTAAGGCCTCCGTGGATGCATCAGGACTCTTAACTATGGACCCTCTTAGACACCATAGTCCTTGACCTTAGAGAACTAGAGCCATGGCTAGGTGGCAAACTCATTACATCATGTTGTGACTACTTGACTACTTGTGCATATCTTACTTGTGCATACCTTGTTTATGATTGAACTTACCACTTGTGTTGACTTTTTTCTTGTATATAAGTCTAAACATGCTAACCAAGGACTAAAAAAGACTTTTCTTAATTAAAATGAACCTAACGAATAAATATGCTCGACCTAGAAGACTTTAGGATTAAACCTTTGAAGGAATGATTGAGTACAAGTCATCGTGATGCTCCAGCCTTGGCACATCACGTTTAACTTGTGGCGAAACAATTTGAACCATAGTGATACGTCAGGCTTGACGAACCGCGATGGTACATTGTCACGCGACAGTTCCATCGCTGTGCAATGGTTTGGTCGTTCTTTCCAAGTATTTACAAGTCCCACTATATTGATTAACCACTTTAACGTAAGTATATGGTCTTTCCCTGGTCTTGTTTGAGTCTTACCACATGTCTAGCCACATGGCCATGACACGAGTCTTGTAAATATCACTTCCACTCACGAGTCTTCACACACCTTGTACATATCTTTTTTCACACCATGACCATGTCTTAGGTCCATGCATGAGTCATCCTTTCCGTCATTCAAGTTGAGGGTCCATCTTATTCCCAGAAATTTCCATGTCTTTCTATAAATACATACTTTCCCATACATTAAATACCTTACACTTTCCTTCTTAAACACTTTCCACATTCACATACTTTCCCTATACATACATATATACCTCCCTGCATACTTTCTTCTTACATACCATTCACCTCATACACTTTCCTTATCTATGCATGTTGAATCGAGCTCGAGTCATGTGATTGACAAGAAGAGTCTATGGTTTAATTTTTAAAGTGTTTGGTCAAGTAAAGAAGGGCGCTTAGTTCGAGACAAATCCTACATACTAGAGATCTTCTTCCAGAACACGGTTAAAAAAAAGAGGAAACCAATGAGGCCAAACAAGAATGAAGATGTTGACAAACTCCAAAAGACCGTGGATGATCTTGTTGAACTAGTAAGTACTCACCACTCGAATGGAGAAGGCCAAAGACCCTGATAAGTATGTTCCACCTGAGACAATTAAGTGCATTCAAGAGGGCCTAAGTCAAATCTCCAATGACTACAAGTACCTCGACATGAACATCAAGGGATTCTCATTGGCTAAAGAACTCCTTCCGCACAAGTCCTCGGCCACTGACATCCCTTGGTTCAAAGCTACAAAAATCCTTCTTCCATCTCTAAGCTTTTGAAACTATCATGGAAATCAAGGGTGTTGATAAGAAAACCTTCCCCTCTTTTTTCTCCCTTTCCTTGGAAACAGTATGTCAACAATGGTACTTTTCCGTGGGTTCTTAGAAAATTGCTACTTGGGATAGTATCACGGAGGTTTTTATTGATAGATACAAGTGCAATACCCAAGTGGAGACCGACCATAGAGAGCTCAAGATCCTTAAGCAAAAGGAAAATGAAGGTTTCACTGCATTTTATAATATATAGAAAGAGACTTCCACAAAGATGATCACTGTCCCAAATGAAAAGGAATCCGTGCGAATATTCATTATAAATCTTCAAGATAAGTACCAAAAGCACTTAAAATATCAACTTCTAAACACTTTCAAGGCTGTTTACAATATAGGCATCGAAATTGAGGACGACCTTATGAAATTGGCAGCTGCTAACAATAATAATGCGAGAGGAAAGAAGAACGACCATCCTTCTTCTTCCTCTTCCATTAATGAAGTATTTCACTACTACATTTTTTATCTATTGCAACCCCCAAATCCGTTGCATTAGGCGTCAAAATCCGTGGCATTAGGCCTAATGCAACAACCATGTATCGTGGCATCTGCTAGCATTGCAGTAGGTCTAATGCAAAGACATATGACACCTAATTCCACGGCATAAATGATCCGTGGCGATAGATCAATACCTGATGCAACGACAACATCATTACCGTGGCATTAGCTATAATACGTAATGCCACAGTTTCCTATGCCTAATGTCACAGTGCATGTACCCTAATGCCATGGTTCCCTATACCTAATGCCACACAATGCATATACCCTAATGCCACGGTTCCTTATACCTAATGCCACACAATGCATATACCTAATGCAAATAATAATAATAATAATAATAATAATAATAATAATAATACAATTAAAATCATAATTTTTTAAAAAAAACAAGAATTAGAATTTTATTAATATGAATTCAAAGTTTGTACATTGTTATCTATAAGGAAAATTACAAAATTAAAATATCACTAATTAAACTAAGAAAAAAAACAATTAAAAGTTAAAACTAAATCATTTTGTTCGCCAAACAATATTTTCGGCAATTCTTTGGACCGCATTATCATTTCTTTCTCCTGCTTCTCCAATTCTCGTAAAGCAATTCGTGAAGCATCTTCAACTTCAGTGTTATCCACCTCTAGCACTGTAAAATTAACAATATTTTGATTAGTCTGTGTTAAATTATGTAAATCTCCTTGATTTGAGTGATCTCCATTGAACACTTATTATCAGTTAAGAGAAGGTGTTTAACGCGAAAAAAAAATCAGAATAGTCAATAAAAGACCTACAATCTAAGGATATACCTGGTTAGCTTTATTATCCTGTTTCGGAATTCTAAGATTCTTGCAAAGGGGACATCTTCGTACAGTAAGTTCTGGAGCTCCTCTTCAACATGCTTATGAAGTCGCTTGACAAGAACCACGACATCTTCTGTGGTACAAAATCATCGTAACTGAGGTATAAGGGTGCAACTAACAATTTTAACTTGTACATGAATAACAAGATAACATTAACAATCTATCCTAACAAATGTTTGTATACTTTGCATAAACTCAAAGAGGCACTTCTTAATTATTTGTGGTGTAATAACTTATACACCTCTTGAAGTATGATCTGACATAAATATATTGCCAACTTAATCAGCATGGCCTTGAAATTGCAGATGTGGATTATGATAGTTTTAAGCTAGTGAGTCAGTCGTAAGAGCATTCCTGTCATTCAAAGCATTGAAAATCAATGAGAAGCAAAGATTCGTTAAGCATGATGAATGTCATTTTAACAAAAAACGTTTGCGTAATACAATACACATCCAAGAGGGAGTGCACATTAACAATGAGCAAGGCATTTTCTAGTGCTCCCAGCCTCCCCTATTAATTCAAGAAGTATGCACCATAAACCAACAACCATGTATAAAAAGAAAAAAATGGTACTTGTTAGCTGCCTCAACCTTATAACACAATACGAAAAAATGGTTCTTCTTGGCTGCCTCGGCTGGAAATTATCAAGGTTGTCCATACAAGAATAGGGGTGAAAAACAGTTGGGTACCTTGTGCCGTAACCAAAATTAATTGGTGATTATCTAATATCTACCAGATTTGGTCCAAGATTGAAGAATTGAAACTAGAGCTGATTCCCACCCTCATTCTACTAAAAGTGGCTCCTTTATATTGATCACCCCATACCCCTAGCTACTTTCCCATTAAATAGATTTTCTTTTCCGGACACCTCAATAAAAAAAGATAGTTCTTACTCCCTTAGCCAACAGACCAAATCTCAAACAACAAGACAACCCATCTTTTTACCCACTAACTGAGGACCTAGTTTGTCTACAGTTGCCCCACCACCACTGGTCCTTTAACTGTCTTGCTTCTATCCTTGCCCCGGTTGGCACTCTAGTTAATTGGATCATTTCGCTGAAACTAATAAAAAAATTATGTTTGCTAAGGCTTGTGAAAATACATTATTAGTGTTCAAATATGGCAAACTAGTTATGTTTTGGAAATTTAGGTGTTTCCAATTTTATATATGGTATTTAGTCTTCATGAAAACATATGCACAAGCCTATTAAACACCGGTAGCCTGCACACACATATATAGTAGCAATAAAAGCATTTACGACTTTGAGATGAGTACAATAAGAAAAGTTAATAACACATCAATTAAGAATCTATATATAATAAACTATGTAGGGTGAGGAATATCAATTACTTTGGAAAGAAAGGTCTGAATGTGTGAGAATGGCTGCTAGATTTGGAGCAAAAACTATACCTTAAGAGGGTAATAAGAGAAAATGATGTTTGAAAGTTTAGTTCGTGTAGGTGCAAAGTCACACTTATATAGGGTAATGCATTAACTCCTATCTAAACATGTTATTACATACCTTATACAGCCATTAGCAGTATGTGCCAACATAGTTCCTTTACTACTCATAATCATATAATGCTAATGTCACTAACACCCGAAGAAAATTGGTAAAAAATATTGTCCAAACTTCAACAACAACACCAAAAAGAAAGCTTGACACCTGGTATGATACAAGAACTCAACATATCATCAGCAATGGACCAACATTTTGAGGATATTAAGATGTCTTATCCTTTAAATAAAATGTTAGTAGGATGTATGTCTATCAGATTGATGAGCATTAAACTCATGTTGAATTCTATGAGGCATATTTACAGTGAGTTAGTATTCAAGTTACTGATACCTTGCATCTAGATAATTGGCTTTATAAACACATTCAATAGGTCCTTTTTCGAATAATTGACTCATAGAAAAGTTACTAGTACATGTCTTTATCTCTGATAATGCATTAGGGGTGATTTCAAAGGAAACTATGGGCAATAACCAACAAGCTAAAGGGGAAGACATTTGGGCAACAGGCAGGGGAGGGGGAAAGACAACAATAACTAATAGTAGGGCAACAACCACTGTAGAGGCAACGTCAATAACAGAACACACAAAACATCACAGCGACAATAGTTTAACAATCACCATAAAACGACCCTAACCGACCATCTACTGCCCCAAAAACACCTCAACCCAATTAAATCCTAACCCAACCTGCCATACACAACAACAATAGCTAAACAACAACAGCAACTAACCACACGTATCAACAACCACAACATGCTGGATGACCAACAACAATAACTAACCCCACTATAGCCTAAACAACATAACACACATGTTGTTTCAACAACAACAACCACACACATTTCACCAACAATTATCCATCCCGCTAGTAACCTAGGTTACTGGTATACAAGCATGATTAATTCTTCCACCACCTAAACAGGATTCTAAAAAAACAAAATTAACATAAAATGAACTGAGTTAGGGTTTCATAGAAATAGTTACCAACGACAAAATTAAGCCCGTTTAACGAGCTCAGAGGGGGGAATCCACATTCACATCATCATCATCGCAAGTGATTTTGTTAGGAGGACCTCAAATTCTTCGAAATTGAGACAGATAAGAAACCCTACGGACTGGAGGGGGTTTGGCCACAGATCTGGGCTTGTTCAAGACAGGAAGTGATGACCCAGACCCAAAACCAAACCCTAATTCCTCGTTTGCGCCCAATTGTCTTCGTTGAAACCCTAATTCGTCAACGGAGGTGGGTTTTGGAGTGGTTCCGTGGTAGAACCCTAACCCTAACACCACCGTGTAACAACAAAATTCTAATTAAGCAATCTTAAAAATAAAACTATGCCGCATACCTTAAACAATTCGAGCAATCAACCACAAGGCAAGAACATGCAAGATGAAAATGAGATTTGTCGGAACCGCCTGAAATACGCAGCCACTGCCTGAAACTCGCAACCACCGCCTAAAATTTAAGCAATCAGCCACCGCTTGAGTGCCGCCTTCGTCTACTTGCTCAGATTTCTTTGTTTAATTTTCCTTTTAGAAATTTTTCAATAATTTTCCTACAGTAATTTAGGGCTTCAAAAATGGAGAATTGGGGGAAAATGGGTGTAGTGCCAAGATATGAGAAAATGGGTTTAGTTAAGAGAAGCAGCTTTCTTACTTTTCCAATTTTCTTTTCTTTTTTCTTTTTATTTTTTTCTTAGAATAGGAACACGTGTAAGGGGTTTTAAATTTTTGGGGTAAAAGTAGAGGGAAGTCATGAAATTTCCGCGCAATCTAATTTTTCATTACATACCGTTGCATTAGCTTTCTTGGTTGTTGAAATAGCTAGGCTAACGCAACGGTTGTTTAGAGCTGTTGTATTAGCTCTACCTCTTAGAATATTATAGCTAAATCTGTTGCATTAGCCTATGCTATTACAACGGTAATAAAACTATCGTTGCATTATCCTTAATTTAGCCGTGGCATTAAGTAAAAAATGTAGTAGTATAATTTTCTACAGACACTCCTAAGCAACGAATCTAAAGATCAAAAAGGGTGTTCACTCCACTTTGCATGAGCTACAAAACAGCCTTCGATAAACTACACCACAAAGGACTGGTCATGCCCATAGGACCTATCAAAGATCCAGTCCTAGAGGCCGGCCAGACCACCTAAGTGGGATCTTAATAAACACTGTAAGTACCACCAAGGAAGAGGTCATGATACTGAGGAATGTTGCAAACTCAAAGAAGCTATCCAGGATTTGGTCGATAACAATAAACTTTCTGAGGTTCTAGCCATCATAGAAGATCAAATAATCTTTCATCCTTCTCTCCTCATTACATCTATTGATGAGCCTATGATCGAAAAAGTCTATATAACTACCATTAACGAATTGACCATGATTAAGGAGGATGGAGAAGTTTTCTTAGATGCCATCGTGGGAAACTCAGCAAATCTAAAAGAAGGCATTGATAAGCTCCAAGATTCCATTACCAAGCTTACAAGTTAGGTGAAAGACCTTGTAAATCGGATGTTAATCATTGAAAAGAACTCTCATCGCCAAGATTGGAAGAATGAAAAGAACAACCATCCTTCTTCTTCTTCTTCTTCCTTTCAAAGATTAAAGAAAAACTCAATGCTCCTAAGTCGCAGGTTAAACGGACCATTGATGAATATACACCAATAGGAATGACTTATAATGAAGATTTTGACTACCTCCATGGTCAAGGTTTCATTCATCCCATTAGTCCAATCCAAGATCCAGTATCTAAGAGACACTCTCTTAATTGGAATCCAAATTCCTATTACAAATACCATCAAGGCAATAGTCACATTACCGAAGAATGTTTCACCCTCAAAGATTGCATTCAATACCTCATTGATTCGAATTAGCTTTATGTTCCTTCGTGCAACAATAAGGCCAATTGATGATGATAAGCACAAAGCACGAGGCGGGCTTCAACGACAAGATTTCATGATTCTTTTCTTATTCTTGTTTTCCCCTTTCCCCCCAATAAGTCTAACATAGGCACCCTCCATCATTTCTTAGATATACTTCATGAGTTTGTTTTTACCTTTTCCATTTCAATAAATTGAGCATTTATTTCCTTGCATGTGATCATTGCATTGCATTTCATAAAAAAAAAAAAAAAATCCTTACCGAACTAAGCACAAGGTATACCAATGATTTGAGGCATCCTTTGTAGCCATATCATATCACCTTTACCCTTTCTAATATACAATCCGTTCTTGATGAACCACTTTGAGCCTCGTCTAATGATAGACCTTCATTTTTCAACCCACATCTACCTAACCTTGGGATGGGACGGTGACTAACTTATGCAATTTTCAAAGCCAAGTGCAAAAGCATGAGTGATTATTACCAAAATTTAGAAAGTTCATAAAGCAATAAAAGTGTACAAAAGGGCAAGTGTTCCAATGTCATTGATATGAACATGTCTCAGATTGCGTCTCTTATCGAGTGCGCGACACCGTGCCTAAGAAACATGAATGCCAAGTGAGTGATAGACCGCATGATTGAGATTGCCCGCACTTATCCAAATCTCAAATGCAAAAATAAACAAAAACAAGTTCAAAAGCGAGAAACCTCAAGCATACAAATACCAAGATTCAAATACAAGGTTGCACACCTTGGGGGCTTATTTTGGGTCTCGAGCCTTTATCCTTTCTTCTTTAAACCTTTATCCTAACCCCGTTACAACCCTTGAAGACCTCCTTGAGGTATACACACACTTGTGTGAGGTTCGGCTAGAGCCACTACTACATTTTCGATCAAATACAACGCCCCAAAATGAGCTATTGTAACGCCCTATCCAAATGTCGTGGCAATAGATAGCCTATTGCAACGGTATTTTTATTGCCGTTGCAATAGAGTAGGCTATTGCCACGTAGTTTAAAACTAATGCTCTTAGAGATAGAGCTATTGCCACGGCTCTAAAGAACTGTTGCAATAGCCTAGCTATTTTAACAAAAACAAAAGCTATTGCACCGGTGGTATTATATCAAATGAAAATTATTTTAGCTTAGATAAAGCGCGCATTGTTCCCTCTAATTTTTTCACCAAAATTTTGAACAAACACACGTGATGTATGTTTACCCCAATTTTCTCACCCAATCTTCTTACCCAATTTTCTCACTCATTTTCGTTCTCCACTCATTCTCACAGACTCATAGTAAATTTCTCACCCAATTTCTCCATTTTATCAATTTCCCCCAATTCTCTATTTGTAGGGTTTCGTAGTGACCCGACACTACGCGGAAGGAAACCCACCAAGACCCGCCCCTTAATTAAAGCAATTAAACAAGCGTAATAAACTTAATCAAACAAGATTAAGGACAAGAATTATACCTTTGACGCGTGCTTCGCTCCCAAAGAGCTCTTACTTTAAAATCCCAAAAAGACGAGATCTCCGACGGATCGTACCCTCGACCCGACCCGAGCGTCCTAAGTCTTTAAGGTTAGTCAAGACCCAGACAAAATAACTATGAGTTTTACGAATCAAAGGTTTACTCTTTTCTTAGAGTTGCCTTTTTAATTCCACTCAAGGTTGTTCATTTTCCAATACCCAAGCTTGGTATTTATAAGGAAATGAACCCTTGTATTTCATTCCCCAACCAATGTGGGAGAATGTTTTTATTTGCTAATTAATTTATTTCTAAAATAAATCAATAAATAAATGAAATCACAATTCGACAAGTGACAAAGGGAGAGAGAGTATTAGGTGAGGACCATGGAGAGGTGGGGGGTGGGACCAATGCCTTGCTCCCTAAGGCTTTCACAAAGCCTTGGTCCCCACTCTCCTCACAAACCGCCTCAACCAAGGCTGCTGGCGAACTACCAGCTAGCACGCCAGCTGGCTGTGCCAGCTAGCCCAGCATGTTAGCACAAGCCCAGCAGCAGCGCTGGTGCTTGCTGGTGCGTGATGGTGCTGGCTGGTGCGTGCTGGCGCTGCTGCTAGCATCCCACGCATCATCTCTGCACCACACTCGCACATCATGCGTGCCACGCATCAGCCTCTCTCGCACGCATTGCCTAGCATGCGTGCTGCTAGCAAGCCACGCATGCTTGGCTTGACGTTGCTAGCTTGCTAGCCCCTCGCACATACTCGCACAGCCACACTCATCAGCCTCGGCCATGCACAGTGCACCATGCACGTACATGCCTCGCCCAAGCACCACGCACCACGCATGCGCCAGTGCCTAGCACTAGCTGTGCTTGGTGCGTGTGGTCCTGCCATGCGCCCATCATTATGCTAGGGCTTTTACGGCATCAGGCCATCCTAGGGCACGCATGGTGCGCCTAGTGATGTTGCTTGGGCTGCGATGGTGCGCCTAGTGATGCTGCTGGCTTGCGATGGGATGCGATGGCGCCCAGCATCATGCTAGGGCTGCGATAGCGCCTAGGCATGATGCTAGGGTTGTATTGGCGCGCCTGGTGCTAGCGATATCCAGCCTTGGTGCCTAGCCATCACGCTAAGGCTGCGATAGCGCCTAGGCATGATGCTAGGGCTGCTATGGTGCGCCTAGTGCCTATGATGATCTAGCCTAGCCTAGCTATGGCTACGCTCATACTTGTCGATTGTGATTTTTCAACGCTCGGTCTCGACGCCCTATGCTCGATGTTCGATGTTTGTATTCGTAAAACTCTGTCAACTCATTAAATCCTTTCGGATTAATTCGTCGTCTCGGATTGGTGATTCGATTGTGTTCGACCCGAAGGGTTCAGTTAAGATCAAGCTGTAACATCAATTGTACCTCGATATTACTGATCGGAAGCGGCCTACACCTAGGCATTCCGATCACTTGACCTTACTGAAGAATTAGCTCTGTAATAATTCTGAACCCTCTATCGGAAGAATACACTTGTTGGAAGGACACCATTCCTTTCAATCTCCCACTTGTCCTTCCGGACAAGTGTGCTTGCAGTGTATAGCTCATTTCCTATGTCACTTAATGTTTCTTCGTGAACTATAAGGTAAGATTCGTTGTCATCCTTATTACGTTCAGAAGTGTTTCTCGATCTCTAAGTTCGACTCTCAATAAGTAGATGATTTCTAAAATCCATCTGAGCACGGCCATGCATTTTCACAGTCTCGCTCTTCGAGCGGCCTTGTAAACAACAAAACATTTTCCCTATTGTTAGTAGGGGGACAATCCCAATCTTTTATTGTAAGTTCTTCTTACTAAGAGGACACAGTCTCCCGAGTGTTCCCGTTATGATCCCCAGTTACGGCAGACATTTGAAAACATCAAAGAGTCTAGTACTCAAAGAAGAAAACTTCACAGTACTCATGGTCGGAGGAAATAAGTTCCGATAGTCATAATGAGAAATGTACTTATGACAAAATTTAAATTTTCTTAAAGTACTCTCATAGGTCTTATCCAGTACAGTTCCAAACTGTACCTGTGGAAATGATTTATGACCGTCAAGTCCTCACAGCACAAGAAACGGTGCTGTAAATCATACTACACACTAATCTATGGCGGTCATCAATCGTCCATCTGTTAGATGACCTCGATTAGGGACACTTTTCGATTTAATATTCAATGTTCACTTAACAGGTGTTTCTTTATCCAAGACATGGTCTTGATACCCTATTTTGAATATTTCCATAAATCGAATGGACTCATTATTTAATTCTAAACCACAATTAAATAGTAATGGAGTGAATGATAATTTTGCACAAAAATTAATTACTCCATTGATGAATGTTTTTAATACAGTGTCTTACATTAAATATCCTATTTAATTAAAACACATGTACAGGGAATTTCAAAGCCAGTCTCCAACATGCTTGATTCCCATTGCCTCAATGTGCTTGTTGTATTTCACTTGAGGCAAAGGTTTAGTAAAAGGATCGGCTACATTATCATCCGTGCCGATCTTACAAATTCTGATTTCACCTTCGGATTTCCATTCCCTTATCATGTGAAATCGCCTTTGCACGTGTTTGACCTTCTGGTGTTCTCTCGGCTCCCTGGCCTGAGCGGTAGCTCCATTATTATCACAATAGAGGTCTATCGGCCCCTTGATTGAGGGTACAAAACCAAGTTCGCTAATGAACTTGCAAATCTAAATAGCTTCCTTGGCAGCTTCTGAAGCGGCCAAGTACTCGGCTTCAGTTGTAGAGTCTGCAGTGGTGCTTTGCTTGGCACTCTTCCAGCTAAACGCTCCTCCATTCAGACAGAATATGTACCCCGACTGTGACTTGAAGTTGTCTCTGTCAGTCTGGAAGCTAGCGTCGGTGTAACCTTCAACAACCAGTTCTTTGTGGCCTCCATACACCAGGAATTTATCCTTGTTTCTTTTCAGGTACTTAAGGATGTTCTTGGCCGCAGCCCAATGCGCCTCTCCTGGGTTCGATTGGTATCGACTCGTTGCACTCAGGGCATACGATACATCTGGCCTTGTACATATCATGGCATACATGATCGATCCGATTAGCGAAGCATATGGGATCTGATTCATTCTTTCTCGCTCAACAGGTGTCTGCGGACACTGTTTCTTGCTGAGAGTTACGCCATGGGACATGGGTAAATGCCCTCTTTTGGCATTTTCCATGTTGAATCGAGCCAGTACTTTATCAATGTAAGTACTCTGGCTTAATCCAATCATCCTCTTAGATCTATCCCTGTAGATCTTGATGCCAAATATGTACTGTGCCTCTCCTAAGTCCTTCATTGAAAAGCACTTTCCCAACCAGCCGTTTACGGACTCCAATAATTTTGTGCTGTTTCCAATGAGCAGTATGTCATTAACATACAGGACTAGGAATGAAATATCACTCCCACTGACCTTCTTGTATACACAAGACTCATCTGGATTCTTGATAAAACCAAACTTGCTAATGGCTTCATCAAATCGCAGATTCCAACTTCTTCTGGCTTGCTTTAGTCCATAAATGGACTTCTTCAGCTTGCAAACCTTTTCCGCGTTGCCTGGATCGACAAAACCTTCTGGTTGTGTCATATACACAGTTTCTTACAAAATTCCATTAAGGAAGGCGGTTTTGACATCCATTTGCTATATTTCGTAATCGTAATATGCAGCAATCGCTAGGATGATCCGGACGGATTTTAGCATTGGAACTGGTGAAAAAGTTTCATCATAGTCAATCCCGTGGACTTGTCTATAACCTTTTGCCACTAGTCTAGCTTTGTATATTGATACATTTCCATCCTTGTCTGTCTTCACTTTGAAGATCCATTTGCAACCAATGGGTGTATAACCCTCGGGCAAATTCACCAAGTCCCAGACTTGATTTTCAGGCACGGAGTCCATCTCGGATTTCATGGCCTCTTGCCATTTTGCAGAGTCGAGGCTCGTCATAGCTTGCTTGTATGTCGCCGGCTCATCACCATCCATGACTAGGATCTCCTGATCATCGGTTAAGACGATATCGAGGTATCTGTCTGGTTGAGATCCTTGCCGTTGCGACCTACATAGGGTAATCGGTTGAGCATTTACATTGTCTGTTTGATTCAGACCAATCTTCTTAGATGCTTCCAAAGTATCTAGATTGTCAGTTTTGTCAGGTTGACATTGTTGCTCGTCCTCTCGAACTTCGTCGAGTTCGATTTTCCTCCCACTTGTCATTTTGGAAAGGTGATCCTTCTCCAAAAAGACACCATCACGAGCAACAAAAACTTTGTTCTCGGTTTTATTGTAGAATTTATACCCTTTGGTTTCTTTTGGATATCCCACAAAGAAACACTTATCCGATTTGGGGTGAAGTTTGTCCGAAATTAATCGCTTGACATATGCTTCGCATCCCCAAATCTTGAGAAAAGACAACCTAGGAGGTTTCTTAGTCCATAATTCATATAGATTCTTTTCAACAGCTTTTGACGGAGCTCTATTCAGTGTTAGTGCTGCTGTTTGTAGCGCATGTCCCCAGAAAGAGATAGGGAGTTTACTAAGACCCATCATTGATCGAACCATGTCCAACAAGGTCCGATTCCTCCATTCGGACACTCCGTTCCATTGAGGAGTTTCGGGAGGTGTCAACTCTGGAAGAATGCCATTTTCTTTCAAGTGATCGTCGAATTCATGGCTCAAATATTCGCCACCTCGATCCGATCAAAGTGCTTTAATTTTCTTGTCAAGTTGATTTTCAACTTCTTTCTGAAATTCTTTGAACTTCTCAAAGGATTCAGATTTATTCGACATTAATTAGACATAGCCATATCTACTATAATCGTCAGTGAAAGTGATGAAATATCGGTAACCTTGTCTTGTGGGTGTGCTCATTGGTCCACATACATCCGTGTGTATTAGACCTAATAAGTCACTTGCCCTTTCTCCTAACTTGGAGAATGGCTGTTTTATCATCTTGCCTAATAAGTATCCTTCGCAATTTTCAAACGACTCTAAGTCGAATGAGTCAAGAATACCTTCTTGAAGAAGTTTCTTGATGCGTTTGATGTTAATATGGCCAAGACGACAATGCCACAAGTAGGTTTGATTCGACTCGATGGTCTTAGCTAGTTGTATCAACTTTTGTCTAATCTTATGTAAAAGCATGCAATTTAATTGAACATAAATTTGTAAGACAAACTTGAAACAACTATTGTCAAAGTCTTACACTTGAAATTCCTAGGTGTCCAACACCGTGGATCACAATATGTTCAAAGTATGATGAAAAACTGGAAATAGTTTAATTACATGTCATAGACAAAATAGTGCATGCAAGCACGACCGAAAAACCATCTTCGTCGTCTTCTTGTCCATGCACCAACACTTGATAAGCTTCTCACTTGGTTCCTGAAAAGGCAACATTAAGTGAGTCATACTTGGTATCCAATACCTTATGATAAGCTTAATTCACAAGTGTAAAGGAAGATACCTGAGGCGGATGCTCCATTCCTCTCCTCCTCTTCCCGAAAGAGCTTGCTTTCTCTCTTGAAGTGGCCTTGCCCGCCACAGTAGAAGCAACGCATCTTAGCCTTAACCTTGAGATCCCTCCTTCTTGATGGTCTTTTGGTTGCCCCAAATGAGTTAGCCCGGTGAAGTAGCTCCACCACATTTTTCAAGGAATGTGTCTCCTTTGATTCAGAAATATATGCCTTTAGTGCATCATATCCTGAGTGGAGTGAAGTGAGCAAAGTATGACTAGCCATTCCATCTTCTAGTGGAATTCCAAGGACTTCCATGTGCTTGAAGAGCTTAGTCATTCTTGCCACATGGGGTCGGAGGGACATACCCGGTCTCAACTTAGTGTTGCAGACCGTAGACCAAAGATGGTACCTCTCTTTCGCAAGACAACCTTGATCCGATGGCTTTACATTCATGTCCGTAAGTGACCTAGTCACTTCAAACAAGAGTCCATCATTGTTGTCGTTGAAACTCTTAGAGAATCTCACACCGACAACATCCCTTAGTCCTCCAAGGAACAAGTCCGGGAAAGAGAATGGAAGTTTTTCTTTCCATTCTTCCGGGATGGAGTTAGCCATGAGTTGTGACACTAATTTGCAGTCTTTCGACCATGCACAATAAGTTTCGTCACTCAAGAGGGTCTTGGAACAGAGGGTTGGGAGGGAAGTATCCAGAACATACTCTTTGGAACAACTCCTGAGAGTTTTCCTGAGTTCTTCTTCCCATTCATCAAGGTTTGTTAAGTTAAGCTTGATAGCTAACTTTTCGGGGAGTGTCGGGCACATTTGGTTGTTGTTGAGTTACTTGCAGGCATTGTTCTACAATTGAAAGAATTTGAAGTGAAAAACCATTCATACATCAATAAGTTGAAAATTTAAAGCGTTCATGCACATATTCAAACTTATTGAGCATTTTATCCACGCATTTTAAAATTGTCCCTTATGGGCGAGAATAAAATGATTCCGAGATCCCAAAGATCAAGAAATGGTTCAGCATGCTTTGGCTTGTCTTAATCATTAAATAACTTAAGGTAAGCAATCTAATTGCTAATAGCTCTAAGCTACTCTCGGTTTGATAAAATGTCGCATCTAATGCATTCTTGACGTTTTATCTCTTTTGCCACGACATCTAAGGACTCCTTACTGATATCGTTGAGCTTAACCAAGACAACTTCTATACCTAGTATACCTTACGTTCCTAGGGAAGTAGTGATGCCTCGCTTTGGCGTAATCCATCACGTATGCGCATTAGTTCGGTAAGTGTTTTTCTTGGAACGGCAAATTTTAGCTCAATATTATTAAAGGACCTATGGTTTCTATGTTGGTTGATTTAAGTGAACTTAACTAATCGTCGCAACATAATATAAATCCTAGACATGCACCTAGCAATCATATATAATAACAATATATAAGGCATAAAATAGATGTATTTGGCAACTAGCATGACCCCTTGAAATCTTCAATTTCCATGGGTCTTCATCTTGGCTCGTCTTCGTCGAAACGCCGTCTTGAGACATCTTGGCCAAAATGAAATAAAAGAAGCTAGCTAGAACGACTAAGATTAATCTAATAGTACAAAAATACTTAACGGTTCGCAGACCGTATTTAGATTTACAAAAATATATAACGGAACGCAGTCCGTATTTTCTATCCTAGTCGGGCCCTACTAGTTGCCATTTTCAAAGAACCTGTTTTGAAAGCAATCTTCCATTCACCCATTCACTATTTGTGAATGGCCCATGCAATTTTACGAAATACATAATTAAACACGCAAAACTAGTAACTAACTTAGGTGGTTAATCTAATTAACGCGCCTAATTAAAACTAGTCAAAGTGGTTTAATCCATTATTTCTAAACGCAAAATGATAACGCACTTAATTAAGCTCCCACTAAATTCCGCATCCATACTTAATTAATCCGATTAATTAAGTCGGCATTACCCATAATTTGTCAAAATTTTGCAAAATCGAAAATCGAGATTTTTAGCCTCGTTAAAATAATTAATTAAAATAATTAACACGGAAAAATTCACAAAATCATAGCTCAAGCTTAAGCAAAACCACCCAATATGAAGATTAATCAAAATTTACTCACAAGTAATTGAACTTAATGGATTTTAATCAATTAAACATGAAAAATCCAAACTTTGTTCAATATGGAATTTAGGTTAGGGTTCCAATCATTTAAACATTTATAGATTAGAACTTTAACATTACTTGGGAACTTAAAATACAAAATCACAACAAGTTTTCACACCTCATTGCAATTTATTTGCAAAATTTGTGAAAAACGAGTTTATGTGATAAATTGGTATATCAACTTAAGCACTAATAAACACTCCATTATTATGCTCAAGGATATTTTAAAACCAGTAGATTAGTGATACAAATGTGCATTTAATCTAACCTTGTAATGCTTGCATTAATTAAGGCTTAAAAAGAATTAAAATTTTAGTTAAAAATCGAAAAACCCCAGAAAAAATTGGATTTCTGGTTCGAATTTGGCTTCTGGACAATCCTAAAAGGGTTGAAACAGTTCCAGAATGTCAATTCCACCCAAAAAACACTATTTTTGAGCCAAAATCTGGGTTCGACAGCCAAATCGAAAATAAAATCGAGTTTTAAAAATTAATTTAAACGAGCATCTAATCTAATTAGATGAACATGAACCAGAAAATAAATTCTTTTAAAACACCTTAATTAAACAATAATTGCAAAAATTAAAAGGAGCGTGGCTCCGATACCGCTGTAGGGTTTCGTAATGACCTGACACTACGCGGAAGGAAACCCACCAAGACCCGCCCCTTAATTAAAGCAATTAAACAAGCGTAATAAACTTAATCAAACAAGATTAAGGACAAGAATTATACCTTTGACGCGTGCTTCACTCCTAAAGAGCTCTTACTTCAAAATCTCGAAAAGACGAGATCTCCGACGGATCGTACCCTCGACCCGACCCGAGCGTACTAAGTCTTGAAGGTTAGTCAAGACCCGGACAAAATAACTATGAGTTTTACGAATCAAAGGTTTACTCTTTTCTTAGAGTTGCCTTTTTAATTCCACTCAAGGTTGTTCATTTCCCAATACCCAAGCTTGGTATTTATAAGGAAATGAACCCTTGCATTTCATTCCCCAACCAATGTGGGAGAATATTTTTATTTCTAATTAATTTATTTCTAAAATAAATCAATAAATAAATGCAATCACAATTCGACAAGTGTTAAAGGGAGAGAGAGTATTAGGTGAGGACCATGGAGAGGTGGGGGGGGGACCAATGCCTTGCTCCCCAAGGCTTTCACAAAGCCTTGGTCCCCACTCTCCTCACAAACCGCCTCAACCAAGGCTGCTGGCCAGCTGCCAGCTAGCACGCCAGTTGGCTGTGCCAGCTAGCCCAGCATGCTATCACAAGCCTAGCAGCAGCGCTGGTGCTTGCTGGTACGTGCTGGCGCTGGTGCTGGCTGGTGTGTGCTGGCGCTGCTGCCAGCATCCCACGCATCATCGCTGCACCATATGCTCGCTGGGCCCAGCATGCGTGCTGCTAGCAAGCCACGCATGCTGACCTCTCGCTTCGCACCACACTCGCACATCATGCGCGCCACGTATCAGCCTCTCTCGCACGCAATGCCTAGCATGCGTGCTGCTAGCAAGCCACGCATGCTTGGCCTGACGTTGCTAGCTTGCTAGCCCCTCGCACATACTCGCAAAGCCACACTCATCAGCCTCGGCCATGCACCGTGCACCATGCACGTACATGCCTCGCCCAAGCACCACGCACCACGCATACGCCAGTGCCTAGCACTAGCTGTGCTTGGTGCGTGTGGTTCTGCCATGCGTCCAGCATTATGCTAGGGCTGCTACGGCATCAGGCCATCCTAGGGCAAGCATGGTGCGGCTAGTGATGCTGCCTGGGCTGCGATGGTGCCCAGCCATCCTAGGGCACGCATGGTGCGCCTAGTGATGTTGCCTGGGCTGCGATGGGCTGCGATGGCACCCAGCATCATGCTAGGGCTGCGATAGCGCCTAGGAATGATGCCAGAGCTGTGTTGGCGCGTCTGGTGCTAGCGATAGCCAGCCATGGTGAATAGCCATCACGCTAAGGCTGCGATAGCGCCTAGGCATGATGTTAGGGCTGCTATGGCGCGCCTAGTGCCTATGATGAGCTAGCCTAGCCTAGCTATGGCTACGCTTATAATTGTCGATTATGATTTTGCGACACTCGGTCTCGACGCCCTAGGCTCGATGTCCGACGTCTGTATTCGTAAAACTCTGTCGACTGATTAAGTCCTTTCAGATTAATTCGTCGTCTCGGATCGGTGATTCGATTGGGTTCGACCCGAAGGGTTTAGTTAAGATCAAGCTGTAATATCAATTGTACCTCGATATTACTGATCGGAAGCGGCCTCCACCTAGGCATTCCGATCACTTGACCTTACTGAAGAATTAGCTCTGTAATAATTTTGATCCCTCTATCGGAAGAATACACTTGTTGGAAGGACACCATTCCTTTCACTATTTTCCCCATCATCTCACATTCAACTCCAGAAATTCACAGTACCTATTCTTAGAAAATCACGAAAAAAAATCAGTCAGAAATTCGAAGAGGAAAAAGACGAAGGTGGTGGCTAATAGCTTGAACTTAAACAAAGAAATCTGAGCGCGTAGACAAATTGAAGGCGGCACTCAAGCGGTGGCTGATTGCTTGAACTTCAGGCGGTGGTTGCGAGTTTCAGGCGGTGGCTGCGAATTTCAGGCGGTTTCGACAAATCCCATTTTCATCTTGCATGTTCCTGCCTTTTGGTTGATTGCTCGAATTGCTGTTTAAGGCATACGGCATAGTTTTGTTTTTGAGATTACTTAATTAAAATTTTTGTTGTTGCACGGTGGTGTTAGGGTTAGGGTTCCACCACAGAACCATTCCAAAACCCACCTTTGTTGACAGGCGAAGGTGAAGATATCATTTTTCTTGTGGTTCAGATCCCAGATTGCGATTCTCAGTTTCATTCGTTCGAACATCTCCAATCCGTTGTTGCGTGACAACGAGTTACCTTCCAATTCGTTCTGAATTTATCTTCTTCGAAATCAGTATTTTAGTCTACTATCGACATTGAAAGGTTTGTTTTCAATTTTCCTTTTTCTTTCTAGCTATAGAGTTTTTGTTTCTGGGTTTTTGATTTGAAATTTTGATGCGATTGTTTTAGGGTTTTTTGTTTTTGGGGTGAAGGTTTGATCTTGCTTGTGATAGTTTCAACTTGATAAGATTGATGTTGCTCTATAGTTTTTTTATTGGAATGGTTAATTTAACCCTTTTTTTCTTAAAAAATAGAACTGAAAACTCCTGTTTAGAATTTCTGATGAATGTTCTAAATCTGGGTTTGATGATAAACAGAGAGGGTTATGTGTTTTTGAGCTTGAAAACCCGAATTATTACAAATTTTGATGGACTATATTAGTGGCTTAGTGCTCAAAAACCCGGGTTTGATCTGGTGATGTGTTAGTCTTGTTAGAGGCATTAGGCCAATGCCAATGGGATGATGATGAAGTGTGAGTCTCATAATTCCATTGCACTATTTTTGACTCTTTCGATTCTTTTATGTTCTCATCTTAAAGCACCTTGATTTGCAGTTTCAGCTCATAAACCATGGATAGGTAAAAGATGTACCGTCTTGGTACCTCAGTTTACTAGGTTATAGCCTCACTTCGAGATGTAAACAAAGCTGTTACGATTTTTTGACTCCTTGCAAGGTTGCATGCTGAATTTATGTATTTCTTAAGTGAGGTTGCAGTTCTTGACTGCTCTTACCTCTTAGTGAGTTAGTTCTGGTGTTTAATTCTTGACTGCTCTTACCTCTTATTCCGTCTTGGTACCTTAGTTAGTTTAGGTGGTGCCTTTATTATGTGTAGTGAGATAATTGATGTAAATGAATGAAAGTATTGTTTGCATGCAACTTTTTCTACATCTATATTCAAGTTAATTTATCTCTTTATTCAATTATTATGAAATTTTGTAATGTTATTGTTGTAAGTTGGTCAATTTTAGTGTGAAAAGTTGACATTAAAGGGTTATTTTAGTGTGTAATTTACCTCTTATTCCGTCTTGGTACCTCAGTTAGTTCAGGTGGTGCCTTTATTATGTGTAGTGAGATAATTGATGTAAATGAATGAAAGTACTGTTTGCATGCAACTTTTTCTACATCTATATTCAAGTTAATTTATCTCTTTGATCAATTATTATGTACTTGTTTCTCTTTATGTATAGCAATTATTAAGAATAAGTTAATTGGCTTTCAGGATTCCTCATTACTAGGGAAACTACATGTATGCGTCCTTGGACTGTTGCTGTCTGATATTCAAAATGAGATTTCTAATGAGCTTTCCATACATTCAAATTAAAATGGCATGTTTCTGAATTTGCTTCATATGGTAAGTCTAGCTTTTGGAAGGGATGTTATTCCAGCATGATGTGAATCTGCATCATGTTTTTGTATTTTTGCTGCTGAGAAAAATAGCTTAAGTAATTGTTAATTTGTAATGTGGCAGACTGAGACACAAGATTCGGCTTAGAAGGATTTTTTATGAGTGGGAGTTGGAAAGGAGCATACAAACTTGATAGCTAGTTCTTCAGGTTATTTACTTCTGTTCCTTTTATATCCAATTCCTAACCCTCAACTTTTTCCTATTTCCACCTTTTTGAGAAAGGTTACGCATGTTTGAAGAAACTTAATACTTGAAAAAGCTCCACCTTTTTTATAGCATGCCAGGGTATGTGTATACTGTATACGCATGTTTAAAGAAACTTAATACTTGTGAGAATTTTTTGGCTTGAAGGCTACGTGTTATCTCCTTATGTGTGTCCTTGTGCTGTGCTAATGGAGAGGCACTAGACTCGTTTTCATGGACGGTGTTCCTCAGAGTCTCAGACATAGGCTATTGGGGGGGGGGGGAGGGTTAGCTGGGTTGTCCCTGTTACTATTTTTTGTCATAATCAGGCACAGTATAAAAAAATTTAAGCAATGTACGGGGGCATTAATTTTCTGCATCGTTTTGATTTTTTTTTTTTTTTTTTTTTTTGATGGGAGAAGAATGATAAGGAAATTCTTGGTATAAATTTTGGCATCTTTACAGACTTATAGTTTTTAGCTTCTCTTAGGTGCACACTTCTAACAATTTTCCTAATGTGCCCCTTCCAGAAATAATGGTGGCAACTTAATTAGTTCACCTACAGTGCATGAATCTAGTGCATGAATCTGGTGCTTTTGATTCCAGAATACCTTTGACTACTACTTAGTTCTATTTCTTGTTGGTTATTTAGCTAGTACTTTGTTATATTCCGGGGTGCTATTTTGTTTTTCAGACTTGGAATGCTTATCTTTTGGTAATTAATGTGGCTACTGCCACTATAAATTAATAATATTTTCCTTTTTGTGTAAAAAAAAAAATTTTCTTTGCTGCCATCTTTTAAACAACCATAATCTGAGCTATGTTGATTGTGGGCTTGGTCTATTATAATTTATAATTTAGTTTAATTATATTTCTTTTATTTTTTTCAATTTTACGTGTAGGTGCATGGGGAGTCAAATGGAGCGGAAGTATAGTGACTAGCCATCTAACAAATGGTGCATATATGTTGGCGACTCTTATTCAAGTTTCGGCTTTGTGAAGATTTGGATATTTCGGCTTATATATATGTTGACAATTTGTATTTTGGACGATCAAATTAATTATCTATCTTTTATTTATTATTAGTAGGGTATGTCATACCAAAAATAGGCAAGTAATATTTTGTAATGTACGTATTTTGCATTATAATTATTATATATAAATGACACTTTAATTTGTTTATGTTAGTATATTTAGATTTGTACCGACTAATTAATATTATATTACCTCCATCCCAACAAAAAAAAAAAAAAAAAAAAAAAAACCCAATGATCAATCCGTTGCAGTAGATACGTACTCCTATCATTGTATTAATTAGCTTCATCCGTTGCAATAGGTTCAATTTCATCATAATTATTAGTCAGTACTCTATTGCCACGGATAAGTTATGCCGTTGCAATAGGTATTGGTCTATTGCCACGGATCAGTGGAGTTGTGGCATTAGGTGTCATATGCCGTTGCATTAGACCTACTGCAACGCCAGCAGATGCCACGGTACATGGCCGTTGCATTAGGCCTAATGCCACGGATTTTGACGCCTAATGCAACGGATTTGGGGGTTGCAATAGATAAAAAATGTAGTAGTGAGCTACATTCAGCCTGATTCCTAACGGATACGTAGGCAATCTCACATTGGGGTGTGTCCGTAATAATTATTTATCACGCATGATCTTATCAAGGGACCTCCAATGCTTATCCCTATCCATTTAGAGCTAGACTTGGGGGCTTGATCCTTACTTCATTAGCCTACCAGCCTAAGAGTCACTGTCATTTGGCTCTTCTCAAAATATTTTTCCATACTCTTAGCCTTTACATCCTAACCTTAATGTCACTTTCACACGCATCACAAATAATAATCCTTTCCTTAAGAACCCTTTCTCATGAAATCTTGATACAACTCTAAAGCACGCTTTGTCATCTTCGAATCACTCATAATCATCATCGCATCACAAAGTATGAGATACTTACCCTCCAAGCCTAAGTTACCCAAATACTTTCATTATCGGATCATCAATCCTTGCACTATGAAAATAACGATTAATACATACACTTGATTAAGCTCATTCAACGCGCATCATTACTTGATTCATTCTTTTCATCTTTTTTCCTTTTGGAAAAGTTCTAAAACTTTGTTTTTCACCGACACTTTACCTCTATTCATTTCACGTCTTTCTTTTCAAGAGAAAGTCGGTACCCTCCACAAAAATGACGAAAAATTCTTGCTTTTTCTGTATTTTCTTCGAGTCGCACGAGTACAATCACAACGCAACGCACACACCATGCACATTAAATCATGTCGAGTTGAGTTTACACTCAACACACATGATTTTTCACACAATAGTCATGTTGTGTCGTAACATATTGAGTTGATTTGAGTACATTGAGTTACACAATGAGTCAAGTACACCAAGTCTTGGGTCAACCCTAAGAAAACCACCAGAAAGTCTCTTGGCAATATTTGATTTTACAAGATACACCTATTCATCCAAACTTCTTTTCGGAGTCAATCGAGAAATCTCGCCATTCATTGCTCCAATTCATCGAAGCTTCTGTTCGCAGCTAATCGAACACTCACCATTCATCACCAATTCATCGAAGCTTCTATTCTCAACTAATCGGACACCCTCACCATTTATGTTTCTAAAAGCTCTTTGTTTTATAGACGCGTGGACATTTCTTTCAAAGCTCTTTGTTCAGAGACGAGTGGACAATCCTTCTCACAGCTCTTTTGTTCAGAGACGCGTGGACATTCTCTTTAAAGCTCTTTTGTTCAGAGATGCGTGGAAATTCTTTTCAAAGCTCTTATGTTCAGAGACGCGTGGACATTCCTCTCAAAGCTCTTTTGTTCAAAGACGCATCGACATTCTTTTCAAAGCTCTTTTGTTCAAAGACACGTGGACATTCCCTTCAAAATCTCCATTGTTTAGAGACGCACGAACACATTTTAGATTGACAGCGCTCCCTAAGAAAGAGGAGGTTGTCACCAGATTCGAGAAGACAACTAAAAGCAAAGTGATTTTCGACAAGCGCCCTTGAGAATGTGGACGTTGTGAAACAAATTAGGTTAATAAAATGTCACCCGGAGACGTGTGCTCGGCAAACCCAGATACGCGTTTCTTTCTTTAACTCCTTTATTTGTAGAAGTGACACTTTCTGCTGGTATCAATGTTAAAGGATTGCAGAACTTTTTAAGTCATTCTCTGTCCTTATCGACTTACTTTGACTAGCGTTTTCAAAACTTACGTTTCTCCAAACTCAGTTAAAGTGGGGGCTTTTGTAGACACCAAATTGTGTCTCCCAAAAAACCAAACCCAATGATGAGTACCTTTCACGTCTTTGATTAACGAGTTCGGTAAAGAGTTGAGGAGTCTCTTTAAGTTTCCTTAAGCCTTAACCGTATTCCTAACCTTTCCTAAAATGTTCAAATGCAAAATCATTCATTTCGTGCCTTTAAACCCAAAATCATCCATTTCGTGTCCAACTCATAAAAACGTCCAAAACAGATTATTTTGGTCTATAATCTCAGTCCAATTATCATTTAGTTAGACGAGGCTTAAAAACAATTGGTCTAAGTTGTACCTTTGTGCAATTATTCTAGCTGCAACACCGGCCCACAAGCCAAATTTCAAACGCGCCCCATTAAAAAAATCCCCAAACCAAAACGAGCCCACCCAAAAAACTAAACATATCTTTAAAACGCAGCCCACCCAATCGCCATTTATACAAAAATGTCACTTCCAACGACTATTTTTTTAAATATAATTTTTGTAAAAAACCGTCACTTCCAAACTTAAATTTCAGAAATTTATTACTCCTC